>CM062232.1:40733605-41333605 GCA_031216185.1 Syzygium aqueum
GATTAGGACGGGGTGAAAAAAGGATCCTCTTTATCCGAAGGATAAATTATACTTTTCCGTTCCCTACTTTCGAATTTTCGCAACAGATTTCTGCGCTTTTAATTATTTTAATCGGACGGACGAAATTCAGGGTGTGTTTATTTCACGGAAAACGAACGATGTGGAATGCATTTTTCAAAAAGATAACCGTCCGTATCACCTACAAAAAATGAACGAACGGAATACATTTTCATCGTCCACAAATTATTTAAACATAGATTATTGTTGATTATTTTATATTGATTTTTTTTATTTCAAGAGATATAAGTAGTTATTTTTTAGAAAATATTTTTCAAATAATTCATTTCCATGAAACAAGTGGAGCTTTATTAATATGAGATTGGTTATAGTTACTTGAAATCACTTTTCGGCCTATGATCCAATATCGTCACTAGCATCCCAATCTTTACCACTCGACATACCAAAATTAGTCAACCCAAGCCGAAAAATGAAAAATGCCGGAATCTCTTAACTCATTTCCAGTCTAATTAAACAGTTGACTAGTCGATATGTGATATATTATGAGTAGACAATAAGGGGGAAATAGTTTGTTTTCGAAATTCACACATGCACATGTCGAGAGAGGAGGAGGAGGAGGACCAGAAGGCGGCGGCAATGAGAATCGAGACGTGCATCCTTGATATCCTCATAATCTTTATTCCCCCTCTCCTCCTCCTTTCCCTAGGCTAATAAAGAACGTACGCATACTCGGAGGACAAACAAAATCAACAAACCGAGCCATAAAATTCAGATTTATATAAAATTGACATAACGCTTCGCACGACAAGGTGTCGTGGTGTAGTTGGTTATCACGTCAGTCTAACACACTGAAGGTCTCCGGTTCGAGTCCGGGCGACGCCAGTTTTTCCGCATCCGTAATTTTTTGTTTTAAGCCGGCCTTGTCTAAAACGACATCGTCTCTCCCCCAAGGGCATAATGGGAATTGCAGCCGGACGCTCTCCCCTCATCTCTCGCCCCCCCTTCCCGCCAAATCCCCTGCGTAAAACCCTAGAGAGAGAAACCGCGAGCGAGAGACGGGGAGAGCGCGAGCGATGGAGGAGGAAATCAAAGCGAAGCTGAACGAGAGCGGCTTCACGCTGGACGAAGCAGAAGAGGAGGAGGTGCTCCGCAAATGTAAGGCTCTTCTTGACTTCCGAACTCGGACCGCATTTTAACACCCCCCGCCGCGAATCCATCTTTCGAGGGGGGCGCTGACGGATTCGGTTCCGCTTTGGATTCATTCAGGCCTCGCGTTCTGCATCAACTACAAGCTCGGTCCCTCGGATCTCGTGTCGCACTGGGAGCTGTACTACCTCAACAGGTACCCTCATCAATTTCCACGTAACTCAACGGATCCTTGGGCGAGCGAAGTGGTTTGGTAGCTCGATAGGGCAGTATCGATTAGGCGAAAGCTAATTGTCGTCGTCCCGTTGGTTTCCTCGTAAGCGTGCTTATTTTTCTTCCAGCTCAGTTGACTGGGGGGGTCCTTTGTCTCCTTCGCCGCGTTGGTTGACCTGTCCGGTCTTGGCGGCAGTTATCAGCTCGAGTGTTCCGATATCTCGGGGGAGCATGCTGTTATCTATCTCGCTGAATGCTGATCTGTGTCGAAGTTTGTGAATTCCTGTGTTTTTAAAAGCGGTGCGGCTCTTGAATCGCGTGGCAGGCAACTGAACGAGTCCACGGTGCAGGATGCGGAAATGGACGGGTTCTTGCTTCACCTGCAAAATAAGGTCAAAGAGGCGGTCATCAAGGAGGAGCCGAATTTGCACGTTTACTCGAGTAAAGACGTGGACATGTGAGCTTTGCTTAGTCTTTTTGTTATCTTTTTTTCTGATGACTCGTGTCAACTTCTTACACTGAAGTAATGGCATAAGGGAAATCTTTGAGACCGGTAGTTCCCTGGGGAATCTTTATAGTGATTTCATTTTGGGTTCTGTAGTAAAAGGGCTTTGGTGATTTAAGGCCAGCATCTCATTTCTTGTCAGAGGAGGATCAGGGAAATTGCACTTGGCAATTCAGTTGATAATAATTTTTGGTTGGGTGCTGCTTCTGCACTCTTATATAGTACTCTTGTTGTCGAAATACTTCTCCTCTGTTGTTCAAACTCAATCGTCACGTTCCTTGCATGCAGGATTTTGAATAATGAAGATGAATATTCAAAAGAAGACGACATCGGCACTCCGACACATAGATCCAATCTCTCTCCAGAGCAGTCTGATCTGATGCATCAAACAAGTGGGAAGGCTTATTCTTCTGGGAAAGCATCAACACTTATCACGCCTTTTGGGCAACGAACAGAAAAGTTTGCTGTGAGATTCAGCATTAATCAGCAGTCGGGAGGAGAGAATGGGAAAATGGAACACGATATTGAGAGTTCAGAGGATGATTTTATCAAGAAAGTACAACCTCACAAGAGATGTTCCTTGGCGATTAATGGAACAAAGCCGGAACCTGGGTGCAGATTTATGTATGATAGAACTGAAGACAGAGTTAGTAATATTTTTCATGGCACAAAACCACTCCCAAGTCTCCTTCATATCTATACAACTGATCATTCTCATTCTTGTGATGCAGTTTAACGCGCTTGAAAACCGTATTAAAAGACATGAAAGTGCTCTTGTTGCTTCTGGCCTCTATGAGGAACCAGTAGACCCAACTCTTGCTTCACAGGTGATGTGGCTCCCCAGCAAACTTCCCCTCTTTCCATTTATATTCATAGGACGATAGTGGTCCATACACGCTTTCTTCTCTATTTCTTATTGGTTCACGGTTGATGTGAACTTCCGATTTTTTAGCCCATATAAATGTTGATAAAGGCTATAACTGTCCCTCTCTCGATTTCTTTTCTCACTTTTTCACAATGCATTGATGGTATTCTCTGGTCTCAGAAAAGCATATTTTCTGTTGGTATGATCTGTTGCGACGGAGAAGGCCACTTGAATGATAAGTCCATTCTGTTGCAAAGCAGGTATTGCAGTTTGAGTTATCCTACTTATCTTAAGCAGTATCTTATGAGTACTCTGACAGGAAGTTAATATATGTTGCCTTTCTACTATAAAAGAGTCGTTAGACAAGTAGTTTAGCTCAGATTTGTCAAGCTCATGGTTGCTAGGGGCTGTACGATGTAAGGCATTCCTAATCCAGTTATGATGCTCTTCCATTGGTTTAAGTCTGCTTTGAATTTTGATCCCTCCCCTCCCCCCCCCCCCCCCAAAAAAAAAAAAAAAAGGAGTGCTTTGTGTATCTCTTTAGTATCACAATGAATTGTTGTTTCTCACTGAATATCCGTGACAGTGTTGAACACTCCAGCGGGCAATGTGTCCGCCTGGACCTACAGAGATTGAGCCAGTTTTCTATTTTCCCAGGCCAGGTAAGAAGGAAAGAAACAGTGTATAGATGTAAGCAATGCTATTTCAGTGTATGTGCATTCAATAAATCAAAACCTCCTCATTTTTTGACAGATAGTAGGAGTTGAAGGCAACAATCCTAGCGGACACTGTCTAATTGCATCCAAAATTATAGAATCTGTCCCTGTGAATGCTTTGGCTGATGTGATTCCTCCTCCAGCAAAGAAGCAAGCTCTGGAACAGGAAACCGTTTCCGCTGGTCCAGCTTCGTCATCCCAAGAGCTCTCTGTGGTGCGTAAATTGGGAGTCTTTCATATACTTCAATGTCTAGATCATCTGGTGTCATTTGACATTTCTTCTTCTTTTATTTCTTTTATCTACATTTTTGTGCATTTTATTTCTCCACCTGAAGCACTGCCATATCCACAGTCCCAGCGCTTTGGACTACATGATATAACAAAGAAAAGAATTACTTGGAAATGACTTGTAAGCATGGAACTGGAAGTCGGAAATCTTCGACTTAAATGTTAAATCGGAAAGATGAGAGTTGCATAGATTGGATTTGATATCACATTTCATGCAATCTTCTCTAGCAAGAAGATATGGGCTTTCTGGTAGAAGTAAGGTCATAATGGAAAGGGGACTGGAGACCAAATTAGAATGGGCTAGAAAGTATAAAGGCAGAACTTGAGTATATGCATCTTATAAAGGATATGGTTCTGGGGTACTGAAAACGGCATTATGTCCTTGGGCATATTTAACCAATCACATCGGGAAGAAAAAACAAGTGATTCTGCTTTTAATTCATGCAGATGCCATCTTCTATTAAAGCAGTGTTGAACTTATTATGCTTATTACTAAAAGAACAAGGGAATTGGCTCATCTTGCTAGCTTAGGTGCTTAAAACCTTACCTTGGAAAACTATTTTAGTTTTAGGAGGAACTTCTTCCGTGCATAGTTTCCTTGTCATGGGTAGCGTTTGGGTAATACTCTGATAAACTCCTTCGAAGAGGGATAAGATTGATAGCTAAAGAGCTCCCTGTAGAACATAGTTAGAAACACCAAACCATCTCCTTTTACATTCCAAATGGTGATGATACCTTTTGGCATTGTCATCCGTGATGGTCTGCATCACTCGTGGGATTTCTAGGCTATCAATTTGTGATACAACCATGGTCAAAATTTTCCACGGTGCAAAGCAAAGGAGGAAAGCGCCGTTTTAGGCAATTCCACTAAATTGCTACAGGACAGAGTGGTCCAACAGGAATGAACAAGCATTTGAGTTGCTGGGTTACCACGCTTCCTCGCCCTCCAAGCCATTCCTTTTTGTTCATCAAAGGAAGTGCACTTGTTTCTGCTATTAGATTGCAGCTTCCTCCATCCCACATGGACAAGCCGACAGATCACTCTCAAAAGTTGACCTTTCGAGTTATTAGAGAGTCACATAAACTGCTTGAGAATGGATTTATGCTTGGCAGGCTAAAGAGTGCTGTTTAATTTTGCGGCTAATCAATCATGCTTATGTTATTTGAACAGATTATTGCAGCAGGTCCTTTTACTACGACAGACAATTTGTTCTTTGAGCCTCTGACCGAGCTGCTTGCATATGCAAGAAGAAAGATGCCTCAGTTGCTTGTACTGGTAGATGACTGTTAATTCTGCAATCTTGTAGAATATTCCACTTTGCTAGGGAAAAAGGATAGGAAAAACCATGTTTGATTGAACTAGATTTGTTTCAGGTCGGGCCATTTGTTGATTCAGAACACCCCGAGGTTAGGAGAGGAAGTATCGACATGACCTTTGACGACATATTTTACCATGAAATCCTAGGAAAGGTACTTCTCAGCAAAAGGACCGATGGAACTTGAATGTTCATTGTTTCTTTAAATCTCACCTTGGCGTTTCATCTTTCAGTTGCAGGATTACGTGGAGTATCTGGGTGATGCTGCTCGTGTAGTTCTTGTGCCATCCATAAGGGATGCTAACCATGACTTTGTTTTCCCTCAGGTAATTATTGGCATACTAGAAGTGTTTGATTGGCTATAGCTTTTCTTCTTCATTTGTTTCTTTTAATTTACCTGTCCCTTTTTGTGCAGCCTGGCTTTGATATTTCGCCTTTGGGTCTCAAGCATCAGGTACATTTTCAGAAGCTCATTTATGGTATGACCATATGAGGATTCGTTCTTTACAATTTCTGTTCATTCTCTCATGCAAATTGGTTCTTTATCCCAGATCACCAGTCTTACAAATCCAGGGATTTTTGAAGCAAATGAGGTAAATACCGAACCATCAATGATGGCAAGATTGTTCATAGTCGTGGTTGATGCCCATATCTGTGGGTTTTAGACGCTATAAGATACGTACCGGAGCTGTACCTTAACAATTTGAAATTTTAGGTCAAGGTAGGGTGTTGCACCGTGGACATCCTGAAACAGCTTAGCAGAGAAGAGACATCACGAAATCCAAAAGATGGCATACCAAGTGATCGAATGAGTAGACTAGCATACCATATTCTTAGTCAGCGCAGGTACCGAATGAAAAGAGAGAAGTTTTCTCAAAACCTTTCCTAGACAAAAAAATGTCATCTTAGGTAAGGTTGTGTAAAATCAATAACTTATGATATCTTTTGGGCAGCTTCTATCCTCTATATCCACCAGCAGAAGGCATTCCTTTGGATCTTTCACTTGCTCCAGAAGCTCTTCATTTCTCTTTGGTTCCAGATGTCCTCATCCTACCTTCGGACGTGAAATACTTTGTAAAGGTGATCTATCCTCACATTTGCCTTGCATATTCCGTTTCTCACTGGAAGATCTCGACAAACTGTTCCTTTAAAATTTCACTGTTGATATTCTATGAGAGATGAATACTAGTTACATGCATCCGTTGTTTGGAAGTAGAAATGATAAGGCTAATGCGCTTAGGTGGTGCCTCTGGGAGGAAGGATTGAAGGAGAACCGCAGGCAAAGTGCATTTGCATAAATCCAGGAAGATTAGCAAAGGGCGAAGGTGGAGGGACATTTGTGGAGCTCAATTACCAAGGAACTCCCGACAGCGCTAGTGCTTCTATCATTGGGATTTGATCTTCTGATCAGAAGAACTGTTGCTTTTAACACAACTCAAAGATCATAGAAGAGAAAGCTGCAGGTATAAGCATGGTAAATTTATAGCTTGAAATACGCCCCTTCAGTGAGCATGGGCTTTCTGAACTCCTTGGACTTGTGCGGTAGAGGTGTGTATCAGGAAACTCAGAACGGAACCCAGAGCTAGAGCAGAAGGAGAGGGACAGAGCAATTGGATGGACGTGGGCATGTAGACGTACCAGGTTGGTTCACATGTCAGAGTTGATGCTAATCTTAAGTAGCTTGTAACAATAACCGTCCTTTAAATCCTGATGATTACTGCAAGTTCGTTTTCTACTCTTTCATGCCACTGCTTGTGCTTGTCATTCTTATTTGGGTAAATACTTGAAGCCAATTAGATGAGAATGTCAGTAACTGGATCATAGCAGATATCGCAATTCAACCCCACTGTGCAAAACGTAGAAATCATCGAATTAATCTATTGCAATCAAGAGAAAAGCTGCTTAAACGTGTACAGCCACCCTTCGGCATCGTGACTACTACTTACACACATGAACACGAAAGAGCAGTCTTGAAGAAATTCGCAATTCACAGACTGACTTGTGACTAACCCCATATATGTCTAATTCTTATAAATTTCAATTGGAGAAACTAAGTATTAACGACAATCCTGACATGTCGTGTGTACATGTACACTTCTTGATTCCCAATTAATCCCATCCAAAATCCCATTCAGTCTTGTATGTACTGAGAAGAAGATCAAGACTCCCCAGCCTCTTACCCATCTTTTTTCTGCACATCGAAGCTCCTGTGATCCCGGAACCAGATTTTCCAGTTATTCAGGACCCAGAGCAAGCTCACCAATATCCCACTCCCCATGATCACAACCCAAGACACCCAAGCCCACTTGGGTATCGAATCCTCCACATCCTCCATTGAATAGTACATCACCAGGTCGCACACGTAGGCTGGCGCCACCACGCCCCGCACCACCGTGTAGAAGGTGAAGAAGATCGGGGACATGAGGCGGAAATACCGTGCAGCGAAGGGCGCCTCGGCTTTCCGGGTCTTGGCGAGGCTCCAGGTGTTCTGGCAGGGGCTGGTGACCTCGGCCAGGATGAGGAGGAGGAGGATCGCGTGGGCGCCGTGGGCGATGACGTAGCGGCAGGTGAGGAGGACGAAGAGGGTGACGAGGTGGTGGATGATGAAGAGGACGTCGCTGGGGAAGAAGACGAGGTAGTGGATGAGGTCGATGAGGAAGTAGGCGATGCTGAACTCGAGGGCCGTGTCGTGGAGGGCCGTGTTCGGGGAGGCGTAGGCCGCGCGGCCCCACGGCGGCGGCGGGGAGCCGCAGGTGGCGATCGCCGCGGCGACGGCGGCCGGGATGCCGTGGGCGAGGGAGGTGAAGCAGCTGGAGGCGAACGGCCGGCTCCGCGGGCCCCACCGGCCGAAGAGGTGGAAGTAGCCGAAGAGGTAGACTAGGAGGAATGCGAGGAAGAAGGTCTGGAGGGTCGCCCAGGGAGAGATTGCTGTTACTAATTCCATGACAGAGAGAGAGAGAGAGAGATGTTTGTGCGTGTTTTGCAGGCGTTGACCTGAGAAGGAGAAGTTGGAGGAGATGGAGGATGAAGAAGAAGAAGAAGAACAGGGGAAATGGAATGGAATGTGGGGGAGGTTGGACTGGACGTTGTTGGGAGCGTTTCCCTTTGGTTTTGGCGTGGAGGTTTTCGGCTGTTGTCTGAATGAAGCAAGGTCGAAGGAGAGGAAGGCTGTTGGTTCTGTCGTGTGCCGAACGGCAGCGTTTGGGAGCGGAATTCCGGGGAATATCAGGGAGATTGGACGGCGTGATACCTTTGGTCTTTTGTTTGTTCCCTCACTCGTTTTACTCGCTCTTTTGGGGCCTTCCTTCTTTGGGCCCGCCTAACTGGAAGCTCGCGCAATTACTGACTCCCACGATGTCGGCGCACGTCATTAATATTAACCTGAGCCCATGCGAGAACTCCTCTATTGAGAGCAACCCATGGATAAAAATATGAGTATAGTTTTGTTCGTTTTCAACTTCGCGAGACAATTTTGGCGGGCACGAATGAAAATTTACTTGAAAGGATAAAATCTCGCGTGGCTTTCGAATTGGGAGGGTTGCCGATTTTTATCCCACGGTTGGCGTGGGGGAGGGGGAGGGGGAGGGGGGATGAGAGGGTTCCGAGAGAGGAGGGAGAGGATGAGAGCGCCACGTTCGCGTATTGGCCACAAGACTTGCGACGACGCACGTCACAGGTTAGACTCTGTAAGACGATATTCCTTAGGCCTCCATCGGATATTCTGGTTGCACTCATCCAAAGCCTCCAAAAATCTTGTCTGGCCCACCCAAAACACCATTTTTAACACCCGATTTGTTTCATACGCAAGTTAAATGATCTGTGCTTCCTAATTCTTCTTCTTTTTTATTTATCTTATTTTTCTGGCCACCAACGATCGACGCCTGGAATCAGGAATTCAGCACGAACAAGACCCTCGAATTTCACACAAAATTAACCGCATTCGTCTGTCTGAATGCTAATGTACACTTTCGATTTCTAAAAACCTGACGGACGGCAGTTTCGTTTCCTAGGCAGCCAATCTAAATGTCTTGGCTTACTTCGTTTTGGAAGATGACTTTATTAGTCATTTACACATCTGGAAAGCCGAGCCGTGATTTAGTGGAGGAAGTTATTCCTCATGCTATCTGACGTCAATGTGTATATCTTGCTTTTGATGGATCAGACTGGAAATGGGAATTCAGTTTAGGATGCACAATTTGGTCTGATAAGCGAGTGATCCATATAGAAGGATGACAAAAGATACTGTACCCTCGTGTCTTAATCTGTCCGATTGAAAGATGGATGACACGTGTTCCGGATTTTTCAAAAAAGGATCCTGGAAGAAACAGGCATAGTGGGTCTGCATTCCAGGCAAGTCCCTTTTTCTATTTGGGTACCCAAAGAACGATAAGATTTCGTTAGTCGAGATAATCAAAAACTGGCGGCGTTACTACATACAAGTAACCAAACCGTATTGAAACGAACACTTCACTACCCTGTTTGAGACGCTCCTCATCACACAATCATTCGACCAGACTATATATAGTGCAAAGAAGGTTCCAAGGAGTGGTCGCATTGTCATCGATGATTTTGGCAACTTTACGTGCCCGTGATGAACTGGGTCTCATCATGAAGCACAAGCCAAAGAGGCAACGGATTTAACAAAGTCAAAATTGGAATTTAGTAAAACGATCTTTCGGATCCGTGCAAAATAATATTATATTTGGACGTGAAAACAGATAAAATAAATAAATAAATAACCTCAGAACCAGGGGAAATACATAGCAATTACCAAAGCTCCAGTTTAGCCACTCGTTCTGAGTGATTCCACGCTGAAATGTATTGTCGTCTAGACAACTCTCGCCTCGGCAACACTCTTCTCTGCTATTCTAAAAGGGCACTGTCTTAATCCTTTTATTGTCTCCATCTCAATCACCAAAACTACCTGAGGCTGCTGTTACTATGCAGCATCGCAAATTCTGATTGCATCCTCGAGGCATTCTTGAAATAAAAGCTTTGTTTGGAATACGTCAAAAGGCAATATCAATCATTGATCTACATTACCATTCCTCCATCGATTGTGAACACCTGCAAATGGAGAGAAAAAGTAAATTTCTAGGTAAGAACTCGTGCAGAAAAGAAAAAGAGAGATGACCGCAGCAATGTAGCATTAGATTCGGCACTGATAAGAGACATCAAATATCAAACACCATCACACCCAACCTAAAAATTCAAAGCTATTATACACGGATTTAGCTTCCTACAACAAGCCATACCTACGTTTAAAACTTGCAACAAAGAAAAACATGCAAATGTTAGGCTTTACCTGTCCAGTGATGTAACTGGCAGCAGGATTGATGGCCAGGAATTCAACAAGTCCAGCTACTTCTTCTGGCTGACCGTACCTCCCTGCATGTGCAACAGACATGATCACTATCAGCCTGAAATATCTTGACACATTATCTCGATCCCTTGGATCGTCGTATTCATTAGCATTTTGTTGTTTTTATTGGTGTGGAAGACGGTAAATGAAGAGTACATCATCTTTATTGAACTCCTGAAGGCCCTAATCAGTACGATGAACTGCTGGATCGAGCTGAAAAAAGTAAGCAGGTCCTTTTTACAGCACTAACCAGCAGGCAACCGGATTGACTCAAAAGAAAATCAGAGGCACTGATACACGAAGCCTATCTAATTGTCTCACCTAAAGGAAATGTCTAAAGAAATAACACATGTTAACGATACGCAACAGACGGTCTCCTTGAATATCTCACCTAAAGGAATTGTCTCCAAGATTTTCTTCTCCACATCTTCCCCAAGTTTGGCAGTCATATCAGATGCAATGAATCCTGGAGCAACAGCATTAACCTAGAACATTTTCTGTTAGATGCAAACAGAACTACCCAATGGAAGTAGTTTAATATGGTAAACAAGATGGGAAACTGACATTTATGTTTCTGCTAGCATATTCTTTAGCAACAGTTTTTGTTAACCCAATAACCCCTGCTTTTGCGGCACTGTAGTTGGCCTGCCCGACATTACCAACCAGACCAACAACTGATGCTATATTGACTATCCTTCCCTGCAAAGCAGATTTTTAAATGGGATTGGAAAAATATAACCATATTGAAGCATGTCAACTTTACCGTAGTTTAAACACTGGGTCATAGAAATTAAGCATACTTAATGGGCTAAATCTCAGCATAACAAAGAATTCAAAGGCTGGGAATGCCATGTCACCTTTTTCTTCTTCATCATGATTTTAGCTGCCGCCTGCATACAGTACAGGTTCTCAGTTCTGTGTTAGAGAAACCGTCAACTTTTTTTCTCCAATTTAAAAGGAAAATATTGGAACACATACCTGAGTACACAGGAATACACCAGTAAGATTCAGATCAATAACATCTTGCCACTGAGATTTCTTCATCCTCATTAATAAGCCATCCCGAGTAATTCCTGAAAGCACGATGCATGCGTAATAAGACCACATATAGCAAGTGACATAAAGATCAATAATTTCATATTGACAGCTACCAGTCACCTGCATTGTTTATCAAAACATCAATTGTTCCCCATGCATCAACAGCCTGCACATGAAACAACCAAGCAGCATAAGAAGTCATAACAATAGCATCAAAATTAAGCAAGGATAGCTCCCGCCCCACCAAAAGAAAACCAAAGAAGAAGCAAGACGAGAAACGTGGCTTACAGTTTTGATCATAGCTTCAACATCAGCTTGTTTTGACACATCTCCTCCAAATGTAAGAGCTTGACCACCACATGCCTCTATCTACAAGTGCAAATACAAATACAAGTTATAGGCAGACTAATAATGCCTTCAGAACAAAAAAGATGACAATAGTTTGCTCAACCGAATCACCAATCGGTTGCAATATCGCATTTAATTATTTTACTTTGAGCAGATTGTCAAGTTTCCCTTTTGATATTCCATGAACAATCAGGAGCAGTCCACAAATCAAAACCACCAGAACAAGAATCAGTAGGAATTGAAAACAATGTATCGGAAAACAGAAGGAAGTTATCACAGTATGCACAATTTACCTCCTTTGAAACTTCTTCAGCCTCCTGTGATGACCTAGCGTAATTGACCAGTACCTGCAATAGGTCGAGAACATGACCATTCAGAATGACAATAGGCAATGGCAATGATAGGCAAAAGAAATTCTCACGGGAATTTTAGATAAAGACGATAAGAAGTGAAAGTATCCCCCAACCTTGCAGCCTGCTTTTCCAAATGACAGAGCAATTGCTCTACCAATACCTCGAGATGCTCCAGTCACAACAACTACAGGGGATTCTACATTATGTGCTTCTTCAGTGCTTGGTTTTTCAACAGTGGCAACTTGAGCTCTGACACCTGCATAAAAACCTTTACACACATCAAATCTTCTCTCCAGCAATAACCAGCCATTTGTCCTACAAAAACTCGGAAAGGGCTCGGTACATCTACGCAATGGTAGGGGTACATGCCAACACCATCTACCCGATGCTGAAAGAGCATAAATTTTCTCATCTTCTTTCCAATGTAGGTTATTATGAGGACCTTAGGAGGAATTGCATGTTTCTCTGTCTTTTCTCGTGACACTAAAATCTTCCGTCCTCCTTATCTTGTACCAATTTATTAAAGCCAAGCAAACATGCTATTCTGATAAGTTTCAAAAAGTATCTCGAAACAACTGTTTTTGTATCCACAGTGGATTAGTTCTGTTGCAAATTATCAAGTGGGGTATACACTCCCTACCAGATACTAAGCAAATAAGCAAAAGTTGAAACCATTATTTAAAAACTCAAGGGTTAAGTTCACTTTTGGTCCCCTAACTTGTTTGATTGTTGTTAGCAAATCCTCTGATTTACTTGATTTGTGCAATCAAGTACTCAGTATGCTTACTTGGTGCAGTCGACTCCTTTCATCGTCCGCTATTAGCATCTCCATCCGAAAGTGGACTTAACCCCAAACTAAAAGAGAGACCCAAGCAAAGTACCTACCAGATAGATAGAAACGCATATCTTCATTTTTTTTCAAAGAATCACTGCATGATGAGTGCCAATGATGTGAGTTAATTTACTTAGATCAGGCAGGCTTCCTGTAACATTCTTTTTGATGGTCTGGATCTTATTTCCATCCAGCAAACTTCACCAGTTCCACATATATCCCTTACTGAAGTTTTCCTAGTCTAAATTTTGAAAACAAGTTATTAGCTCACTCATTTACACCACAAGAGTTGCAACTGAAGAATATTCTGATCCTTTGCTTCAATGCGACAATCCCAAAACCAAAGAGCGTCGCCCTAGGGCATTATAGCCAAATTTTCCAGCTAACCCACAACAACAACCGTCATATGAACCTTGACTTCTTGAAATATCTTGTACTAGCAGCAACGACAGCGGCATATACTTTTGAAAATGCAATAACAAAACGATGAGACACCGTTGATCCAAACTTCTAATGACCCCTCGAAATTGCTTTTATGCAAGCGCGGAGCTAATCACCTGACCTGCCATAGCCTATCTTACCTCAGCTACTTCCTTTAGGTACCAGTTAAAAGCAATCGATCAGAGCGGATAAACGAAAACTCAGGCTCTAAGCAAAGCCATCAAAAGGAACCGCAGCGAAACCTCGCATGAGCACGAACCAGCACCGCAGCGAAAGAGCGTGATCGATTATTACCAGGAGCAGCAGACGAGCTCCGCCACTCGCACTGAAGACCTGGGAAAGTCCGGAGCCGGCGAGATCCGACCCCGCCGACGAGCGGCGACAGCTGCCGCGAGAAGGAGAGCCTCGGCTCGCCGGAGGAAACTCTGGATGATCCGAAGGCGACGAAGCTCGACGCGGAAGCGGCGGCCATCAGAGATCCGGCGAGCCTCCGGAGGGCGAGGAGGGAAGAGGGAGGAGGAGGAGGACGCGCGGCGAAAAGCGAAGCCAGCAATGCGAAGAGAGAGAGAGAGAGAGAGAGAGAGAGAGAGAGAGGAAGAAATGGCGCTGGCTTTGGGAGTTTTCCGAGTACTGTTCGTTAGTGAGGGCGATGGAAACGAAGAAGAGCAGCGCCCTCGCTGTGCGAGTCACGATTCGCGACACTTTAGCAGGTGTGGTGCTTTTCCTGAATTTGGCAAGTTTTTTGAAATTCCAAAAGTCCCCCTCAAGTGGAGCCAGCTTCTTAAAAGCACCCCCCAAACATTTGATTTTGCTCCGAAAAACTCCTCGACTTGATTATTTTGGCTCGGTAACTCGTCTATTGATGCTAATTTCTCCCGACTCAATAACCCTCCCGAGGTCATCGCCGTTGAAAAGAATGCTTGCTAAAGGACGCATGCATCGTCGAGTGCACGGTTCGTCCTTGTTCTCGATGGCCTTTTGGTCCCGAAGATAGCACATTCCGTTCATGTCACTTGCGTGCACCTCAGAAATGTTAAAATTTGTCCAGGCTTTTTAATAGGAAAAAAAATTTAGGATTTCTCGAGAATGGATAAAAAAATTGGAAATGGAGGATCACTATTGATGCGAAAGGAAAGCTGTAATGAGAATTTCGTGGAGAGAAGTTCGAGAAACGAGCAATACTTCAAGGGGTTTATGAATGATCAAGTTTAGGAGATATCCAGGAACAAAATTTAGGCCCACGAGAACTTTAAGAAACGTCTGTCATTTTAGAGGGATTTTAGTAATTTTACGTCTTTCCTTCTTCAATACTGTTTTCTATGCGAAATGAATCTACATTATGTACTACAATTACAATTACCCGCATATTAAGCTAAATTATTAAAACAACAACACGTTCGAAAATAACAATGGCAGTGAAAAACCAACTCTCATTTTACCCGATTTGACATTGAAAGAGAGCATGTTTTCAAGTAAAATTATAATTTTCATTTACACTCCTTCAAAACTCTAAATTAACTGCTTTCGAAATTCAAATTAACTTATACCGCCGCCCATTTGCCATCCGCCCAACAATCAAACAAAACCTGGAGCAGATATTACCATGCCAATTGCCAAACCGCAGTACATTTGTCAAAAACAAATTCTAAGATTTTCCAATGACGTTGGAAAAAATAACTTCAACCCATCTAAAACTTCCGGTCAAACAATGAACCTTTAGAAAAAGAATATTGCTGAAAAGAACTTTTCAAGTAACGTCCAACTTCCGTGAAATAAAAAGGACCCGAATGTCAAGAATATTGAGCTCAGAATTTCAAGAATTCCAGTTTAAAATTTGGAGAATCCGACTGCATCTTGACAGGTTTCCAACCAAACTCACCAGAAAAGAAATTAGCAAATCCGCCTACGCAAGTTAGGTCGGTTTGTTCAACCATATCTAAAACTGCTCTCTCTCTCTCTCTCTCTCTCTCTCTCTCTCTCTCTCTCTCTCTCTCTAATGGAGCAAGCGTAGTTTAAGCAGTTGGGCTCCTCTGCTCCACAAGAACAAATGTGATTCCACACCTGGCAATGATCGCAAAAGAAGAGAGATGGCATAATTACATCACGCACCAGCATTCTGCCACTTGATAAATGAACAAGACCTCGCCCAGTTGTGTCATTTGAATTCTCTACATCTTCAACAAGATTATAGCTCGATAAACGGCAAGAAGATGATCTTCGACTGTACAGAGGCCAACCGGCGAAGTAACTAGCAAACAAGGCACTTTTTCATGCACCATTTTGAGTTCGCCGTTTCGAGTTGTTCTTGCGACGAATCTTCACCAAGGCTTTGCCCAAATCCTGAATACAAATAAGATGCATTAATGAATGAAATTAGATATGTTTAACAGATAAATTCAAACATTACTTCTACATTCTGAAGTTCTAAGTACAAGTTTAATCTGGCAAAGCACCATTCAACAGTCAATAAAAGCAGACAACTTCACCCGTTTAATCACTCACTGCGAACAGCGTATTCTTGACATGGATTTGGAGAAACCCACTTTCCATTGTCAAGTGACAATAAGAATATCCTCCAACACATTGAAGAGAGATAACATCATCTTACAATCCAACCAGTCAAAGGTGTACGTAAATGAGTTGCCTTAGGTCCACATGTTTTTTGATTGACAAAATTTTAAAGGAGAAAAAAACCAAATCAATTGAGAAGGAGATATCTAGACATCCTAAAGTCATATAAGGAGACACCCACACGTCCTTAAATCATCTAAGGAGATAGGAACCTCTTTTATCAACCCCATGACCATGTAGACGAGATTACAGAGTATTCTTAGTATCTCGCTCATTCGCCATTCTACTGTTTCAGCTGAGATTGTCTAAGACTTCACCAACTGTGCATGTTTGCGGATTTGCATACATCAATAGAATAGAAGTTATAGAGAAGTATATGCAGTATGCATACAAAAGAGACATATCTTGGCAAACATTTTTTTTACTTCATGAATGATCTGCCGACATCAATAATAAAGCACAAGATTTGAACAGTAAGACTAGATCTCAGACCTCAAAAAGTACCTGAATCGAATCCTCTTGGAGGGTGTCAGTCGTCAAGAGACCATCCAAGTCATAATAAGCTCTAGCTTCTTCATCGAGAGCATGAACTACTACTTTGCCTATAGGAAAAACAAGATAGTCATAAACGTAACCTCGCGTGAACACAACTGATGCAACAGACTCCATTTATGATAATCTCTCGGCCTCAATGCAAAACACACAATGCGATCTCCATTATTGACAGATAGAAATCAAGCGGATGAATACAGGTATACAAGAGGAGTCAGTTGTGACGAGAAAAACAATAAAAAGAAATGTCAGCCGAACAGAGTCATGGCACGAATTGTCATCAATTAAAGTACACACCAGAGTCGACGACGACCCACTTTCCTTCCTTTTCTTCTTTCTTTGCCGAAGATTTTCCCCCACTTGACATTGACCATGACACGCTCGGCAGAATCAGTCTTCGAGCTCCCTTTTGCTTTTGTTTAGCCTGCATTGGCCAAAAGCATCTCAGCACATAATGCTTCTTTGGATGGACACCCAAATGGTTAGCAATGGACAATAACTTCTCAAGAATAATAATTTCCGAGCCAGATTGCAGAAATCACCAACTCGATCGCACACTATGGAAAGGTTCCTCTTCCTTGATAATCGAACATATAGTGTATAGAGCTCTATAGTGTATAGAGCTCTAGTTTTGCGCTCGACGTGATCAATTTTCTCAAAAGTAGCTAAGCGCGAAGATCGCTTAATGGAACAGAAAACAGACTCCTGCCCCACAACCAACAGATCCTATAGGAGACTGTTCTTAGAGATCGAAAGGCTAATCAAAGCTCGAACGCAAGAGTCGATCGAGAGCGATGGACATGCCTTGTAAAGAAGGGCTTGAGCGATGTTCTTCACGTGCCAAGAGGACCTGCCGGTGGCCAGCACGATGTAATCGGCCCAGTCGCGATCCTGGCGACCCGGGATCACCTTCACGTCGTCCGCCCTCACGTCACTGAGCACCTTCTCCACCTCCTGCAGTTCCAGTATAGACCACTGATCGACGCCGGGCGCGGCGGGGGCTGTGGCGGCGGCGGAGGCGGAGGCGGAGCAGGCGCGGCTCGCGCACGGAAACCCTAGCATCCACTGCCGCCGTTGGAGATCGAGAGAGGACGACGGCGCGAGCCGCGAGCGCAGAAGAGCCGACCACATGAGGCCGCTGCACCGCCTCTTCGAGAATGTGTAGGCTTCGCCGATTCAGTCGGAAATGGCGGACTGCTTTGCCTCGCCTTACTGTCGAGCGAAGCCGCTACCCACTGTGCTGACCAGAGACGGGGAAGACGATAAGCGGAGCCGCGTATACCATCGCGATTAATTCAGGAAAATTTTCAAAAAGACCCCCAAGTGAAACCACCGTAGCAAATTGGCCACCCAAAGCGGACTTATATCTCAATTTGCCCCTCCATTTTACACATCTATCCCAAACAGTCCCTAATCGAACTCATTTTCCACTAGGAACTTTGTTGAGATTTTGGCCATTCTTACTATTCGATTAGGACTTTGGAGTATTAGACTAAGAACTATTCTTACTATTCACGTGCAAGTCGTGTGTCCGCTGTTCGGCTAATATTTTGGTTGCTCGTGACTTGGAGTTGTTCGCGACATATGTGTCCAATGTAAGGGTTAATTGAGATAAAATTCACTTTAAGGCTCCATTTGGAAAATGGGGGACAATGAAAAATTAAATGGAGAGTTATGAAATTTTAAACTTTTTATGAAACAGTAACGAAGAGAAAATTTAGCATTTTGGGTGTTTTTCTTACAAAAGGGTCCAAATTGTAATGTTGTTTTGGATTCTATTGAAAGAAATAAATTAAGACTGATGCTAATTGGAATGTCGTTTAACATGCATAGCTCAAAATCAAATAAGTGTGCGAAAAAAAAAAGGAAAAATACCATAAAAAACCTCAAGTTATGTAATTTGTTACAATTTTACCTTGAACTTTTTTTTGCAACGCAAAAAACTCCAAAATATGCCACTTGTAATAAATTTACCCTGAATTTTTTTTATGATACGAAAAACCACAAACTATACCAATTGTAATATATTTACTTCATAATACTTTGCCCCATGGGCATTTTCATCTTTTTTTTTTTTTTCTTTTCTTCTTTCTCTTCCCTCTGCCAGCAATAGTGGAGGGAAGCCGACGAGGCTTGCCTTCGTCGGATCCAACAACGGTGACCCCACTCGACGCTAGCGAGGGTCGCCCTCAGCTAGGAGGGTCGCCCTCACCTAGGAGAGCGAGGGCAGCCCTCGCCCAACGCCAACTTCCCTCCGTCGTGGCTAGCGAGGGGAAGAGAGAAGAAAATAAAAAAAAAAGGAAAAAGACAAAAATGTCCATAGACCAAAGTATTGTAAGGTAAATATGTTACAAGTGACATAGTTTTTTATTTTTCATATCACAAAAAAAGTTCAAGGTAAATTTGTTACAAGTGGCATAGTTTGGGATTTTTCATGTTATAAAAAAAATTCAGGATAAATTTATCACAAGTCGCATAGTTTTGAGTTATTGGTGATATTTTACCAAAGAAAAAAGTATTAATTTATTTATTTTAAATGGCAATCCTCGAAAGACTTTCGTTCGAAAGGATTTGGTCCGATTTAAAAAAAAACACAAAATAATATAGCTGTGTATAGTATCATATGAGTAATTATAGTTTGAAAAATTGATCAAACTAGCTAAATCAACGATGGTCGATGTAAATTGTGTAAGACACGAGCTGTACCTTAACTTTTACCCCAAAAGGATGATTTGACTTTTTGAAAGGTTAGCATTATTTACACTCCATGTTTACAAATTACTAGAAAACATTAGCACCTTCATCCCCTCTTTGCATGTATAATTGGTAGCCTAGCGGTAAAAAAAAATTTCATTTTTATATGATCACAAGTTCGAGCGATATCATTCATGAATCCCAATTAAATTGTGTATTGAACATTTGCTAATTTGTGCGATGAGAGTTCCCGACTTTTCAAACATAATCAATAAAAGCCGAGGTAACGAGCATGTCAAGTTAATTCCAAATGTTTACGTTCCGAATAGATTGAGTGGCAACGATTGAGTAGAACAGTCGGCAACATGTGCGGAACACTTACAGCTCTCGCCAATAACCTATTGAGACCCTATAACCAAGTAAAGTCGAGCTTAATAGCAAATCAATACTCTACCGAACTCAAGTCACATTCCAAGTCTCAAATTTGCAAAGTGAGTTGAGTTATATTTAGCAGTGTATCAACTTAACTCCTATTGACTAATAGATACGAAGGTAGCTTGAAAAGATGGGCAAATATGGTCATTAAGATCCTATTTTGAACGAGATAGATGATTTATTTATTTTGAAAAACCTATTTTGGACGTTACAAGATTTCATTTGTGATTTTTCATTAGTAATTTGAAATTAAAAAATCATTAAAAAGACTACGCTAATTTTAACCTGCCAATATTGGAATTATTTAAAAAAATTTCAAGTGTTTCAGGTTTAATAAATTTCAAAACACAAGCCGAGCAAAACAACAATACAAATCAAAAGTCTAATAGCAAAGTTCATGATTTTCACACGTGTAAGGCTTTGGCGGGAAATCGAAGAACACACGTGTGCCAATTTGTTCCCGGCTCCATCTTCTTCCTCTTCGTTCACCTTGGCTCGCTCGCTCCCTCCTTCCCTCCCTCCCTCCCGCGTTCGCTCGCTCGCTTCCTCTTCCAATCTCCCATGGACTCCGACTCCGATTCCGATTCCGACGGTTCTCACGTCTCTGCCACTCCTCCACGCGATGACATTTCGCCGCCGCCGCCGCCGCCGCCGCCGCTCAAACAGAGGGCTAGACCAACCTCCTCTTCACGCTCCTCCGCCAGAGCCGCCGCTCCGAAGCCCCAAAACCACCGTCCGCCGGACCCCTCAAACCTTCCCTTCCAAGATCCGACTCCGGTGTCAACGCCATCTCCTCTCTCCACCGCGCCTTTCCATGTCCGTCGTCCGCTGGATCCTCCGGAAACCGTCGCCGCCGTCGATTCCTTCCGGATTCTCGCAGCTGGCCACTTCTCCAAATCCGCTTCGTTTTCCAAACTTCAAAGACCTTCTCTCAACTTCGAGGATGAGGAATCTGATCTAGCCGGATCCAAATCGGAGCTCAAGAGTGAAACTGTGGAGAGAGACGGATCAGCTGTCAACTCCACAAGTTCAGTGAAAGCTATGCGGAAGAACCTGAATTTGATTAGAGGTAATGTGCCTCTTCCTCCGGCGAAGCTGCGAAAGAGCGGCGGAGAAGGCAATTTTGTTAGGCTTAATCTGAACCACAACAACTACCGGCGCAAATTCCTCAGCAAAAGTGCGAGGAAGAATAGCCGCTCATCAGGTTTTAAACGATTCCCGAAAAGAAGAAAGGGGAAATCCAGGGCTGAAACTGAGTCTCAAACGGAAGGCGTTTTTGAGGAAGAAGGACTGGTCACAGATTCCACGAAACAAAAGGAAAGGCAGGAGAGTGAGAGGAAGAAGTTCGATAGCGAATTCGTTGAGGGGGCTCTTTCGGCTGTTAGAAATGACGCTTCAGATGTGAATTTGGTGAAGCTGTTGAAATTGGTGTATGGTTACGATTCATTCCGTGATGGACAATTGGAGGCCATCAGGATGGTTCTTTCGGGGAAATCAACTATGCTGGTTTTGCCAACTGGTGCCGGCAAATCCTTGTGTTATCAGATACCTTCCATGATCTTACCTGGGATTACCCTGGTAGTGAGCCCTTTAGTGGCTTTGATGATTGATCAGCTAAAGCAGTTGCCTCCGATGATTAGCGGTGGTCTTTTGTGTAGCAATCAGGCAAGTAGTGGGTTGTGATTTGTCTCAGTGTTCCATCCTATGCTTCTTGGAATTGAGAGACTGTTTTCTTTGTTTCAGACGTTGCAAGAGACATTAGAGACACTGAGGCTACTCCAAGAAGGTAGCATTAAGGTGAACACGTTATGAATCCAATTCAAGTTGATTGTCGTATAGTTATTAATATTTTAGTATTCTGCACATAGTTTTGGCAGTCTTTTTTCTCTGAAAGGTGCGCATTACATCATTATGCAGGTCATTTACCTGCATCTGCAATTGTGTTCCTAGAGATTTTTATCTTCATATTTATCTTATCATGTATATGCTCTGAACTTTGTCGATACTCCCTTTTAGGAAGGCAGGCTCGTCATTAAGATTCTTGTTTTTCCCTATTTTTATGGGCTGAAACTTAAAAAGATGCTCTTCAGGTGCTTTTTGTGTCTCCAGAAAGGTTCCTGAATGAGGACTTCATGGCAATATTTTCTGCTGCTCTGCTTGTGTCACTTGTGGTGATCGATGAAGCTCACTGCCTATCTGAATGGTAAGTCATAGAGAAACTAGTTTCTCATTCTGAGACCATGAAGCTAGTCATTCCCTTTGTTTAGTCTCTAATGGCTCTCTCTTGCATACAAGTGAAACTTGAAAAACTAATAATCTGCTATTATATCTTCGCACAGGTCACACAACTTTCGGCCTTCATATACCAGACTCAGGGCTTCCCTGTTTCGCGTTAGGCTCCGGGTTAATTGTATTCTTGCAATGACAGCAACAGCCACTTCAACAACTTTGAATGCAGTAATGGGCGCACTAGAAATTCCCTCTTCCAATCTCATCCAGATGGTCCCATTAAGGGATAACCTGCAGTTATTCATCTCCTCAAGCCATAACAGGTGAGTTTCCGTCTCCATATGTGTTTTCTTGACCAGCGTTATCATTCTCGATTGCTTAATCTATTGAACTTGATCGTCAAAATTTGTATATGACAGGATGAAAGACCTGCTGATGCTATTAAGGTCGTCTCCCTATTCAGAAGTTCAGAGCATCATTGTGTACTGCAAGTTTCAGGTTCATTCTCAAGTTTTATAATTATCTACTAAATTCTTCATAAGAGGATGAAAAAGTTCATACATTTTCAGTTAGACAAATGTGCACTCCTCTATTTTAGCCCCTGGTTTCGGATTTATTTACTCTATATCTTATTTAGTAGCTGCAGAGCACAAACTGTCCTTTGGGTCCAACTAGTTGTTTGGACATCTTGTTTCCATGATTTTGTACTTTGTAATGTATGTTACCTATGATTGGATTCATACACTATTAAGATCTTCAATAGAACAGTGAACTATACGTATTGACACTGCAGTCTGAGACAGATCTAATCAGCAGATATTTACGCGACAACAATATCTCTGCAAAGGTTTGTATTCTTTATTTTCGTACTTAAAAGTTTCTTTTCACTTCTTTTCCTGATTTCACCTTCAATTGCTGAATTCAGGTTCTAATCTAACATAGTTGTTTGGAATTGTTAAATAGAGTTATCACAGTGGGATCCCTACAAAGGACCGAACCCGTATACAAGAGTTGTTCTGTTCCAACAAGATTAGAGTGGTAGTTTTATAACACAGTCCTTAATGCATCGACAATCATCTTACATCTCGTTGTCTGTCGTTACTATTTATACTAGCTATATTCTTGTTATGGGCTGTAGAATTTCAAGTAATAATTTGGTTTCTTGTGTGAAGATTGTTGCAACGGTGGCATTTGGCATGGGACTTGATAAAAGGGACATCGGAGCGGTAAGAAGAAAAACTATTGCTCGCTTTGACGCGCAACATGAAGTGGTCCACTTTACCAAAAAAAAAAAACATGAAGTGGTCCATGCCATTACATGAATAGCAATGGATGTATTTAGTGTCTTGGTAGACTATTGATACATGGATGGAATAGCCCAACCTGTAGCATATAAACAATTCAGTGAACATAGTGAATCCAAGCAACTGCTGTACGCTTGTAGCCAACATCAACTGATGCAGAGTTTTGGGACTTTTGTAATTCCACTTGTTTGAACTTCATCAGAGAAATTCTTAAGGAACTGGAATGAATATCAATAAATCTCGATCCATGCTTAGACTTATTTAGTTGTACATGGATGAGTGCATCAACTTGCACCTCCGAGCCAAGATGACACGGTGCAGTATCTTTAAGGATTCCCACAGTTCCACTTAAAACCGTATTCTATAGCTGTGCTATTACAATCATATTCACCTTAGCTGTCCATCAACTCTCTTTCTTTGTGTCTCATCAATATTTCTTTGTTCCTGATGTCACTCATATGCACCTCCTCCAGATAATCCATTACAGCCTTCCCAACAGCTTGGAAGAATATGTACAGGTTAACCTCTCTCTTTATTTCTTCATTTCAAGATTTTCATTACAATAGGTTCCCATAAATGATGAGCTTAGAGTGTTGTAGGAGATTGGCCGTGCTGGACGAGATGGGAGGGTGTCCTATTGCCATCTCTTCTATGATGACATGACATACTTCAAGCTCCGTAGTCTCGCTCACAGGTTAACAAATTTACAATCCTATTGTTTGCTGCACTTTTATTGAGGAACATCAAACATCTAGGGCTGACTTGCATAATGGATTTGCACTATCTCAGTGATGGAGTGGATGAGTATGCAGTGGATAAGTTCCTTTGCCAAGTTTTCAACAATGGCACAAATTTGCATGGCCGAATTTGTTCAATCGTGAAAGAATCGGCATCTCGACGGTTTGATATGAAGGAAGAGGTACCTGCCTTGCAATTTCACTGCTACAGATGATATTATTGCCAGAGAACTTACTGAGAATAGCAGAAGCTATGACGTACTGAAGAACAATACTCATTTTTTCCATACTAAATCTTATATTGTTACTTTGGGGCAGAGTCCTATGCTAGTTCGATGTTGTTTTGTGTCCCTAATGCTGTCGGTAGTGTTGCCATAGCTTAAATTTGTTTCTGTATCGGCAACTGATTGTTACATGCAAGTGGCGGTCGGACCAGTTGAATTTATTCTTGTTTTCATTTGTAAGAAGTTCACATGCTCAAGAAGCAAAAGAGAAACCAAATGTGGCCAACTAACTTCACTATGCAGACCTGGTTATGTATTGTTTCTGTATTAGACTCTATGTCGAAATGTAGTTCTTGATTCTAGTGATCTCTGAAAATTCAAGTGCCTCTGAGATTAACCAGCCTTGCTCTGTATTTGGAGATCTGCAGAATTTGTTGTAAATTTTCAATGTTGGCAGGTAATGCTCACAATTTTAACGCATTTGGAATTGGGTGAAATCCAATACTTGCAGTTGCTTCCACAATTAAATGTAACTTGCACTCTGAACTTCCATCAGGTACATATTGATATATCTTCTTAATTGTTCATTACCTTAGAAGCAGGTATGCCTTATATGAGCTTGAGGACGTATCCTACTACTTCTCTTACTTCTTAAATTGTATCGGCTTTTTGTTGGAGTTAGTCAACATATATGAGAGGGAAGAAATAGGTTATCTGTTCATCTGATTGTCCAAGTCTGGCTGCTTCATATTATATTACTGTATAGAAGTATGTGAAGATAAAATAATCCAATGGCATAAATCGACTGAACAAGTGTGTTTGTTTCATGGCCCATTTAATTACTGATATGCAAATGTAGTTAATAACATAACCTGGGCTTCCTTTTTAACAATACAGATTTCGCATTTGTCTTGATATGGAAAAACTAACCTAATTGTATTGGCTATTGAGATGGTTTTAATTTGTTCTTGTGCAGACTCAACCCGTGTTGCTTGCTGACAAGGATATTGTAGTTGCTGCAATTTTGAAAAAGTGAGTAAGATCTCAAATCTGATAGGTCCTTATTAATGTATTTTCCTACTAGATTCACGGTACAGTTGAAATACTTTAAGCCCAACTGTTCACAATTAGCTTCTTTCGACATTTGCAGGTCAGAACTAAGACAAGGGCAATATGTGTTTGACATACCTACTGTGGCAAATAGCATTGGTGTCACAGCAGCAGAATTAACTAATCGGCTACAGCATCTAAAGGTTTGTTGCCAAAAATCCAAAGGCGTAATGGTTACATACTTGATTTCACACTAATATCATTTGGCCTTTTACCACAGACGCCTTTTTCCTTGCAAATTGAGGAGAATCCTTTCTTTGGATACATGACCATCTTGAAAAATGCTATGCTGCTGAATTGATTTGTTGGATCAACATTAGATGCATCAATACCAATCGTCTGTTCATATTTTAAGAAGTTAAACATTGGAAATCTTAAAAAAAAAAAGCACGTGTGCAAAAATTTTAAGAAACAAAGATGAACTAAACGTGGTTATGGGTTTGACTCTGATCCATCATCGAATATCATCAGCGGTTTGGATTTTGGAGCATTTAATCGTTTATCTTCCTACAGCATTACGCCTCAGTGTTGGTTGCATCGTAGTAGAGACTGTAGCCTGCACATTGGTTTGCCAGATGTCTAGCTGTTGGTTCTATCTTTAAAGTTAACGGGAATCCTTGACATTTCCCCCTCATCTCGTCTAATATTCTTTGGAATGTTTGTCAGCTAAAAGGAGAAATTACATATGAAACGAAGGATTCAGCTTATTGTTACACGGTAGTGGATGTTCCTGAAGATATTTGCTCTCTCTCAGCAAACGTGACAAAATGGTTATCCGACATTGCAAGTTGTAAGGTATTGTTGCTAAGTTCTTAGCTATAACAAATGAACCAGAGCCATCGAATGATGAACATCCTTTGATGTCGGACCAAATTAGGTTTATAAACTGGATGCCATGAATGGTGCTGCAGTCTTTGCGTTGAATACATGCGAGAGGACCAATGGTTGTTCCGGTACCCAACACACATGGTGCTTGCAGAGGAAGATTATGGATTACTTTGACAAAGATTACCATTGTGATATCCCTACTAAGATGACTCAAAGCAGGTAATGCAACATTTGCTGTCTAAATCCGATGTACATAATGACCTAAGCACTCGACTTAAGGAAAAAACTTTTATGTTCAGATTTTTTCTAAATATTTGATTCCATCATGAGCTTGTGAAATAAAATCAAGATATCTCCTTCCACTGATAGAACTACCATTGATCTTTGCAGCACCTTTTTGAGAGCAGATATTAAGGTATGCAGAATTTTGGATTTTGATTATGTTAGAGGATTTTTGTGCTTTGCAAGTGCTTAGATATTTATTATTGGTTCTAGGTTTTTCTACAAAGTAATTCACAGGCAAAGTTCACACCAAGAGCTGTTGCAAGGATATTGCATGGCATTTCAAGCCCAGCCTACCCATCTATGAGTTGGGGCAGAACTCATTTCTGGTATCTAGTCCACTTTCTTTGTTGATTGCTTTCACTGGATCATGTGATTAAGACAATGTTAATGTACTGTTTGGATGATAATTTGGATGAGGAAATCCAATTTGATATCCTCCTTGATGTCAGGTTCCTGTGGAAATGTCTTTCAAAGAATCAGAATTATTTGGGAGTGATTTTTTTTCTTGATCTCCTTGTTTGATAACTTCAAAGATGATTTCCCTGTGAAGATTTATAGAGTTAACTGGGTGATGTGTTTATCATGAAGAATGAATCAAGTGACGTGACACAACTTAGTGTCTGACAAAACCTTGTTCACTTTGCTAATTTGTATAATTTTCTATTAAATTAACTGGGTGATTTGACCGGACGAAAAAAACTGGGTGATTTGTTATATTGTAAAAAATGAATCGAGTGATTACACTACTTAGTGTCTGAAAAAATCTTATACTCTTTGTTTGTTAGTTCACAATTTTTTATTTAATATGCCCATCAATGTAGGTAATCATTAATTGCTTTCAGTTTTTACCCATTTCGATAAAGTTACATCATTATCCTGTTTATTCACTACTCCTATTGATGTCACATGCTTCTTAAAGGAACATGCTGATGGGCCGAAGTTTTGATTCTTAAAATCAGGGGAAGGTATATGAAGGGGGACTTCCAAGTTGTGATGGAAGCAGCGAAGGCAGAACTTATGAACTTTGTCGGAAAAGACACTGTCTAGTCATTTATGGAGAGGTATATTATGTCTACGACAATCAAACTGGAGGGTGTTTTTCAGGTAAGTGAACTCCCCAAGCGGTATCAGATTGAGTACCCTTTTTCATGCAAAAAGGATAAGAAAAGAAAAGATAGAAGTACTGTTGTTCAGTGATTTCTCATTTGGAAAAAATGGCTAAGTCCCAGACTAATGCTCTCCTTTGCAGGCTTTGGTGATTGACAATCTGAAACTTGACAATAGCACTCTTGGATTTGTATAGACTAAAATGAACAACACTTCTGGTTAAATGGTTGCAGCCATTTAAGTGCACTTAGGTGGGTTGACTATCTCCTCCTATTACTGACCTTCCCTTCTGGAATTAGGCAGCTTTATTCTGGAGATTTGTGTGAGGAGACTTGCTTGGTGAATGTTTTTGGGAGTTGCTGTTAAAAAGAGATGCTTGTGGGAGTTATAATGCCAAGAAGGTCTTGAATGGATAATGGATGTGCTCTGTTTATCTGACTCGAACAGATCACCAGCAATCATTGTACCTGACTTGGAAGAAAGTCGGTGAAACTTTGTCTTCCAAGAGTGGGAGTGCTTCTAAGCTCTGAGGTCTTTGACATGGTCGCGAATATGTTTCAAAACCAGTCGATTTTCGTTCCATGTTACAATTTCCTGGTTGGCTAGCAAGTGATCATTTCAGGCAAGAGCACATTAATTCATTCGCTGCTCTTTTGAAGGCAAGCTATGAGAATCTGTGCCTCCATCATGACATGGTTGCTATGTGATTCTTTCTGATGGGAAAGTAGAATTTCACACTTATGGAGAGAAATGCATCTGGTTTAAGCTGCATTTTTAGTCTCGGGAAGGATCACAATCTATTGCCTCCAGTAACATTTTGCCATTATTCCAAGGACCAAGAAAGTGGAACAGATAGGGGTCATTTAACCTCTTGATGGTGTGATCAATTTAGCTGACCCCACTTAATGGAAGCTGGCTTCTCTGGTGGGATAAGGCTTAGTTTGGTGGTGCAAATGCATGATACTGCTTAAAATAATGGAGAGAATCAGGGGTTCGTGGACCACTTAAACAAGTCACCAATCACCGAGCATCATGAGTTTTGTTGGCTTGTGTCTTGAAGGAGGAAAGGAAGTTTGCCAAATTAGCTTCTTGAATTTGTTTTCACCGCAATCCATTGATTGATGACACTTCGGCTCAACATTTGGTAAGACGAGGAACTACACTCCCTTATTGTTTCTTCTTCTAGATGGCAGCAGCGAAGGATCATATGTGCAAGCTTGCCTCCATCTGCCTAACAAGATGCTAGTGGCAAATTTGCTAATAGGACGGATGATTTGAGTAGTTATTTATTATATTCAAGAGGTAAAATTCTACTGTAATGACTATGAATGCTCTTCTGATCACTTTGCACTGGGGATGGATCTGGACAGACCCTCATCCTTGGCTTTTGGAGTCCAAAATTGCGTAACATGCGTAACTTCGGTATCCAATGAAAATGTTTTGCACGACGAAGGACCTGTACCTAATCAATCGGCTATGTATGCACGGTCACTTAACCCTGCTTTGCATCAGGACGTACTCCTAGTCCTCATCCTGATTATTGTTAGCCTCTTATAGCAGTCCTACTGGAGGGTGGTCCGATCACTCTGTAGAAATCGCGATGTTTCTAACAAGTCTCTAGGTTCTGATGTGGACCTCACGAGATCTATGGAGCGAAATAATCTGTTTGGGGGTAAAGATTGTGCGGTAATTGCTCTGTTCATAAAAAGAGAAGTTGGCCCATTGCAATTTCAAGGCTATAGATAGATAGATAGTCACCCACGGTGGAAACTCGAGCATTTTCAATCCAAAAGAAAAAGGGCGGGACATTTGGGAAGCGAGAACCTAACACCTCTAGTTAAATGGTGTTCCACTGCTAACCAATGACCAAATGGAAAAGTTTAATTTGACAACGTTCTTAGTCAGTTTCTCCTCATTCGTTATGTGGTCTTAGGAACTGAAAATTTAAGAGAGGAGGAAAGGCATAATTTGTTATTTCTTTTCTTCTTTATGGGTGAACTTCATGATTTTTCGTTGCAAAGAGTGCGACAAGGATGGAAGGACCTGCAGACCTGAGAGTTTTTTTTTTCCTTTGATAACCGAATTTCTGAAATGATGTGATCGAGATGAATTCTCGATTAGTATCTCGGCATTTTTTTCATTCTTGAAAATGGATCATATCATGCCACGTCCCCTTCTTATGGATCCCCGTAGTCTCATCCCTTTGCTAGTTCAGTACACCGAGAACGGGAATTGAGAAGAAAGACTAGAGAAACTACTGATTAGTGTGCTGGTTATTCAAGGAGGCAACTCGCTGGTTATTGCCGAGAGTCGCTTAAGTTTGCCATCTCGCCATCTCAATATTGGTGGGAGGGGATGGTCATGCCCTCACCCCTCCGATCTCTCTCAAAATTGACTTTCTGAACTGAAACCTGTTAGAGAATTTGGTAACATAGAAAAGAATCGACATCTTTGGTTTTATTTCCGTAAAAATCGAGAATATACTTAATCCTAATTAAATGAAACGATGTAAAAAGCGGCGTCGTATATGCGCTCGATACATGATCACGTGAGTCTCCCGTGGCGCACGCACGGCTGGGATAAGTGGGGCCGTGCTGCATGCAAGAGTTTTTCTCCCACGCATTCACGCCAAGGAGTAGGAGGGGAACCCGCCAGAAATCGTTGGAAAGATTCCGCGAAACGGAATTCCATCGATGCCTTTAATTCTCTACTACACTTCACGAGAGCCAGAAAGAACGCAACAACCGCCCCAGAACCGCGCGACGTTCCTCTCCACCGCCCCGCCGCCCTCCGCTCGAGCGCCAAAGACCCATTTTTTCTTCTTCGATACGGAAACTCCTCGCCGGAGGCCGCGACGTGGACGAGCTCACTGGTCCTCCGCCGCCGCCGCCGCCTCGCCGATGTCTTCTTCATCGCCGATCCTCATGAATTATCCCCTCGCTTCCGCTCTGGTCGCGTTCGCGATCTCTCAGTTCACTAAGCTCTTCCTCTCCTGGTACTTTCGCTCTCGCTTTCTCTTGATTTTGAGTCATTGCGCTTGTGTTTGGGTTTGCGCCGTTGCGTTTTCCATCCGAGCAACGTGGGGAGAATGAGAACTTTGATTCGCACTGTCTTTCTCGCGAATTGTTTCAACTGCATGATCGGTTGCCGCGAGACTAATATAGACACATATTTGGAATGCCAAGGCCTGAGGTTGCGTCAGGGATTAGTATCTATATGTTGATTCTCTTTGAAATGATTATCTTTTCAGTATACGATTTGCTCGATGATGATCCCGCTCTCATTGATTGCTCTCCCCAGCACGCTTTCCTTCTGTTATTAACTCTGGTTTCGCTTGTTTATTCGCGCTTTTGCATCACTTGTGAGCTCGCGAAATATAGAAGGACAATCTTAAAAGCACAGAGTAGTTTTGCCGTAAGAATTTTTATCACGATTGTCACCTCTGAGAATAGTTCGCTTTTTGGTTGCTGTGCAGCTGTGTCGCATAATGAGCACTTATCTCACAAGGTTTCTCATTCATTTGGACCCTTAATCTGCTTTCTATGCTTTTCGCCCAAAACTGCGAACCGGCTTGTTCAATGGTTGAGGCCTGCCGGACTTGTAGAGATGTGATTTGCTGCTTGGATGAAACGGTTTTGAGTCTGAAAAATTGGTTTGGTGTTGGTGGGGTCATGTCTACTTAGATCGGTTAGGTTAGTGGTTTGGAAGTTTTTTTCGTTTCGGCAAAGAGTTGGACCATTGCCATGTGAAACGAAGGGCAAATATCTTCTTTAAATGATCAGCTGAGAAAGATATCGGATCAAACCGTGTAGAAGACTTGCGTTTGGGAATGTAGCTTTATGCTTCAGAGGAGCAGAACAATTTCTAAAGTTTGTTTAGACATTTGGTTTATTGCGGTTTTATCCGATTCCTTGAAAATTTCTAGTTTGAAACACGAGGTGTTAGATTAATCCTGGAAATTCTGCACATGCTATTAACTTGTGTGGATGAGTAGTATAACCTGATTTCTGAGTCTTAAGCTTTCATAGATGCATAGGTATAAAGAGAGACGACTGGACCTCAGGCAACTCGTTGCATCAGGCGGAATGCCATCATCTCACTCTGCAACTGTCACTGCCCTAGCTGTGGCCACTGGATTTCAAGAAGGCCTGGGAGGATCAGAGTTTGCAATTGCACTAATCTTAGCATGCATCGTAAGGCTCAGAATTTCTTTTTCACGTGATAATGGGAAAAGTGAGGATACTTTGCATTTCATGCGGAAAGTATGATTGAGCATCTCATACTATGCTTTTCCAGGCATTGTCTAATGGCTTAGCTATCGAAGTGAAAAAAAGAAGAAGTAAAAGTTGTCTAATTTATTGTCGTGATACAAATGTGAAAGATTTCTAATGTAGAAATCTGGTTGCAGGTGATGTATGATGCAACTGGTGTAAGATTGCATGCAGGTCGTCAAGCAGAGGTGCACTTTGCTACTCCTTTGTTCTCTTTTGCAAACTGGCCAGGCACTCCCTTTAAGTTCTGTCTTTTGGTTTGGGCTTGTAAGTTCGTAAAATCTTCTGTTTTCAACCATTAGTGGCTTGATGTAGGTTTTAAATCAAATCGTGTACGGACTTCCTGCCGAACATCCTCTTGCTGAGGGCAGGCCATTACGCGAACTCTTAGGCCATACACCTCCTCAGGTGCTCTTTACAACATTTTCTTATCTTCTGTATGGCATATTATCATCTATTTTACCCGTTCTTTCTTAGTGAGACATGAATTGTTTGATCAAGTTGTTTTTCAATTCACATCTAGCTGAGTAATTTATTGCTCAATTGTTGGTTTTGGTGGATTTGCATATAAGATTGACACTTCACGGTAAAAGAAATACCTTTTTTTCATGATTCAGTTGACAAACTTCTACAATTAATTAAATGCATGTAGGATAGAACCATTACCATACATGAGATTTTCTTCTCATATGGCTTCTACTCTACTTGTGAGCACTTATAAGGTTGTGGAGGATGCTTATATTATGCTAAGAAGTTGGTGACATTCGGAATATACCTTGTTGGAAGTTCTACTAAATGTAAAGGTAGTCGTAGATTATTTTGAATGTCCTGGTGCTGGCGAAAGAAGTTGAAAGTCCTGGTAAGTGTACCAATAAGGCCTGAGAAAATCAATATGAGAGTGCCTATAATTAAATGGTCTAAGCATAGCTCATTTATATAAAATGATTGGTCTTGGTTCTTTTTAAGAGCGAGTTCTGCAGAACTTAGGACATTCAGAACAGAAAAATAGCATTTCAGAGCATGAGGCCCTTGCATGCAGCCTGGCTATCATGTGCCTGTGATCACGAGCTCTGGGTCACAATTCAACAACCTTGTTGGTCTCATGCTCACCACTACACATACGTGCACAATAGTCATTCCCTCATTCACACAAATATCTATGCATATTTAACATACATGTACATTTACGTACACATATACATGTTCTGGTTTTACTTAAAACTCCAATTACTTACTTTTCCCCCTAATTTTGGGGGTAACCTGCTTCAGATCTATTTATACTTTACTAATGTGTGAAGCATATGATTATGCTGCACATCTTTGCCTCAAGAGCACTTGTTATCAGTTATCCTCTGAGGAAAAGTTGGTTTACCGTCGCGAAATGAACCTTATAGGTTATTGCTGGCGGATTGCTTGGGATTGTCACAGCAGCTGTTGGTCATTTGATCATTGTTACTTGTAGCTGAAATTGATACAGAAGTAGAATTGCGGGAGTTCACTCTCGCATGTGGTTATCCTGTAAAGCCCCATTGATCGGTTCAGACTCAGTGACAAAGACTTGCAGATAGGTGATGGTGAATATTTTTTTCCGGCAAACTGGTGTCATCACTTTCGAGTCTTGACTTCGATGCACTGTCTCTTGTTTTCCTCACTAACAACTGCATTGTGTGAAATTTACCTTTCTTCTTTATCTTTGTTTTCGCTACAGTAGCCTCCTTATGCTTAAATGTATTTGTGGCTCGAAATGTTCTCTACCGGAATAGGTAGGCAGTGAAATTTACATTGCCCTTACAAATCATATCTAAACTAGGCTACCTTGTTTTTGGAGATCAATTCATCCAGGAACCTTACTAGAAGAGGCAAAAGTCTGTGCTTCATGGGTAACACTCAATCAGAGAAAGGGAGCCTTATCACTTTTTTAAAAGAAAAGCTCGGTATATCTAATTTATGGGATCTCAGAAATGAAAACTCTAATACGTTTGGTAGTCAGGATAAAATTCAGGATAGGATAAATTTTATCTTATCCTGTGTTTAGTGTTTACCCAAGATAGAATAAAGTCGGATATAGGGGGATATAACCCGGATAAAATTATCTCATAGGGGAGGTGAGATAAAGGTGGATAAGATTTCTAATATTCATAATATAAAAGTTAATTTTGTCGAATAAAAAACTTGTTAAATTAATAAAATTAAAATAATATTTGAATATGAATAATATATGAATTTCAACATAAAAAATTCAAAATAACAAAAAATAACAATAATTTCGTTTTTTATTTATTCTTATTTTTATTTATAGATTCAAAATTTATTTATATCTTGTGATATAAATTTCATATATAAATCAATACTAATGTATTTATATTTATTACGTATTTTAGGTGTATTAGTATAGCTTACTATTTAATAAAAATTTATTAGAGAATGATGGAAGGGGGAAAAAGAAATAAAAAAATAATTAAAAAAGAGAGGGAAGATAATAAAAAATAAACAAATAAAAATGAAGTAGGTAAGAGTGTAGTGGGAGAGATTTTTATAATCTCCGTTTATGCAATTCTTGGATTCATTTACACTAATATGACGTTTATAATAAATAATGAACATGGTAAGATGTGAAAATATCCGGCTTTATTTCTGTAATTCACCAAACAGTAAATATGATACAGAGAATAATGAACATGATAAGAAACTTGTTAAATTAATAAAATTAAAATAATTTTTGAATATAAATAATATTTGAATTTTAATATAAAAATTCAAAATAACAAAAAAAAAATAATTTCGTTTTTATTTATTCTTATTTTTATTTATATATTCAAAATTTCTTTATATCTTGTGATATAAATTTCATATATATAAATCAATATTAATGTATTTATATTTATTACATATTTTAGAAATATTAGTATAGTTTACTATTTAATAAAATTTTATAAGAGAATGATGGAAGGAGAAAAAAGAAATAAAAGAATACAATAATTAAACAATATGGAAAAATGATTAAAAAAATAAAAATAAAATAGGTAAGAGTATCATAAGAGATTTTTATCATCTCCGTTTGTGCAATTTTTAGGTTTATTTACACTGATAAAATGTTCATAACAAATAATAAACATGGTAAGATGTGAAAATATCAAGTTTTATTTCCGCGATTCATCAAACAGTGGATAGAATAGAGCAAATCTCTTGGATTTCATATCCTATCCTAACTAAAAATCCAGACTACTAAACGGAGATTTTAAATCTTATTCTGTCTAAGGGATTTTAAATCCTATCCTGATTAAAAATTTAGATGACCAAACACAGCCTCATGGTTCAATGCGCGTGAAATTGATCACATGAAAATAATAGTCGGCCTCGGGATCTATTGGGATCTTCTGGTTGGTTCAATCATTACTCAGCAATGGAGGCATACTTGCATCTTCTTCTTTTTTGGTAAAGCACACTCTTGACATCGACCGGACGAGACCTAAGAACAATTCCGCCCCAGGACAAGTCCCACTCGCGGGTGGGTCCGGTTGCTCTGAGGGAGCCAACACGGCTGCATGTGATTTTATTGCCCCAACAGTTTTCTTCTTCATTTCTATTCAATCCCACTGCGATCACTCGCTGTCCAATTCGTACCTCCATGTCATGTACAGTCCAAGGAGTGAAGTGAGAGCGTCCAAACTTGGCCATCAGTCGACCCCATTTTTGTACCAACCAGACGGGCCCTCGCCCTCGTCCACGTGATCGGTTCAGAGTCCCCTCATCGACATTCCGATCCCCACATCCACCCAGGCCCCACGCCCGCCTCCCCTCGATCTCCTGCCGTTCGCTCGTCTACCCCGCCCTGCTCGACTCCTCGAGCCAACATTGGGCGCGCAAGGTATATACGATATCTGTGCGACGCAATTACTAGATTAGCTGGATCTCATACGATCATCACTTTACGTGATTTCATAATTACGAATGGTGTGCTCACTTGAGAGAACTACTCGCTCTCCACCAATTATGTGAGGAAAACCGACTCTAATGGCTTAATTCAATGGGATATGATAGACACAATCATGCACGACACGACGAACAGAGTTAATAATTGCTAACATACCTGTGTTTTTTTTTTTGCCTAATTCCCTAGAAACCCTTGAACTTTTTAGGTCAAGTCTCAAATTTGCCCTAGACTTTTTTTTTTATCTCAGAAAAACATCAAATTTTAAGTTCAGTCCCAAATCTACCCTAAACTTTTTTTATCTCAGAAAAAACTTCAAACTTTAAGTGCAGTCTCAATTCAGTCCCAAATTTTGTTTTGTGTAAAAAAAATCACCAAAATTCAATTTATTTTCAAAAATATATTTCCGTGATCCAGTTACAACTTGACGCGGTACTTCCACGTCGATAACAATTCCATATCAACAAAGTAATGAGGCTTTTTTTTGGGCAAAGAAAAGTTCAAGGCAGATTTGGACTGAATCTAAAAATTGGGTTTTTTAAATTTAAAAATGTTTTTTGCGGTAGATTTGTTATTGTCCTTAACTTTCATATTCTAGAACAGTTTTATTTTGGAGAATTTCATTGGGTTGGATTTTGCCATCGAAGTGAAAATGCGACGTTAGTCTATACCTATTGCCCAATTACTTTGCTGATGTGGATTTGTTATTGATGTGGAAATGCCACGTCAAGTTGGGATTATATCATGGGGTATATTTTTGAAAATAAATTGAAAATTGCCGATTTTTTTTACGCAAAATAAAATTCGAGTCATATTTGGAATCGAACTTAAAATTTGGGATTTTTTCCGATACAAAAAAAATTCGGGGCAAATTTGAGATTTGACCTAAAATTTAGGATTTTTTTCGAGATAAAAAAAAGTTTGAGACAGATTTAAGACTTGATATAAAGTTCGGGCTTTTAAGGAAATTCACCCGTGTTTTTTTTTATGGAACTTAGTACCGTTCTCGAAAATTATCGATATTTTATCGACTCGATACAGTAAAAGGAGGTTCGCAATGCGTGGTACCCTCTAACCAGTTACCGTTACAAGGACAACCGAACCGTTTCAGTGAGATGAAACTCACTCTCCGGTCTCTGGGGAGCAGCGCCGAGCAGAGAGACAGAGAGAGAGAGAGAGAGAGAGAGAGAGAGAGAATTGATGCGCTGCCTCAGGTTCCGTCGAACGAGTGAGAAAAAAGTTGCAGAACTGCGCAGTGAGTTGCATGTTACCTGTGCAATGTACATGGCATGAATCCAAGCATTATTAAATTCCGCTGTTTCCCAGGTAAATACTTATTTTAATGGGACTGTCATCTCTTTCTCTTTATCTTCTTCTGCTACTGCCAAGCGCTTGTCCGTTTGGTTCTGTCACGCATCAAGGACCATGCAAATGCGAGCATGTGTGGTGCAATTACTTAAATAATGTGTGGTGGATCTCGGCTTCATCGTCCCCTCGCAGCTCAGCGAGTCCCCAAAAAAATCCATGCTTTTCAAGACGTTTCTCGTTCTCTGGCCAAAAAAGGAAAAAGCCCATCTGCCATTTCTGCTCTTCTGAGGCCGCATTTTGCTCTTCGTTTAAAGATCTGTATTCCCACTGTGATTTAAGCAGGTACTAAACCTCTCTCTCTCTCTCTCTCTCTCTCTGTGGGAATTGAATGATTGGTGGGGGGGGGGGGGTTGGGCATTTCGAAACTTGAAGATAGTTGCCTTCTCTTTTTCTGGAGGATAAATCTGCAGTGGGTCCCTTCCAACAGCAATGGAAACTTCATATCTTGTTGTGTGTGTTAGGGGGTTTCTTGCCGTCGCATACTATCGTTGATGCTCAGCTGATTTTTCAGTTTCTAGCGGTTTGTGCTTAACCAGCTTGCAAGAGGCAAATCACCTGCTTTCTCAATTTGTCCTCTTGACAAGATACTTCTGATTTTGCCTTTTCTTTTAAGTCGTTTCTTCACCTTCTCCCTTGTGATCCATTGAAGTTTGTCACCTCTTGTAGTTACCAAGAAATGTGAATTGTTCTGGCTTTCAGGGTGCAGAAGAGTTAATGAATCTTGTACAAGCTCCTTCAATGCAGATCTGATCTTGACCAGCACGATAAATGTGAAGGATCCCAGGTGGATATAACTCAGAGCTATAAGTAAACATCTGGTCTACTGAGAGAGAGAGAGAGAGAGAGAGAGAGAGAGAGAGAGAGAATGAAATCTCCTGTAGAAGATAAGAGCTGCTACAGTCAGGGACCAACGCCGGAGATCTCAAATGGCAGTTCCATGGGCTTCGAGTTTCACCGGGCGAATGGAACCAATCGAGCTTCCCATCATCATCGGACAGCTCTAGGCAAACCGACCCCGTCCAAATGGGATGATGCGCAGAAATGGCTGGTCGGGATTTCAAGAGCGGGAGGAGACAAGAACCAATCGAAAACCAAACCGAGAAACTCCAACGCTGACGACCGGAGATTGATTGCCCCGGTCCCGCCCGAGCAGGAATATCCCAGCGATGAGGAAGAATGCGAGTTAGAGCAAAATGGAGGCATGGACCATGGAATGGCAGGTCAATATGAAGTGGAGACGAAGAAGGTGGAGTGCGATGAGTCCATCTGGCGGATCAATAAGCCGGCGCAGAATTGCACGCCAGCTGTACGATCAGTATGCGTGAGGGACATGGGGACTGATATGACCCCGATCGCGAGCCAGGAGCCATCCAGGACCGCTACCCCAATCAGAGCCACAACTCCTGCTGCTCGAAGCCCCAGCAATTCGGGATCTTCTACTCCCGTCAGGTGTCAACATGGGGTTGCGTTGATGGAAGGCAGAGGTGGGGTCGCTCCTTCTGCGAACGGTCCACGCGTGATCAGTGCCCGTATGCAAGGTCCGCGTGCTTGTGAGCTGAGTGGGAGCATAAGCTTGGATCAGGCAAAGAAGTTGAGTCCTCTGGAATCGCGAGCAGTGGCTTGGGACGAGGCGGAGCGCGCCAAGTACATGGCCAGGTGATTCTAGTCAGAGAGACCCTGGTTTGGCACTAGCTAACTGTACTTTAGACATGAAAATGTCCTAACGCTTTTCTAGTTGAGGATTGAGCAGTGTCTCACTATTGTCTCGGGCATTGCCGGACTCAGAAATCAAAAGATGATTAATTTTTGGTATCATTCCTGCTTGTAGGTATAAGCGCGAGGAGGTAAAGATACAAGCCTGGGAAAATCACGAGAAAAGGAAAGCTGAAATGCAAATGAAAAAGATGGAGGTACCATTCTTTCACTGTTATAATTATCCACATTGACAGATTGTTCTTCTGGCAGCGATACCAAATAGCTATCCTCCTACCATTCATCTAGAAATTGATGCTAGAAATATGCTGATTCCCTGGGTTTGTGCAATTGATGAATCTAATGGTATTGCCTTGTTCTGGCTGGTCTCCTGAAATCATTCTGCGAGTATTAGTGGGAACACTGCTATGTCGAGCATTTTTTACTGTTGTCAGTTCCAAACGATGAGAGACTTGAAGGAATACTTTCACTTAACTTTGTCCGAGGAAAGCGTTGAAGAAAACACGGCATTTGTGCGTGCCTCCTTCGTCATGGTTTCTTTCGCAGCTTCTGATGCATAGAAAGGGATTCTCTCATCTGCCCTGCACATCGGGAATGCTCAATGACAGCCATCGAACTGCACCACACTTCTGGTCCCACCCTTTGTTACTCAAGTCGCCATCACAGTAGAACTCTCTCCAAATCAACAAGTAGTGATTCTGGGAGGGCTTTGAGTAGCTTGAATTCATGGAAATTGCTTGGACATTTTTTTGCGATCGAACAGTAGACTTCTCTTCCATGGTTTTAGGACCAAAGCAAAAGGAAAGCCAAGAGAAAAGGGAAGAGCAAATAGGTTTCATGTATCAATCTCTATGTGTATCTTCGAAATACATGGCTTGATGTAGCATGGGTAGATGGCTCGTTTTGAATCTTAGATCCTTTATTCAGGGTTTGAAGATATACGTACTGTGCAGTTGATGTCTCTCTCCGAAACATCATACATTTTGCAGATACCCCACGAAACACGACGTGCATCTCTAGAGCAGCATTTCTAATTCCTGTTGCTCCTTCTCCAGGTCATGGCCGAGAGATTGAAAGCTCGTGCACAGGAGAAACTAGCGAACAAACTCGCTTCCACGAGGAGAATAGCGGAAGAGAAGCGCGCAAATGCAGAGGCTAAGCTGAATGAGAAAGCCGTGAGGACGTCGGAGACGGCGGACTACATAAGGAGGACCGGTCACTTGCCCTCTTCGTTCTCGCTCAAGCTTCCTTCCTTCTGCTGGTAGAGCATTAGCGATGTATCTACATCCTAAAAATTTTTCCAAAAGAGAAATGGTTATTTGCACATCTCATTAGTTTATGCGAAACTTCATGGATTCAAGATTAGAGTAATGGTGATTGTTCCTGTCATCCGTCTTGTGGAAGCATTATGCATATTTAGATATGGAGGTACAACTGACAGCAAATGAAGAAGATGAAGTTTAATGTGGACGGTTTGACATAATTCTCTCTCGACATATGCTTGACAATCATTCCTTTTCCTTTTCATAAGTGGTTGGATCCTGGGGTTGATTGACATGTGATGATAGGGTTGCCGTACTATATCGTACATTGAATTCGATACGCCGAGTTAGTATTTTAACAGTAAAAGCGAAAGTCAATTCATGTTAATGCAGGTTTTAATAAAGTTGGGTATCGTCTAATATGAGTAATTATAGTTTGAAAAGATTAATCAAACTAACTAAATCAATGACGATTGGTGCTACATGCCGATATTCAATGTTTTTTTAATTTTTAATTTTCATTAAAATCTCCACGTCCACAGAGTTATTGAAGTTAAACTTGTCCCAACTAAGATGTATATAATTTTACATCACCTTGTGGTAAAAAAAAAAATCACTTTTGGATGGTTCTCAAGCCGCCGGGATGATGTCCAATTGTCCATTAGCAGGAGCTTCTAATTATTTTTTCATTTGAATTAATTTCCCATGTCATGATCTAATATAAATAATGTATTTAGCCTTGATTATAATAGTGACTAGTCACGCAAAAATATCTACAGTTTTAGTTCAATTGTTTTTAATTTACTTTGAATTTGCGAATTCTCTAAATAATAGAACTAAAGCCAATCATTCATCATGTCAACCACATTGGTTCCCTTGATAATTACTCTCAAGCTCTCTATCTATTTTTAGGATTGTGCAAAACGGACCGCCCAAATCCGTAATCACCTGGACCGGATTGAACTGGCCAGTTGGGTTCGGTTCTCGAGAGTGTTGGTTCGGTTCCCAATTGCAAGGAGGAATCAGATCAACTACACATACTTTTTCATATTATATTTTTATTTTTCTCAAATAAATTAGTAAAATATAAACTAAATCCTAAATGAACTTCATTAACAAAAAATTAATAAAATGTGAACTAAACCCTAAGTGACTAGTTCTATTGGATCGGACTGGACCAATCGGTTCAATCACCAATTCGCAATTTTGGGAACCAGTCATCCCGGACCGGGAACCAGTCATCCCCTATCTATTTCCATCCCTTCAAAAAAAAAAATCTCGATTTATTGGAATTTATGTTTTTTCCCTTTACGTGCAAGCCCATAAATGAAATCTCACTTGGCCATCCCGTAATTATCGCCAACTTTACCCGCCTTCAATTAATTCCCGCTCCTCCCAACCGCTTTTCTTAATTTCAAATATCCGATATTTTCAGTTTGAGTAACGCTCTTCCTAATTCAAGCGCGAATGGATATGTCGGGCATTATTTCGGGACTTGGTCGTCTCGGCAGTTTCCAACTTTAGGTGCAAAATCCAATTGAAGGTGCTCAAAATAGATCTCCATGAGCGCCAACCCTGAGCTATCGTCTCCATCGTTTCGACCATTCTCCTCCAAATTTCTATAAGGCTTGTTTCAAGTCAACGCCGTCAACGGCAATGTTATGCCTAGGAATCTTCCTTTCGACATCGCGCCGCGGACAAGAGGAGGAGGAGGAGAGAGGCCCATCATCAGCCCATATAAAAGGTCGCCGCGGCCAATGGTTTTCTCTCTCTCTCTCTCTCTCTGTTACTCGCTACTCTCTATCTCGATCGAGGCCTCTCTCTCGCTCTCGCAGAGCGGCGGCTCGACCCCCATCTCCTCCTCTCTCTCCCTCCCTCCCTTCGCCGTTCCTATCTTCGCCGCCGGTGAGCCCTTCGACGGCGGCTTTTCTCCGTCCGCCGTTCTCTCCCCGCCCCCCCTCCCGGCGATCGAGGAATCCGGAATTTTGTTCCGGGCTCGGCGTTTTGCGGCGCCTCGGATATCCCTTAGGGTTTGGTGTTCGAATCTCGGTGTCTCAGCGATCGATCTGCGGCTGAATTTCGCGCTTCCTAGCCGGGGTGCATAAATTCACGGTCTGTTGTTGCTCCGTTGTTATTCAACTGTTGAATTGGGTTTGGCATTCTGGTTGTTCCGATTGGGGGTGCTTGCGATTGGGATTGGGGATTTTTTCTTCTTTGTTTCTTTTAAGTGGAAAATTGAAAAAAAGATTGGTGTATTTTGCTGTTTCTTTGGGTAGAGGTGCAGTTCTGTTAGGGTTTTTTTTTTTAATTGAGCGTGTCTCTGTGGATTTATATATGGCGGCTGGGAGGCATGGGGGTTATCGTGACAATGAGTTGAGGGACCGTGAGTCTAATTTGTATGCGTCGAAGCGGGATTTGGGTTATTCTAAGGAGGAATATGACCGGAGTGGGAGCAGCAATCATGACGAGGAGCGAGTCCGAAGTCGTAATGCTAGAGACAGGGCTAGGGTTAGGCAGAAGGATGTTAAGGAGAGGGAAGTGGCAAATGGCGGGCACCACTCCTCTTCGAGTAGGAGTGACTCTGGGAGCAGTGGAGGTGCAGGTGGCGGTGGGTCTAGGCATCGTGGTATTTCAGTTAGGACCATGGACAGAGAGCCAGGTGAATTGTCCAGCGAAAGCGGGTCTGAGGACGCCATAGAGTCTGACACACGGGTTAAGGACGTAGAGGTTTCTAAGATGGCAGAGAATGGGACCCACTCCCCAGTAGTGGAGAAGAAGAGGAAATTCTCACCTATAATTTGGGATAGAGATGATGATGAGTCAAGTAAGGCATTGAAAAGAAGGGCTTCCACCACAGTAGCTGCCCTTCCTCCTCCACCTCCACTTCCAAAATCATACCGTGAGATCCCTAATACTTACAATGGGGTTGTGCAGATATCTTCAGTTAAAAGTGATTTAGGTCAAGAGCCACAGCCTCCCTCGCCGGTTACTGAAAAGGTTAATATAAGTGGTGAATCTGGGGCTGAGTCTCCAATAGAAGACTCTTCAGCATTTGCTTTACCTTCAAATCATGATCGACGGGGTAATGATCAGGAGGCAACACAGGTAGAAGATGAAGATGATGTGCCAATGCATAACATATCATCTTCCAGATGGGCAGCAGGAGATAGTTCTCCAGTTGATGAGGGTGAGATAGTAGAGGATGAAGATTTGCCTATGAGAAGAAACAAGACACCTTTGTTGGAATCATTAGGAGTCAGAGGACGTGGCAAATCAGTCAGTCCTGAGATGGGGAAGCTTAAGAAAGATGGTTCAGACAGACTTAGGGGCAGGTCTTCTGAACCTGATGGGCGAGGTGGCGCTGCTGGGTCATCCAGTGACAACCGCTATTCTGACCATGACTTTGATAAAAATGATTACATGGATGTTGATGAAAAGAACCGAAAAGGTGATATGATCAACGATATGTCCGACACTAATTCAGAAAGCGACGATGATTCTAGAGGAACGCCAGAACCTGCTGGTCTGCCTCAGAGAAGTGTAAATATGCTGCAGGGTTGTAGAAGTGTTGATGAGTTTGAGAGGCTTAACAAGATTGACGAAGGGACTTACGGTGTAGTCTACAGAGCTAGGGATAAGAAAACTGGAGAAATTGTAGCACTGAAGAAGGTAAAGATGGAAAAGGAAAGGGAAGGTTTTCCTTTGACTTCTCTGAGGGAAATAAATATTCTGCTATCTTTTCATCACCCGTCGATCGTGGATGTGAAAGAAGTTGTGGTGGGAAGCAATCTTGACAGCATTTTTATGGTGATGGAATACATGGAGCACGATCTTAAAGCGCTGATGGAGACAATGAAACAGCCTTTTAGTCAGAGCGAAGTCAAATGTCTAATGTTGCAGCTATTAGAAGGTGTGAAGTATCTTCATGACAACTGGGTGCTTCATCGGGACCTTAAAACGTCAAATTTGCTTCTCAATAATCGTGGTGAGTTGAAAATTTGCGATTTTGGATTGGCTCGGCAGTATGGGAGCCCATTAAAGCCGTACACTCACTTGGTGGTTACTCTTTGGTACAGGTAAGCTGAACAGTATCTGTCACTCTTTGTTTAATTCGTGATACTGGCATCTGACATCTTATTGCATGCTCTGTTTTATTGTTAGCTGGTTTGTGTGCTTTTCTGTAGTTGTGATGAAATATCGGTTTGTGCAAGTCCTCCATTCCAGTAATCTAGGCTATGGATTGTTTGTCACGCCTTAGTATTTGTTCTGCAGGGCACCTGAACTCCTGTTGGGGTCAAAACAGTACTCAACTGCCATTGACATGTGGTCCCTGGGCTGTATCATGGCTGAAATGTTATCCAAGGAGCCACTCTTTAATGGGAAAACTGAATTTGATCAACTTGACAAGGTAAAATGCCTCAATCTACTTATGTTTGCTTTTGTACTGTTGCTGCTGCTCCAGTGCTTCAATGGTTTTTGATTTGGTTACTTGGAATCCTATCTGCAGATATTTAGAACTCTTGGAACCCCAAATGAGACTATCTGGCCGGGTTTCTCCAAGCTCCCTGGTGTCAAGGTCAACTTTGTTAAGCACCAGTAAGTGTACTTTTTCCATGTATAAATTGCTTGAGTTTACTTGGCATCCAGATGTTCACATCCTTGATACCATTTGTCCCAGGCTTCCAGCTTTGGGTGATTCTGGTCTGGGTTCTGGCCTTCATGGTGACAACTTCAGTTCCAGAGTATATTTCTCGTTTATTGATTGACAAGTGTTGTGTTACTTTCAGGTACAACTTGTTGCGGAAGAAATTTCCACCAACATCTTTCACAGGATCTCCAGTACTTTCAGATTCTGGTTTTGACTTGTTGAATAAGCTTCTTACTTATGACCCTGAAAAGGTAATTTTAGATCTACATGTAGTGTCATGTTTCACTTGTTGTATTTGTAGGATGACTTACTTGGTCTTTTATCCTTAAGCAGCGAATAACTGCAGAGGCTGCCCTTAATCATGAGTGGTTCCGTGAAGTGCCTCTTCCGAAGTCCAAAGATTTTATGCCTACTTTTCCTGCTCAACATGCTCAAGACAGGTAACTTGTCCTAGCTTGATACTTTGTTACTTGGGGGAGGCGTTTGGGCTGTTTTCGAACTTTTGTGCCTATGCCGGTTGTCTTTTTGCTAACTTATAGCAGTCCCAGTTTATTGTCCTACTTATGTACATGTTGTTGCATTTTGCGTTTGTGATTAGGCGCATGCGAAGAGTTATGAAGAGTCCAGATCCTTTAGAAGAGCAGCGCAGGAAGGAATTAATGCAAGGCGAGCTTGGGGGTGGAGGCTTGTTTGGCTAAATGAATAGGATAGCCTGTGAACCTCATGCTGCAGTCTGTATACACAAAATGGACATGGTCGAGGTGAGAATTGCATTGACGGGAGTTGGGAACATATTTATCTGGAGATCATTCATGTTATTTTTTAGCAGGCGCCGTGCTTGGGTGGAGAAGTTTGTTCTTGGTCTCCATTAGTAAGCCAGATGTCTCGCAGGTTTACTTTGTTCACCGGCTTTGATCACCAATAGATATGCATCTGCGACCCTGCTTGCATCGCAAGGTGTGGCATGATGGCCTTTTTATTTTACTTTTTAAGGAAAAATTTCAGCGTGAACTTTTGTATGTAAATAGCATTGACTGTACGCTGTAACCATTTTCTTTCGGTTTGGATTTTTTTGAGTATTACAAGAACTAAATTGCTATTCATCTTTTCTATCTTTTTGATATTGACGCTGTGTTTGCAAGAGACGGTGGTCTGAAGTTGAAGGACGTTCTTTTCTTTACATACAGGAAGAATATCACAGTAACGAGTAACCTATATGTTTGGAAGGTAAACTACCAATTCTAGATTTGAGGGTCCATGTCTCGATAGTTTCGTTTCTTTTGGGCCACTATCTCTTTGTTTGATATGGTGGATAATGGATCGACATGAAAGATTTCATGCTCTGTTTAATAATGTTAAAGACCATTGTTGTCGTCCAATTCTGTTCTTTGCCATGGCATTTTAAAACACGTCTGCCTTCAGCATTGTGTACATGGAAGTGAGTCTGATATAACAGATTAAAACTTGGGAAAGCGTTTTTGACGAAGATGTTCTATTGTGTAGCTGGTTGAGAAGTTGCTTATAGATTTTGTAAGAACTTTCTGGTGGCAGCTTGAACCAAATAAACGCTCATAATATGGCAAATTCACTATCATTCATGTTCCGTCATGTTCAGCGCAATAGACAATGAAGATTTAAGCCTTTTGAAGCAACTAGCTATATTGGCCCTTTAAATTGGAATTGCGAGAACAAATTATAAGGGAACAAATTTGCCCGTTTACTACTGTTTTCTTTAGTTTGATCACAATCTTTGTTGAGGACCCGAGTTAAGTAGAGAACACGAAGTCAGCCAGAGCTATGTAATATTTTTGATACCTTAAGGAAATATCATTCAAGAAAATTTTCTGCTTTATTGAGATGGCCTTTCGACTTCTAACTCTTGTTAGTGGGAACGATTGATATTTACTCGATTGCCTCGAGACATGCGGACATAAGGAGTTCATTGATCGTCTTTATAAGCTGGCTGCTGGCAAGTTATTAGTAGCTTGACTAATGAGATATCTCCTGTTTGTCAATGCTTATTGCGTTTGCGGCTTTTTCAGAAGGACGTGTATGCTTAACCCCATTCGCTTGGATCCAAAATATTGTAACTACGTGACTTATTTTGTGGCCTGGGAAGCCTTGGAAATGTCCTTATTGTGCTGATGGCATGTGATGGTGTCGAGATTTCTGTAATTTTTCGGAATTTTGACGTTTGTCTGCGGCTGTCACCTGCAGTATCCAAGTTGCAAGCAGGTTGAGGAGTTTACCTTCAAATTGGATTATAGAACTTCCATTAGTTGTTCGTTCAGGCTCATCAGAGGTACCATATAACTCTTAGTTTTCGCTTCGCCATACTGACAGTATCATGTCCAGTTTGGTTAAACTAGATCTTGGTAATTTTTGTTAATATATTATACTTCACCATAATATAGTCAGAATGTTGCTGGGTATAAGAGTTCCTTTTAGCTTCTGTCAGGAATATGTGCCATTGCTAACGGGAAACATTATCCCTCTGCATCATGCTTTTGGTGGATGAAGTTTTCTTGGCTAATTGGGTATCAGAAGTTGATAGATGCTGCATGCTTCTTGAAGGCTTAAGTTTATTGGACAGGATTAAAGTCTTGGAATTTGTCTTTCACTAATTGCAGCTTCCCTTTTTTATTTTCTAGTGGAGTAAATTATTCAATTATTCACAACAAATGCCTTTTTGAGACGTGCGTAGTTATTTGCAAGCTATCAGTTGCAACGTTGTGGCAAGTGCTTTAATGCTGACTTTTAAAGAGTCATGATTCCTCAAGTGTTTTTGGGTTCATGTCCGTAACCCTTTTTTTATGTCTTGCCATGTGGAATTTGTACAAAACTGAATTATTTTTAGGCTCAATAATAGTGGAGTTAAGGATCAGGTTCTATTTCCTTAGCTGGTTCGACCTTATCTCTGCTTTTGTTACAACCCTGGCTCTATAGATGGAGCATTTCACGGTCAAAATTCTTTCTGCTTGCCCGATTTTTCATGACATTTCCTGTGGAAAGAACTTTGGTCGGGAGAAACTTGGAAATGCTATTATGATAGGGAAATATGCTTGCTTAGACTCAAGTCCATGGACCGGGTGCTTAGTGGTTTTTCATGTGGGACCCATACGTGAAGCCCATGTTGAACCTACACGATCTATATGGTTGTGATCGATCCGGTCCATGTTGGCTCGGGTGCAGGCGAGAAATTCCCACTGTCATGGGGACTTATTTCATTTTATTTTGACACTACTTATGTGAAACTCTTCCACCTTTAAGTGAATATAGAGAATTGGCAGGCCTTGAGAAAATATGATGCATTCGTCTTGGCATTCATTGTTAGAAAAGGTTCAATCTCTGGTGGGCATTTTATATTGGATAAGTATAAAAAAAAATGGTATTTTAAGGTTTTTTGTTTTCCAGATTTGCTATGAAGTTATTCACTTTACCAACTCCGAGATAAGAGTTTCATTTGATGAAAGATGAGGCAACATTTTGAATCTATTGAATTGCATTAAAAGCAAAGAGACAAAAATTGTGTCGCTATTAACTGCGTTCCATGGTCGAGTTTAGTAGGATGTGATTTTCTCTTGTTTCTTTTGAGCCATGGTCGAACCTGTTGTGAGTTGAGAATTGTATGTGCGACTATGAGGAGTGGCTGATGTGAAGAAGAGGTTTTTACATTCAACTGTCTTGCTTCGGGCGAAACAAGAAACTTATATCGGCCATACATGTATTTTTGTTTTTTTTTGTACGCCTGTTCTCTCTTTTTGTCTGGTGTCTCTAGGGAGCCTATCCATTGTGGGTAATACAGAGGCAAGAAATTGGCGCCTTGAAGCCTGGATTGAGTTGTAATCTAATGGCCGACGGTCGCAGAAGAGAAACTTAGATGATGGAGGCTTCTTCAAGCAGAGGTTTATGGCTGGGTTCTTTTAATCTTCTGTTAATGTTAAATCTATGATGTGCTCCGGCTCAAGAGTTATATGCCTTATCGTTTTTATTCATCAGAAGAATTTCGCACTGGAAGCTAGTGTTACAATAAGACTGCGAAGCAATAGCCGGAGAAAAAGATGATGCAGTATAGGAAGGAAGCGACCGAAGAGTCCATCCCTTTATATCTTAGATTCGTTTACTCAGCTCATGGGCGAGGACAGTAAAACGTTTCTCAGGAGGATTATTTCTCGAATGACAACCGATGCAGGAGTGATGCTTGCACGGATAATTGCACAGTGATTGGGCATGTAAGCAACGGGGAATGGTCGCGCATGGTGCAGATTATATGGTCAGTTGGGAATTGCCATTGGGCACTCCCGGCGATATAGAATCGAAAAAGGTCAAAAGCCCGAGTTGCCCTTCAAAGTCTTTTACTTCTCGTCCTTTCACCATCGAAAAACTTAATTTACTCGAACTGCTTCGAGTCTCGGAAGCATGCCTAACTTGTTACGCTCTTCTACAATTTAAATTGGGGTTTTGATCAATCAATGATCCAAATACCCGCTTCTCTAACTCTCCGTGGAAGTGTTAATGTCTCAAGGAGCGGCGATGTTTATCTGAGTTGATTGGGTTGTGTTGAAACTTTAAGAAGCCCGAATTGTACCACCAAGCAAGTCAGATAAAAAGCTGTACGGACTTAATAATGCGATCATTTGAATGTCCTTTAAGCTTCATGTATACCAAAACCGTGTCTTTCAACACATCTAAAATGGGGGTCATTACATTAGCACGAAGGTCCCATGATTCAAAATGTCGACCCATGATGGGTCTGTTGTGTCATATGTTTAGCACTCTCTCTCTCCGACATTGATGATTAAATTGTTCTGTATTAAACAAAATGGCAAGCTACATCACGGCCAACAAAAAGGTAACAAAGCGCACACAGCAGCAGCGAAATAGCAAAACGGAGATTTGTGTAGATTCATCACCTACCATAGACGAGTTACAATCCATTTGTTATCACACTGTCTGTCTATCCAACGAGGAGAGGACGATGAGCTACTTCGAAATACCAAGATTCCGTGTTTTCATAATGTACTTCGTGTCGTCCGTTTAGAGATTGCGAGATATTCATTCAACGACGAATATTTAAGTCATTCACCGGGCAGCTCCAAGGTTTTCGACCAAAAAACATAAAAAGAAGAGAAAAGAAAAGGAAGCCCCGATATTAAGTTTGCAAGTCCAAAACTAGTATTTTGACCAAAACAAAAAAAGTCCAAAACTAATACGGCATAGGAAAAGCCTAGAATTACGATACAGCAGGAGCCATTTTAGATGGGAATGAAGTAGTCTATGCGGGCGATGGCATTTTAGAGAAATTAACTCTAAATGTGAACCAAGGTTGAGCAGCTGAAATAGAAGTATTTACAATCGCAATCCGTCGGCTTTTAATGAAGACAACAAAAAATTTGCCCACAGTTAAGGGGCAGTTCGCAAAGTATACAGTAATGTTCTTTGTGCTGAAAGTGCAATGTATTGAAATCTAGCCGCGCCTATAACATCCTTTTAGTCTAGCAGAGGATAATAGACGGTGAAAAAACTGAGGTTTTGCAGAAGAAGATAGAGCGGCAGTGGTCAGAACCAGGCTTGGAGACTTCGGGATCGTGGAAGTCAAAAGATCAACGGATAGGTCCTCTGAGGAAACTCAAGCAATTTGCCAGCTTCGATAAGTTCGTATGAACAAAGCCATGCTCGTCAAGAAAGTCACCAGAGAATTCTTAGGTCCGACTGAAACCAGTTTGCACTGCAACAAAAGTGACCACATGATTGTCACTGGCACTGAAATACCTTTCTGCTCTGGATAAGGATGCTTCACCGAATCACTGAAATTCAGCCTGTCTCGATGGCTTGATTAGTGCTTTAAACTCGTTGCAGACAAAAGAATCCAAGTTAACCAGCCAGAGCTAACTGGAAGAGAACACTACAGTTTTCCCGAGCACAAAAGTTACCAATGAGAGCTCGATAAAGAAGATTGTATTGATGAGAGCCCTATCAACTGTCCATCCGTAAAGTGTGATTCCCCCAGGGTTGGTCTGCAGGTACATTACTGTAGAACAAGATGGATTTTGTATGAGTAACTAGGCTACAATTTTACTAGTCAAATAATTTACATTACATTCAGATATGTTGCTTAAGATGCTCCTGGATATGAATGTACGAGGATATGGGAATACATAGAGAGATGAACATGCACACAACTGAGATATACCAAGTGCTGATAGATAGAGAACAGACAAGAAAAGAGAAATTTTGCCAGCTAATTGGTTTATCTGTGCAGAAAGAAGTAATGCTTAGACTATGTAATCAAGGTGAATAAAACAACATTTGGAAATCTGTAAAATCAAACAGCACAGTCAAAAGAAGGACGAGAGTCCAAGATCCCTCTAGATTACAGTTGAACAGTAAACTTTGAAGATTTTAGACACCTAACAGCAACTTGTAAACTGTTCAGGTGGGGCAAATGAACACATGATTCAGTCATGGGAAACAGAAGAACCAAACACTGGATAAACAAATGACAATCAAAGTCGCCAACGATGGACATTAAAAAAGAAAAGACAACCTTACATGGGATGTATGATGTAGAACTTTGCATGCAGGAAGAACACACGAAGCAACCTTAATTATAGAAGCACCTTATCCAAGACATATATTCCATGTTACCTCTCCAATTTTCTCATTATAAGAAGCTCCCTATGTTGGTAAATCATGTCAAGCAAAAATAATAAGCAATATTTCCATGCCTAGAACCAATAAATTGTGGTTGCGCAAAATGGGATGCCGTTCGTAACTTCAAAACAAAATGGCATACAAATGCATCATTAGCTCATCAGTGTTTACTGCAGACTGTATCTGGACTCTGCAGTAGGCGTAGTTCACTTGCAAAGTGAAGATCAAATCTCCAAATCTAAGGGGAATTATCTTGATGCATCTATCTTGATGAAAAGATTCTTTTCACTATAACTTTCATTGAATGTGCAAAAAACTGAGAGCAAACCACTGAGCCAAATTAATGTTCAAAACAATTAGCTCCATACCCAAAGCCTGTCGCTTGTGATAAGTTGACATATAAGTAGCTAGTTGTGTGCTGGTAGGCATTCCGACATATTCCAAAGATTCCAGGTCACTTTCAGAGTAATCTATATGTATTGTACTAAATGCATTCATGTGCTCCGTGCTTCCTACACTATCTGAGCCTCGTAAAGATGCTGCACCAGTAATGCCACATGTCATCAATGCATGCCATTTGCTTGCAATGGAGGCAATGCCTTGGGCCCTATGTGAGATCCTTGTAGCAGCATGCAAGCAAAGACTAATCCCAACAACTTGGACAATGGTGGAGACCTGCAAAGTTGAAGAAAAATCGTGCAAAGAGATTAAACAATAGAATTGAGCTATCAAGAGATGCAGTAAAGAGGAATGCAATGGCAAAGATCCATTTCTGCAAAACCCAAGAGGTAACTCTTAATTTGAAAGGAAGTAATAATAAAATCAGTTCGAACTATGGAAGTAGCAAGTGACTTACAGCAAAATCACCACCATTAATGACAGTTACAAGTCCACTGTATCCTGTTATTTGGAACAGAGTAACAAACTGGCTTGCTGTGACCACCAAGAATTCTAGGAGGAGGAAAATTCTGAATCTATGGCTTATCTTGGAGAGGTAGTACCGTAGACGAATGTGCTCTTCAATGAAAACCAACACATCAGTCTCTCTTTCCAAGAGCTTCCCGTAATCATCAAAGTGAATAACTTGCAGATTGCAGACCAAATGAAACATAGTGCTGGCTGATAGAGAGATTGTACTGACATAAGTCCAGGATATAACCAACGAGAACAAAATATAAACTGACAGCCACCATGATTCACGATGTATATAAACAAGACGGACCACTTCACGCACAGTCTTCAAAACGAAACAAGGAAGTAACCATAATACGAGCAACCGTAGAGAACCCTGCGCAAATGTCGGAGTAAACAAATTCTTCAGTGATCATGAAGAAGTCCTAGGAACTTTAGAAATAAGAAACTCGTCGTATTCCCAAAAGTAGCACATTGTACGTGTTCCGGAATGTGACATGGTAACATTTTTGCCCAAGCCCTAGTTACCATCACGCCATTGTCTCTAAGACTACATGTTTTTGGATTCCCCATCATTGCTATTATGAAAAAAGAGATTGTTGTATGGCCTCATTAGTAATCAAGGACCAACTAAGGAGTGCATATGACATTAGTGGTTAGTTTGGAGGCTTCTGAGAGGGCATTTCAGAAAGTAAAATACAGCAGCATATAATGAAAAAAAAATTTAATAGTTGCTGGCTGGCTGGCTAAGAGTAGCTTTTCCTATGTGACTGTGAGCTTGTTCAAAGGCAGCAAAGACATTAAATTCCTACCAGCAATCAATCCAGCAGTCTTCGTTCAAACTGAAAGACTGAATAACATAGCTATCTTGCCATATATTGATTAAGTTGAGACTCCAACATGGAAGTTTGAAGCACATTCAAAGAATCGATGCGTTCTTACAAAATTACTCTATCCGCACGCGATAGTAAAGATTCAAGGCAAGAGCCACACAGGCCAATCCTTCAACAAACAAATAAGGAACAATTACAACGCAATGAAAGCAAGTTCATTCAGTTGATATAACTCAGTGTAGCGATTTCACTAAGCACACCAATCGCAAAAGACCAGAAACCACTGACCCTAATCTGCTTGATATACTCGTCTCGGAACCTGGACATCCGGCCACTGTAGCGATCCACGAATAGGAACTTCCTTATCCCGTACTTGCGAAGGTTGTGCGAAAGGCAGAGCAACGAGACCGCAGCGAGACACGCCTGCGACGCGACTATATCCAGCTCGAAGTTCTTGATCTGGTACTCGTCGCAGTCCGAGCAATCGGAGAGCTCGAGCACGATCACCGGCAGCGCCACGCCGATCACCACGAACGCAGTCCACGACAGCACGGTGCCGAGCACCGTCGACTGGTTGAAGCCTAGGAAGGAGAGGAACATCTCCAGCTTGTGGAGCGCCTGGTCGAGGTGCGGGTCCTCGTCCTCCCGCTCCTCGCGACGCGGCTGCGGCTGCGGCTGCGGCTGCGGCGGCCGGCGATTGCCGCGGCTCTGGTCCTGAGCCAGGAGAGGCGCCTGCGCGGTCGGCTCTTCCGCCGCCGCCGCCGCCGGTGGATGAGGATCCGCCATGGGAGCAGAGCTCCGGGAACCGGCGATTTTCACCGGCTCGCGCCGACGGCGAGAGCTGATTCGGAGTTTGGTAATGCCGTGGGCTACACGTCTGTTTCCTCAACGAAGCGTCACCGCGGAGTCATCATCATCAAGTTCAAGCTGAAGCAAAGCAGTCGATGGGATCGCCTGAAAATGGGGAAACAAACAGACAGAAAAAAAAAAAAAAAATTCATCGGGTCGCGGGTTCCGACCCGTCCTCGCCCGTCGATCGTCGACCGACGTTTCCGCCGGTGGGTGTGAGGAGGTGGCGCGGCGCCGACCGTACGATCGCTTTCTCGGTGCGCCGCGATGCAGGGGATCTTCGGTTACTTTTATTTTATGGATTTAGGCTGGCCCAGTAACTGACGGGGGGAACGGGATCGAGAACGAACCAGACCAGCTTTTTGGGGCGTGAATCAGAATCGGACCTGCAAAGCGATTGAAGAAAGAGACAAAAGTCGGGTTCGTGCTCGTGAATTAACCAATTAATTAATTAATTGATTTGTTGATTGATTGTTTTAAAAGAATTGTTTGGATATTTTCGATCCGGTGTTGCCAGGTGGACAGCCTCCCCCGGTCTCAAGAGAAATATATGTTTCCGTGTCCGGACACGTGGCGAGCGTGTCCTCTTCTCTTCTTTTTCCCTTTGAATTTAAAATGAATGTATTGCAATAATGCGTATCATGGAACCGACCGCATTGGAAAATTAGGACGCATTCACGTTTAATCATTGATCTCATTTGGTATTTTTATTAATCATGCTTCGTTTATTTTTGCCAAAAATAAATAATTTTAACAATATATTTTTTAAAAAGATCACTTTTTATCGCTTAAAGTAATTAATCAATGAAAAATATTTTATATTTTAAGAAAATATTTTTGTAAAACAAACGGAGCCTTTGATTTATGAATGCATGCTTTTGGGAAAAAGACATAATTCAAGGTGTACTAGAGAGTTCAATGAATAGCGACAATAGAGAAGTCACGAGTTGAAGATACTATGTGCCATGAAAATTTTTGCTCGAGCTAAAGATAACACGGGTATTGCACAAAAGTGGCCATAGATCTTTACCCAAAGATAGAAAGAACGGCACAAATGTTGTTTAATGTCTCTTATCTTTGCAATGCTCATGACGCTATTTATTTAGAGCAATTATTGCATTGTTTATGGATTTTACATGTCAACACGATTTCAATCATTAATCATGGAGGTCTTAACTTGAGATTCGAGTAAATCAACGACTGAAACGTGCTTAGTTTGTATAATTTATTGGCCTATGGAATTCACATTTTAAGGGACGCCTACCTAAGGGACTAAACTAGACAAAGAAACAAACGTGAAGGTTATGACAGACCTAAGATCTGGGGTTAAAAATATCAAAATCAAAATAATAATAAAAAAGGTCTATAGAAGATGGAGAGTTCAATGGTGAGGTAGATTATGTTAAGTGCAGTGTAAATGATTAGCCAATTAATTAAAATGAAAGTAAGATAATTCATGAATGAATGTAAATAAGAAAGAAAACAATATATATATATATATATATATACACGCGCGCACACACACACACTAAGAAAAGAGGGTAAAGCCCTAGAATTACACCAATAATCTCCTAATAAATTTGATCCTGTCTGATCACCTATCAACAACGGAAGTAAAACTCTCAGTGGCCTATTTAATGTTAAAGTGTCATTTACATCAAATAATCGAAGAATCCAATTTGCTAACCAATGAGTTTCCTTCCTTAAAAGTATGTACAATTTTAATTATTTGGAAATACTAATAGTTTTCCAATATGAGAAAGGAGAATATCATCAAAATTGAGAGAGTTTGAAGAAGGGAAACGGCCACTCGCGAGTCCACCTCCATAATAAGTCTGCGAATGCTCGTCAAGATGGCCATTTTGAGACCTAAATAAATACCTCAAAGTTTTGCTTTGAGTGAAAAGCACCCTCTACAATTTGCGAGAACCCATAAAGCCAATTGTCCGATTCATTACGAAGAAGCCCACCTACTGAAGCTAGACCCAGATTGCTTTTAGAGGCCCTATCAGAATTGAGCTTGGCCCAACCAGAAGGAGGGACGGTCCAACTCACAAACATATCTCATTTCTTCCTCTAAGAAGACAATTTGTTTTCAGTCATACGAGCTGATGTCCTTAACATATTTATAAAATCAGCTATGCCGAGAAGTGAAAAGTCAATCTAAAATAATCTCCTGTTCCCCCAATTCCAAAAATGCCAACAAGTTACGCAAAAACTAGTGACCAGTCAGTTTATTTTACCAGAGTTGTTGAAGCAAATAGGTTCGCCAACAACCACTTGTGCAGATTACGAGTAAGAATTCACATCTTAAGCTCGCTAGCAAAATCTTTTTCAAACAGCCTTTGCATACCTAAAATTCCTAAGCACGTGTTAAATTGTTTTAGATGATTGTGGACAAGAAGTGCAAAAGTAATCCGCAATAATTTTAGGTTGGAACCTTTCGTAATTAGTATAAGCAGGCTCTAGTGAGAAATTAGCTACAAGGAGCTTCTAATCATTTGCAGCCCATCCATTTCCACATATATTTTACTCTATTATAGATACTGATAGATGTAAATTTGCTAGATTAATTAATTAATATTTAATTTGTAGCTGATTACTTTGCTGGGAAAAAGAAAAGGAAGGAAAAAAAAAAGAAGAACGACCAACTAACAAGTCAAGTTAAAGACTCGTTAAATTTGGTTTCTATGTTATGTCCCCTATTGACTGATTCTTGTTAAAAAGTATGTCCACTTCCATTAGCACTCGCAGTTGAATTGAGCTATAACTTTTGAAAAGGTATATCAAAACTTCATTAGCACTTGCAGTGATTGAACCGTGACTTTTTGGAAAGGTATTCCAAAACTCCACTAGCACTCGCAGTTGGATTAACTGTAATATTTTGAATAAGTATGTCCACTTCCATTAGCACTCGCAGTTGGTATATCAAAACTTCATTAGCTCTCGCGGTGATTGAGCTGTAACTTTTTAAAAAGGTATTCCAAAACTCCATTAACACTCGCAGTTGGATTGAACTGTAATTTTTTGAAAAAGTATGTCCATTTCCACTAGCACTTCCATTAGCACTCGCAGTTGGATTGAACGTTACTTTGTGGAAAGGCATATCAAAACTTCATAAGCTCTCACGGTCATTGAGCTGTAACTTTTTAAAAAGGTACTCCTAAACTCCATTAGCACTCGCTGTTGGATTGAACTGAAATTTTTTGAAAAAGTATGTCCACTTCCATTAGCACTTCCATTGGCACCCGCAATTAGATTGAACCACAACTTTTTGAAAAGGTATGTCAAAACTTCCATTACCCTCGCTGTAGGATTGAACAGTAATTTTTTGGAAAAGTGTGTCCACTTCCATTAGCACTTGCAGTTGGATTGAACTTCGGACGATTCCAACGTCGGAATACATGAGGTCTCTCAAGCTTATGTTCAGATGAAAAACAAGCACATCGCAAGTACAGATAGTAGATGCATATGAGGCACACTAGAAAACTCACATATCATAAACCAAGAATCCCATTACAAATTCTCTATCAATATAAAAAGAAATCAGCATAAAATTCCCCATCATCGAGGAGTGTCATTCTTGATTTATTCAAAAGAACCCTAGCCGATTTTACAGACCACATCAACATGGCAAACTGTGCTTGCCATGAACTGAGTCAATTGGTTGCCCATAACTAAATCTGTTCCATAGCACAGCAAAACACTCAGCAGCAGCAGTATTGATTGGACAGAACCAATTGGTGCAGATAATTTTTTGTTGTCCTAGTGGCATTTTGCGCAGGTAGCTCTTCACAACAGGCTCAACCATGCTGAAAGCTTGGGGACTCCTTATGGCTTCAGATAAAGAGAAGAAAGCCCAGAGTGCCTCTAATACAAAACTAGCTAGCTTATTAAAGTACTTTATCAATTATTTTAAAGTGGGCCTACGAATAAGATTACTATTTCTGAGCAGGGAATAGTTAACAACGACGAAGCTCAGACTTCCAGCATGAAACGCAAATCCATGACAGTGCGCGGCAAAAGTGGCTGCGCTCTTCCACCATGCAATAGACGAGCGCACTGCACGGAGAAACATGACAACAATTTTGCGGCAAAACCACAGACGCAGTTCGTGCAACAGGTTTACGGAAAGCAACAGGATCAGCGTGTAAAAAGGGACGGAGTGGAAAGAGTCGTGCAGCAGCAACCACGTGAGTGAAGCCACTATTATCGAAGCGCTAAAGTCGATGAGGAGGTGCAACGCTCTAGCAAAAGAAGGAGCAAGGGTGCGGGACGAGAAAATATTCAGTGCTAACTTAGCACCACGTCATCGTCCTACGTGGCGTGCATGTTCCATTGAAAACCCGACACGTGTCGGCTTAGCTGGAAAATGAAAAATTGAAAAAGCCAGAGGAAAGGACGGAGCAACAGTAAATGCAAAAAATTAAAAGCCCGCTCCAATTCTCTCTCTCCCTCCTCTTTTCAATTTTCGGCTTTAGTTGCTCAACGAAGAAGAGACTCTCTCTCTCTTTCTCCAGCACTTCGATCTCGAGCCCCCTCCCCCTCCGCCTCCGCCTCCGCCTCCGTCGTCGCCTCCGGAGCCCAGCTCTCTCTCTCTCTCTCTCTCTCTCTAGCACTCCCCCCACCGCCTCCGCCTCTCCCAAAAGCCCCACCGGTCGCTCCAAGCTCAGATCTGCCTCTGGCACCTCGGCCCCCCAAAAGTCCCGCCGGTCGCAGCTCTTGTCGACTCTCGGCTTCCTCGGACGGCATGGCCTTGTGCCTTTCGCGGACAACATCACCACTGTGCTTGGTTGCTGTTCTGTGTTCTTTCACGACGCCGTCGTAGCTGCTGTGCTGTCGTCGTGCCGAACCAGCCCCACGTTGCGCCAGCCACTGCCATCACCGTTTGACACCACGCCAAGCCCACTGATCGCAGAGCCGCCCTCGTCCGTGCCGCCGTGTTGCCGTCCCGACGCTAACCCGAGCTTGCCCCGGGCCACCCACGTCCTGGCCGCCGCTGGCCACCGGGACCCGAGCCCCCTCCGCCTCCGCGTCAACCACGAGGGCAGCTCTTTGCTTTCCATTTCGGGTCAACCACCATGATGTAAGCTTCGTCTCTCTCGTCCTTCCTCGGCATTTGCTGAAGAGAGGGTAAAAATTAACTAGGGCTTTTTTGACTGAACGTATTGTCTCTCGAGAACAAAAGATTGTATCTTGATTGAACTCTCGCCTCATATACCTTGTTTTTTTCTTTTAATTTCCTGCTTCTGCTGATTTAATCGGTAACGACTTCATGCCTCGCTCTCTCGTAACAAGTGTTTGTTTTTTATTCTTCTGTTAGATCACGTCTCTGTCTCGCGTGTAAGGTTGTATCTGCGGAATTTATGTGACATTCGAAGGCCCAATGCTGTTAAAATTCACGAGTCACTGGCGAATGTGAGGGTTTTGGTAACTAGAGGCTCTGTTGGCTTGCTGAGAAAATGCAAGGATAGGGAAGAAGCATCATGCGGTGGCCTACTTTGAATGAACTCAATAAGTTCGGCCATGTTTTTGCACGTTTCACTGGACATTTGTCGCGTCGCTGGCTTCATAATCATTCAATAGAGGATGGGTTGTGTATCAATTTTTTCTACCCATGTCAGGGGGAACACAACGGCCCTTACTATTGCTTGATGAATTGCCTTTGCAAATTGAATTGATACAGAGTTACCACTACTTCTGCTCTTGCTAGCTAGGGGATATGTTATTTCATTTCTATCAATTCCCTTTGAATTAGGGGGAACACGTAACCTTTTTTCTGCTTCTTTTTGTCCTATTCTGGGCATCCATGCTGACGGTACTACTTAGATATAAGTTGAACAACCAGCGGCATTTCAGAAAATAGATGCCACATGAATTTTATGCTAGTTCATTCCCCATTCAATAGTTCATTTGCGGAGAAGCTTGACAAAGTCATTTTTTCTCAATAGGTTCATTGATCCGGCGGTGAATGGAGATATTATAAGAAGATGAAACAGAATATTCAGATTAAGGCGACAACGTTGAGAGATGATCAGCTTCTTCTCTTCTGCAATGAAAGTGGGTGATCTGTCCTTCACCAAGCTTCTCATTCTGCTTGGATAATCTCCATTCACCGCCGGATCAATGAACCTATTGAGAAAAAATGACTTTGTCAAGCTTCTCCGCAAATGAACTATTGAATGGGGAATGAACTAGCATAAAATTCATGTGGCATCTATTTTCTGAAATGCCGCTGGTTGTTCAACTTATATCTAAGTAGTACCGTCAGCATGGATGCCCAGAATAGGACAAAAAGAAGCAGAAAAAAGGTTACGTGTTCCCCCTAATTCAAAGGGAATTGATAGAAATGAAATAACATATCCCCTAGCTAGCAAGAGCAGAAGTAGTGGTAACTCTGTATCAATTCAATTTGCAAAGGCAATTCATCAAGCAATAGTAAGGGCCGTTGTGTTCCCCCTGACATGGGTAGAAAAAATTGATACACAACCCATCCTCTATTGAATGATTATGAAGCCAGCGACGCGACAAATGTCCAGTGAAACGTGCAAAAACATGGCCGAACTTATTGAGTTCATTCAAAGTAGGCCACCGCATGATGCTTCTTCCCTATCCTTGCATTTTCTCAGCAAGCCAACAGAGCCTCTAGTTACCAAAACCCTCACATTCGCCAGTGACTCGTGAATTTTAACAGCATTGGGCCTTCGAATGTCACATAAATTCCGCAGATACAACCTTACACGCGAGACAGAGACGTGATCTAACAGAAGAATAAAAAACAAACACTTGTTACGAGAGAGCGAGGCATGAAGTCGTTACCGATTAAATCAGCAGAAGCAGGAAATTAAAAGAAAAAAACAAGGTATATGAGGCGAGAGTTCAATCAAGATACAATCTTTTGTTCTCGAGAGACAATACGTTCAGTCAAAAAAGCCCTAGTTAATTTTTACCCTCTCTTCAGCAAATGCCGAGGAAGGACGAGAGAGACGAAGCTTACATCATGGTGGTTGACCCGAAATGGAAAGCAAAGAGCTGCCCTCGTGGTTGACGCGGAGGCGGAGGGGGCTCGGGTCCCGGTGGCCAGCGGCGGCCAGGACGTGGGTGGCCCGGGGCAAGCTCGGGTTAGCGTCGGGACGGCAACACGGCGGCACGGACGAGGGCGGCTCTGCGATCAGTGGGCTTGGCGTGGTGTCAAACGGTGATGGCAGTGGCTGGCGCAACGTGGGGCTGGTTCGGCACGACGACAGCACAGCAGCTACGACGGCGTCGTGAAAGAACACAGAACAGCAACCAAGCACAGTGGTGATGTTGTCCGCGAAAGGCACAAGGCCATGCCGTCCGAGGAAGCCGAGAGTCGACAAGAGCTGCGACCGGCGGGACTTTTGGGGGGCCGAGGTGCCAGAGGCAGATCTGAGCTTGGAGCGACCGGTGGGGCTTTTGGGAGAGGCGGAGGCGGTGGGGGGAGTGCTAGAGAGAGAGAGAGAGAGAGAGAGAGCTGGGCTCCGGAGGCGACGACGGAGGCGGAGGCGGAGGCGGAGGCGGAGGGGGAGGGGGCTCGAGATCGAAGTGCTGGAGAAAGAGAGAGAGAGTCTCTTCTTCGTTGAGCAACTAAAGCCGAAAATTGAAAAGAGGAGGGAGAGAGAGAATTGGAGCGGGCTTTTAATTTTTTGCATTTACTGTTGCTCCGTCCTTTCCTCTGGCTTTTTCAATTTTTCATTTTCCAGCTAAGCCGACACGTGTCGGGTTCTCAATGGAACATGCACGCCACGTAGGACGATGACGTGGTGCTAAGTTAGCACTGAATATTTTCTCGTGCGGGACAGTCGTGCCCGATTAGCAACATGGACCGAAAACCAATACAGGAGCAGACTGTAGATGGCGACGGCAGTGGTCCTGGGGTGAGTTTCGTATAGTGAAATCAACTTCCCCCGGTATTTCAGTCCAATGAAACTGACCAGGATAGGGACGATGAAGGTAAGATCCATGGCCTGGTGAGGAGTGAAGGCAGCGACACCATGGATGTTTCCTTGGTGATGAAGGCCGCTAGCGTGAGGCATTGGGATTTGGGATCTGCGTGTGCGTCGAATGTCGGGGTAGTCGATGATAGAAACAAGAAGACGCAGTATCAGATAAGTGAACAAATTTATAGAGTACAAGAACCCGCTGGTGGCGTTATGGTCCTTGCAGAGTTTAAGAACGAGCCTTAGCTAAAGTGAATATGGGCAATGATTCATCACTGTAATGGCGACATATATTTTCTTATTGTAGAAGACTTGACGTTTTGAGCCTTTTAGCTTGATCACCTAATCAACGCCAATTGTTGATGCACGATGCTTCTTGGTGCCTCCGAATTCCAATGGCCGTAAAAGTGAACATTGACCGAGGCAATAAAGTAGATTAATTCCTTCAGATGTAAACTCACATTTGATTTGCTTATTCAATAAGCGCTGATGAGGTTATCAAAGTCCCCTTTTTTCCTCAAAATCACCCAAACTTTGAAGCATGCATGCAAACGGTGGCCCCCTGCTTGAGGATATGGATCCTCCAATGCGCCAAAACAACTACCACTAAATAATACCTTAAGATTCTATTTCACTTTGAGATAACGGGCTAGTAGTGAAAGTTAAGACTTGAGAGATGAACTCCACAATTCGCCGAAGCTGACACTGAACTCACGAAAGAAAATAGTTAGGGTCTCTTTCCTGGTATATATATATGTGTGTGTCTATATATATATATATATATATATATCAAATTTCTGGTATATATTAGTAAAGGAGTTATTGGCTGTGACATGTTTAAAAGTAAAAGTACTTTTTTAGCTAATCGTTATATTTCAAAAAATCTTTTCTTAGAAAAAATATTACATTATGTTAGGACTTTCCATAAGGAATCATATTTTCGTTGAGTTTGATGGATATGACTCGAGCTAAATCAGCCATTTTAGTAAATCGACAAAGGATACAGTTAATAATCGAAAAACATTTTTTTAGTTAAAAAGTCCATTTCAAAGACTTATACTAATGAATGAAGGAAAATCACACACACACAAAGAGCATATAAACCCTACTGTCAAGTGATGTAAGATATTTCATCCATGGTTTTGATTCCTCAATTAGTTTAGCTCCTCTATGCTTTTCAGCCACTTGGCTCCTTGTCATGTGGGGATTTAGACAAAACGAAACAAGTGGTTTAGACAATTTTTTTTTGTTGATAACCTCGTTCGAATAAGTCAGATATTGATTAAATAGTAATTGATTGAAGCATACTTGAAAACGGCTCTTCTGCTTACAAACAAAATGTTCTTGAACATTCTTGCTCCCATTGGACTATTTATATGTATATGCATTGGCTTAATTCCAAAAAAAAAAACACAAACTTTAGGTCGAGTAACAATTTTGACCCAAATTTTTTTTTATCTAATAAAAAAAACACTAACTTTAGATCGAGTGACAATTCTGGTCTTAACTTTTTTTTATCTCATAAAAAATTACAAAATTTTACTTAAATCTCAAATTTGGCCTCTCTTGACTTAGAACCATTGATTATCCAACTTGACTATTCCATCTCAATAATAAATCCATATGGCTTGCTGACTGGATTTAAAGCACCATTCATTATCTTCTTATCTGAATCACAGCTTGAAGAATAACGGTGAAACTGTTTATTTTCTTCATTTCATCATCTAGTCAAAAAGATCTCCAAATTGAATCTCTACTGTCAGACTTCATCGTTTTGTCATAATTTGAAGTTGTAGACCACCGCTTGTCGACAAATGCCATGGACAAGATTTGCCAAGCTCACGACCATAATTTTTTTCTCAAACAAGGATGACCTTAGATAGAAAGTCAACGAGGGGCTAAATTTGAGATAAAGGTGAAAGTTGGTGATTTTTTACGAGATAAAAAAAAGTTGGAGCTAGAATTGTCACTTGATCATAAGTTAGTGCTTTTTTACGGAACAAAAAAAAATTGGGACCAAAATTATCCCACAACCTAAAATTTGTGCTTTTTTTTTTTGGAATTGGCCCTATGTGCATTAGATATTCTTAACCAATCGAAGACTATTTATATTCTTGATCCCCCTTCTTGAGGATATGGATCCTCCAATGCGCCAAAACGATTAGCACTAAGTATTACCTTAAGATTCTATTTCACTTTGAGATAACGGGCTAGTAGTGAAAGTTGAGACCTGAGAGATGAACTCTATAATTCCCCGAAGCTGACACTGAACTCACGAAAGAAAATAGTTAGGGTCGCTTTCAAAAAAAGATCTCTTGAAATATATCGATTAGCTAAAAATACACTTTTATTTTTAAACATGTCACAGCCAATAACTCCTTTACTAATATACCAGGAATTTGACCTATATATATTGTGTTAGGACTTTCCATAAGGAATCATATTTCCATGAGTTTGACGGATATGCTTTTCAGCCACTCGGCTGCTTGTCATGTGGGGATTTAGACAAAAAGAAACAAGTGACTTAGACAAATCTTTTTTGTTGATAACCTCGTTCGAATCAGTCGGATATTGATTAAATAGTAATCGATTAAAGCATACTTGAAAACGGTTCTTCTGCTTACAAACGAATTGTTCCTGAAATTTCTTGTTCCCATTGGACTATTTAGGGAAAATTATCAAAAAAGTCCTAAACCTTTTGTAATTGTGCCAATTCAATCCTAAACTTTTTTTTTTGCTAATTCGGTCGTCAACCTTTTGCAAACCAGCCAATTCAGTCCTTTTACTCGGCTGGCGCTGATGTGGCCGCCGGTCAGCATCCACGTGGTAATATTTTAATATTTTTTTAATATTTTTTCTTTTTTCTTTTCCTTCTCCTCCCTGGCCTGTTCGGCCAAGGGAGAGGCTCACCGGCGAGGGCCTAGCTCCGGTGAGGTGGAGCTTGTCATGGTTGGGCGAGCTTCGTCTCGCCAGATCTGGGCGAGGCAGACCTCGCCATGGCAAGGCGAGCGTCGCCTCGCTAGATTTGGGCAAGGGCGGAGCTTGCCCAGCTCCGGCGAGGCGGAGCTCGCCATGGCTGGGCGAGCTCCGCCCTCGCCTAGATTTGGTGAGGCAGAGCTTGCCCTACCATGGCGAGCTCCGCCTTGCCAGATCTGGGCGAGGGTGGAGCTCGCCCAGCCATGGCGAGCTCACCCAGCTTTGGCGAGGCGGAGCTCGCCCAGCTTTGGCGAGGCGGAGCTCGCCTTGGCTGGGCGAGCTTCGCCCTCGCCCAGTTGCGGCGAGGGCCTAGCTCACCTCGCCGGAGTTGGGCCCTCGCCGGTGAGCCTCCTCCCTGGCTGGACAGGCCAGGGGACAGAAGGAAAAGAAAAAAAAATCGAAAATAATAAAAAAATATTAAAATATTACCACGTGGACGTTGGCCGGTTCCACATTAGTCGGCCGGCGGCCACGTCAGCGCCAACCGGCCAAAATGATTGAATTGGCTAGTTTGCAAAAGGTTTAGGATTGAATTGGTAAAAAAAAAAGGTTTAGGACTGAATTCGTATAATTGCAAAATGTTTAGGACTAAGTTTCTTAAAACTACCATACTGTTTTTTCAATTTGTTCACCTTGTTCTTCAATTATACTTTGTTATATTGGAGCCCTGTCTGATTATTAAATTAAGCCAGTATGTTATTCCACCCAGCTTTGTTGTAAGTAGAAGAGGTGCGATTTCCCTTTTTGACCTCTTCTATCAACAGACTTATAAACAGGTTGGTTAAAGACTCGGCCCACTTTGCATTGAATACCTCTTTCTGTGATGCCATTTAACCTTCACTAGTTGAGCATCATATTAGTCATGCATTAAATCATACCATAGTTATATAGGAATTACACGCAATACTATATTAAATCATAACATAATCATAACATTATAATCACTCAACATTGGCCACCGCAGTTGCCCCTAGAAGGGAATTAAAATGGAAGTGAATTTCATCAATATTGGTAGCCAGAAAATGTAAGTGCCACATGGATACTCACAAAACATTCCATGTAATGTCATGAAAGAACTAATTCTGTGAATTCATAGCCATTTAAATGTGTTAACTAGAAAAAAACGAATCCCAAATAACAATACACAATGATAGAGGAAAGTCATTTGCAACATGATAAGAGATTAACTAATTTATTAATTAAAACAATAAATGCCACAAAAAAGTTGATACATGTATTTAGATATTACTCAAAAACAAAATGCTAACCTTAAGACAGTGTAATTCGATATCATCCCTATTTTAGATATAAGGGTAGCTGCTAAGTTAACGGAAGATATATATGAGGATTCACGCCTTCATAAAATTGAAACCAATTAAACAACAAATTGCTTCTAGGGGTAGCTTCTGCAAATTGGATCCACGCCTTTATAAAATTAATGAGACAGTAATGGAGACCTCCCAACTTACGAGATACACCAAATTTAGGTGACTCTCGAAATACGCAGGTAAGCACCAAAACAAAGTAAACACAACCTAAATTGAAACCAATTAAGAAAAGACAGGAGACTTTACCCATAGTCCTAGTTTTCAATTATTTTCATGGTATATTTAAATTATACATTGGGCTTGAATGCCTAGGTGGAGAAGCAGGGTAGGCCAAACCCAAAGCAGAACACACTGAGTCTAAATCTTTCCATGCAACATGCAACCCATAAGACGTGGCTTCACCCAAGTCAATGTTAAACATGACAATGTCAAAGTCAAGAGATAGCAAAGCTAAAGCTAGGACTATCTGTTTTGCCATTTATTTCTCTCCTATAATTGCTATTGAGTGCTGCAAGAACACAAGAGAGCCTTAAGAAAGATCCTGCAGCATTAGATGCAAATGATGACACAAGATTTCAGAACTCCAAGATTTTGAGAAGGATTTTATATGAGATTTGTCAGAGTGTGAGATTCAACACCACCATGCATCTAAATGAGACTCCACAAAAGCAGCCTCAACTCTTTTTGGACCAAAGCAAAAGCTCTGGAGAATTGAAAAGATCAGGCCAAAAGCTCACTTTCATTTGTTGATATACAACTGGTGATAAACAAATCACAAATTATGTTTGGATCGTTTCTACAAGAGGTTTAGAAAGATATGAAGAACCTAGATCCTTCAGACTGAAAGAGGAAAGATGTACAAGATCGGCGAGGACGACCCTCGCTTGATGGCAAGGGCGACCAAGATCGGTGAGGGTGACCAAGATCTGGGTGCGAGCGGCCCTCGTCGCCGTTGAACGAGGGCGGCCCGCATCCAGATTGGCAACGGTGGCCCTCATTGCCATAGAGCGAGGGCGGCCATTGCCGATTTGGGCACGGGCCACCCTTGCCGCCGTCGACTGAGGGCCGCGGCCTGCGCCCAAATCGGCAAGAGTATTAAACAGAGACAAGAACAAAAAGGCATATCGGCGGCTTTCGACTGGTTGTGGCTTCGCCGCAATTGACGGGGGTGGTGGCCAGTGCTCTGCAAACGACGGAGGATGGAGGATGAGCTGAAGACACCGCTGCTTCAAAGGGAAGATAAGGTAAGAAGTAAAAATTTTAGGGTTTATGGAAACCTTTTTACCTTTCTATTTCTATTTCTATTTCTGGGAATAAAGAAGTAAATTTTTTCTACTTCTTATTTCTATTCCAAATTTATTTTCTGGCCACTTTTCTATTCGAAAAAATAGAAAAATCCACTGACGTTACCAAATGGGTTTCTATTATTTTTTGGTTTCGGAGAACAAAAAAACAGAAAAATAGAAATGTTACTAAACACGCCCTTAAAGGGATAAGAATTATGTTGATGAAGAGGATGGTAAAGAGAAGGTAGCTAATGATTGACTGGACAAATCCAATTTGCCCGAGGATTAAAATGAAGTTGTAGGAGACTAATCTGGAGTTCAGGTATTGTATTGCTAGACTAGCTACGGCTGCGTTTGGGAACGCTTTGCGGAAAAGTTTTTAGAAAAATGTAAAGGACTTTAAGTTGAAGAGGTTTTTCAAAATGCAAATTGTGTTTGGTAAGTTGTAACTTAAAAGTTCTTTACAAAGTAACTTTGGGTAAAATAGCGTTTGGAAAAATTATACTTACAAAGCTCTTTTTTTATATTTTTTTATTAAAAATGTTGAAGCCCTTCGCCAGCTCCGTCGAAGGGCAGTCGGCGACCCAAATCTGGTGTCGGCGATCGTCGTATGAGGCGAAAGGACCTTCGGCAACCCTTGACGGCCACCGACGAGGGCTGCCTGGGGTTGAGCGACCCCCGACGAGGGTTGCCAAAACTAGGCGAGGGCCGCCGGCAACCTAGATCAAATGCCTCGCGGCCCTTGCCCAAGGCTGATCGACCTCAGCTTGTTAGTGGTCACTGAGGCTGCCTGAGGGAGGTCGGCCTCGGGCGAGGGCAGTGAGGCATCGGATCTGGATTGCCGGCGGCCCTCACCTGGGTTTGGTGGCCCTCGTCGGGGGTCGCTCGACCCCAGGCAGCCCTCGTTGGTGGTCAACAAGAGCTGCCCAAGGTCGTTTTGCCTCAGATGATCGCCGCGCAGCATCAAATTTGGGTCATCGGTGGGCCTTGAGGGTCGTCAAGGTCACGTGACCTCAGGCGGCCCTCGCCTTGGTTGCGTGACCTCTCACGGTGGTCATGCGAGCACATGCGACGGTCGGTGGGTTGTGCGACCTCGCTAACCCCCCTCCGGCTGGTCGCTGTCGCCTCACAACCACGCTGCCGAGGTCTCAATGAAGAAGATGATGAACAGTACAGACGAGGCCAAAATCGGAAAATAAAAAAAAAAGATGAGGATAGTTTTGGAAGAAAATTTTTTCACTTACACTTGAGAATTGTATGCCGAGAAAGCTGAAAGCCCAAGGCAGCCTAAGACCTACCTTGGGCTTCCAGCCTTCCGAAGGCTTTCTTTTCCTCAAGGTGAGTTGCAAAAAATTTACCAAACACACAATATTTGGCTGAAGGAGCTTTGAACCCCTAAAGGCCCTTGCGAAAGCTATTCCCAAATGCAGTTTACGAGGAATATGAGGTTAAGTGGATGATGATATATTTGTGGTTGACTTGATAGGGAAGACTGCTTGTAGAGAATGGGATATGAATGCCATGTAGACATGCTATATGTTGCATCACTTTCATGAAGTTAGCTACAAGTGAACATGTCGATGTTTAAGAAAAATACTTATGAAAGATGTTACCAATTCCCTTCTTGACCATGAATGGAAAAAAACAATGTGGCCCAAAGCCGGTGGTGATCCAATCAAGCCCCCATCCAACACAAGGAAAATGGCGGAGAGAGAAAAAAGACATAACCAAGACCATGTATGAGCGAAGTAGAGACCCCAAGAAATGATGAAAGTTGGAGTGTGAATGCGATGTACAAACTCCTTCAGTATGGACATAACAAGAAGACATGCAAGAATCCTACGGTACCTAGGACACCTAAATCAAGTCTTATTTGATGATAGATGTGATATTTTATAAGATTTTTTTTTGGGTTGTCATGAATGATAATATTGGTGTTTCTTGCGTTTTTTTCACATGTAGGGAAAAAAAGGAAAGACCAAAGAAACTTGATGGGGCTAATCCTACCATGAGACCTGGCAGGAAAGTCACCATCAGGATGAGAGAGCACGGCATGTGCTTGTTCTTTTACACTCCAAATGAGCCAAAATGTTTGAAACTTCTGGGATTGAAGAAGTGAAAAGAGGACATTCGTAGCAACTGCTTCTCAAAAACCCAGATTTTAGCAAAAGTTCTCTGCGAATATACTATTATCAAAGACTTCACTTGTATCTTTCCTGAACAAGCAACAAGGTCAGCAATAAAGTGTTTCTTGCGGTGGTATGCCTTTTTTCTTGGGTAGACACGGCATTGCATTAATAACGCTAAACATAACATACGAAGAGGATTAAACAAAGCTACAGTCAAAAGAACTGGAAGCATCAGAAGCTAACAAAGTCCTGGAGAACTTGATGCCTATACTCTCTAAATAAACCAAAAACAGAAGCTCCTCAGGGACAGCTTGAGCTCCAGGGAAAAGGTTCCTGCTGACATCTTCCCATCTCGCCAACATTTTTGTGCAACGGTTTTGATTCCCTGCAGATGCTGGCAATCAGAAAGGATTGCAATTGCCTGAACAGCATCTTGCTACATTCAAATATGAAGAGAGGATTTAGTAGCATTAAGATTTAAGAGGCAAAAAGAAGTAATGGCTTTTGCATCTTCTTCGATTTCTAGTTTGCACAGCCTGTTAGCCAAAGCCAGATTCTGTTCCTATCACGAGAGATCTGCAGCAAAGACGGGCTGAATCCTAGTTCCTGGTGAATCCACATACCAATCTTATCCCTTCATCTCTGATTAGGCCAACTTTCTTAGCTAATCAGGAGCTTTATAACACTGATTCATCCGTGTTCAAATTTGCCAACCAGCTTGCTCTTGTCATGCTTGTTTCCTGTAATAGCACTTAACTAAGCAGCTCTGCTATTACATATTTGAGCCGAATTAGCAAACTTATCATTTCAGTAACCGGCTAGGAAAACAGTATTCCAACTGAGCCCATCAAGGGAGCAGGCCTGCAAAATGGGTAGAGGCATTGTTCTGTATCCATTTCCCGAAGATTTAGATTAGAAGTTGCCAGCATAATCGGAGCAATTCCAAGGTCAGAGCAAAAGATGTAGCTTGAGTACAGTCAGCACATGGACAGGCGTTTCACTTGTCAGGGCACTAAACGCAAGAAAGATCCAGACCACTTCCCGTGTCCCGATAACACCAAGAATGCAAAACTTCCCTTAAAAAAATGGGTCCTTTGCAGGAGCATTATCATATGACACCTTCAGCTCTAAAAACCGTCATTTAAAATTCCAAATTCACGTCCTAGTTGGCATCTGCAGTGAGGGGGACTGGGATGAATAGCTATCTACTTTTGCATAAGCAATCTTGTTCTAGTCCCAATGAGCTATTAGTTCACGAAATCTTTGATCTTTAGGTGCAAATCTCCGTTCTGAAAGGTCCATAAATAATTTACAACGGTGCTCTCTTCAGCCCAATTGTCTTCGCACTGAAGCAGTTTGATAGCAAATCTCAAGAGTGAGATTGAATTAGGTTTGGTATGTTTCATCCTCCGCAAGCCAAATTATCCACAGAATCTTTCTTAAAATAGACGCTTTTCTTCTCTTGTTATGGCCAATGTGCAATCAACTGTTTCAATCCCCATCCAAAAATCCAGCCAACACGAGATCTCATATCCCAAATAGTCCCTCTCGCTCAAGAATCCTACCAAACTCCTCTGGTCAGAAACTCTGAACTGTTGTCATTCCTGCTCCAGACTGCAGGCCAGACTTAAGTCTGACAACACCAGGAATAAAGGAATCATTTGAGGAGGGCCAAGCAACTCTGACAGCGCAAGGGAACTCAGCACAAGATCAATCGGCCCAAAGGAAAATGACAAAATTTGCTTTCACTTGCACATTTTTGTTTATAGTCAGGAAAGACCGGTTCATTCTTCCAAGTTTTAATGGGCCACCCAAGAGGAACCCGCCTTCATGCAACAGTATTATAATGAAGTAACCAATAAAAATTCCTGATTCCACTTAGCACCAGACGTCAGAAGATGTTGGATAAACTTGTCTCGGGCGGCAGTTCATAAGCAGAAAGCACATATTCAACCGTTTCAGTCGCTGTCACGAAGATGATGCAAACAAAGAACGCCAAGGTTCTTTAAAAGGTGCTGTGGTCCCTTCGTCTTCAATCAATTACAATCCACTTCCATTCACGAACAAACAGACCATTCCTCTCTGCATTTGGACAAACGACATCTGGTTAGTTCAATATAAATTCCTTGTCCTGTTCGACCCTGTTCGGCCAACCTCACAGTCTGACCCTCCGAATGGCGAATCAGAGCACTAGCTTCACTTCTCCCATTGATCCGAAGTCTGGATTCTGCTCAAACACCGGGACTTACCACAGCCTCAGACCTCCCGCTTCCCTTCCTCAGCCGTCCGCGCCACTGTCTGTCACCGACTACACCTTCACTCGCCTCGCCTCTCACCCTCCGCCGGCGACCGCCGCCGCTCTTGTAGACGTCGCCACTTCCCGCCGCGTCGCGTACCTGGAGCTTGTCCGCCGAGTCAGGTGTCTGGCCTCCTCTCTCCGCTCCCGCCTCCGCCTCTCCAGAGGCGACTGCGCCCTAATCATCTCCCCAAATTCGATCGACATTCCGGTCCTCTACCTCTCTCTGTTCTCCATCGGCGTCGCGGTCTCTCCCTGCTATCCTACCAGCACTGCTCCGGAGATTCTCCACTTAATCCAGCTCTCGAGACCTTCGATCGCGTTCGCCACGTCCGAAACCGCCAGCAAAGTCCCTTCCCCCCCGCTCGGAATGGTTCTAATCGACTCGCCGGAGTTCGAGTCCCTGACGAGGGGTGTGGCTCGGACCGGCGATCCCGACCAAATCGATGTCTTACAATCGGACACGGCGGCGATCCTGTACTCGTCGGGGACGACGACGGGGAAAGTGAAAGCCGTGGCGCTGACCCACCGGAACTTGACGTCAATGTTGGCCGGATCCTACGCGGCGAGAGCGGCGAGGGCCTCCCCGGCGGTCGCACTGTGCACGGTGCCGTACTTCCACGTGTACGGGTTGGCCTACTGCGTGAGGTCGGTGGCGATGGGGGAGACGCTGGTGTGCATGGGGAGGTTTGGGATGGAGGAGATGGGAAGAGCGATCGAACGGTTCATGGTCAGCCACATGGCGGTGGCGCCGCCGCTTGTCATGGCGATGGTTAAGGGCGGGAGCGTGATGGAGGGGTACGATTTCAGCTCGCTCGAGGTGGTTGGTTGCGGCGGCGCTTCGCTTCCTGCGGCGGTCGTCGCGAGGTTTAAGGATCGCTTCCCCAATGTGCAGTTGGCTCAGGTGAGCACCCCATGGCCTGAGAACTCAAATGTCGATAGTGCGCTTTGATTTTTTGCGTCGGACGAAGAAGATGGAGGCTTTCGAAATAGTGAAAATCAATTATAAATATTTAAACTTCCTTACCAAAAAAAAATTATAAATATTTAAACTTAAAAGTACGTATCCCGCAAATTATTGAAAATTGTGCTTTCACTTAAAATATTCATTTCAAATCAGAATATAACGTTCCACCCCATTAAAATAATGATAGACACGTTAATACCTCATTTTTTTCCTCTTATGAAGTAGATGGATAAAAAACTGAACATGTTGACATATCTTTTTTAAAAAAAATTCAACTCATCATATAAAATTCACGTCATCAAATAACATATGATTTGTAGTTTGAGTAAATGAAAACACTGCATTAAATATTTACCAATAGTTCAATGATAATTTTGAACAAATTAAAAGTTTATGGACGATATTGTATATTGAGCCAAAGTTAAGAGACTATTTGTGTCATTTTCCTTTTTTTCTATATACAGGTCGCTCTTGTCATATATTCTTGCTCATATACTAAGTTGAACATAAACACAACACCAAGAAAGTTGAACATAAACACAACACCAAGAACCTTGATATAATTGCTTGCGATTGAGATTTCTGTCCCCAATGCTTTCTTTTGCCGCAAAAATGAAAGAGCCATTGGACGGATGATTAACTCTGTAACGAGTTGCTGATTCACAAGATTTATGCAAAGGCATATGGGCTAACCGAATCGACGGGACGAGCCTTTGTGACGGTTGGTCCAAAGGAATCCGCGGTAGTCAGCGCGACCGGAAAGCTCCTACCCAACAACGAAGCTAAGATCGTTGACCCCGGCACCAGAGCATTCTTGCCGCCTTGCAAAGTCGGTGAACTTTGGCTCAGAGGATCTTCCATTATGAAGGGTAACACGTAGCAACGCGCTGATTGCCACCAACTTAGCTGGAACTCCCAAGAATAATGAGCACCAACTAAAAGCTCCTATGTGTTTACCTTCTACACTTTGGCTCAATTAGGTTATGTTGGAGATGACCAAGCCACCAGGGCGATTGTCGACACGGAGGGGTGGTTGAGAACCGGCGATCTCTGTTACATCGATGGACAAGGCTTCCTCTTTTTCGTGGACCGGATAAAGGAGATGATCAAATATAACGGCTACCAGGTAATTTGTGTCGTTTGACTGGATTTTCTCAATTCGGGTTGCTTTTTGTGCTAAATGCTCTTGACAGATTGTGATGGGAAGAGCTTAGTAATCCAGTAATGCAAACGATTCTTTTCACATGATTCTGGGTCTTCGAAGAACTATAAAATGTCAAAGACCACGTTAAGACAGTTACGTTAAACTGGACCGTAGGCCAGTCTTCTAAAACATACACGATTTAGTAAAGTGTGCTTTGCAAGGTTCATTTAGATTGAATATATTTTTTATTCAATCAGGTGGCACCGGCCGAGTTGGAGGATCTTCTTCAATCCCATCCGGATGTTGTAGATGCCGCCGTTGCCCTGTATGTGCTCTGACTCCATCGCCCATGAGCTGCTCAGAAAAATTCAAAACTGTAAGTATGACCATGCACATTTTGTAACATCTACTCCTAAATTTTGGGCAGATATCCTGATGAAGAAGCCGGCCAGATACCCATGGCCTTTATTGTGAGGCGACCGGGAAGCGCTATCGATGAGTCGAGCATTAAGGAGTGCGTTGCAAAAATGGTACTCCATCTTTCTGTCTTTTACCTTCTCTTGATTATTCTCTAATTGGTTTGACGGGTCACACTTTAGGTTGTCTTTGATAATAAGTTCTTGATGTTTTGTTTACTCTGGGACAAACCCTGGTGTAGGTCGCCCCCTACAAGAAAATCCGACGTGTTATGTTTGTCGATTCCATACCTAAAAATGCAGCTGGAAAAGTTTTGAGGAGGGAGCTGAGCAAGCTCGCGTCACTGGAAGGTGCTAGTAAATTGTGAACTTGAAGCTCGCCAATGGGTAACGTGTCAACTCCCATTTTACTTGCTGTGAAGCTTTACATGTTATAGTTTCCTTCAGTCCAATAGTCGCAACCAACTGCCCTCGTTCATCTATTCATATGACAAAAGTTGTCAGACTCGAGTTCTGAGCAGGTTGTAGTGTTACGAGTAAATGGCCAAAAAGCCTAGGTCAAATCGTGTATTGTTTTGTGTGAAAACTGAGAGAATGTCATTCGTCACCCCAAGCAATCCAAGCTAGCATACTATCTTGAAAGATTGTTCTGTGTTGCTTGTTGCTTTGAATTTTTCAGATGACAACGCGGTTTTCAGTGCAATACAGTTTCTTAGCTGTGTGAACTAGTAAAGAAGTTGCAAACTTCCGACAGAGCAAAATGAACTCCAAAAAATGGATTTCATATATTATTGAGATCAGCAATTACGATCTTGATCAATACAGTATCGAACTTTTCACACCAGAAGGAACCTAACAGATTTCTTGTCCAACAGTGCCGCTCAACAAAGTTGCTTGGCATTCAAGAACACCAGTTTCATAGATTTCCTTTTTAAATTGGAAATTTGCACAGTGGGTCAATGGAACAGACCCATCAGACCAACACTTACTTGAAGCTTGCGCCATCACTTGTTGTCAGGTCACTGAAGAAGCATATAAATCGTCATTTCCAAATTCAAGATTCTGTCATTGCTTGCGGGGCACGATTCTATGTGTTGGGTTTTTGTTTCTTTCTTTTCCTTGAGATGGAGAGAGACTGGTACATCCCTAAAAAAGGAAGTAGTTCCGAGACAGGGGAAGTGTACCGGCTGCAGCACATGTGAGGACCTCGCCATCGGCAGTCACTGTGTAAGTCTCTGGGTCCACTGTGATACTTGGAAGCGCGTCATTCAGCTTCATATCCAATTTTGTGAGCTTCCTGACATTCCCAACAGCTTCCACCTTCTTCTCAAGTTGGTATAGGGCCTTTACATCAGCATTTGCAGCTGCCTGTTTAAAATCGGATAGCTTAAAGGAAAAGAAGAAATGCGCACAGAGAGAGAGAGAGAGAGAGAGAGAGAGAGAGAGAGAGAGAGAGCCATGCCTTGCTCACAAAGGCAATAGAGTTTGCACTTCCGGCCTTGCCAAAAGCTCCAAACATGGGCCGCATAAATACTGGCTCGGGAGTGGGAATGCTTGCATTTGGATCACCCATATTTGCCCATGCAATTGTGCCACCTTTAATCACCATTTCAGGCTTGGCCCCAAAGAAGGAAGGCTTCCATACAACCAAATCAGCCAACTTTCCAACCTGCAATGGAGCTAAAGGATTTGAAAGAAGCGGACAGCTGTAAACTATATTGTTGGCCCAGAAAAATACTAGAAATGTCGATATAAGCAGGTCTCCAACTGACATTAGAGGAAATTGCACAAACAATGATGAAATGGGAACCAAAATAAACAATTACCATATTCTAATTAAAAAACAAAAACAAGGACTGATATTTCTCTGATCGAGGAAAGTACTATATAAATGAAAAAAATGAAGGGACCACTTTGCATGCTCCATTTATGTCATATGCCGGTATTGGATACTCGAATTGGACAAAATTTAAAATAAATATAGGCTAATCAGTGGCATGTTTATACAGCTGGCTGAGACTTTAAATAAATGTAAAAAAGTCGGGAGAAGCTTATACCTCAACTGATCCAACCAAATGAGAAATGCCATTAACTATGGCTGGATTTATAGTGTACTTTGCAATGTATCTCTTGATCCGAAGGTTATCGCCTTCCAGTCCATTAGGGTCGATTGATCCCCTTTGCGACCTCATCTTATGGGCTGTCTGCCAGGTTCTGCAGATGACCTGGTGAAGGAAAAGGTTATGTAAGAGTGAGACCTCAGTGCACTCCTAAACTTCTTTTTGAAAAGCAAAGTACTTCAAAATGAACAAGAAGGAAAGTTTAAAACACAAATACTAAGTTAGTCAAACTTTAAGGATGGGCATTGTTCCATAGACTATCTCAAATATTCAAAACCAATATAAACGTTCATACACCTAATAAAACCATTATATATTGCTAAGGCAGGGATCATACGCATCAAATATCCGCCACAGTCAGTGACCATGTTTGTGTCAAAGAGGACCTTCATGGAGTACTTATTGAAATATAAATCAACTTAAGCAGCTAAGCACACAGCATGTGAGTTGCAGACATTTTGGTTGACCCTAGAAATCAGGAGTTGGAGTTGGCAGAAGCTTTCAGTTAATGGGCTTAATGTTGCTACTGCATGCAGCCAGTTCTCATAAGAATCAGCTAGACAGCTTATGTATGGACACTCTCGAGCAAATGAACATTCACAAATGGAAAATAATCAGAAAATTTGCAAGGGAAAGTGCCAATGGAAAGTAAAAATTTGTCTGTAAACAAAGCAGGCAATTGTATGTCATCAGATAGAAATTGACAAATAAACTAAGAGTAGGGAAAAGGGGCCTGGCACCTCTCCTATACGACCCATAGCCTGTGAATCAGAAGATATTATGCTGATTGCTCCCATGTCATGCAATATATCTTCTGCAGCTATAGTTTCTGCCCTTATTCTTGATTCAGCAAAAGCTACATCTTCTGGAATATCCTTATCAAGGTGATGACAGACCATCTGCACCACGTTCAAATCAAAAGGAAATTAAAGGTTGCACAACCGAACAAAGTAGATTCCATTTCGCACATGCATACCAGCATATCCAGATGTTCGTCAATGGTATTGGAAGTAAAAGGCCGGGTAGGGTTTGTTGATGAAGGCAGAACATTTTTAACCCCGCATACTTTGATGATATCTGGAGCATGACCACCCCCAGCACCTTCACTACCAAACAGAATAAAAAGAGTAAGCTTAATTCTTAAGCATCAATAGAAAGGAAAAGGCAGAATGAGATATTCTAGTCGCATAGAACAACAGGAGTATGTTTTCATTAACAAATATTCCATAAGATCTTTTAACTTGCCGAAAACAGTTGGACCTCCAGCACATTCAAATGAACAAGCAAATGAGCAACATAACGCTACTACTTGAAAGCCATCAAATAAAACATAGCCTGCAAGGCACCTGGCTGAGATGAAAATAATAATATGCTAGAGAAAGAGGCTTTTAATCATCACAACAAAGTTTTGTGCTTGCAACATCGCAAGGAAGCATGATAGGTAACATATGTAACACTTGACTTGTTTTGCCACTTCATACTCGCACCACGTGTTAACATTTAGCTGGTCTGCAGACTTCTTCACATAGCTTGCACATGGATGTCAGTTTAAAGCAGTTGTAGAAATTTAACTCATACCTGTGATAAGTATGGATAGTTCTTCCTTTAAAAGCCGCAATAGTATGTTCCACAAATCCAGATTCGTTTAATGTATCAGTGTGAATGTTAACCTGCCATAACCATTGCAATTAAAGAAAGCTGGCAATTGAATTTATAGATTTAATGCAGACTTTACACAGAACTACACTGACCTGGACATCATGCTCATCGCCAACAGCCAAACAATTGTCTATAGCAGCAGGGGTAGTTCCCCAGTCCTCATGCAGCTTCAACCCCATTGCTCCAGCCTTAATTATTTCATGCAGCTCCTCAGGTCTTGAGCTGTTACCCTGAGAAAGTGAAGGATTATACATGCACCCAGGAACATGGGCAAAGAAGGACACATGCTCGCACAGAGAGAGAGAGAGAGAGAGAGAGAGAGAGAGAGAGAGAGAGAGAGAGAGAGAGGAGAGAATTATAAGAATGTTTTATTAGCTATTAATTTGTGTTTCGTAATAGAGTGAAAGTCTGTACTTGCCATTCCACAAGATAAACAGAGCAGGGTACATGTAAGTTAACCATACTTTTCCAGTGAAACCAAAATTTAGGGGCAAATCGTCAGTTGACTGCAGCATCAATTTCATTTGGGATGGTGCTGGTGTGCATGTTGTTGCACGAGTTCCCTCAGCAGGTCCAGTTCCACCTCCAATTAATGTTGTAATCCCTATAAATGATGCAGAGTCAGAGAGAGAAATCATCATTTAATTTATTAGCACTATTTGGTCGATCAATAAGTTGAAAAGAGTGCAGCGTAGTGGTGCCAAATGGTTTCATCTCAATATCATTTTTGATGATGAGGAGCCCACCTCAGGTAGTTCGGCACTAAGGCCATGAAAAAACCCCACTTACCTAAAAAAAACCAGGTAAGATGTGAGCTGAAGCCCGGACAGGTGGCTCCAACAGGAAATTGTTTGTAATAAGTGGTATAGTCGTATTCCTAATCCAATCATACTAGTCCGCTCCTCAAAATTAAGCCAACCCCATGGTTCAAGGGAATCTCCATTTGCCAACCTATCACATCAATTTTGATGGTTCCTCCCGATAAAAAACAAGAGGATATAAAGCAAGTTACTATTTGGACCTACTATTACGCCGAAAAGAGTGGACAATGGCGGCAAATGGATAATAAACTAGAAGACATAAAGCTATAGAGAAAAGAGGAACTCAAAAAAAAAGATGAAATTGGAAGTATTCAATTTTAAATGACCGTTAAAATGGTTTGATGGTTCACTTTTTTTTCAGACCCAAAATAAATAAATAAAGGATCCTCCCTTTCTCTCGTCTAGGCCTTTCTAACGTGTCAATGATAACAAATTGATTAAATCATGTTTAGAGAGTGGAGGTTTATCTATTATACCGCCAATTAAGACCTAATATGTGACTATGTCAAAACTGAAAGTCCATATGATCTGGCATGAAAATGCTGGAAGTCCACATGTCCCTGCAAGGACTTGCTTCAAAGGTAAAATGCCATCATGCTGGAAGTCTATAATTATCATCCATGATTTGGAACTAATAGATGTTTGAAGTAAAAGGAAGTAGCATAAAAGAAAGGATGAAGGTCCTATACATTGCATAACACTTCAAATAATATGAACAGAAACAACATGATAGATCTAGATCCATAAAACCCAATGTCTGGCGAGCTGTTATCAGTGATTGTATAACACTTCATATAATATGAACACAAACTGCGAATACAATACAGCTGAATGAATTGCAACATGAAACAAAATCTCACCACTTGAAATTGCTTCATATGCCAATTGAGGGCATATGAAATGAACGTGGCAGTCTATGGCTCCTGCTGTTATAATCTTTCCTTCTCCAGCTATAACCTCGGTATTTGCCTACGGTTACAAATAAAGCACTGGAGGTACAGCAAAAATGATTAAAACAAGTAGGCACCACACTGTATAGACTTACCCCAACAACCATATTTGGAGATACACCATCCATTGTATCAGGGTTGCCTGCTTTTCCGAGGGCAAAAATTATGCCATCTTTAATGCCAATATCCGACTTAAAAATCCCGGTATAATCAATGATCACAGCGTTTGTTATAACAGTATCCAGAGAATCAGCTGGTTGATATCCACATGTCTGGCCCATTCCATCTCTTATGACTTTTCCACCACCGAACACACATTCATCGCCATAACTAGCACAATCTCTTTCAATTTCAGCATATAAATTAGTGTCACCCAACCGTATCTTATCACCGGTTGTGGGGCCATACATGTTGACATATGCCTCACGAGATATAACTTTTGTGAAAGTCAAGGATTCTCCTGTAATACCTGCACTGCAAATCGCTTCTTGTGTTAGTTATTATTATGATGAAGTTGAACTGGTCAGTTCTTTGGATATAGGAAGGATTCTAAAGATGTTATCCTGGAATTCCCAAACCTGGCGCCTACTTCTTCTGGATTTCTGATTCCTCTGGTGGACAGAGTTTCCACTGCTATTGAGCATGTGGCATCATCAATAGGGCCGTCAGCGAAGCCATTTCCTCCTCTGATTACCTTTTTACCTCCAATGCTGACCAGTATGACGCTTTTAGTTTCTCCTGGCTGCACAAGTACTCAACAAGGTCGGCAGAATATGTTGGATAATCCGAACTAGAGAATGAATTCTATAAACAGTAATTTCAATTATTGACTATGTAAAGCCTCGTAAAATTGTAGTCATTCTTGTCATACATAGAGAACATCCAATAGACGACACAACTCTTCCAAAATAATACTGATCCTAATTACCATCCTTTCTTGGTTCTTAAATTACTGGTTCAATTCTAAGTCAATAATTCTACCGAAAACATTAGAAGTCAATAATCACAAGTGTTATACTTTTGAGACTGACAGTGATATGGTGTGTGGTAGTTCCAGGAAAGAAACATGCCGTTGACTATATGATCTAGAGAAGTGAAGATTTTAAGAGCATGTTGGTACGTCATTCAAAGAATCTTCGAGCAAAACTCTACCTCAAACCTTGTAGCAGTGCCTGCTGGTATATTAAGCCGCATGCCATATGCTTTCCTCCTATCAAAGACCAGAAACGGATTCACTTCAATGAAGTGATAGTGACTGCCCACCTGAAATAAAGAATAGGAAGGATATACCAAAATATAGTATAGATAAGGACATATATACTGAACAAAGAAAGATACATATAATAACAAGGACATATATAAATGGATCCGATATTTGCTGGGAAAAGAAGCAAATGAGTTGTGTGTTCAACACCTCAAAAAATCAGTTTCTACTTTGATTATTAGCACCTTATAAACAAAGAAAATTCTCGAGATGCTAATATGCTACTACCATAGTAAATGCCCAAGATCCACTAAAAACTGGACAAGGGACATGCTTGTGGTAACGGATCAATGTCACTGCTCTCCTGCGAGACCTAACGAACCCAAAAGCTTCAAAATTATTTGCTGTTGAACCGCCATAGTGGTACAATTGACCATGGCGACGTAAAAAATGATTACAATCTCATATAGGATACACTTCATATAGATTAGATAAAATAAAAGTATCGACTGTCTATTACTTAATGTGCCCACTCATCAGTTGTGAAGAAGATTCTCATACAGGCAGAGGATTAATTGCATAAGACTTAAAAAGAAGTTCAGAGGAACCCTTGAAAGGTCATAACTGCTGGTTAGTAAGGCCACACATTAATCTAAACAAGATATGGCAGAGCCCCGCATATGACAAAAAATCATTTAGCAGATTGGAAAATTACTCTTCCAATGGAACACATCCATTAATTCCACGTTCAATAAATTTGTGGGCATGCATATCACATCAGGTGAACAGACAATAATATTGGTAGCGCATTCTTGACCAACAGAGAGGATGAAGCTGAAGCAAATGGATAAAAGGAAACTGTCAGCATGAAAAATCACCTGAATTGGCCTGTCTCCTGTGTTGGCCACACTGAGAATGACTGCCTTTCTTCCATGATTCATTACTATATTCCCATTGCCAAAGATGACTTCCCCAGGAATTTTGTCTTCTTCAAAATGAGAAAATTTCTCCAAAGGAGGAACTGTAGAACAGGTTTTCATAGTTAATGTACATTACCAAAAGTTTACTTTAGTAGACAACTCTTAAGACACTATTTATGCATGGAAACGTTAAGCATCTGCTGTGTTGTAATGGTTAATGAATAGAACAAGGCTGGAGGATTTATCACTAGCCTTTTGTAACAACGTGATAAATTGCTAGTCCAGATATAGGTGAGATTTGAGGTGCAGAACACAACAAAACATGAATTTTTGTTTTTCTACACTTCAGCTAACCAGAGGTTCCAACATATTCAAATGTCATGGGCTATGAAGCATACAATACAATTGACCTCTGTTGCCTTTCACAGGTCAAGTAATTGAAGAAGTAGATTTGAGATTAAATGGCCAATGATTGCTTCTGGCGAGCTGCATGTGTAAGAAATGGAGAATAACAGAGAAGACGATACTGTTCTAGGCATTCAGCTATCAAGAAAGTAATTGCCGGAAAGGCAATATTGAGAAAAATATCAGCACTTAAAGTGCTGCTCCTACTCTATTCAAGACCAAAATCACGGTGATTGTGAATTGAACTTATCCTACAGAGGTGGTATCAGTCAAGAAAGGCTAATCAGCATCTGAAGACAGGTGACTTCACTTTCTGGATGCATGCTTACCAGGTAGAAAAGAGCCATGCAAGGCAAGCTCAAGATTCCCATCTTCTCTAGCAATCACATTGTGAACAGTGATCAGCTTAGTCCCATCAGGAAAGGTCCCTTCAATCTGTAAGCATTAGTCAGTAGTAGGTAGGAAAATGAAAAGAGGAAACACTCTCAAACTAACTTGTTTTCTTATAAGGTATGTTTAAGATAACTGATCCACCGTTGATTAATGATCTGAGAAGAAAGTGACAACATAGTCATCAAATAGTAAAGTTCCACACCTGCACGGTATCCAAAAGATGTGGAACAGCCGGAAGAACTTGTCTCCTAATAAAAAAGGAATAACATCATTGAAGCAAAATATGAAGCATTTTGTGATTCTTTTAATTGTGAAACCTATGACTATTTATCTATAGATACCCCAAGATAATGCTGAAACTCAGCTGATGAGAGTAACATAGTCAAAAGTAGAGCCAAAAAAAGCCCTAAAGAAAAAGGGTCGATCAGAATTTTCACTGACCAGTAATACATGATGGGAGAATCTAGATCCTATTGAAGTCAATGTCCAGTTGATAGAAAAGAAAAGGGTAAAAAGAACAAGTATGGAAGTGTCTCGCATAATGTACATGGAAAAGAATACCTCCCGAGAAGCTGTTTCCCCAAGTCCATCAAATCAGCAACAGTTTTGTCACCATCTCGAACAAACTCCAGAATCTAGGCAGAAAACCACATTCAAAGATAGATGAATCTCCTTCCACAATGATTTTTACTAATCTATGCAACTTATAGCATTTCGAACACAATACAGGACCGGGTTCCTTTACAGTTTCTGATAGGTTCGCCCTGTTTCTTATGAACTGAATTGAAAGGCTTCCATCTCCATTAGAGTTTTGAAAACACCAAACTCACGTGTGCAAAGATTCAATAAGACTATCTTGGTCTGGCCAGGAAAAGTCATTACTGATTATTTCTATCTCTATTCAGCCATTACACAGAGTCATTTTAGCTCAGTCCCAATCTTGCAATCAAACTTCCAATACGAATAAGAGCAGTTCATCACATCTTTATTGTTTTTCAAGCAAATGCCAAACATGCTGTAAAGAGAATGGACTGAAGAAGCTAGGAACCTGCGTAGCCACGAGGGCTATTGATTCAGTATAATTGAGCCGGAGACCGCGTGCGAGGCGCTTCTGCGCGAGGAAACCAGCTTGGTGAAGGCTCAGCTTCTCCACCTCTCTCGGAGTCAGCTTCATTGTCCAGAGTCGACGCTAGCGAGGCCGAGCCTAATCGAAGCAACCCACAAGGAAAAAAACAGCGTCAATGAGATGACCAGCCCGAATTTGATCTGGCTTGCAATCACCATGCGGTGTAGCCAAGTGGGTCGATACAAAGTGACGATTCGGACACTGACGAGGAACCGGAGAGAAGACCCGCGCAGGTTTTGGCAACAAACACTGACAGACACTGCTTGCTCGCGCTGCGTCGATTCACGCAAGCAAAAGGGAAAAGGCAAGCCAATGTTTCGCTACTCACCGGAGACTGATAGGACGAGATGGTAGCGAGCGTCGGAGTGCGATGAATCGATCGACGGCGACAATGACACAGAGCGTCAACGTTCGGGAGGATCTATCGCTCAGCACGTGCAACGGCAGTGACCAGTCCGTCCTGCGCTGTTTCTCATGCCTTGTCGTCGTTTCTGGAGCTCTGCCGAGTCTGCTTCGTGCCTTCCACGTGGGAATCCGACGGAAGCCAATTTTTTTTTACTCAGTGGCTTGGATTACTGCTGTACGCAGTGCGTCACAGCTCACATTCCAAAAACAGCAGTGCCCTTATCGCTTGGTCTCCGCAAAGACAAGGCTCGACTCGGGGAGAGCCAGCAATAGCAATTCATTGACCGCGTCTGCACACTTCTTCTTCACCTCCTTCTCGAATGGAGGAACTCGCGATCTGCGACTGATGATGCAGCCATGTGCAACCTCTCAAAGATTCACTGTTGAGTCCAATGGGGGATGAGTGACGATGACCCTCTTTTTCGCTTGGTGATGTCAGGCCAAATCCCTCGTGCGCTCTTCCTTTTGACAGCTTCCTTCGAAGATATGACTCCAGATGATGACGATGAATCGGTGAAGTTAGCTCAGCAGTTCACTGGGAGGTGCAAAATCTCCTCCGGATGTGAAGCTGAGAGGAGCACGGGGGTGGATTTTGCGGGAGCGTGATAGAAGACGAGAGGCAGTAACAAGCGATGTTGGAGTCCCACATCGGCCATCCATCGCTTAAGACCTCGTCCCTTAGCTATAAAATACGAAGCATACCACGGTCCTCTTCGCGCAGCCACGCAGTGAGCACAGAGCGAACTATTCTTTCGCCTTTTACTAAAGAATACCGTGTGCTCGCTGCATATAGTGGCATACGCCAATTTTTGGAGGGATCTCTACCTATAAGGTGGAGGCCCAACAACGCCAGTATAAGTTTTTCCAATCTCTACGCATCAAGCAAAAATTGGAGGGATCTCTACCTGTAAGGTGGAGCTCGAACGACACCGGTTGGAGTTTTTCCGTCTCTCAGCAGCAAGTGAAAATGACGTGACTATTTTTGAAGTTGCGTATGAGATTAAATATGATATCTTTATTAGTACGGTTATTGAGATTTTTTCTGTATCGCCTCTTTGCTCTAAGTGGTACGAGAATAAATACGATGTATTTATTTAATACAGCGGTAGAAATTTTTATTGTAACGCCACCGTCGTAAACGACGAATTAAATGGATCCATTGTGGCAGAGTCCCACATCGGGCACTTGAGAGAGTGGAAGAGTGATGGAGTGGGTATTTGATTTTCCGCTTGACCAGTGCAGAAAGATTAAAAAGGGTCGGTTGGCTAAATATGCCACGCTCACCCTCGCTGGTGAGTGCTGTATGGCTATCAAGACATATGGCTGACATAATTTGTGGAAATTCACAGGGTTGGCTCGCTTAGCCGACCCTCCTATAAAGTCCGGGCTTTTGTTCCTTCTAAACCAACTTCGTGGCTGTAAAAACTTAAAAGGGGTCTTGAAGCCTCTCCGTGCAATCAAAAATTAAAGAGGTCGCGATGGAACTTTTCATTTGGGCAAAAACTGAAGTAGAGGACGAGTACGTTGCCTCACTCAAAGTTAGAATAGCATGTCAGGTCCAACCCTTAGAATGTAAAGACTCAGACCAGACTAGGTGCGCAAAAAAAAACCAAGCAAGGCAGATCTTTGCTTTCGTAACTCGGCCTTCTAACAGATGACCACTAGGCAAGAGATCGTCACAAGACCACCTCAAGTAAGACCTTTTCTCGAGGAACAACTCATTAAGATTATCGAGACAAGGCAATGTGCATGGTCTCAATTTGATCCCCAAGCCATATCAATTGTATAACATCAAAGCTCAGATGGACCACCGCTCCCGATCCCCTGCGAGGAAAAGACAACACGAACAAAGATATGCCCATGGATAGAATTCTGCTGCGCTCCCTCCCGCAAATCAAAACCAGCCAGGAACCTTCATGTTGCTTCAATAACCCATGCAGCTATCAGTCGGAGGCCGGCACAGAAACTTCGTAACATGATTTGATATTTGGTCAGATATCAGACTTCATAGTTTTGTTTCATTGGTAAACGTCAACATTCTATGCATCATATTTTCATGTACTGTCTTTTTTGCAACATTTTCATAATTTATGTATGAATAAAAATTTAACTTTCGAGGAATTTTAAGGATTTTTTTTGGATTTTTTAATTTACAATTGATTTTTTAACTGGAGAAAAAAAAAGACTTGGGCTTAACGTGCCCGAACCTGGCACGGCCCAATATGGCCATCCCCTCCCTCGGTCGGAGCCTCAGGTGCTCTTTCTTGCAACCGGTAGTCACTGTCCTAGCAAACATGGTAGGAAAAGAACTGTGCTCCTACGACTCTAAAGGAGATTCACAATGGCTCGTATCCATGCATTTTTTCTACTTCAAGCAACCAAGACTTCCACATGATTTGATCTGATAAGACGAAAACTTCGCGGTCCTAGCTTTGTTTTCCGATCAGCCACTCACGGATCAATGAGGCCGCAGGCACTCGGGCATCAGTGCGAAAGCGCCTTCTATTTTGATCTCAACTCGGGGAAATGAAGTTAGAGGTCCTTCTGTCTGATGAAACTTGAATTGAGATTGGAATATAGGATGAATCAGTTTCTTAGTTACATGACAAGGATAATGCGAAATAGCCTTCAGTTGCTGATGCAAAGCATGGAGACATCATTCAAGGTTTCCCTAATGGCTTTCTCTAGCAAATCCCTCCAATCATCTTTTGTTCGACCTATCAGCCAGAGCAAAAAAAGGCTTGTGAGGAACTTTGGCATTGGAATCAGTGGAAGAACTCGTTCGGGTTTGAATTTTTTTTTTCTGACAAGCAAAATCTTTCCATATGATGTAAATTCCAACTAAAATAACTGCAAAGTTAAGATTTATTGGATAACTATCCGGATCACCGCAATGTGATTATCGAACATAAAGAAAATCACGAGCATTAACAAGCAAATATGGAATTGGATAGGCTAAAGTCCACTAGACCAACGCATTTCAACATTTTGTAGAACCCATTGATTGTATTTCAAGAATTTGTGCGACGCAAACTAGGTCTCACTGAAAAAATGTGAATCCCATTAAGTTCCGAAACTATGATTGGCTTGGTCCAACACCACACTCGTAGACTAAGTCTGTACATTTTATTCTCATATGAAGCAAATGTAGAATGACCTCTTGGAAACATGAATATCTCAAAAGCAGATTACTTACATCTTGGATTGCACATTGCCAATTGGAGCCAGCAGCGCATCATAATGTCCATAACTATGGTAGAGGACATTAATGGAGTTTTCAGTGCCGTACTCTCGGCCATATTCAGCTATGATCTTCAGGCTACTCGAAAATCTTTCCTTCATAAAGACTGTAATGGGCATCCTAACAAGTGAAATATCGTATGACAAGTAGGAAAGTTATGAGCTCACTCGAATTGGGCAAAACCTTCATCCAAGACCAATCGATTGCACTCTTGAAATCTAATTACTTCCTCAACTTTCAAAACTAAGTGCAAACCTTAAGAAGTCAGTAAACATGCGATGCATGCAATCTAAAAGGAAGGGAACTCACTGTAGGACGTGCGAGCACATAAGCAATTCAGGCTCTCCTCCCCATTTATGAGGCTGTCTCATCTCTGCTACATACGTGTCAAAATTGCTTTCAAGAAACCTGTGCTGGTACTTGATTAGTACAAAGACAGACAATTATGTTTGAAAGATAAAACGTGATATGTCCAGTTTGAAAAGTTTTTAGTATAGAGCCAAGCTAATAAAGGAAAAATCTTCGACCGCATACCGTTCAATATCTGCTCTCCTCTTAACAAATTCATCAGCAACCTGTCAAAATGATCAGTATTCTCTTTAAGAAAGTTATGGTAGAACTTATTGAGACGTCTTCCAAATATTGAAATAAATTTTACACAGCAACAACAAAGATACTCTGTAGAAAACGACACGATTGCAAACTAACAAGAACAGCAAATGAGTGATTGGCGTGAATTTAGATAGTCGGCCATCGTATTAAATCTGGCTCATGGAGTTAGGAGATATAGCTGCACCACTGCAAGGGCGAGCTCAGTTGCACCATGTTTAAGTGATGCCTTATTTGTAAGGCACATAACATGCCAAAATTATTAGGAAGCAGATGAGAATCAAGCTATTTCTAGAGACATGCTGAAAAGATCAGAGGATGTGATGGAATCAGAAAAGAAGCTGTCCTACTTTAGCTCTGAGCTCGTCAGCAAGTTGTTTTTGAAGGCTTTCACTTGGTGATTGCTTCCCAGCTCTTAGGTACGCACCATGAATCACAGAACGAAACAAACATCTACCATCTCCAGCTATGCCTGTCCCAATGAAGAACATGCATGGCATGTCAAATCTTTTCCAAAATCAGATGTTATTTTTGTAGATGTTCAAACTCAATATAACAAACATATGCTGCTGATATTCATATTGCAAATTTTATGCTAGTACAGGTATAGTCCTGCAGATGCACAACACGGCGGACAGAGAATTATGGGTTGGGGATGACAGGTACGTAAATTTTCGAAAGCGTCTTAATTCATCTTCCGAATGTCCATCTCATATGCCCCGCCCAAACCACTGAAAAAGATGTCCACAGTGGAGAAGAAGCAGGAGATGAATGATCGGTGCAAGGCATACTTTCATACATGAACAACTTTTCCCAATTTTTCCAGGGAGCCATCTCTTGAATTACCACGAAAACCAAAAGAAATTAACATGTAAACACACGCACAAAAACAGAGACCTTGCCCCGGATCCATGCTAATGAACCAAAAGTACTGGTGTAAAAGGAAAGCAAGAGCTCGAAACCGTGCCAACGCTAATGGATATTTATACAAAACAACCATCCAATAAACTAAATCAAAAGGAAGAATCAAATCGCAAGCAAGCATAAGCCCAACCCATGCATCAAGGAAAGCATCAAATTACTTTCAAAACCATTAAAGAAAAAACTTTTCAAGTCTTGAGCAGAGGAGTATTCCTAATCTTCTGATAGTTCAAGAAACAACCAATGCCAAAACGAGGCATCTTTCCCTCTCTCTTTCCAGCTTCAAACATTCAATGCATGCCGAAACAAAAACAAAAAAATGGCAGGAGAATGAACGAACAAAATAGGCACATACGAATCGTTCGAAATTGAGCTGGGTCGTTACCAAGCGAGTTTTCGGGTTTCGGCATCGTTTGGAACCAGACAATCCGCATTCAATCAAAGGGTATTCCTAAAAGGAGACCCGGCACCTCAGACTTTTCGAGAGGGAAGGAAAAAAATGGAGAGCTCTTTCTGCCTGTGAATGATTGAACGCGTGTGGCCTGGTTCCAGTAGCTGACTCTGCGAAGTTGACATGAGAGAACAAAATGATCGGAACCTTTCTCTCCTGGTGGGGAGCTTTGGCTGCGAAAAGTTGGCGATGGAAGAATCAAATTCGATGCTCATTCTTTCTTCGAGGAAGCAACAAGACGAGAGAGCGCACGACCGCTGGAGGGTCTTTGTGACAGTGACGCGATGCTTGAACAACGGAGGAAATCCATGTTTCCCTCCGAAATTGAAAATCTGTTGGGCCCATTTCGAATCTCTTCGTCCCAATTCACCTGATCAGCTGTCCATCTAGGCTGCGCATGACAACTTGCCAAACAGTATTTGATTCTGTTCTTTTGTTCCCAGAATCAGTTTGGGAACAGAAATGCGTTTGTTTAATTTTTTGATTCTGGGCACAATTTTATCAAAAATTGTTCCCAGAATCAGTTTTGGAGCAGAATCAAGAATAAAAAAAAAGTAGCTTCTTGATTCTGGGAACAATTTTGAGAATCAATTTTTTTTCTTCTTCCTTTTCTTGGTTTTTAATATAGCTTCTAATGTTCGGCCCGAGAACCGCCCTCGCCGAATCTGATGAGAATAAAATATTTTAATAAAAAATATTATTAAAATAAAAAATATTTTACCGGCCATGGCCAAAAAAATAAAAAAAATATTTTTAAAAAAAATATTTTAATAAAAAAAATATTTTACCTGCCATGGCCGGTAACCAGGCCATGGAAAAAAATAAAAATATTTTAATAAAAAAAATTTTACCGGCCATGGCCAGCGACCAAGCCATGGCCAAAAAAAATAAAAATGTATATTTTTAATAAAAAATATTAATAAAAAAAATATTTTACCGGCCATGGCCGGCGACAGGCCATGGAAAAAAATTTAAAAAATATTTTCAATAAAAATATTTTTTATTAAAATAATTTAATAAAATATATTATTAATAAAAAAATATTTTACCGGCCATGGCCAAAAAAAAGAAAAAAATATTATTAATAAAAAAAATTTTACCGGCCATTGCCAAAAATAATAAAAAAATTATTTTTTAATAAAATTATTATTAATAAAGAAATTTTTTATCGGCCATAGCCAAAAAAATATGAAAAATTATTTTTAATAAAATTACTATTCTTTTAAAATATCAAAATATTTAAAATATTATTAATAAAAAGAAATTTTATGCCGTTACCAAACGCATTTCTATTCTTTTACTATTTTAGGAATAGAAATTTTGGGCCGTTACCAAACGCCTTCAAATGCTCAGAATCAGTTCCCGGGCACAGAATCAAAAAGAATTATTTCTGACTAGAATCTGTTCCCGGGCACAGAATGGTTGTCATGCGCAGCCCTACCGTTGATCTTACGATTCTCCTTTTTGAGTGGGGCCCACGTGATCTATGGCTCGAACAAACTCAATCTAGCGAAGAATGGAAATCTTGTACGCAATCTAAATGACGTAACGATTATTATCTAATAGACTCATATACTTTCGGAACACGAGAATCGCTCATTTATTAAAAAAATTTGAAGGAAATTCCGTTTTCACATCATAATTAAAAATCCATGGACCTCGTACACAAAAGTCTTTGCGGGGCTAATGTGATCTGGCTGGATCAATCGCAACTTCTGCATGAAGCATGTCCCAGTCAATTGTCACGCGGTGCATTTGATGTTAAAAACTAAAATAGACATGATTATAGGTTTGCCGGTCGGTCCATGGGCCTGCTTAGGCTAGTTCGAGCTCGTCTGGGTCGAACGGACTCGAAGAGCAATTTTAAGCAGGCTTAGCAAGTCTATTTAGTTACAAAAGCAGTCCAACCCTACCCGACAACGATAAAATGGTGGTTAACATTGTGTATGGGCAGAATTAGGGCACAAGTTTGTGAAAAAGACATTTTCTTGGGACTTAACTTCAAGTGGTGCAGCGTATGAAATGAGCAAAGAACCTCAAAACTTTTCAGGCACAAGATTCGTTGTCTCCTTTTGAGGTTTTGAGGACTCGTATATCTCGCGTTGCTTAAATTAGCTCCCATGCTAATGGAGCTCCACATGAAGAGCAGCAAGATGCGAACGACCATCACAAGTGCTTGTCATTTGCTCTTATCAATTCTAAAGAGACACAATACAACACATGCATACAGTTCCTCTGGCGGGCGAAACCTTACGAGAGAATTAAAGTGGACAAAATCGTGGACAAGGTGGGGGGTGATGACAAGCTTGTCGAACGGAGGCAATCGGATGGAGGCCTAGAAGTTGCTGAGATTGAGAGAGATGGTGTGGGCATAGTAGATGTTGCTAGGGTTCCCCGATAGCTCGACGCAAGTGTAGACCTTTGTGCTTGATCGCTACATCGGAAATAACCTGAAATTTGGCATGTTGGCGTGATCGTGCGTGCGAGAGAGAGAGAGAGAGAGAGAGAGAGAGAGAGAGAGAGAGAGAGAGAGAGGAGTTAGCTAATGAATTGTAGCTATCGATGGAGCTCCAAAGGTGGAGGGGGCTCGAGATCCAATAGCCGCGACCAATGGGGCTCTTGAGAAAGTCAACGTGCTTGAGGCAGATCTAAACAGTAACTATGATCGGGGGCTTTGGGTGATGCGGAGGTGGTGGGACATGCCAGATAAAGAAAGAGAGGATGTGTCTATGTTGTTCTTCTCCAAGAGAGAATGTAAAAAACCCTAGAAAATTGAAAAGATGAGAGAGTTTTAAGCGAGAGACTGCGAGAGTTTAAATATGAGCATTTATTGTTGCTTGTGTTTAGTCCTTTTCCACTGAGAAGATAGGGAAAGGAAGGTTTTTGTTTTTTTTTATTTTCTAGGTAATTCATGCCAAAAGACACGTGTCGCCTTTTGATTAGAGTTAACCAGGCTCACGGACGCCACGTGGACGGGTGACGTGGTGATTACTGACCTCCCAATATTTTCTCCAAACAGACGAAGTACATTTTACTTAATGGGCTCGCAAAATCTGGTGCATTGAAACTAGCCCATCGTGTTTTTCTCCACAAAAGTTGTTGTCTTGCTACAGCCCAAGTTCAAAAGCCCAGCCCAGCCACAGCAACAGCCACAGGACGTTTCTTCTTGATCGCTCTCGCGTCGAGGTTCCGAGGCGATCGACTTCCTTCTCCTCCGCCGTCTCTCTCTCTACTCCGCAGCTCTCGATCGATGGCAACAGAAGATTCCCAGGCGCAAATCGACGTGTGCGGCGAGCATAATCAAGATTGACGACGCTAATTGGGCGTACGGTTTTTCTCCCCCTTCCGTCTTCGTTCGCGCCGATTCGTTTGGAACGCCCGATCCAGATCGCAGGTCGCCGGCGACTCGAGCGCCTCCCGGGCAACCCTGAATTCAGATTGTGGTACATTCTCGGCGACATCTTACCTCGCGGTCGACAGTCTGGGCCTGTGAAACGGTGTTGAGCATGTGTTGATCTTGTGATTTGCAGATTGAGGAAAGCGGAGAGCTGCGAGATACACCGTCGGTGATATTGACATGGTAACGTGAAATCGAGCTTCTGAATTTCGGAATGATTAGCATTCGTACATATGATTTTACGATTAACAAGCTTGTGTTGGTCTTTTGTCCAGTCGGCACTGTTCAATTTCCATTCTTTTCTCACGGTAGTGCTGCTGGTAATATGTACGTGTACTTATGTGAAGATGCACTTTCCGGCCATTCTGGAGCAGAGGACTGGGTATGTTCTTTGAATCATTCACCACCAACAACGGTTGAGCTGATCAGTGATTGTCTGTCGGATATGTTTTGGTAGTTTGGTATTGGAGTAGAAGTATACTAGGCGTGGCAAATGTTGACCTCCACATTTGCAATATCAAGTTGTTCGCTAGAAAGCAGTAAGTATCATTGTGATTTGGGTTTCACAAAAAGCATCTTCCCGCCATACCTGCTAGCTCTGTAAGAGAAGTAGAAAACAACCCTTTACTTTGCCGTTTGCTTTACTAATGTCACTCTTGATACGAGTGATCATTGGGCTTGAGGTGCCTGAACTGAATTTTTCCCTTAACTATTGAACCTTGATTTATTCCGATTGGACTGCTCTAAGTTTGCCCCCAAAAATCAGTTTTTTGACCTGGTTGTGTCAGCAAATGCCACATCTATTGCAAACATATGAAACCAACGGTGTTTTGATGTCTGACTTCAAGTTTGGGGCATTGATGTAGATAGAAGACAGAAAATCGAGAAACAATAGTTAGAATGAAGAAGGGCTGCATCCGTACTCAGTAAATGCTCACTGCAACATCCTTGAAATTTGCACGAGAAGAGTTCTAAACAGAGTCTTTGTTTGGCCGTAAAGAAATTTAGTAGTCCTTTTCACTTACATTTTATTGAAATTCTTTGACTTGTTCAAATATTCACGTCATTGTTTGACAACAATCTCCTTCAATGACTGATACTGAATCTCTCGATAAATAAACATTTTGACATGTATTAAGATGAAGGTTTGTGGAAATTCGGTAATACAACACAAAGGAGGTAAGCTTATGGCCTATTAGCCTTGCCTTTGGGATCCCTGTTTAATGGCCACTCTTTACCATAGTTTACATCCAGTATATAGCACATTTATTAGTCTAGTTCCTTATGATCTTGCTGCAAACATTGCAGGTTTCGTGGTTTCTTTTGGAAGGCAGCCAGAATAGGTATGCAACCCTGTCCCTGCTGCAGCGTGTGTAATGTCGATGTCATGGGCCTTTGAGTGTCCTCTAAAGTTTTTCCTAGTACATCATTTGTCTGGATAGCTTAGCTTAAAATTGTTATTTTACCATAGTCAATCTTGATTTCTGCTTCGCGCTACAATATAGTCCAAGCAATGAAATTAAGGCTCCGTTTGTTTTGCGGAAAATGTGATATTTCTGGAAAATATTTTCCGGGGCAAGGAAAATAACTCTATTTTCCAGTGTTTGGCTTAGACTTAATAATGAACTGAAAAATATTTTCCGTCGTTTGGTAAGGAAAATCTCATTTGATCGGAAATTGCTGACGTAGACGCCGGCCGTCCTAGTCATATTTTGGAAAATGATTTCCGATTTTTTAAAGAAGAAATCATTTTCCTGAATTTAAGTTTTGGTAGGAAAACTTTTTCCATTGACTAGGAAAACATTTTTGTTGACTTATTTTCCTAAGCAAAGCAAACACCCTAAAATGAGGAAAATGTTTTCCGCGAAACAACGAAACCTAGGCTATCAATCAATATCTTGTATTTCCAATTAGCAAACTGCCTTATTTATACGGTGCTTAAATAGAAGGTGGATTTCATTTGATGTGATCGGGTATTCCACGTCAAGATCCTTTTCCTTGTATAATTGAAGAAATGAGTTGAATTTGGTTCTATTTCTTTGTTTGACTCCTGCATGAAGTTCTTTAGCATTCTGGTTTCCCATTGAAGCTTGCATATTTACTTCTGGAAATCATTTGGGGGAATGTATGATTTGTTCTTTCCTCCACCTGCTATGCATCTCTTTGGCTGATGATCTTTTCCATGTCTTTGGAATAGGTGAGCGTCTTAGTCCTTGGGTGGCCATCGGATGTTTTTCAATGGGCGTGTCCATTATATTCTTCTAAGCAAGACATGCTTCTAAGCTTTGTGTTTTCTTAACAGTTATGTATGCAATGCGAAAAAAAGTGTGTTGTTTTAAGATACACACAATCATTCACTGTCGCAGGGGCAAGTTTTATGCATTTTTTGAACTGGACGGTCTTCATAGAGAGAGAGAGAGAGAGAGAGAGAAAGAGAGAGAGAGAGAGAGATTTGTGGGTTTAAATACCAACAACACTGTTCACTCGTCAACTCTGTGAGAGAAATACGGAGTGCAATCTCATGTATTATTTTTACATCTTGATGCATGTAGTATGTACCTGGTTTGCTAGCGGTCAAAGTTTGGATGATGAGGGAAAAAAAGGGTTGGATTAGGATGAAATCAGGATCTTGGGGTCCTTGAAGCCAACAGGGACATAAGCAAGAACGTGAACTGCTAGTTTGCTCTTGAATCTTCTCAAGACTAAACCTTTCCCTCCTCCCAAGCTAAATACTGAGAGGATGATTTTCTTCATTGGTCTTCTTGTTGCTTTGAGCTGGTACGTTGACTGTCTCATCGCCATTTCCTTGGTCTTCTCCTCCCAAGTGGAGAGGATAACTCCTCAAAAACGCTCTCCTAATATTGTAGTCTTCGTGGCAAAAACTCCTCGATCTTGCCTCATTTTCATCTAAGCCATTGCAATCCATGCCTGAGCATTCTGTGTGAAGTTGCTGAGCAGAACTCAAAAGTTTTATAGTCCATAGATAGTGTGATGAGGTTGTCAGTTATTCATGGAAGTACTGGATAATCCCACAAGACACGAGAGCGATCGAGACTGAATAATTTATTTGCTGAAAGCTATTGTGAACTCTTGTATTTGGTTTATTCACAATTTTCCACAAGGATATGCTGGCATGTACTGCGTAATTCGTCCATATGATGGAGACAGATAGGTAAATGCGTTTTTAAATGCTTGTTTAGAGTTGATCTTTTCCATACGTCAGTGCAACTGTTGAGTCTGAACACGATGCTCTACGTTTATTCTTTTGTTTCTAGTATCGAATACATGGGCAATCTGTCTGGAAGAGGAGTTGGTATTGTCGCCTGGGTTGGCAATCCTCCAGATCGAATGCGAAATTCCTACTTGGTTAGGGAGCAACATTCTCTACAATTTCGATTTCTGATGGTTCAGTTCTCAATCTTTGCTTGGAAAACTAGGAATATTACTCTTGAAATTGACATTTTCTGTCATATTTCGAATTGAAAATGACCGCGATCCTTCCTATGCTTGGCCTAAATTATATAGTCAATCCCCCTTATTTAAAATCACCTCCATTTTTTGTGCCTTCAGGATCAGTATTTTGTCCTCCATCCCCTATTTTGTATCTCTGCTTTTGAAGGTTTCCTATCTACAGAAACTTCGGCCATCTTTGTTTGGCATATGGGTTGGGACGAGAGCATTCTTGTCTTCTCTAACTTTGTTCTTATTCTCGCTTTTCTTCATTCGGCCAATTCTTCGTATTCTCGATTATTTGGTGTGTAAAGATAGAGGAAACGTTATTTTATGATCCCTATGATATCAATATAGAGAACTACGAGTACAAGACAAAATCAGCAGCTTGCCGTCGAGGGCCATTGCTCACCCTGGAGGCATCACGTCAAATTTTTTTAAGTCAGATGCCTGAGAAGCTAATCAACAGGTAAGGCACGTTGAAAATGATCTCGAATGGTGTCTATGTTATCGCTCGTCTATAAGGAAATGGTGATTTTTTTGTCTTCTTATGTTTTTTGTTTTGTCTAATTATAAGAATAAAGAATATCCAATGAAGGTTGCCCAAATTGACGAGGGATAACCGCAAGAAAGACCTTAAGATCACTAGCCAAACAAATGATAAAGCTTGTAGTGGGGTTTTTGCATATTATTGTGTGAGGATCGCTACGGGGAACAGTACGATAAAGATGGGAGGAAATTGGGTGAGGGGAGAAATTTTTTAAAAAATAACGAAGACCCGATGAAACTAATTCGCAAGACAGAGTCGATATTAGGTTAGAACTTTGTTGGCGAATAATTTACGTCTTAGCAGTAACGTGAACCGTAGGGCAAAAAGCAAGGCAAACCATTTGCCATAGCCTGTGACAAAAGCAGTAGAATCCCATCCAATTGGAAAAACATGATCCTATCATGGCTCATTGAAGTTAGTTCAAAGTGAATGTACATCTTACCAGAAGTGGTCATTTCTTTGTGGATAGGATCCATGGAGAAACATTATTAATGGAGGCCGTATCAAATTAAGGGCGTATATGAAGCAGCTGATGCAGCACCTTTGGTCGAAATCACCTTTTATCATCGATGGTATATCTAGTTAAACGTCCATGATTTTCTATTATAGGTAACAACCGGAGGACGTTGGTCGCTTTGCAAGTTTGCTATGAGAATCGAAGATTGCTTGGACCGAATTGAATTTAGTTGAGTGAGATGATGAAAGGTTGCATAGTTAGGCGCGGTAGATATAGACGAAGTCTTTGTTGAATTCGAAAGCAATGTGAAGGGCGCATGCAAGGTGCATGATTTAACTGCAAGCGGACATGTTTTTCCGAGGCATGTTGGGGGCTGCGACAAAGTGAGTGGCGCTAGGAATGTAGCAGAACACAACCGATAGGCACAACCGTCGTCTTTCAGTTTTTCGTGAATTCACGTGCAACATTTTAATGCGGGTCTCTTTTCTTCTGGCGAGTTACCAGATTGTTATAAAACGAGAAGCATGTTGCCATATATGTAGAGCCTCGACCAAAGGAATGGGCTGAACAACTGAGGCTTTGTTTTAGATGGGATAGATCCTTTGTTCAGAGTCGCACAAGTATCCCAAATTGAGCAACCTTGTAGCAATTGAGTGAATTGATATGAGCGATGTGGATATCCGTGGACATGGCAATTTACATGGAATTGTGTGACTCTGAATTGGCAAAAAAAAATTGTGTGACTAGTGCAAAAGTGCAATAGGTTTAGGACTCAACTAGTAATCAGTCCTAACCTTTCGTTTCAAATGGAATCGTGTGACTTTTGAATTGGTAAAAGTGCAATAAGTTCAAAGTCACAAAAATATCTGTGAACATGGCAATTTACATGAATTTTTTTTTTCAGATTAGTTGAGCCGGAGATTTGGATATTTCATGTTATTCAGTAAAACAACATTTATATGAATGAAATTCATTCTTGGTGTTTACTTTTGACATGAAAAATAGCATTCTTGAAAGGTCCGACTTGTCGTTCCAATCTCCACGAGCCACCCATGACTAGTTCTACACCCATGACTAGATTTCACGTATAGATTAGCTTCTGCCTACGATCGTTTGCACGCCTCCAGACTTAGCTTTCCATCCTTTTTATTTTTCTTGTTAGACCAAGATGGTGACGTTACCATCTCGTTGTCCCGACTCAAGCCATAAGAATAACGACAGTGATATAAAGTCGATCTACTAAATTGATTTATAAGACGAGAGGATAATATACTTACAATATCTATCGGGCATTTGACACATCGCATTACAAAATCAGAATTTGGAAAGCACGCCTTGTGCTCTAGAGATTACTTCAACCAGAAAGAAGTCAATTCCAAGGGATCGTCCATAAGTTGCATCGCTCCCAGGTTCATGTCCAAGACACTTCATGGAAGTTGCCTGATGGTGGTCTGGTTTTATGGGGTTACTTGGCGATGCTGATGATGGTGACCGGTGAAGGGGAGACCGTGGCAAGGGTGGCAATGTTGCGACGGGTGGTGGTATGAGCGGTGCAAATGACTAACGCGAGTAACAAAAGTATTGATTATCGAATGTTGTTCGGATCAGCGACCCACTTCGCAGAATTTACGGAACGTGCACAATTCGGGTAGAAAGAAATTAGTCTAAATTATATCATATAAACGAATGTGTGATTATCTATTGTAAAGGTTCAACCCTGTCTCATTTATGTAATCATTTATAGTATATCAAAGTCCGTTGGCTCGGATTTATGAGCGGCATGTCCTTTTCAACACGGAGGCCATAATAATTGTGCGCTATGCTTCTATTGCTTCGCGAAAGTGAGCGAATGGAGCAGACATTATATAAACTATATATATACTCATTCAGTGAATAGTATGAAGAAATAATTACATGATTGTTTATTCAATATATATTCAAATTTTTTGATAATTTAACTTTATAAAAAAGGCAATTGTTAAGCACCCGGTCGCAATCTGACATCAAATTCAAAGCCTCTGTCTTTAGTTCCTTCTATCTATGTTTTTTTTAGTTTTATTTTTTGAGATATATCGGCGGATAATGGGAGGAATAGTTCAGGGAATGAATGCGTGATGGAGACGGGGAGCAGTCGGCTGGAGAAGTGAAGAAAAAGACTGACAATGCAAGCCCAGGGTCGATCCCGATTGGTCTGGCTTTCGCTATTCCTGTTCGTTTTGCGACTCCAAGAGAGAAAGGCGAAAAATCCGCATTAAGTGAGACGCTCCCCACTTGGTGCGGGGCACTCGTATTAATTTTGACTTTAGGACCTCCCACACTTCTTTTAGGAAATCATAAAAGGAAGATTTAATTCTAGGTTAATATATTTTATTGAGAAATGAAACGATTCTTATGAGATACTAGTTGAGAAATATGATGTCTTTACAGAATATTGCCGACAACGATTCGCTTGAAATGTCGAAAGGTTAATTTACACACAATATGTGGGCGCACGGCTTTTCGGGACCGATGCAAAAAAAAAAAATACCCCTAACGGTAAAATCCAGAATTGCAATTATATCATATGTTAAGAAATTTATTTTAAGTGATTCTTACCTTCGATTTTCTATTCAAAATCCAAATTTCACGACTCGCGTACTTTATATATTATTTTTTTTTGTGAATTCGAAACTCTTGAAACTTTCACGGTATCCAAAAGGACGACGTGCGAATTTGCGAGTTATAAGCAATTTCTTTGGTGACCTTTCTGAAATCCAAATGACAATGAATGCTTTAACGAAAAGGCGAAATGGGCCGACCTTTCGCTTTTACTAGGATACAAGCAAACCAACTCTAAATCTACATGAACCAGGAATCAGCATTACATTCAATGTGTTTCTGATTATAGGCCAGCACAGCCGACAGATGTGGATGCTTCATCTTCTTTCTACTCGGAGATGGACATGATCTAATTTTTTATTTACCTAAACTTCGATGTTTCTCTCTCTCTCTCTTTTTTTTCGCCTTTTCTCGAAGAGGGCCGAGGAAGGCGGGAAGAAAACGCCAATCAAAAGGATTTCGCCCCCACTGCGCAGCCCGCTTCCGTATAATATTTGTCTATGCCGACGCCAAGTACGGTCTCCGCGTAGAGACAATGGCGGAAATGACCAACGAGAACATAAGACCTCTTGTATCTTTTCCTGTCATTTTTCGGACAATGACAAAAGAAGAAAGAAAGGAGGACTTTGTTCTCACTCGCTCCACACCACCTAAGATTGATTTTATACAAAAAAAAAAAAATTAAAGTTAACGCCTGGGTAATAATTGCAAAGTCGACAATATGAATACGGGCTCTCACGAGCAAATCAAAATAGGAGTGTGGCGCGTGAAATTTGACTAACAAGACGGACGCACATGCGAAAGGAACTAAAGCTGACTTTGACATCGCATTAGAAAGTCCAACTCATATGCCTATAAAGAACATATGAACCTCATATTGTCTCTCTATCTTGGTATTAGCTAAGCTTACTCATTTCATGTTGTAACACAACTGCTTATTTCGTTTTCTCGAGGCTCAAAGTTTAACTCTAGATTGACACGTTCATGTTTCTTCTTGGTGCCATTTCGAGAGCGCATACGCACTTGCTAGCCAAATAGACACTAGAAGAGCCTTGAATTCCCATATGTAGTTACCATGACATGTAGCGACGCGCGCATTCTCCTGTCGTCATGTTTTAAGTGCTAGATCGCCTATTTCGATGACCTTGAGCAGTTTCGAGATTTTGGAAATATCCCATCTAATAATGATCATGGTTAGATGTAGCCGCTAAAGTATACGTACTTTTCAGGAAAATAATTGACGTGGCGTGATTAGTTCACACACTACTTTTTTTTGTCGGGGTCGAAATTCACATGCTACTTTTAGCAATGCATTTTGTTGGAACATTATTCAAAGTGGCTGTGGACCACGGCAGGCCCTGCCCATAGCACATTACTTCGCTTTCAAGACCGATCATCTCCTCTTCCCCTCTGCCAGACCTTCTGTTGAGTTTGAGTGGGCAGTGGCTTTTACCTCCTTCAAGCATAAAGCCAAAACCATCGAATCATTGCCCCCCTCAGAAAAGTAAAAAAAGAAAAATCCAAATTATCCCTTCCATTTTCTCTCTCTCCATAGCTGTCTCTTCAGAAAGATCAACTGAACGTCGGGCCCTTGGGCTTTGCTGCTGCAATGGAGGTGGTATGAGGGGGAAGATAAACAGAGCCAGAGACAGAGCCAGAGCCAGAGCGAGACAGACCCGTCATGGGTAATTGCGTCACTGTTCCCAGGAATCAGAACCCCGCCACCATGAAGGTCGATCTGTCCGTGGCCCCCAAGACCGACGGCGTCCCGGTTCAGGAAGCGGGTGCCGAAGCCCGGAATTCGGTTGGCGAAGCCGGTCCGAAGCCGCAACCCACGCCTGTGACGAGCTTCCGCGAGCTCGGTATGGTTGTCCGAGCTTTTTCGTTTTTTCACGCGTGTTCATGATCAGATCGTACCCTTTATGACTTGTTTCGACTTTGCATAATCTTCCTTTTTCCTTTTTAGCTTTTCTGCGACTGTCTGTACAGTTAGATTGGATAGAAGCAGCCAATTCCTCTGTGGGCAGGGTACGAATTTTGAGGTTTATGGGTGTGGTGTGGGGCTAGTGTCTGTTTTTCCAAATACTTAACAACGTTGCCAACTTGCCACATTTTGGCTACTCTCCTTTCGTAGTTGAGTATGTATTGTGCTTTTTGTAACCGACGGCTTTCTCAGTTGGTTATGTTCAGATGTAATTTGGATTCTTTGCTCCGTACTAAAATGCAGTTGGATCGAGAATTGCAATATTGTTCCAGGGTGATTTTGGGTTCTTGATACTTTATTTTATGCTGTTGTTGGCTGGCCATTGAAGCTTGATTGCTTAAACCGTAAAGTGTCCGACGTAGGTACCAAGGAGGAGATGTTCTTTGAATCTCAAGGCTGGTGGGAATCTGACTGTGAAGATTATTTCAGCGTCTGCGATGGTAATCTTATATCCTGCGACCGCTCGCGCTTACAGCTGATTCACGCAATGTCGATGTGTTTGTTGCAGATAAAAGGGTCATAACTTTTGTGACCCGAATACATTTTACTTGTGTAGATGGAAGCCCGTCTCGTGGCAACACTCCGATCCACCCCAGAAGCTCTTTTGGAAATGTGCCGGTGAATAAATCTCTTCAGGCGGATGGAGCGCTTAATTCCGTGTCGCCCCCGCCGACTGAACCCAAGAAGCTGCTCTTTGAGCTTTTCCAGGAAAGTTTTAACGCGGATGCTGTTCATGAAGATCAGAGTTTGCAGGTAAGGTTGAATGCCAAGTCAAGTGATACCACATTCCCTACCGAGTCCCCAATGAAAAGCCCATTCAGTCTTGGGAGGAACTCTGCCTACAGCAGCGAGGCAACCCCGAACCAATCTTCGAAAACAGCGAAGGTGAAATCCGGACCATCTTCCCAGTGCTGCCTACCGAATTTGGTACGAAACCTGAGTTTTGGCGAGAGGAAGAAGAGGATGAGCCCCAGCTATGGAGCTGGAAGCACCCCGAAGCCTCAACAGGTCGATAGTACACTTGCATAGCACTGCGATGATTGAGTTAACTGTAAAAAGCTTCCAAATGTCTAGTCTTTTAGACTTTTAAGGCATACTTCTATAGGGATACTCGGTGTGTAACTACTTGGCAAACTCCTGTGCATTTTTTGAGTGATGGCTCCTGGAATTTCCCATAGTATCATTTCTTAGAATTTGCTGGTATCAGGTGGTAACTATGCATTACACGCCTCTTTACTGCACATAAGTTTTATATCACAAGGCAAGTTTTATATCATAAGTTTTATATTACACGCCTCTTTACCCATGTAATTTTGTTGTTGGGGTGGATATCCTGGGCAGTAATCAGAATGAGGGGACATTCTTTTTGCAGTCGCAGATATTCCCTTTAAAGCCGAAGATAAACTATTTTTGGCTGCATTTAGGCTGCTAGGATATTTCATATATGTAGTTTCTACCTGTAGGTCACTGCATAAGGTCGAAATTTTGTGGAGGAAATGCTAGATTCGGTCGCAGCTGGAGTTCGAGTGCAAATGTTTAAAATCTATAACTAGCCTGAAGACCTCAGCCATACGTGGCTGATGGATAATGGGTTGCTATTCACCGTGGAGGCCTTTCCGTCCCGGAAATAGGTGGTGGGTCAATCTAGCGAATCTCTACATTGAAAGAAAATGATTTACTCTATGTTGTGTGCTGTTGGATGGGGGCAAAGGGCAGGGGTTTTACAGAAGCTAATACTAATAGCCGAAGCTTATAACGACCATTTCCATTAATATAAGCAGAACTTGACACAAATGAAGTGTCTTGCTCGTCTCTTCTCAGTGAAACATCAGGTTCTGTTCTCCAAATTCCTGCGCAAACGAGCTGTGTTCAGTTGGATGACCAAATAGAGCTTGTCCTTCATTTTATCAATGAAACTGACATAAGCTTGTCTCCAGGACGTTTTTATCACCAGTGTGCCGCAAACAGACCAGAATCCCACCACAAATCCTAGTATGATGCTTATGCAGAACCATATTTGATCATCTATCTTATTTCCTTCATCTTTGCCGTCGTCATCTTGTCTGTCCCACCCTGTTGGGATCGAGCAATCTCGCGACAATGGAAATGTGCAGAGGCCTGGATTTCCCTCAAAGCTGCATGTTTCGAATGTTTGCAACTGGCCGTGTTGGGGAATTGTTCCATCCAAGTTGTTGTATGACAAGTTCAAACTACTCAATGATGTCAAGGAAGACATGCCGGGAGGAATCTGGCCCGAAAGGCGGTTGAATGAGAGGTCGAGAGTTTCCAGCTGTTTCAACCCTGATATGTTGCCCGGTATGCTTCCCGTCAGTTGGTTGTTCGACAAGATCAGGGCCTTCAACGTGGAGAGATTTGATATCTCTGGAGGAATTTCCCCTGAGAGGTTATTCATCGAAAGGTCTATCATGTTCACCAGCAGAATCAATTCGTTATACTCCATCGAGCTTCCCTTCATGTTTAACTCGATGCTTCCAGAGTAAAAACTACGGAATTCCGGGGGTAACTCATAGTAAGGCTCTAAAGATTTCATCCCTGCCATATTGCCGAGACATCTGGGAATTGATCCGAACAAGTCATTATTAGCGAGGTCCAAGACATGCAGATTCAGAGAGTTGCACAGTTGTTCAGGAATTCTTCCGCTGAAACTATTGGACCGGAGGATCAATTCCGATAAGGAATTGAGGCTTTCTTCAGTGCACTGCGGTATTATCCCGTAAAGTCTGTTTTTCCCAAGATCGAGTGAGTACAGGTGAGTGCAGTTTAATGAGCAAGAGGGTAACTCTCCAGAAATACTGTTGGTGCTAAGATTTAGCCATTCAAGGGAAGGTAGTAACGAGCACATTTGGCAGGGAATATGACCGGAGAAATTGTTCTTGGAAAGATCCAAGATCTTCAGTTTTGGCATAACGGTCCACCCAGCGTAAATATCTCCAGAGAGAGCATTGTTCGATAAATCAAGATAGACCAGATTCTTCAGCCTGCTCACTGAAGAAGGTAGGTCCTCGAAGAGTGAGTTGTTCGACACATCCAGGTACTTCAAGGCCGACATGCGGCGGTCGACATTTGCTGGGACAGGTCCTGAAAGCAAGTTGTTTTTAAAAGAGAGTTGATTCACATTCGACCAGAGGGGAAATGAACCCTCCAACCGGTTGGAAGCTAAGTTTACTATAGCTTGAGAACCGAAATCCAAGAATCTGGGAAGCTTCCCCACTATTTGATTTTCGGAAAGATCTAATGTCCGAAGCTGTTGAGACAGTTCCCACAGCCAATCGGGCGCTGTGCCCGAAATCGCAGCCTCTGAAAGGGTCATGCTCGACTGTTTCTTCTGATTCTTTAGCCATTTGGGAAATTCCGGGCCCAACTGGCAATTCTTAATCATGATGGAACTTAGATTGAACACGGGAACCCAACCATGGGTGAATCTGAACATCAGCGAACTAGCCCCATAAGATGATAGGTTGAGATTTTCCAACTGTTTTAGATTCCGGAGATTATTTTCCGTAAAAAGACCTTCCCAAGAATTGGAATAAAGACCCAAAGTGGTCAGCTTCGACAGTTGTCCTATGCTCTCTGGTATGGTACCATTCATCTTGTTGAAGGACAAGTTCAGCTCAACCAATCGTGACAGATTTCCTAGAGAACTCGGGACCGGTCCCCAGAAGGAATTATTGGAGAGTTGAAGAACTTTTAAATATCTGTGCAATCCCAAAGAGTCGGGCAACGAACCGTTGAACTTGTTGGCACTCAAATCTAGCTCCTCTAAGCTGCTATTCTTGCATCCGGACAAGCCCACTTCAAGCTCTCTTATGTTTCCTGTCAAGTCATTAAAGGACAAGTCTAGCTTCTGCAGTTTGCACAGCACACCCTCTGCAAAAGCGGGAATGGAGCCCTTGAGTTCAGAACCAGTGAGTGTGAGCTCAAGAAGAGCTGTGATGTTGAAAACCCACCGAGGCATTGTGAAGTTGAAGCTGTGAAAAGAGAGATCAATAACCGAAAGCGATGGGAAGTTCACAGATGATAGAGATTCAGGGTGAAGTGGCTAGCAAGGTTCACCTAGATGGAGGGTGAATAGGTGATCTTAAACAATTTTAATAAATTTAAGCGGAAATGAAATAACACAGTTTGAGTCTGAATAATATTCAAATTCTATAAAGACAGTGCTCTGGATGTACAGTGTGTAAAGTTGAGAGATAGAAAAACTGCACATAAATTTGTAGTGGTTCGGCTTATAGTAAGCTTACGTCCACTCTTCCACGCTGACAGCCTACTAGCTGGATTTCACTATGTACTCAAGAGGAATTACAGATTTAGAATAATAACACTCTTGTGTATGATAGGCCTCTCTATCTCACACAATCACTCTTACAATGTGTTCCTCAAGATTTTAAAGTTTGGCTCAGGAAAGACAAAAGAGAATCAGAGTAAGCTCAGGCTTTGGACTTGATGATTCTTGAATCTTTTTTTTTCTGCTGTTCGTTGACCTTCTTAAATACTCCTCTACTTCCAAACTAGCGGTTGGACAGTTTTCAAATTATCATCGTCCAATCTTCACCTTTGGACAGATTTGTATAGAAATGATTGAGTAGCTGTTGAGTGATAGATTCTGAATCCCGCTGATTCTGGTCGCCCATATAATCAGAATCTTGGTTTCCATAAGTAAAGATTAATCCGTTGTGATAATATTTTGATTGTCCATCAATTTGATTGAGATTGAGTCAATCAAAACCTTCCTTTTGTGAAATCCATGCTAGATCACTAGCTGTTGTGTCGAGTTCTGTTTTTGTGTCTGTAAAATTTAGTGTCTGCGTCTGCGTCTGAAAAGCTTCAGCGTTTGATTCTACAAAACTTTTGCGTCTGAAAAATTTCAGCGTCTGAGAAACTTCAGCGTCTGAGAAACTTTAGCTTCTGAGAAACTTCAGCGTCTGAGTCTGCAAAAATTCTGCGTCTGAAAAATTTCATCATCTGAAAAACTTGTTATGAACTTTCAATTATGAGTCTGAACTTTTTGTTCTGAAAAATTTCTCGTTTTGAAAAACTTGCAAAATCTGATGCCTCCTTCTGAACTTCCAGACTATAATAACCTGGAAAGAACTTCACGTCAGAATTATAAGTTATATATGAAAAGTTTTGTTAACTTCAAAATCCATTAGGGTTTTCCTCAACACTGAAAACTCAGAAAACTGACATCCCACCAAGTGCAACTCCATGAGAGAAGGAAGCATGCTGACCTTCTCCGGCCAGTGAGCAGATCCTTCTGGAGATTGACACCTCCCAAGTTAAGGTAATTCAAAGAAAAGAGATTGGAAAGCCAATTTAAATCCGAAACCCGGAAATCTTGACTGGAATATGGGTCAACAGAGAGGTCAAGCTATTGCAAGTTGGAGAGATTCCCTAATTGGGGGGGGAGTAATTCACCAAATGATGCCTAGGAGAGATCAAGACAGGTCAACCTCTTGAGAGAGCCTATGAAACTGGGAATGGGATTGCCTTGGAAATTGTTGTGGCTCAGATCCAAGTAAGTCAAGTACTCCAAATCATTTCATTTCCATCTTCAGTTCCTCTGTCACCGGCTTCGCTGCTGCATGATTTTGAGGAGACATAGAATCATCTTTTACCACGAGGGTTAAATGGCCAGGATCAAGGTGTACCATCTTCTTCTAAAGTCAATTTATAACCTCGGTCAGCGGATGACCAGGTTAACAAAACTAGCTCTTGCAATCACAATACGCATGCATACCGACTTCCTCTCTAGTTCAATCATCACTTCTCAATTCCAAAAGCTGTAATGCGAGACAATATCGATAACATTTGAGCTACATGAAACTTAAAAGTCGTGTTAGGTGCTCCGATTAAAGAAAAATGGTTACCGTTAAAAGATTATCTTTTTTCTTAACTCTTGTAGATTATTTTTCTATGAGGTTCCTCGCTATCAATAAAATGCACACGAGACTCAACATAATCGAACCAATTCATATGATCTGTCAAACTAAACCTACTCGCATATCTCTGTACTACCTTCTAGTCCTGCGAGACAACAAAGCAAAAGTGACGGTTCATCAGAATCCTCAACGTTAACCTCAAATACATGCTCAGGTCAGTGCCGTCGAGCACATTTGGGCGTTGGAGCGGATGCCCCGGACAGCAATCAGAATTAAGGAGAGATTCTGTTATCGCTAGCGCATCTTCCCTTCAAAGCCAAAGATGGACAGTTTAGGCTGCATACAGTTTGCTAGAATATTTCATATCTGTAGTTTCTACCTGTAGGTCACTGCATGAGGTCGAACATTTTGTGGAGGATATGCTGGATTCGGTTGCAGCTGGAGTTCGTGTGCAAATGTGCAAAATCTGCAACTAGCCTGAAGACCTCATCCATATTGATAGATAATGGGCGAATATCTATATTGCAAGAGAACGATTTACTCTATGTTGCGTGTTGTAGGATAGGGGCAAAGGGCAGGGGTCTTACAGAAGCTAATACTATAAGCCGAAGCTTATAACGACCACATCCATTAATATAAGCAGAACTTGACACAAATGAAGTATCTTGCTCGTCTCTTCTCAGTGAAACATCAGGTCCTGTTCTCCAACTTCCTCCGCAAACGAGCTGTGCTCAGTTGGACGACCAAATAGAGCTTGTCCTTCATTTTATCAATGAAACTGAAATAAGCTCGTCTCCAGGACGTTTTTATCACCAGTGTGCCACAAACAGACCAGAATCCCACCACAAATCCTAGTATGATGCTTATGCAGAACCATATTCGATCGTCTATCTTATTTCCTTCATCTTTGCCATCGTCATCTTGTCCGTCCCACCCTGTCGGGATCGAGTAATCTCGACACAATGATAATGTGCAGAGGCCTGGATTTCCCTCAAAGCTGCTTGTTTTGAATGTTTGCAACTGGCCGTGTCGGGGAATTGTTCCATCCAAGTTGTTGTACGACAAGTTCAAACTACTCAATGATGTCAAGGAGGACATGCCGGGAGGAATCTGGCCCGAAAGGCGGTTGAATGAGAGGTCGAGAGTTTCCAGCTTTTTCAACCCTGATATGTTGCCCGGTATGCTTCCCGTCAGTTGGTTGTTCGATAAGATCAGGGCCTTCAACGTGGAGAGATTTGATATCTCTGGAGGAATTTCCCCTGACAGGTTATTTATCGAAAGGTCTATCATGTTCACCAGCGGAATCAATTCATTATACTCCATCGACCTTCCCTTCGTGTTTAGCTTGATGCTTCCAGAGTAAAAACTACGGAATTCTGGGGGTAACTCATAGTGAGGCTCTAAAGATTTCATCCCTGCCATATTGCCGAGACATCTGGGAATTGATCCGAACAAGTCGTTATTGGCGAGGTCCAAGACATGCAGATTCAGAGAGTTGCACAGTTGTTCAGGAATTCTTCCGCTGAAACTATTGGACCGGAGGATCAATTCCGATAAGGAATTGAGGCTTTCTTCAGTCCACTGCGGTATTATCCCGTGAAGTCTGTTTTTCCCAAGATCGAGTGAGTACAGGTGAGTGCAGTTTAATGAGCAAGAGGGTAACTCTCCAGAAATACTGTTGGTGCTAAGCTTTAGCCATTCAAGGGAAGGTAGTAACGAGCACATTTGGCAGGGAATGTGACCGGAGAAATTGTTCTTGGAAAGATCCAAGATCTTCAGTTTTGGCATAACGGTCCACCCAGCGTAAATATCTCCAGAGAGAGCATTGTTCGATAAATCAAGATAGACCAGATTCTTCAGCCTGCTCACTGAAGAAGGTAGGTCCCCAGTGAGTGAGTTGTTAGACACATCTAGGTACTTCAAGGCCGACATGCGGCGGTCGACATTTGCTGGGACAGGTCCTGAAAGCAAGTTGTTTTGTAAAGAGAGTTGATTCACATTCGACCAGAGTGGAAATGAACCCTCCAACCGGTTGGAAGCTAAGTTGACTATAGCTTGAGAACCGAAATCCAAGAATCTGGGAAACTTCCCCACTATTTGATTTTCGGAAAGATCTACCGTCCAAAGTTGTTGAGACATTTCCCATAGCCAATAGGGCATTGTATCCGAAATCCCAGCTCCTGAAAGGGTCATGCTCGACAGTTTCTTCTGATTCTTCAGCCATTTGGGAAATTCCGGGCCCAACTGGCAATTCTTAATCTTGATGGAACTTAGATTGAACATGGGAACCCAGCCATGGGTGAGTCTGAACATCAGCGAACTAGCCCCATAAGATGATAGGTCGAGATTTTCCAACTGTTTTAGATTCCGGAGATGATTTTCCGTAAAAAGACCTTCCCAAGAATTGGAATAAAGACCCAAAGTGGTCAGCTTCGACAGTTGTCCTATGCTCTCTGGTATGGTACCATTCATCTCGTTGAAGGACAAGTTCAGCTCAACCAATCGTGACAGATTTCCTAGTGAACTCGGGACCGGTCCCCAGAAGGAATTATTGGAGAGTTGAAGAACTTTTAAATATCTGTGCAATCCCAAAGAGTCGGGCAACGAACCGTTGAACTTGTTGGCACTCAAATCTAGCTCCTCTAAGCTGCTATTCTTGCATCCGGACAAGCCCACTTCAAGCTCTCTTATGTTTCCTGTCAAGTCATTAAAGGACAAGTCTAGCTTCTGCAGTTTGCACAGCACACCCTCTGCAACAGCGGGAATGGAGCCCTTGAGTTCAGAACCAGTGAGTGTAAGCTCAAGAAGAGTTGCGATGTTGAAAACCCACTGAGGCATTGTGGAGTTGAAGTTGTTAAAAGAGAGATCAAGAACCGAAAGCGATGTGAAGTTCACAAATGATAGAGATTCAGGGAACTCAGAAAGCCGACATCCCGCCAAGTGCAACTCCATTAGAGAAGGAAGCATGCTGACCTTCTCCGGCCAATGAGCAGATCCCTTCCGGAGATTGACACCTCCCAAGTTAAGGTAATTCAAAGAAGAGAGACTAGAAAGCCAATTTAAATCCGAAACCCGGAAATCTTGACTGGAAAATGGGTCAACAGAGAGGTCAAGATACTGCAAGTTGGAGAGATTCCCTAATTGGGGAGGGAGTAATCCACCAAATGATGCCTGGGAGAGATCAAGATAGGTCAACCTCTTGAGAGAGCCTATGAAACTGGGAATGGGATTGCCTTGGAAATTGTTGTGGCTCAGATCCAAGTAAGTCAAGTACTCCAAATCAAGCAAGGAAGGACTCACGTTACCGCTCAGACACATTGGCTTGTAACCTTCTGGTACAGATTCCGCATCATCCAACATGTCACATATGCCAGGGCTTCTGAGATCCAACTTCACAACACGGCCCGTGTGGTTGTCACAGCTCACACTGACCCATTCGCAGCAATCTTGGCCTGTCCAGGAAGAGAGACAGTTTGAAGGGTCTTTGAGACCGGCTTTGAGTCTCAATAGGGCTTGCCTTTCCTTCACAGAGCAATTGGTGGGGTCGGAGCTTATTCCAATGGCTTCAAGAGCATGAAGCTGTGAAAACAAGGGAAGAGACAGAAGTAGAGGAAGTAGAAAGACAGCTTTCACGTCGAGCATCTTCACTCAACAAAATCTGACAACGATAACGCCTGTGTAGGGACTCTTTATGTGCAACCCAGAAACGAAATCGTTACGCTTATTGGTCTTTGGAGTATTTTCCATGCAAGAGACTAGACTAGTAAGGGATGTACATTACCTAAACCATTTTAGTAATCTCTTCCATTAATTTCTAATGATATTCCTGGTCAAACCAGGTTAGCAGTTAGCACTTGAAGGCAGAAATTCCAGTCTCTTTTTTTCTTTTTAACCAATTACATGAGTTTTGAACTTATCGGCTCTAACCCATTAGTTAATGTGCAGCAAACAGTCTCGTCCATGCACATTGAGTAAGACCCGCAGAGCTTTCAGTAGTATCATATGAACATGAATCGCATCGTATTCAAATCAAATGCTTGATTATCCAGTTGATCTCTTTTCATTGACAAAGTCAAGAAGGTACACCGTCGGTCACCTCTCTCGTGATAGATTTGTCTTTTATCTGATTGCGTATGGGACGCATGTTGCCAGAAATTCTAGTCAAATAACTTGATCAGATTCAGAGCTATGGAGGTTCTCGATTGTTCAAACTCTCACCTACTTTCTGCGATATTTCCAATTATTATGTTAGAAGGATATTCCGCAATCTTTGACTACTGGGGGATCTTGTACAAGGACTTGATGCTACTTTGCACGGCATCTTTTGCATTAATCGCCACGCGAAAGTTTCGCGGAAGCTGCCTTCGGTAATGCACGAATAGAATAATTTTGATAATTGAATATATGAAAATTAAAGCTTCGTGGTGAACGATCTAAAATATATTTTCTTTAAAATAATCATTTATATTATTTTCACATATAAATTAATAAAAAACACTTTTACCATTCACGAAAATATTTAAACATAAAAATGTTATTAATAATGCAAAAAAATTTCTTTAACTAATTATTTTAAGCAATACAAGTGATGATTTTGAAGAAAATATTTTTTAGATCATTTATTATCTACGAAACAAACGCGCCCAGTGCACTAATCATTTCATTTCCATCTTCAATTCCTCTTTCACCGGCTTCGCTGCTGCATGATTTTGAGGAGACATAGAATCATCTTTTATCACGAGGGTTAAATGGCCAGTATCAAGGTGTACCATCTTCTTCTAAAGTCAATTTATAACCTCGGTCAGCGGATGACCAGGTTAACAAAACTAGCTCTTGCAATCACAATACGCATGCATACCGACTTCCTCTCTAGTTCAACCATCACTTCTCAATTCCAAAAGCTGTAATGCAAGACAATATCGATAACATTTGAGCTACATGAAACTTAACAGTCGTGTTAGGTGCTCCGATTAAAGAAAAATGGTTACCATTAAAAGATGACCTTTTTTCTTAGCTCTTGTAGATTATTTTTCTATGAGGTTCCTCACTATCAATAAAATGCACACGAGACTCAACATAATCGAACCAATTCATATGATCTGTCAAACTAAACCTACTCGCATATCTCTGTACTACCTTCTAGTCCTGCGAGACAACAAAGCAAAAGTGACGGTTCATCAGAATCCTCAACGTTAACCCCAAATACATGCTCAGGTCAGCGCCGTCGAGCACATTTGGGTGTTGGAGTGGATGCCCCGGACAGCAATCAGAATTAAGGAGAGATTCTGTTATCGCTAGCACATCTTCCCTTTAAAGCCAAAGATGGACAGTTTAGGCTGCATACAGTTTGCTAGAATATTTCATATCTGTAGTTTCTACCTGTAGGTCACTGCATGAGGTCGAACATTTTGTGGAGGATATGCTGGATTCGGTTGCAGCTGGAGTTCGAGTGCAAATGTGTAAAATTTGCAACTAGCCTGAAGACCTCATCCATATTGATAGATAATGGGCGAATATCTATATTGCAAGAGAACGATTTACTCTATGTTGCGTGTTGTAGGATAGGGGCAAAGGGCAGGGGTCTTACAGAAGCTAATACTATAAGCCGAAGCTTATAACGACCACATCCATTAATATAAGCATAACTTGACTCAAATGAAGTATTTCCTCGTCTCTTCCAAGGGAAAACATCAGGTCCTGTTTTCCAACTTCCTCCGCAAACGAGCTGTGTTCAGTTGGACGACCAAATAGAGCTTGTCCTTCATCTTATCAATGAATCTAAAATAAGCTTGTCTCCAGGACTTTTTTATCACCAGTGTGCCGCAAACAGACCAGAATCCCACCAGAAATCCTAGTGCGATGCTTACGTAGAACCATACTTCTCCATGATCACCTTCCTCATTTCCTTTGTCTTCGCCCTCGTGATCTTGTATGTCCTGGCCCGTCGGAGTCGAGCAACCTTGTGACAATGGAAGCCCGCAGAGGCCTGGATTTCCCTCAAAGCTGGATGGATTGAATGTTGGGAACTGGTTGCCTCTGGGAATTTCTCCGTCCAAGTTGTTGTATGACAAGTTCAAACTGTTCAAAAATGTCATGGAAGACATGCCGGGAGGAATCTGGCCCGAAAGGCAGTTGAATGAGAGGTCGAGAGTTTCCAACTGTTTCAACCCTGATATGTTGCTCGGTATGCTTCCCGTCAGTTGGTTGTTCGACAAGATCAGTGCCTTCAAGGTGGAGAGATTTGATATCTCTGGAGGAATTTCCCCTGAGAGGTTATTCATCGAAAGGTCTATCATGTTCACCAGCGGAATCAATTCGTTATACTCCATCGACCTTCCCTTCATGTTTAACTCGATGCTTCCAGAGTAAAAACTACGGAATTCTGGGGGTAACTCATAGTAAGGCTCTAAAGATTTCATCCCTGCCATATTGCCGAGACATCTGGGAATTGATCCGAACAAGTCGTTATTGGCGAGGTCCAAGACATGCAGATTCAGAGAGTTGCACAGTTGTTCAGGAATTCTTCCGCTGAAACTATTGGACCGGAGGATCAATTCCGATAAGGAATTGAGGCTTTCTTCAGTCCACTGCGGTATTATCCCGTGAAGTCTGTTTTTCCCTAGATCGAGTGTGTAAAGGTGAGTGCAGTTTAACGAGCAAGCGGGTAACTCTCCAGAAATATTGTTGGTGCTCAGCTTTAGCCATTCAAGGGAAGGTAGTAACGAGCACATTTGGCAGGGAATGTGACCGGAGAAATTGTTCTTGGAAAGATCCAAGATCTTCAGTTTCGGCATAACGGTCCACCCGGCATAAATATCTCCAGAGAGAGCATTGCTCGATAAATCAAGATAAACCAGATTCTTCAGCCTGCTCACTGAAGAAGGTAGGTCCCCGGTGAGTGAGTTGTTAGACACATCCAGGTACTTCAAGGCCGACATGTGGCGGTCGACATTTGCTGGGACAGGTCCTGAAAGCAAGTTGTTCCTCAAAGAGAGCTTATTCACATTCGACCAGAGTGGAAATGAACCCTCCAACCGGTTGGAAGCTAAGTTTACTATAGCTTGAGAACTGAAATCTAAGAATCTGGGAAGCTTCCCCACTATTCGATTTTCGGAAAGATCTAATGTCCCAAGCTGTTGAGACAGTTCCCACAGCCAATCGGGCGCTGTGCCCGAAATCGCAGCTCCTGAAAGGGTTATGCTTGACAGTTTCTTCTGATCCTTCAGCCATTTGGGAAATTCCGGGCCCAACTGGCAATTCTTAATCATGATGGAACTTAGATTGAACACGGGAACCCAGCCATGGGTGAATCTGAACATCAGTGAACTACCCCAATAAGATGATAGGTCGAGATTTTCCAACTGTTTTAGATTCCGGAGATGATTTTCCGTAAAAAGACCTTCCCAAGAATTGGAATAAAGACCCAAAGTGGTCAGCTTCGACAGTTGTCCTATGCTCTCTGGTATGGTACCATTCATCTTGTTGAAGGACAAGTTCAGCTCAACCAATCGTGACAGATTTCCTAGAGAACTCGGGATTGGTCCCCAGAAGGAATTTTCGGAGAGTCGAAGAACTCTTAAATATCTGTGCAATCCCAAAGAGTTGGGCAACGGACCGTTGAACTTGTTGACACTCAAATTTAGCTCCTCTAAGCTGCTATTATTGCATCCAGACAAGCCCACTGCAAGCTCTCTTATGTTTCCTGTCAAGTTATTAAAGGACAAGTCTATCTTCTGCAGTTTGCACAGCACACCCTCTGCAACAGCGGGAATGGAGCCCTTGAGTTCAGAGCCAGTGAGTGTAAGCTCAAGAAGAGTTGCGATGTTGAAAACCCACTGAGGCATTGTGGAGTTGAAGTTGTTAAAAGAGAGATCAAGAACCGAAAGCGATGTGAAGTTCACAAATGATAGAGATTCAGGGAACTCAGAAAGCTGACATCCCGCCAAGTGCAACTCCATTAGAGAAGGAAGCATGCTGACCTTCTCTGGCCAATGAGCAGATCCCTTCCGGAGATTGACACCTTCCAAGTTAAGGTAGTTCAAAGAAGAGAGACTAGAAAGCCAATTTAAATCCGAAACTCGGAGCTCTTGACTGGAATAAGGGTCAAAAGTGAGGTCAAGATAATGCAAGTTCGAGAGATTCCCTAACTGGGGAGGGACTAATCCACCAAATGATGCTTGGGAGAGATTAAGATAGGTCAACCTTTTGAGAGAGCCTATGAAACTGGGAATGGAATTGCCTTGGAAATTGTTGTGGCTCAGATCCAAGTAAGTCAAGTACTTCAAAGCAAGCAAGGAAGGACTTACTTGGCCGCTCAGACACATTGGCGTGTAATCTTCCAGTACAGATACATCATCATCATCTACCATGTCACAAAAGTCAGGGCTTCTGAGATCCAGCTTCACAACACGACCTGTGTCCTTGTCACAGCTCACACCAACCCATTGGCAGCAATCTTGGCCTGTCCAGGAAGAGAGCCAGCCGGAAGGGTCTTTGAGACCAGCTTTGAGCTTCAACAGGGCTCGTCTTTCCTTCACAGGGCAACCGGTGGTGTTGGAGCTTATTCCATTGGCTTCAAGAGGATGAAGCTGTGAAAACAAGGGAAGAGAAAGAAGTGGAAGAAGTAGAAAGAAAGCTTTCACGGTCACCATCTTCGTCACCATCTTCACTCTAACAAAATCTAACAACGCTTAACGCATGTTTAGGGACATCTATGCGCAACCCCGAAAGAAAATCTTTACGCTTATTGGTCTTGGCAGTATTTTCCACGAAAGGGACTAGACCAGTAAGGTTTGTAAATTACTTTACCATTTTAATAATCTCTTCCATTAATTTCGAATGATCTTCCTAGTCAGACCAGGTTAGCAGTGAGTTCGCACTTGGAACGCAGAAATTCCAGTCACTTTCACTCGGTGCATCAAATAGTCGCGCATGATCCATGCGGGATTGATAATACGAGCATAGCTTTTAATAATATTATACGAACAAGAACCACGTCGTTGTTCGAATTAAGCACTTTATCGCACACCGAATTTTTTTATTTAATTAAGTAAAAAAGTATATAATTGATTACCTCCCGTGACAGATTGTCAGACACGACTCTTTGTTAATTTATCTCATTGACCTGCTTTCTGGCAAATTTCCACGTACCATGCTGAATAATGTTCCACAATCTTTGACTATTGACGGATTCCGTACAAGGATTTGATACCACTTTGTACTGCACCTTATCTTATACGCCACGCGAAAGTTTCACCGCAGCTGCCTTCAGTAGTGCGCGAAATAGAAGAAAGCAAATGGATCGGATGCAGGTGACGGGCTGATATGGACCTCCTTCTAGTCCGGGCCGGGCTATCCATACACTTTCATACGGGCCGTGTCAAGATTCGGGCCTAGGCCCAATGTAATCCGGATTTCTTTGGGCCTTCTCTTTCAAAAGCATGGCCCATTTGCCACTTCGCCGGTGCACCTGCCATGGCTTTGCCGCTCTGCTGCTCTTTCTCTCTCTCTCTCTCTCGCTCTGCTGCTCTTTCTCTCTCAGTGGAGTTCCAAGTTCCAGGTTGACCATGGCTGGCCAGTCTCATATTGACTTGACTGAGGACGAAGCTCACGAACCGAACCTCTAAATCCGCCACGCATCGTCATCTCTCGGTCCGCTACATGTCTCTATCGAGCCTCGATCGCTCAATGGCTCGCTCTCATTGATCAATCTTGCAGGCGATCTGTGAATCGGCAGCTCCGTCGATTCAATCATGACCGGAGGAGGACGAAGAACTGCCCGGAGCAGGACCAAGTCCGGAGCTGATTCCGGCGACGGCGATCCTTCGCAGAGCGCGAGGCCTCACCCGAGGCGCCCCAGGGATCGAAGCAAAAGCGACGGTTTCATCAGAATCCTCAACGTCAACCTCAAGTACGTGCTCGGCGTCAGCGCCGTCGCCTTTCTGATTATATTTTTCATGGTCAACCACCTGGTTAAGCCGGCCGACGAGGCGAAGCGGCCGAGGGTCGTGACGCCGTTCCCAGCTCCGAAGATCATGGACCTTCCGCAGGTTAGTACGATTTTGATCGATATGCTTTTGTGTATGTAGTAGCCGGGCCTGCCGAGTGAACGTGTTGTGGATGCGCGCTTCTGATTCTAGTTTTTGAAACTCCGATGGTTTTGGTTTTGGCAGTTTCAGGGGGAGCACAGAGAGAGCTTGTACTGGGGCACATACAGGCCTCACATTTATCTAGGAATTCGAGCGAGGTGATCCTTTACTATCTTAGCTACTGTTTGTATAAGGAGAGAGGATTGGATGAAGGCTATAGCCATGAATGCACTGTTCCTGGATTTTCTTTTTGCATAAGGCGGTCAAAAGCTCGAAAAATATTTTCATGATTTTTTTTCAAGCATTATATGCTATCTTTTATATTTCATCTGAAAATTTCACAATGCCACTGGGAGTAGCAGTTTGTGATTTTTTTCTCGGTTGTTATATGTACCCTTGCATCTCCTTTGATTCCAACAATGAAAGTTTTATCAATAAATATGTGTGACTCTTCCCCCTCATTTTGAGGTGTCTTGATTTGGACTACCACACTTTATGTGGATTTATAGTAAGTTCCTACAAGAAGCGTGTATGCGCGTACTTTGCGAATTTTCCCTGCTTTAAGGATGAAATAGTTGGTTAAGCTGTTTCTTTATACTATTCAGTTGAGATATTCCTGATTTTTATGCCAAAGATAGCCTGGTCATAATAAACTGTTCTTTTGGCAGAGCGCCACGTTCTCTGCTAGCTGGCTTAATGTGGATTGGTGTAAACGATGGAAGGTACTCCCTACGCCATGTCTGCCAAGATAGTGATGGACTGAGCTCTTACGGATGGACCAGTCATAATGGCCGTGATTTTGGGCATCAGGTGTTGGTCGATCATGGTATGGTATTGGCAACGAGTTTCTTGAAATCCAAGGAAGTTGGAAGTGGTTATGGGGGAGACTGGGCAGTGCGAATTGAAGTGCAAAGCCCAAAGTAACCATCTCAAAGTCCGCCTGAGATTTACATGCAATTTTATCATTCTATGCATACTTTATTAAATGCACATAATTTAATGCATATATTTTTTTGTTGATGTGTTTTACCATGAAATGTTATCATGTGATGCCTACTTGTAGTTCATCTATGAAACTTACAATTCTGATACCCAATTGTACAATGCTGATGATTGTGAATGTATGAATATTCTTAGTGTAGCATCCTGGATGGATCAGTTTAATGCCTCTGGTGATTATATTCACTTGTCTAATCAAGGCCATTCTTCTAAGGACTTTCCGTGTTACCTTATCATTCACATACCTCTGTATCAACATATGAAACATAATGCATGTGTATACTGTATTGTAATCCATTGTATTGAATGAAGGAGAAGGTTTGAGAGGAGTGATTGAAAGGGCCTTAAGTTCCTCAGTAGAAATAGTGGTTACGGTGATTTGCAGATCCTGTCCTAGTCTTCTAAAGCTTCTGTTTGTTAATTCTGTTGCTTTAAATTTTCCTAATACGTTCATCACTTTAGTGGAGCATATGATTTAGCTATTTCTTAGAGGGCTGCATTATTGTGTGACTCCTGAATCTTGAATAAAATTAGTCTAAGTCAATTGCATTGATCTTTAGTTTTTCAATGGCAGCATGTTGTCTTGTCACGGATGAACAGTCTGATTGGCCCAAACGGAGAGAATTCTTCTTTGCTCTGCCATCTAATCTTTGTTGTTGACATTAATTTGTAAATTATGTCTATTCACAGATCTACTCCAGGTGAAGAAATTTGGAAAAGTTCGCATCTCTTTTTCTATTTGGCAGATGAAGATGGAAATACTCTGGATATGAGCACAGATGCCTTGAAAAATCGTGATCACACTCTCTTGGCATCAGGTACAAGGTCAGAGATTGAAGATTGGCAGCTGCATTTGAAATCAATGGTAATGTCCGAATTTGGTTCCGGCGCTAACATCTTTGCTGCTTTTACTCTTTATGGGAGGCTCTTTTTATTGACAAGAATACTGAATGATTTGTGCCAGTAAAATAATGCCTCATGTTGACACATATTCTTTTTTCTTTGTGCGCTACAAGAGACTGTTAGTAAATTGGTAGACAAGCACTTGGTAATCTTCTCTAAGAACTTCCATGACAGTTCCCAGGTTCAGTTGCGGTACTCACTGGCATCAAAATGACTACCTAGTCATTTTAGTTGGCAGCTTCATCTGTTTGCTTGCTTGTGTGTGCCCACAATTGCCCTCTCCTTTTGATATTTGCTTGTACAACCATGTTAAAATGATGTACATGGTGCAGTTCACTTGATGCCTTGATTGCAGTAATGGTGTAACACAGTAAATTCAGTAGACTGTTATTTGCAAGTTCCATAGTGGAATATTATGTTCCATTGCCATTCACTCTAAAAGGATTTAGAATGCCTTTGCCATGTAATCTCGCCTTTTTTTTCTGACAAAAATATCTTTTCCCGTGCTGTTGCTCTAGTAAATAGTGCCTTCTTTCCGGATCATTTTTGTATACTTTCTGCATTTATTATATTTATCATTGATGTATATTGGTCATGCTTCCTATCTCGCTGACATATTAATTTGTAGCCAATTGTCCCTTTTGCAGGATGAAGTTGAAATGCATTATTTGGGTTTTAGGACACCTCATATGCATAATTTATCTGATCTTGTCCAAGAGAATCTTGGGGAACAAGTAGGTTATTGATTTCTTCTTTGGATATTTTGGTAGGTTTTTAGTAATAGAAGAAAAATGTATGTTCTTTGTTAAGTATTGTAACTTATGTATATATGTTCTATGGTCTTGTTGCTTATGTGATTATGTTCTATTAGGCAAGAAAATATGGAAGACTGCAATTGTCTGACTCAATCCATCATTCTTCAAATGTCTTAGTTTTCCAGGTATGTGATCATGGTAATAGTAAACATGATCTTGCTAAGTAATTACATTTTCTTACTAATGCAGGAGGATGCTTCTGCCATAATTATATTTTGATCTGGCTTCTCATGGTGTATGTCCTTTTTTACCAAGATTTCTGCCAGGAATCCTGTTAAAATGGATATTGCTTTTGTATCTGGAGTTGGTTCTGAAAGGTCAAGGGTTGAAGAACGTGTCAGCAGTCTTACAGGTATATCCAATTTAGGCTGATCTGGTCACTAGTTTTCGTTGTTGGTTTTTTGTTATTAAAGTTCTTTAATCTCTGTTTTCTTGTATATAAATATAAATATAATCCGTTATTGCGGTCCTATAACAAATCATTCTGGCAAGTTGGCGTTTCTATCGCAAATGAGTGTTCTGGGTATTTAATTTAAGGGCAAAAGTAATTCCTCCAAGCTAGGTAGCTAATATGCATTGGTAGATACTGAGGGAAAATGGGCTTTCCTGGGTAGTGGTTTTCTCAAATATACAGGTTATCAGATTTTTTAAGTTCATGGATTTCGCTGTTCTCTAAAAAGCAACCCCCATTTCCTCCTGGTACAAGTTTAGGTTGTTGTTGGTCAATTCAAGCCGATAAAATATTATTTACTTCAATAAAGTAGGAGGAGTTGGCATGACTTGCAACTAAACATTTTGGTTTGTCTCACTTGAGTGAAACACTGTTGGTGTGAAGGGTTTCTGTTCAAAGTTTTGTTACCCTTTCAATTTTGACTACTTAATATTTAGGTGAATCATTGACGAGCCGCTTGGATGGAAAGCAAAGAGAATTCAACAACAAATTTGAGAAGACCTTTAACCTGGCTGACAAGGTACCAAACTGAAGATGTCATTCGTAATCCTAACCGGTTCACCATCTGATTCATTACGCTGCATTGGAAAGGACCCGCTGCTAGTTATCTACTTAACATGTGGGAAGTGTATCAAAATGAATGGTTTGGCATTTATAGTTTAACCTGTGGCTGTCTCGCAATCGCCAAGCTCTATCTTTCTTTGTGGCTTCTTGAAACGATAATGAAATTTTGCCTTTTCTAATTGTCAAGGCTTGAGATCTTGTTTTCAGCTTTAAAAGTATAAACAAGTTGGCATGCATTAGAAGTTGGTTTGCATTTTGGAAAAGAGCCATTTCATTGTTTATGTTCCGCTAAAGTTTCATTTGATATGCCAGTTGGTTCTCTTAAAATTGAACGGCATTTCCTTTTCAGCTAGATAAGGAATCCATGATAGTTGGAAAGGCTGCTATTGGCAACATGTTGGGAGGCATTGGCTACTTCTATGGCCAGTCCAAAATCTCTGTCCCTGCAGCTGCTAATGTAAGTTAGAATGAGCTCTTGTAGTGGGATTGTGGTGTAATTATGTTGATGTAACTCTATTCACGTCCTAATCCATTCATTAGCTACTGTGTGAGTTTATAGATCTTTATTCATTCTGCACATTGTAAAGATCCTAGGCTGTACAGTTAAAAGCAAACCATCTCCACTTGGACAGTCTCCATGTGGACAGTCTGTAAACCCTAAAAAAAATGGAGGGAACTAAATCTTGTGTCAAAGGAGCCAGTGTTGAATTGGTGATTGACGATGGACCTGTAATGTGAGTTCTTAAATTTGAACATGAAAACATGTGCAAACTGGTGCTGGGCTTTCAACAAGGGACTGTGGTGGGAAATAAATGCACCTTGATGATGCCATTGTCTATGTTTGCGGTAGATTTTTCATCTTACTTATTGGATATGTACATCTTTTGTACATAAGTAGATATTGAGCTGTATTCTCTCTAATAACTAATTCAAAAGCTCTCTTGTTCCATTGATGTCAACTCCAAGTTTGACCATGGTTGAACTTGAACCTTTGATGCCTGAACATCAAACCTCTGTGCTATGGCTATTTAGGGATGACATTGTAGATTTTGCATTATAATCCACACAATCATTTCATGATAACTGATGAGTTTCGGTACCTCAATTTATGGAGAAGCTTTTGATCACATGCTCTCTTTATTTATCTGTTAACTAATCAACCATAGAATGGAATGGTCTGATGTTGGTTACATGTAGACTACTTATTGAAATGCATAGGAATCTTCTTTATCAGCCCTTACTTTTCCATTCTGTGTAAAAACCCTGTATATTCTGTGCTTCTTGTGAGGATATTTATGTGTGTTGATTACCATGAGGATATTTTGCAGAGTCATATATTAGTTATTTTGTTCTTGCAGCTTCAAAGAAATGATTATCTCTCCTATTGGCCAGCTGAGCTTTACTCTGCTGTCCCGAGCCGCCCATTCTTTCCTAGGGGCTTTTTGTGGGATGAAGGTTTCCATCAGCTGCTGATCTGGTCAGTTGCACTCATCCATGCAGTTAAAAATCTGCCTACTAGCACTGAAGTAGTAATCTACCCAATTAGCTGATTGACTAACACAGTTTTTGGATGCAGGCGTTGGGACATTCGGATTTGTTTGGATATTCTTGGCCACTGGTTGGACTTAATGAACATTGATGGCTGGATTCCCCGTGAACAGATATTGGGAGCTGAAGCTCTTAGGTGAGAACTTCATCAAACTTGTGTGCTGTGCGGAGGGCTTTCGTGTTGTTTGTGTTGAAATAATTGAATGCATATTGCCATATATCACAGCAAAGTCCCTGAGGAATTTGTTCCACAGCATCCAAGTAATGGGAATCCACCAACATTGTTTCTGGTTTTACGTGGTAAGTTTTTTATCAGATGCATTTGCGTTCTAGATAGATGTCTACAGACAGATTGAATCATATTAGAGATCACTAGTGCTCCTTCATACCAGAAAAATTTTTGAAAGAAGTATACGTCATTTTGTCAGCCAAGTCAGTATTTTTTACTATAATATTTTGCTCTCCAGGCTCATGCAGACATGAGGAAGTCATTTTGTTGCGATAAAATCGTATCCTGTCATTGGCTCCTGTTATTTTAGGGCCACTTAGTGCAAATTCTTTGAAATGCAAATATGATGAGTGGGTAGGTGGGTTTCGTGCACCTCTGGCCCATTGGGAAGTAATGAGGCAAGTCTCCTCCCCCCAAAATGAAGAAGTTGTTAGTGTACTGCAAGTTGTAAAAGGGGCGTCTCTGTGTGTTTGTGTCTGTGTCTGTGTGATCTCTATGTGCTCCTTTTGAAAATACTTCTCTGGTATGTAGATTCTTAATTTGGTCTTATTAGTTCCGTCTTTTCCAGATTTAATTGATGGCATGAAAGCGAAAAAGTTCAATGCTGCTGAAAGCAACGAGATCTCTTCCTTCCTAGAATCTGCATCTGGTCGTCTTGATGCCTGGTTTCAATGGTTCAATACGACTCAGTCAGGTATTATGGATACCCGCTTGTGATCAAGATACATGGAATAGTGATACCTATTATGTCAGTCAGGATGCAAGAGACTGTTTGCATTTCCAGGCATATGTAGTTTAAACCCTTTTCACAAGCTTTTCCTGTTTAGAAAATTCTTTCTTTCTTCCATTCTTGTCATCTTCTATCCAGAAAGAAATTGATGGGACACTTTTTTCTAAATGTTAGGCCCTCATGCTTGGGCATTGTTTAGGGAAAAGAGGATAAAACAGTAGACTTTTGCTTTAATTAAAATTTGAATGTGCTGGTACCTAGTGCAATTGATTTAGTGTTGACTTGGATTCCACATATGTAGGGAAGGAGAAGGGAAGCTATTATTGGCATGGGCGGGATGGCACGACCCTCCGTGAGCTCAATCCAAAGGTCCTCTTCTATATTTTGTATTTGAATGCCTTAGAAAGTGGTTAGAGTCCACTGTTATATCTTGGTGTATTGCTGCCGGAGTTATAATTGATGTGCGGACTAGAATTCTTTTGAAAAAGATTATTCAAATAAATACACATACCATGGTCATGCATGCCGTCCCACTTGTATTTGACCTTGCTTCTGCCTTTAAGAGAAACTTTTCACTGTCATGTAGGACTGTTAAGTACTTTCTTGAGATACAATGGCATTGTAATTTGACAATGCTTTTGCATCTGCAGACACTGTCCTCAGGATTGGATGACTATCCACGAGCCTCACATCCTAGTGAAGATGAACGGCACTTAGATCTTAGGTGCTGGATACTTCTTGCTGCTGATTGCATGCACTCAATTGGAAATCTTTTGGGAAAGGAAGACAAAACTACAAAGGTGAAGAGCATACCTTTATTAGGAAATTCAAATGTTCGTGTACCTTTTCCTGATCATATGAGTCAAACGATGCAGGATTACAGTGCAACAGCTAAGCTACTTGCAGATTTTGACTATCTTAATCAGGTCAGACATCATTACTGTAAAATCCGTAGTTATTTTTGAACATTTAGTAATTTTTTGGATGTACATGTCCTTTTCAACTGGTGTTGCACAGTTAGCCGATGGTAGTATTATGAAATATTCTGTGGATTTCTTTTGAACTGGTGCTTGTGCTTTTTTTGGAGGCAGCATTGTCATTCTTTTTTCTCTGGCCCAAGGCCATATATTCCATCCAATCTTAGTGCCTGACAGTTTGTACAGATTTATAAGTTGAGATGTGTGTCTTTCTTGTCTTCAAAGCCGAAACTGCTTCCTGCTAATGATGTTTATTACCACATTCTATCTTTGCCTCTTCTGTTACTACTCTAACACGATGACCTTTGTTTTCCAGTCCTTGACATAAAAGCAACAGTAAGATGGATTTTGTACTCGTGATCCAAGTGATGGCAGTAAGAATGACCTGCCAACCCAAGCAGAGTGTCCGTTATGGCAGTGCTGTTTGTTTCTAGATCATGGCTTTTTAGATGATAACTTTTTGGTGCCATCATCTGGGACGTATCTGCAGTGGTGCAAAAGGCATTGCCAGGTTGTTGATAGAGATTGTGGGCATGGGTCTGGCACTGTGGCTTTTGTGGTGGTTATGGTTTTTATGTTAATAATGGGATGCTTATGATGATCGGTTAAACTGAAGTAAATTGCAATTGTTTTTTCTTCCAAAACTTTTCGTCGTGTGGTAATATGTAGGGATTTATTGTTAGTTATGGTTTATTTATGTCTCTGCCTATATATGGATAGCACTACAAAAATAAATAGTGGCTTGTTGAATGGAGCTAAGCAATCGAAGCCTAATTGCTACACCCCTGTTAATTTATTACCTGGATTAGATTTTTGAGATCAGCGGTGCTGATTCCAACAATGGGGAATGCAACTTGGTTTAGATATACTCCCTGGAATGTCAGAGCATACTCATCTGATACTTGACAAATATTGAAGAGGTGCAATCTGTGGGCTGTTAGTAGAAGGGGCAGCTGGAGAGCAGTTGATTGACTGAGCTGGAAGGAGTGGGAGGAATGGATATATAAGAATGGATCACAAAGGTTGAAGGATATGTCATTTGTAATGCAGAAAGGCAGTTGAATAGACGACGCAAAGTGGCTTAGGCATTGATATGAGGAATATATTCAACATTAAATAGGTGTGCAGAACTAAAGATTGGCCACTGGTATCCCATGGATAGATCCTTCGTATTAAGGTAGTTTGGTTTCAGTAAGATGTTGCAATGTTCTGAAGTCTCTGTTCTTTCTTTGCATTCGTCAATGAGCAATTACCTGCTAGAGGTTTCTCACTCTATTTTTTGTCCTCAGCTCGTTTTTTGGCCAATAAGTCATTGTGCATATGTGCTTACTTGTATTTAAAACACCTTTGTGTTGTTAAGCCACTTTTGCTCCGCCCCTTCATATGCTGTTAAATTTTCCCAGATGCACTTTGATGCCGCAGATGGAGCTTACTATGACTTTGGGAACCATACGGAAAAGGTATGTTGTTTGTATGTCTCGATTTCATTCTGACCCAGGCAACTAGCAAGCATGAGTTCTTCTCTTTGTTGCATTTAGGGATTTATTCAATTTGGATAGTTGATTGGGACAACCGGCTTTAAAGAATTCGTACTCGATGGTGATGTCGCAGAAATCTGTGGTAACATAATACGGCAGAACATTCACATTAAATTCCTGCCTTTTCGACTGTACTGTCACTCCATCAATAGTGATTATTGACCACATATCAAATCTTCCTTTTCCATGTCGTGGTTGGAAGACATTGGGGTACGTATGTACAGATTGATGGGCTGCAGTGAAAGTGAAAGTTCCTCACTTGTCCTGATCTACTCTCTAATTGATTCACTAACATAATCATCGCCAGAGATGTTTTATCATTTCATAAATAACTGGCTATAAGTAAAGAGTCATCCTCATCCTAACTCATATAGTTGGTAGTTAATAAAAGCTACAATACTTCGCTAGTCTGAGAAACGAGGTACCATAGTTCCATTTGCTGATAATGAGAAATGAACCTACTTTTACTGGACAGAATTTATTGGAATTTGCAGACAATATGTAGACAATTGAAAAAAAAAATAAAAAAAAATAAAAAATGTAGACAATTGCCCATTATCATTTGACAAATCTAGATCCCAGGTTCTTCTTCCTAAGACATTTTAAGGGAGAATTAGCTTACCTTGTGCCTCTCCAACAAACTTTGGGCGAAGGAATTGACCATTTACTAATTGGTAATCATATAAAAAAGGAAGTAGAATGATGTGGAGGGAACTGGATGACAGATTGTATAGTCATGTGAAAAACAGCATGTTGAGACCGCTGTCGTCATGAACAGCAGAAAATCGTGTGCTTTTCTCGTTGTAAGCCGCAGTAAGCCCTTCCAGCATGCCAATGTTCCTCTCTTCCATTCTTGTGATATGCGTCAAAACATCTAGACATCACTGAAAAGAGTAAGTGCCTTCATTGAAATCTACTCTCTGATATTGAATACGATTATCACCATTCCAGGTACGTTTGAGGTGGAAAGAAGTATTGGTTGGAAGCAATCATGCAACTCGAGAGCTTGTCCGAGAAGTATTGGAAAGACCAAAGCTGAGACTGGTTCCTCATGTTGGTTATGTCAGCCTTTTCCCGTTTATAAGGAGGATGATCCCAACTGTAAGTTTCTTGGGAGTTCCCACTTCAACAGTTATATTTCCCCCTTCCGCAAATTTCTCCCCTTTACAGCTCCAAATAAGCTGATGTATCTTTAATATGTCGCATTGCAATCCCTTTTGAAATTTTGGTGGTGATGCATTTCTCATGCCTGCTGGTTACTGTAGGACTCGTGGATTTTGGAAAAGCAGCTTGATCTTATCTCTAACAAGAGCGTCTTATGGACAGACTATGGACTTCAGTCTCTTGCCAGAATGAGGTTAGATTGTGCATGTCCTTCTGTAACTGTAAAGTTTCATGATCCATTCACATCTACCGTTAATTCTCTGTAAGGTATGCAGCCGCAAGTATCGGTAATGAATGGCTATCTTTGTTGCATGCAACAGTACCTTGTACATGAAGCGCAATACAGAGCATGACCCTCCATATTGGAGGGGTCCAATATGGATGAACATGAATTACTTAATTCTTTCTGCACTCCACCACTACTCAACTGGTACAACTCTTTCCCCTTCGAACATTCTCACTATCACCGAGAATAGTTTGCCCTAATATTTTCTTGAGTTTTGCAGAGGATGGACCATACAGAGACAGAGCTAAAGTCATTTACGACGAGTTGAGGGGCAACTTGATTAGGTGCGTATTTTCGCTTTATTGTTTTTTCTGACTTCGCTTGTCAGCGACATCTCTTAGGACTTGGGGAATGAACTTGTTTTCGCTTGTTGCAGAAACATAGTCCGCAACTACCACCAGACTGGGTTTCTATGGGAACAGTATGATCAAACGAAGGGTAATGGAAAAGGTTGTCGCCTATTCACTGGTTGGACAGCGCTCGTACTGCTGATCATGTCGGAAACTTACAGCCAAAGTTAAAGTACCGTTGCTACAGCCTTCACCACCGCAAAATAGCAACCCGGACGAGGTTCCCAATTCTTCGATGACATTTTGAAGGTTAGAGGAAATTTACTGATGTGCTGATACACGGTTGCATGGCCAGTTAAGATTATGGGAATGAGAGAAGAAATGCCGAAGAATGGTGTCAGACACCCGTCCTAAGGAGACGTTACGAGATTATATGTGGTCTGATTGGTAATATCATCCTGCAAATGATCAGATACTGCATAAGCAGCAGAGAATTTACAGTTAAATTAATGTTTTTGAAGGCTGGATGCTTGCTTATTCTGGTGATTTCTTGCAAGAAATCCAAAGCTCATTGCAGTTGATTTAGTTATATGGCAAGGATGAGTGACGGGGATAACAAACCCTTGCAAATCCAGACCTGCTTCTGGGTAAAAAGAAAAACTGAAATGTCCTGCCAATTCAGTGATTATACTAATAATTACAAAAAAGATGCAGCAAAACCTTCTGGATGATCTGAGAAAACTGCATATACTGTGGCTGGCACAAAAATCCTGAGATTACCGGAACGTTTGGGTTTCAGAGTTTTAAAACCATGGAACCCCAAATCAAAATTCGTTAGGAAAAGTAGAACAATCTTGGCCGTTTCAGCTTTTCAGCTCCTGTCTTCTGCCATCTCGGTGTCCTCAGCCATTATGATATCCATGTCCCTGATATCTCTCTTCAATACGTTCCCAAGCCTCGCAATTGCCTCAGTCTGTTGTTGTAAGACCTGTCTCAAAAAGGCGTAGTAATGTTAATCTCGTGTTTAAATTTGAAAATGCAGGAGCTAAGATGGGCAAACTCAAGAGGTTCCTTTGCAGTATATATTTTGGATTCTATATTCCTGTTATGATACGCCTAACTCTATAAGAATCGTAAAGAAACATATCAACAAACTTAATCGACTCGGCAACAAAGAGTAACCTCCTGCAAGTCAGCAAGGCTCTGGTCATGTATTTTAGTTGATCCTGGGAGATAAATAGAACCAGTTGCACCAATGCCATTTGCTTGAACTCGAGATATTGTCAGCAAGTTCTGGACCCTCCTCGAAAGTTCTGCTCCAGATCCTCTCAGCTGCATTTGGTATCATACAAATATAAGTAACATCAACCAATTGAAGTCCCAAAAGAGATATAGGTGAAATCCCCAGGGGTCAAGGGCACGAAACATTTCGGCCAAAAGAAGAAGGCCACAAAACATGAACCTGTCTAGTGATTGCAGCCAGCTTCTCTGCCAACTCAGCTTCCCCTTTTACTAAAGGCAATCGACATCCTTTACTCTCCATTGCTTCCACTATTCTCATTGCCTTAGGCACACAAAGACACAAATGAGAACCACACAAACTCAGAAGCAACCAAAGGAAGCAAAAGTTAACAATACCGATCCATGCTCCAACGTCTAAATAAAACACACAAAACTGAATGAAGGCAACTAAGAAAACCATAGATGTTTGTCTTCAACAATGCTCAGCAGAAAATATCCTCCATCAGACTGAGAGTGGAGTAGTTTGAATTTGCGATGGAACAACTAAAATCATGTAATTATTTCCTGGATCATTCCCGCTAGACACTATGACAATTTGGTTAATCAGACGATATACCCTCAGAAGGCGCCTTTGAAGGCCTTGCTCTTTCTGTCTCATTCTCTGGATCCAGGGAAGTGTGTCAGCTTGAAAATGTCTCTGAAGCTGCAAAAGATACGCATGTGAGAGCAGATTCCAAAATACATGTTGCACAAAGATAGAAAGTTAGTAAAAGTATACCATCTTCACATTACTCTGCGTCATTTTTAGTCTCTCTGCATCTGAATGAATGACTTCATCTTGGAGCTGCATCAAAAATAATATAGGCATTGTCACGTGTAACTTACAACATCGGTTGCAATTAGAATACGCATGACTGGAAAAGTAAAGCCCCTGTATATCTGCCTGAATTTCTAGGATAGGCAAACCGATCAGAAAATCGACACCAAAGCAACCACAAAATAGCCCAAAATTTCATGACCCAAGCCCAATGAATCCTAAGGAACCTTCTTTGACGTGTTCACTTTCATCAAAAAGTTCCCTTCCACTATGAAACACAAGTTTAACTTCAGCAATTAACTCCATGAGAACTAATATATTACCCAACTCAGTCATCTGTCATTCAGACACTCAACTGTTCGGTTGAACAAAATATTTGAGAAGCCCGAAGAAGCGATGCACAAAAATAAAATTCATATCTGACCGAAAGGTTTAGGTCAAACAATCCTTTGAACAAACTCCCTATGATCTTCTGAATCAGATCCAATATGATTAATTGAATAAATTGATCTATGCTGTGCCCCTCCCTTGGAGGACCAATCTACCTTTCTACACCAGGTACTATAATGTGTAAACACTGCAGCATCCTCCCAATCATCAATGACTATGATCTTGCTCATTCATTATTAATCTAAATGGCAGTACCTAAAGCATAGCTCCTCTTACTTATCCTCTAAAATTAAATCAAATCTCTTCCTGAATTAGTACGAGATTCAAGCCTCCAACAGTGCATTTTCATTGGCAACTACCTTGTCCACAGGAGATCATGCAACCTAGGCACATCTCTCCTTGTGAGCATATAAATCTCAACACTGAAATGCATCGTAGTGTTAACCGAGTTAAGTACCTTGAGGCGGTTCGAAAGATCCTTGAAGCCCTGGACAAGCTGAGGCCACAGGCGCTCCCGGTCAGCACTCTCCATACCCTCCAACTTCCCCATAGCCTCCGCCCACATGATCTGGCATCGCAAACTATACTTCCAACTTAGCAATTAATGTGCTATGTGGTTTCATTTCACACGCTTTTCAACTGTTTGAAGAGAAAAAAAAAACGAAGAAGAAGCTCACATCCGATACACCGGCAGGCTTCACTCTATATTGCGGATCAGTGACGCTGAACAACAAATGCTGCAAAGTTCAGAGGATTCTTAGTTTACAATGTACACAATCTCCACAGGATTAGACAACTCCTCTACCCAACTGCTGAGTACTCGCCCTAAAATGACTTCATGAAAATGTTGTGTGCAAACTTCAACAATTTAAACCACAAACGTCACTTCAATCACCTCTCAAACCTAGCTCAAACGAATTACTAGCTACAAAACAAAGGCAGCAGAGTCTCACAGTTTGAAACAACTGAAAACTAACCTTAAAGGCATACTTGGGGTTCCCAGGCTCTTCCTTGTACGCATCAACGATAGCCTAACATCCACCAAACATATCGAGAGCAATCAACACAAAAAAAAAACCCGAGCAAAAGCTCGAAATGAGAGTAGAAAAAACAAATGTGAATTCGTCTCAAGCCACAGAAGAACAAGAGATCACTTGAATGTCCCGATCGGCGAGCGAGAAAGGCAGAGGAGCCACGGGAGCCATCTGAGTCGTCAGCTGGCCACCGCCGAAGGGACTCGCGGCCGGCTGCGGCGTCGCGAACGGGGACTGGAAGCCGAAGCCGGCGGACGCCGGTTGCTGGAACGACGGCGTCGTCTGCTGCTGCTGCTGCTGCTGAGTTTGGGAAGAGAACGGGCTCGAGAAGATAGAGGTCCCGAAACCGGAGCCGAACGCCGGCGCGGAGGACGGAGTGGCGAATGCCGGCGTGGAGGACGGAGTGGCGAACGACAGCGTCGAGGACGGGGTGGCGAAGGAGGGGGAGGATCCGAACATCGCGACGGACGGAGTCGAGAAGCGCCGAGAAGAAGGCTGGAGAATGCGAGGGGTTTTCTCTCGGGAACGCTTTGCTTAGGTCAGGAGCGCCATTGTTGATGCGGGAGTTCCTCCTTTTCGCAGCTCAAATTGCTCGTCTTTGCCCTTCTTCCTTTTCTCATGTTCCGTCCTTTTGAGTGCAAAACAGCGCTCCTCGCCCCATTTATTTATTCCTTTGTTTTTTTTTAAATTTTATTATTTTCAAATAAAAATAATGACATAAATGATTTCTGAACTTTAGCTCAATGTATAATATGATCACTAAAATTTTATTTTGTTCAACTTTATCCCTAAACTTTAGCTCAATGTGCAATATGATCTTTGAACTTTTAATTTGTCCAATGTGATCTATATATTTTTGGTACATGTTCAACGTAATCTTTGAATTATATGAAAATTTTCAATATTGTCTTTCTATTAATTTATGTTCAGGAGTAATCATATAATTTAGGGACTAAACTGAATATGTCTCAAAAGTCTATTGACCACATTAAATGTTCATGGATCAAGTTGCATATTTGGCTATAGTTTAAGAATCATATTGAACAAATTAAAAGATCATGGATCACATTGTATATTAGGTCAAAGTTCAAAGACTATTTATGTCATTTTTCTTTCAAATACTTTGTTTTAATGTATTTTTCTTTTTTTTTTATGAAATCCTATTCTGGTCATCGAAATTCCAGATCAAGCGATCGATAGCGAGATTTACCTTAGTGCCATGTCAGGGCCGAATACACAAGGGATTATTACTCAAGCAAGAGAAGAATTTGCTCGAAATGTTTGATGGTACTTAGCTTGAGAATGATTGGCTTGTTTGAGCTCTAAGGGCGTGAATGACAAAATTTTTCTTCTCCGGCCTTATTTCTGGCCCGAAATATAAAAATTTATCTTTTTTTCCAGATACGTTTATGAGCAAAAAGTAAAATTTGATAATAATGTAAATTTTCTATTCTCGAAATAAAAATTCGTTTAATAACGACACAAAATTTTTATTCCCGCTAGCCAATGGCCAACGGGTGGCTAGCAAGCGACAGCAGCGAGCAGACGATTGGTGAGGGGCAACGAGCGAACGGACGGTCGATGGCAGTGGCCGATGAGGGGCAATGGCAGACGATCGGCAACAGATGCGAACGGCTGGGGGGTGGTGGTGGCCAGCGAGGGCAGTGGCAGACGGCTGGCAAGCGGCAGCCGATGAGTGGCGGCCGGCGGCGAGTGTGCACCGGTGAGTGGCAAGGGTGAGCAATAAATAGAAATATTATTTCTTTTTCTGTTTTAAAAATAGAAAAATAGAAAATTTTAACTTCTCATTTCCGTTCCAAATCTATTTCTAAGCCAAAATTTATCCCATAAATAAAAAAAAATAAAATTATTTCACCAAACGGATTTCTGTTCTAACTCTATTCCCGGGAAAAAAAATAGAAAAATAGAATGGTTATCGTTCGCGCCCTAAATATATCATGTACTTCACACTAAGTCAAAATCAAGCTCGATTCTAAAAGTCCAATCTGATCCGGTTTGAATTGAGTATCGAGCCTCGAATTTCTTAAGCAAGGAAAGAGATCTTGATGGTAAACTACATCAACTCGACTTGCTTCTCGACGAGTATTGAATCCTGGACTACTAGTTTTCAAGACTCACTGTCGCGGGACCGGCGATTATAGGGAGTATCGGTCACTTTGAAAACGTCGCTCTCTCGGTTGATCTAACGTACTCGATGTGTGTTTTAGCAACAACAAAAAAAAAAAAAACTACTCGATGTGTGAAGCTGACTCTATGAAATGTAATATCCGTGTGTTGGTCGAGATGCACAGAGAGCAATACTCCGGGAGCATGCCACGTATCCCTGTAACTGCGAGCTTCGTGGAGACAGGTATACAAGAAGGAGTGCAGCCACCGAGTAATATGGTAGATTGCAAAATCACATGCATGTTGCTGTCGCCTGGCCTAGTTGCATTGTTGTCTGTCAAATGTTATATGTCGCATGTGGTCGACTAACTCGAACGATAGAGGAGCTACATCAAGCTCGATCTCGCCTAGCTTACTGCAGCACGACGCGGGTCGAAAAGGCCCCGTCTTGGAAATAAAGAAATCTGGCAACAACTGTCGTAGTTCCATTTTGTATCAGTTAAGCAGAACAGCCGGTCAAGGATAAGTATGCAGGTGAAGAAGCCGAAGTTGGGCGCGGGAGTAGCCAGAATTACCACCCAATGAGCTCCTCCATTTCCTGGAGCGAGTCTCGCATTACCAACATGGTCTGCACCAGCGCTTCTGCAGAAGTTAGTAAATTGAAAGCGGAAATAATCTCGAGAAAAGAACAATGAAAGAACTGATGGAACCATGATCGATAGAACTAATCGTACCATAAGAAAAGGTGACCAAGTGAATAGATAACCAGAGAGACCGGTGAAGAATTTGAAACGTCCTGCGAACTTCAGCATGTTGAAGGCACAATCGATGGAGCTAATGGGAGGACGCCTCTGACCTGCCTGGGATTTGATGAATTGCGTGAAGGCATAAAAATTTCTACAAAAAGTCCCGCAGATCGGCGTAGCGAGCCCGGAAACCACAGTCGCCCCTAAAAGTCATGCGGGTTAAACAGCAAGATACATCAATCAATCATCTCCTGAATTTATATGAAAGCAAAATCACATGCGAAGCCAGAAAATTTGACCACAAGTGCGAATAGATCAACTTGAAAAATTTGACTAGTGCTAACACTGTCATTCAGCAGAAAACTGAGGAGACTGAAGATGAAAATGACTGAACAAGAGATCCAAAATAGACTTACCAAAGCGTGCACATGATTCGTCAACGTGAACAGAATCCTTAAGATAACAGAACGATTGATTATAAGACAGGAGGAAGGTCGTGCAATGTAATGTGCCCACCGTCACTCGATATTGACCCTTCCACAGCGCTGAGATTCCCTTTTTTGCAACAATGCTAGAGACCGCATGACCAGCGCTTCTATAAATCACACGTTGTGCAGCCGGCAAAGCAGCATCAGCCACAATAAGCTTTTCTATCTCAAATCTCGGAACGAAGACGAATGATGCCGATGTTGCCGCAAGAATCCCACATGTTACTTCTTGATAGAAAGGCAAAGGCATGCCTCCATTGGCAGATATGGCTTTTCTTCTGAGAGTCCTGTTTAAACAATACGCAAAAAATGCAAGGTGAGATCGGTGGTAGTAAGGTTATGTCAATAAGGATCTTTCTCTAATGCAGAACGAGCATTCTTTATTACTCCAGATTCGCAGCAACATTTTCCTAGATAAACAAGTCAGTAGAAAATCCACTTGAATGTGATAGTTACATGAACGAGAATTCCGTAAATGTACAGCTTTATGTCGATGCAGCATGTGATATGGAACATTATTAGTACTCGCTAAACCAATCTAGTATTCAGCAACATATGAATTGTTTAAATTATCTTTCTGGAGATATCGTATATTTCTCATTCTCTTGGTGGTACTAATGCAAGCAGTACACAACTAAAAGCCCAGAGACGATCAATCTCACTTCAGAAACCTACGGACACTGTACATTTGTGAACCGAGACTCGAGTCATGGGAGGAAGAAAATGACGAGCAGTCCACATGAGAGTTAAGACTATCTTTCTCCGAGTGATCGTGTTTCAAGCAGTACCGACAGCATATGACAATCAGCAGTACTAAGAAATTCGTCTCTTGACAGCGATTTGAAATTCAATGTTTGCCCCCTTGTTTAAATCAATCAACCAGTCAATTGGTTCTGTTTTTTCCTTCGCTTCAGCTACAGGGAAACGGTGCATTTACTGAGGGGAAAATACTCAACTTTCCTTAACAATAACAAGCAAAATCAAACTCTTTTTCTTTTAGAGAGAAACGTAAAGAGAAGAATATGCTTCCTGAAGTAACTCAATGGTATTCGAAGGGACAGTCTTCGCAAGCGTGTGCTTCCCAAAAATAGGTGTCCTGGCGCTTACTCATATGAACCAAACATCACAGCATAAGGTAGAGAAGCCAGGACCTTCCCGCCGGGTACCTGCACTCTTGGAATTCAAAATTTAGGCAGGGAATGGTGAATAAAAAAATAGGTAGATTTGATGTATACTATTATCTTTCTCACACAAAGCAACGTTATTAATAGGCATCATATACGAAAACCTTAACACTAGATTCCTCTGAGCATTAAAAGAAAGCATACTGCCTAGAAACAGAGAAAAGGAAAATGCACAAGGATAATCAATCAGTATCAGGTGGTAGCCGAGCAAGCACTTACCATCGGTTTCATGTTTAACTGCTTACTTTCCTCAGATAATGCAATAGCAACAGGCATTATGATGTTTGTGCAGTATTAATAGAATGTAGACAAAGAAGAGAGTTTGGATGGCAAACAAGTTGAGGGGCAAAGAGTATACATATAAAGGGAAAGGGAAAGCACATAGACCCGACATCTTCAAATTATGTAGATTCGCTCCCCTTCCTTAAAAGGAAAGAAAACAGGAAATTTGATTAAAACATGGCAGATCAAACTGTGATATCAGTACTGCCACACACCGTGAATGCAGGTGTGACAACTTTGTTGGAAATGATAGAACCAAAAGCTAAGTTAAGAGTCGTTCGAGAGAGTACCATATACAAGACAACATTCTTTCCAAAAGCTCGAGTTTGTACTAAATTCTGTGAAATGGTGGATGACTATAGTTCTATCCATTTCTCTTTGACCTGATCATGAAGTCCTGGCGAACAAACACCGACCATCGGACCTCCCTTTACTTTCTCACGACAACACCAGTGTGTTCATATGTATTCCAAAATATGTGTTCCTTGCTATCATCAGCTTTCCCAAGACTTTTTTCTTCAACCCAGGCCTCGCCCTCTTTTCCTCCAAGAGCAGTAATTGACCACTAAATTTCCTGTGAGATCTTATTATCTAGACTCAGAACGACTCATGATTTACCACTAAATTTCCTATGAGATCTTAGTATCTAGGCTCAACAAAATCCAAAGCCGCTCAGAATGACTCATGCCCTGACACTTTAATCTCTTGGCATTTGGTTAATGACTTTGTCCACTCGTCCTAAATGTAATAAATCTTTCGAGTGTTTTAATATGCTCATTTTGATGGCAATGCAGACGGGTCTGGCATCATTTCCGCAAGTTCATTCATACTGATATCCAGATGCTGCTTTCGCACCAGAACAGCAGCAACGTTTCAAGTTACACAGCATCTACCTCCAGTTTAGTGAGCAACCAGAAGCTCAAAGCTCGATGTCTGTCATTTTTTGTCCCAGTGACAGAAGAGAGAGCGTTTGCACGAAACATCAGTTTTTGCAGAAAGCAGATGGCAAAATGCGGCTTCAAAAGCAAGCATGTATTTCGCTTCACTGGCGAAATAGACAAGTGTTGCACCATTTTCAAGTGAAACGACACAGGATCAAGATGGTGTTGTTTCCAAACGTAAAAACAAGGCAAGAACGAAAAACAAAAAGGAAATGGTCGACCTTGTCGAGGTTGATCTTTTGTGGATGGTGATAAGAGTAGAGGAGGCCCTGGAGCACTCGAGCTGTTCCTCCATTGGCAAATGGCTTGACCGCGAGCCACCACCAAGAGGTACCACTACGTCCATTGCTAACAGAGTGAGAGTGAGAGTCGTCCATAGCAGAAACCCTTTGGTCACTCTTCCACTCTCTCTCTCTCTCTGTCTCTCTCTCTCTCACTACCGTCAAGTGTCGTCGTGTTACTCTCTCTCTCTCCGTGAAACGGGTCTTGCTTTAAATTTGATTCTCTCTCTCTCTCTCTCTCTCTCTCTCTCTCTCTCTTGCCATCGCCATTGCTTCTCCTCCCTCCGAAAAGGGTGGTGAATACTGCGACTTTCTCGACTACTGTTCACGTCGTACAAGTTTTGTGAATAGAGAGACCACGCGCAACTGTATCGTATCACGCATAACGTAGCGACAAAGAGATTTTCCTTCTACCAAATCCTTCCGTGAAATAAGACATTTTACTTTCGGCAGCAAATCACAGGTCCATTTGTAGTTAAATCGAATTCATATGAACTAAAAATAAACTTTTTCTTTTTTTTTTTTTGGTAAGGAAATAAACATTTTTCTTCTAAATCTCTATTTTCCAAAAAGAAGATATATTTTTCTTTTTCTTGATTTCTTGAGTAGAGATGGACAATAAGTGCATCCCTCTAGGGCTCTAATGAGTGAAGGCGAACTGTCAAAAACAGTACCATTTCTTGATGGCGATGAAGTGCTAACGCGAACAGATAATATTTTGAAGGGGTTCTTCCGAGAAATCTTGAAAACGTCAGCTTAGAAAAGTCACCGTGAAAATTACACGACTAATCCAACAGTAACTGCTTTTTACAGGAGAGTATACGGATATTGGCATGCCCTTTTTATGCCTTGATTTTTACACTGTACAAGCATGGACCGGATGGATTGATCTTACAAACTTGCCATTCCGAACCAGGCGTCGCATTCGGGTCATAGGACAAAGTGTGATGACCGGCGACTTCCTTAGCCGAGAACAGCAACAGCTTCCCGTTTAAAGTCCCGAGCCGAAACGCGGCTTCCAAGCTCCGACGAGGTGGGAGCGACACCGTGCTCCATGAGTTCCCTTCCGGGTCGAAAACAGACAGCTTTTTCTGGCTTTTCCACTCCATGCAGAAGAGCCTCGTCCCGAGCACGGCGTGGGCGGTTACCATGACGCACCCGTTCTTCAGCTCGCACCACGCGCGCTTCTCGGGGTCGTAGACGCAGACCGATCTCGCGCTCCCGATAGTGAAACTCGACCGCCCTCCCATCACGTAGAGCTTGCCTTCGAAGCCGCAGGCAAAGCATCCCCACCTCGGGAGCCTAAGGCTCTCTATTAGAGTCCACTTGCCCGTGTCGGGGTCGTACGCCTCGGCGCTACCGATGATGTTGCCTTCGGCACCGTACCCTCCGACGGCATAGACCATTCCATTAACTTCGGCGCAGGCGAAGTTGCAACGAACCTCGTTCATATTGCTCAATTTGCTCCAACTGCACACACGAGTGAGACTCATTTCTGTTTTGCAAACCGAGCTAAATAGATCATTACAGGAGATTCTGCGTTGATCTGTTCAGTCGGAAAGTTTCTACCTCTCGTACTTTTACTACTTCTCCAATTAAGTCACGAAACCTTCAATTCTACTGTACATGCCATTTTCCGGCACACGATCCTGTCAAATCCAGCTCAATATGGCCGTAGAGGACCCCGGAGCATGACGTGAATTAAATTGCCTACGTGACACTTCCCAAGAATATCGAATTGATGGGAGGATATTCAACTGATGGGAGCATAAACATATTGACAAAATGTGGATCCATTCAGTGTCTTTGACCCAAAAAAAAAAATCCATTCACTGTACACGACCCACGATGGTACCCATTTAGGAAAATATTTTCATCCATGTCACACTCCAGTGTCCTCTGGTGGCCATCTTAGCTCGATTAACCGGATTTTGTATCATAGAAACTTTATAAGATAACGTTTCATTTAAGTAAATTTGATTATAAAATTAGAAAAAGTACATGCACACAAAATAAAATTTTCATCTTTTCCGATTTGAATTGATTTAGGCATGCCTCAAAAAATAAAAACTATGCAACCCTCGAGAGCTTTGTTCAAGGGCAATGATTGAAATTCCAATGAGGGAGTCGACTGTTTGCTATAGCTATTTGGCTATTTCTCATGCAGAGAGCTAAACTTGTTTGACACAGAGAACGCACTCTGCAGATATATGACAGCTTTATGAGGACTTGAAGCAAGAATCCATGATTGACAATCAAATTAGATGAACAGTTTACACTAGAGAATTTGATCATCAGAATCTAAAATGATCTCTTCTTATCTTTTGGAAGGCCTCGTGCAATGAACAACTTTATTAGAAATTTGGAGAAATTCATCAAGCGTAATAGTGTACCTGTTCAAACGAGAGTCATATTGGTAGACTTCCGCAGAGACAGTGCCGGATCCACCCGTCACTGAATAGCCGCCAACAATTAAAAGCTTTCCATCGACAACAGCCACCCCAAAACCGGACTTCAACGGACCGGGCATCGAGGGAAGGCGCCACTGCTTGTTTCCCAAGCTATCGATGGCCTCCCAATGGCTTTCCGTCTTTCTGCCATCCGTGGTTAGGATAAAAATCCATTCTTCGAAAGTACCTCCTAATTTTCTGGCGAGTTGAAATTCGTTGCTTCCGAGAAATGACCTCCACTTTTTGCAAACCAAGCCCATAGATGGGAACTCGCGACGAGGAACGAGTGCAAGACATGTTTTCGCCACATCATCAGGCAAACCGGGTATTATCGGGCTGTCGAATTTACCGAGAATCTCAGAAGATGAGTTACGACCTGATCTTGAAACGGCCATCTTGCTTGGCTGGACCAAAGTGGAGGAACACATCGCTGAATCTAGTAAATCTCGTCCTTTTCACGCACGAAGCCTATGATTTACTTCACAAAAATAGATGCCGATAACTCTAGCGCCCGCGAAACCCTGCTACTTTAGTTTTTCGAATCCTCGTCAGAACTTCCAAAGGCAGTTTCTTAAGTTGGTGGAAAACACCTGCCTGAGAAAATGAAATATGCAACGGACAGTCACACATCATAAGGTCATGACAATGTACATCGTATAGTCGAACAACATAATTGGCAGACAGAACTTTGACCGTGTCTATGGAAGTCGTGATAAGCCAAACCTTATCTGAACTTATCAAACCAACTCCAACCCATTCTTTATACTAACCAAACCAGGGGAACAAGCATTTTATTCTAACTGGGATACAAATACTTGGCATAAAATAACTAATTCAAGAGCCCTTTCCTAATCGTCCCTGACAAAGCACACTCAGATCTCATCCATTTAGCTCGACTCCTAGAACAGGACACAAACAGAAAGAGAGAGAGAGAGAGAGAGAGAGAGAGAGAGAGAGAGAGAGAGAGAGAGAGAACCCATGAAGCTGCTTAGATGACAGATGCCAAAAACACTATCCACCCAAGACACTCAGAATCAAGGAAAAGACGTCCACAACAAGCATGGATATAGCAGCTTTTCTTCAGGAAGAGCAGAGAGAGACGGAGAAGTGTGAATGAAATGAAGAAGCCGCCTGAAACTTGCCAGCTTGGTGTATATAAAATAGATAAAGAAAGGTGATGACGATTAGAGTGGTTACACTTGGTGTTCCGAGAGCTTGAAATATTTGAAAGCAATGAGGATTTATATAGAGAGGCGAAAGAAAGGTCCGGAGAAGATAAAGATGACAGTGAAGCACCACGTCAGGGAGAAGAAAGTCTCTTCTCCTTCTAAACTTCGTTGGAAAGAGATGGTGCTCCTTGCCCGAAGGAACGGGCTAGTGCTGTCTTAGTTATCTTTCTTCGGAGACGACTTCCTGAAAAAAAAAAGTTTATATATGTATACTTTTCAGCGAAATTTTGGAAAAAGAAAGATCTTTTGGAGTAACCTAGTCTCGAGTGCTTATCAGCAAAATTTGCTTATCACCTTGGGAAGAAGTCCCAGAACGCGTCGTGGAAATCGTAAAAATCGGCGAGTTCAAGTTCATTGCACCGTAATATTATCATTATCGCAATCAGCATCATACGCTTTGCCATCGTCGTCATCTCATATCAACAGGAAATCCATGTGTGCTGGCAACTTTAAGTTGGTGCATCGATTCGGATGTCATCGGCTTTTACCGATCCAACGTGAGAACAAATCGGTGCACGTCATGCGTGTATCACGATTCATGCAGACATTGGCTTTTGATTTCTTATTGTTTTTACAAGTCGACGTTATATCTACGGTACTTTCATCAATAATCATAGTATGTATTGAGGGGATATTGAAGCTCTATGTTTGGTGCAGATGTTATTCATTCTCATCATGTCATCTGACCACTTGTTTCTCCAATCCCGTTCACCCTGCCCAATTCTGTTGACCAGAAAGCAAAACTCCATAGTTCTTTAATTCTTTGAGGAGATGCACTCGATCAACGAAACGACCGAATCAAAAAACCCATTGCCAAGTCATTGGGCGGTGCCCTCTGCTATATTGTGGAAAATGAGCAACTAGTTAATTCAGTTGATGAGCACTCCGCTGCGATCCAAATAGAGTTTTAAATGTATGGAACCGAGGTTCTTACCTCCCTACATTTGTCTATGTCAGATAATTCTTCATGAGATGATGATGATAAGAGCAATTGGCTGGACAAATGGGAGAGAAGTAGAGCTTTCTTTAAGCCGACTTTTCAAGAAACGGCTGTGAAAGTTCTTCGAAAATAAACTAATCATTCAACCACAGAAGCCACAGCTTACATCTATGCTGAACTTGATTATATAAATAGCATTTCAGTCACCGCGACCGACCATAAGAATTTCTGACGGCGAATCTATAGGCAGTTGAACATCATAGAGAGATCATCACAAGAGGAAAATACAAGAAGACTGTTCCGCATACCACTTCCAGGATATTAAAGAATTTCAGGATGAATTTATGGTGCTCTTTGATAATTCCAGGATCGCAAAGTATTGGTGAAGCAATATAAGCATCGGGCAGTGCCTCAGATGAACCTCAAAACCAATAATGATCGAATTAAGAGCCACACAGTAAGAAAATATGAGACAAAAGATCGATAGGAGATAAAAGGATGTCATCAGCTGGCCACTTCATACCTGTTTAGAATCTCTTGATAATCGAATTCAGCAACTAAACATATATTGAAGAGCAAAACAAGCAATTATACCACCTAACAACATCGTTTCTTAGGGCACGCCAACGACAAACCATAGCAAGACATGACATAATGCGTGATGACTTGCAGGCATCTCTAGAGTTTAGAAAATATAACGCTAGTATCTCCAATACAAGAAACCTCAAGGATCAAAAGAAAAACCCCTTACCTTAAACTGTAGGTAACATCAAAAAGAAGGCCACTATTCCCAAAACAGCCATCCTTTGGTTATAGGCTATCGAATTACAATAAACACAGACATCAGCTTCCGCACACTGTATAAGTTCAAATCATGCAATGGCAGATAATAAATCCGATTTTTTACCTTTTACCAATTTCCAAATCCCGATTCAACTAACATGGCCACAATCATTGCTATAATATTGTGTCCAAGTAGAAGCATCAAGATCCTTCACAACAGCACCATTGCTATTGCCTAAAGATATGACAAAACTGGACTACATTTCCACTAAATGGCTGCTTCAAGCAAAGCCGAAGATAGAATTAAGTTCTATAACTTCTCTGGACAACAACTAAGCCTTAAGCTACTAAGTTAAGTCGGCTACAAGGATCCTTTATGCCATTGCGATCCACCCTCACAGTATATGTCCCTCTTGACAACAAAAATAAAAATTTCGACTGGTAAACTGAAGTTAAAAACCCAAAAAATCAAGATGTCAGTCCACCCATCGCTATACTCTCCATAGACAAGGTAAAACTGGAATCACTCAAAGATCAAGCATACTAAAACCAATCTGACTATTTAGCATGCTTAGACACAGTTCTGAACTCCATGGTCATGGCATAAACATTACGTATGTACCACATATAATCAACAGGAAAGCGACTCTTTCGAAACAACCATACGAAGCGAGCACCTTATGAGGCAGCGAAATTGGCAATAGCAGCAGCAGCAGCAAGCAAAAAGAGAACATTGAGTCCAAAAATTTTCTATTGCAGATATTGTCTAAATTCTTGACAATCTCGGCCATCTATCCTCTGAAAATCCATTCATCCAACGCTCAAAAGAACAATCACTGGGCTGTCGACTTTTCAGGAAACTACTAGAACAAGCCTACTTCTTAGAAGATTTCTTCTTTGAGCTCGAGGAGGGCTGTTGGGGCTGCGGTTTGGGATGCTTCTCGGCTTCGGTCGGGTCCAACCACTTGAGCGGATGGCGATTGAAGAAGGGCCAGTTCGGGACGGTGACCAACGTGGTCAGAACGACGCCGCCTGCGTATATCAGGATCATCATCTGGAAAGACCCAATGGTGTAACCAGTCGCGAATGCCACCACAGCAGACGCCACGAGCATTATCTGCATCAGCTGCTCCGCGAGCTTCTGCCCTTGCCAATCCATCTCTAGCATCACGAGAATCGACGCAAATTAGAGCAATCAAGCGACTACCCGACCTAATCACACGGCCAATTACCACGACTCCGACCTAACCATCGCGATCGAGAGCATCTGATCTCGAAAGCTAGGTCCCACGTTGAGTTCCGAACGATCGATTTCGCCGAAAGAAACGAAGAGCCCGATCTATCGCATAACGTCAAATTCCGACGCTTTCCAGGCAAAATTACGGCAGCCAGAGGCGAATTCCTCGATCTCAATCGGATTCCGATGATCAAAAGGCGGCACAAAAATCAGGAACAAAATCAAACAGAGATTGAGGAACTAACGTGGAGTTCCTGAAACAGAAGAAGCACGGAAGGGAGACGCTTACTGGTGCGACGTGAGAGCTGACCAGATCGAGACGGCGCTTTGGACGCTTCTTCTCTTGTCTGAAAATGGAGAGGGTTATAAAGGAAAACGGACGCTGCGAAGTCTCTCCCAATCTTACAGCGCGGTTCACAGAGCAAGTCAATATGTCCACTGAGCGGAAGAAAATGATAAGGCCAAAAAAAAATTAAAATTAAATTAGATAGAGTATCTTGATCGCTTATTAATCTTAAAACAGACTCTGTGATTTACTAAACTATAATGCATGAAAAGAAAAAAAAATGGAAGACATTAAAAATTGCAATATTTTTCTTATTCGAATTTTTTATTCGGGGCATGTTCAACAAAATCGAAAAAGGAGAAAAAATTGTTAATTCATTATATTTATAATGAGTTACAATCCAAACTCAGGAAAAAAAATTTATCAGTGTTCGCCAAGTAACATTTAACTTCACAAATGTGACTATGATGTAGAATCATTAATTTGGCAGGTGACAGACATTGTTTGACCAATAACCAGCCGATTGCACCGAATACGTATATAAAAAGAATAATCAACGCTAGATATTCTAGATGCACTTTTTTAAATATAATTGTGTAAGGATTACTTGAACCAAAGGTGGCGTAAAATTTTTAAATGAATATTATCGTATACAATCAATGAAAGATAGAAAATGAGTTATTGTGACTTCATAGTAAATCAAAACAAGACTTAAAACTATAAGGGAAAATGACACAAAACAGTCTTTGAACTTGTGCTCAATGTGCAATGTGGTCCATGAATTTTTTATTTATTCGATATAATCCCTGAACTTTAACCCAAAATGCAGTGTGGTCTTTAAACTTTTGATTTATTCAATATCATTCCTGAATTTTTTGTATATGTTCAATTTAGTACTTAAACTATATGAAAATAATTAATGTAATCCTTCTATTAATTCAAATTTAGGGACTATATTGAATATTTTCATATAATTCGAGGACTATATTGAATATGTATAAAAAGTCGAAGGGCCACATTGAACAAATTAAAAATTTAGGGACCACATTGAACATTAAGCTACAATTTAGGGACTATATTGAACAAATTAAAAATTTGAAGATTACATTGTATATTGAGTCAAAATTCATAAACTGTTTATATTATCATCCCAAAATATAATAACAAATAAAACACAGTATATTAATTAAATTTACTTTTCTAAATGACACACTTGGACCCGAGTAAATCCTTAAAAAGATTCATTTCGTTAAAATAAAGAACGAGAAAAATAATTAAGAAATGTTAGGGACCCCACATGGATGAAATTTGCCCTACAGTTACCTATAAAGAAGACCGAATCAGAACACAACACTGTTTTGAATCGTGGTTTATGTCAAGGTAAAAGCTATGAATAGTAAATGACATATCGTTTTCCATCGTCGTCATCAATCTAATGGGGTATATCGTGGATCCTACTCGGAGTGACTAATCAAAGAAGGATATGGAGCATAGTTCCAGTTAGAATTATACTTAAAAATATTGAATAAAAATTTCCATTACTACTTAGAATACCTTGCTTAAGTCGAGCGCTAACAGAAAGACGGAGGTAATTAAAATTTAATACGCTATCCTCAGTATTGCAAATAGAGTCGGGCATGACAGATGACGGAAAAATCACATTGTTCCAAAAATCCACAGTACATCCTATGGGGAAGACTGAAACAACTCTCTCCAAAAAGAAGGCATCAGAGAACGGGAGCCTCTGTTGGGTGTTGGGTGCGTCCTGGTTCATTTGGTGTTAACTTCATGCAGAACTCCTCACAGCCTGTGACCTCTTGGACTTGCTAGTGGCCAATTGAGTCTCCGGCTGCAATATCAAATGACTCCACACATCAGCTAAACAGAAGATAGCTTGGGTAATTACAAAGATCATCACAATATTCAACTACTTTGTATGGTACATGAAAGAGACCCACCTCCTTCTTCACGGGTTCTTCCTTCTCGGACAAAATCAACTCGATATGGCAGGGGGATGACATATAAGCTGTTTCAGAGAAGAAAGAAAGCACTTAATTTTCATTGCTCAAAGAAAAAGGATAAACAACTTTGAAAAACTGAGAAGCTACAGTGAACTTACGATTGATTCTTCCGTGAGCACGGTAGGTACGACGCCTTTGCTTCTGAGCCTGGTTTACCTGAACGTGAGATATGAAGAGTGCGTCCACATCCAACCCCTTGACCTGATGACCAATTGCATGTATGTTAGTAATGAATAGCGGGAGGTACCACTATCACCAGAATGTTGCAATAGAGAGATTACAAGTACCTCAGCATTACTCTCAGCATTCTTCAACAAATCCAGTATAAATCGAGCTGACTTTACGGGCCAGCGTCCTTGTCCATTTGAATGCCTATTCTTGGCCTGAGCAGTTCGACCAACACCACCACAGAACCGCCTGAAGGGTATGGCTTGCTTGTGTGCCAGAACATCTTCCAAGTACCTCTTGGCCTTAACCAAAGACAACTTCCTTATGGCAAATGCGGTTTCTCTGGTATTCTGCAATAGAGATAAGAACAATGATAAATACCAACACCTTCTAAGTCATCACTTCACTAAGAAGCAGAAAGATTACAATAAGCTTGGCCGAAGAAGATTGAGTTTCAGACAAGAGGCAAGAGAAATTTAAGGCTATGAGTACTAATTGTCCCATCATTTACTGAACCATCAGTCATTACGTTATACAGAGGTTCACCCAATAATGATGAAATTGATTTTCCTGAAGTTTACGAGAGCTCCATCCACAAGAGGCAATGAGGCCCTGCTTTTTTCTTCAGGGTTCTTGGTAATTAGGGAAATGGAAACTAATCGATACCGTGCACCTATGTTGCTGCAACAACACTATTGTCGTCTTGAGATAAACCATATTTCACCAGTTTCAGATTTTATCCTGACAATTCACATTGAACACTTAGATCATATCAGATAAATATAGATCTTCAGCTTAAATGAAATTGGGGGACCTTATGTACATGTCTTAAATCCAAACAGACAATGTGAAATAGCAGTTCCAACGATAGAGGCATCAAGATAAACCATATTTTTGAAAAAATATCCACGACGCTCATGGACTGTAAATATAAAAACGGAACCCCTCCAGATTCCATAAACAAAAGTCACTTTGAAAGGTTCGTATCTGAAGAGTTCAAAGGGGTTATGGTGTGACACCATTTTTTGAACCTTCAGCCACAATAGATAACAGAGATTCACCCAATAACAGTGCATCAATTCCCCTGAAGTCTACGAGAGATCCATTCACACAGGCAACAGATCCCTGCTTTTTTCATCAGGTGGATTATCATCAAATCATAACGGTAGCTTAACAAAGTTCTTTTGATCAGATACACCTCACGGCAGGTAATAGCATCAATTTTAGAAATCATTTTTACCAATGATAGTTCATCTTTACACTCAAATTGACCAGCTAGATCCAAATATAGAGCAGTAACTGCACAATGTAACTCTTTCATGGTTCCCAGGCTTCATGTCAATCTCACTCCAGAAACTAGAGAATAAGCATACAGTAAACAAGACAATCACCACGAATAAGGGCAAAGGAATATTTTATATTTTTTTTTAACTATTTACTGGAAATACTGATGTGACACCATTTTTTGAACCTTCAGCCACACTAGATAACAGAGGTTCACCCAATAACAGTGCATCAATTTCCCTGAAGTCTATGAGAGATCCATTCACACAGGCAACAGATCCCTGCTTTTTTCATCAGGTGGGTTATCATCAAATCGTAACATCAGCTCAACAAAGTCAATATGATTAGATACACAACGTGGCAGGTAATAGCTTCAATCATAGAATTCATTTCTCGCAACGGTAGTCATATTTACACTCAAATTGACCACCTACATCCAAATATAGAGTAGTCACTGCACAATGCAACTCTTTCATGGTTCACAGCCTTCGTGTCAATCCCACTCAAGAAACCAGAGAATAAGCGTACAGTAAACAAGACAATCACCACGAATACGGGCAAAGGAGTTATGTATCTTTTGAACAGAATGTTCAAATTTTTTTACACTATTTACTGGAAATACCGATGAAGTAGCAATAACATGAGAACCTTCGTACCTTGAAATGAACACGCAGGTCGGAGCCCCTCGCCTTGCAGGCTGAAAAACGAAACAAAACCAATGGATCTCGAACATCAATTCTAGGAACGAACAAAACATCCCGCCAATACTCGCAACAAAACTAGATAACCAAACGAACCAAAACAGAGAATCTAAGTACGGAGAAATGGCAAAATCGCACAAGTGAGGGATCGTCACGTACACTTGGTGGCATTGTCGGGCTCTCTCGAGTACTTCACCTGAAGAGATCAACGAGCAATCAAAACGGCGTGAGATCAATGCAGCTAAGGCACGAGAACACATAGACCGGGAGAGAGAGAGACCAGAGAAGGAGGAGATGGAGTACCATGGCGGCTCCTGTTGACGCTAGGGTTTGTACTCGCTTGGAATGAGCAAGGAGAAGGAGAAAGCGAGACGGCGCTCTTTATATAAAAACGACGGCGGCAAAATATGAAACCCTAATCACCAGGGACGACTAGAGAGAGGGTGAAGCGACCGGGGCCGTTGATCTGGGCCTGTGATGGGCTCTTCGAGGCCCAATCATAGTACAGTTTGATTTTTTTTTTCTCTTTCGTGGGGGGCGGGGTCGAAGAACTTCTCGTTTCGTTAAGGGAAAAAATCACTAAAAACCTCAAACTTTACCACATATGATATATTTATCCTGAACCTTTTTTGTGACACCAAAAATTTCAAACTTTACTATTTGTGACACATTTACCCCGATGTATTTAGTTCATGGATATTTTCGTCTTTTTTGTTTTTTCTTTGTTTTTCCTTTTTTTTTCTTTCCGGTGAGGGGGGCCCTTGCTGGCATCGAGAGAGGGCGGCCCTCGCTCTCTCAAGCGAGGGCAACCCTCGCCGGATCTAGCGAGGGCCACTCGTCGAGCGAGGGCCGCCCTCGCTCGACGCCGGTGAGAGCTCCCCTCGCAGGAAAGAAAAAAAAAAGAAAAAGTAAAAAAAGACGAAAATGACCATTGACTAAATACATTGTGAGTAAATGTGTCACAAATAGCAAAGTTTGAGGTTTTTTGTGTCACAAAAAAGATTTAAAATAAATGTGTCACCGATGATAAAATTTAAAATTTTTGGTGATTTTTTCCCTTTTATTAACTAAAATCCGGGTTGTAAACATCTGTATATAAAGTATCCAACATGGCCCACGTCCATCAAACAGTTGGCTTCTCAAGAGCAGTGTGGCTAGGAGTGATTGGTTCTTGAGCAGTCTGATTCCCACCCAAGAACTGGACCACTCCATCCTAAAACCAGACTGGACCGATCGGTCCTGTTCTTGCGTCGGCCAATATACTCACAGTATTACTCAGGCTTTTTAACGAATAGATAGTGATCAATTCAAACGTAGCACGAGGAGTCCACATTTATGCTCCAATCTCGATCCAAACAAATCTCAGTGATACCAACACGTATATAAGCTACGAATAGATCCATAATCACTGCTCAACTCTCATTTAAATATTAGTCTCGAACATCGTGTTTTAATCTACCCGAAAGAGCAAGAAGGTTTGTACCTTCGATATGCAGTCTTTGGCCACGGACGAGGATCGGATCGAGCAAGAGATCTTGACCTTCGAAGCTTTTATTTGCAGTGGTCGATGCCGACGGTGAGGCTTCAAACGAGAGCTTTGAGCTCCTCGAACGCACGGCGAAACAGGGCTAGATAAAAAAGACTCTTCAAGTGAGAGTCGCCCAAAGAGGGAGGCAAGAGTCGAGGGAGAGGGAGGCGATGGAGGGTGAGTCGAGCAAGAGAGTGAGAGTGACTGAGAATAAGGCTCATGTTGCGAAAGAGGGAGCGACGGAGCGTGACTCTTACTTGCGAGAGAGTAGAAATGTGATGATTGGTTAGACCGAAGGTTTTTGTTCAATACATTAGGGCTTTTAGTTTTTAAATATTGGCAATAAAGTAAAAAAAAAAAATCAATCTGGTCCTGATAGTTCAGATGGACAGTTCTACACATGAAACTGGCAACTAGACTAAAATCACCAGTTCCATTTTTTTGAAACGGGGAACCGAAACAGTTCCTTTTACTCATCCCTAAGTGTGGCTATATAAATAATTGTGTTGAGTATGGCTTGAATTTTCTATGGGCTTGGGCTAAAGCTTGAAAGCAATTAATATTATTTTTCTCAAATTATTAGATTAAGAAGTTGAGACAGAAAGAGTCTTGGTTTCTTTTTGGGTTAATACCACCAAAAATCCCAAACTAGTACATATATGATAATTTACTCCGAACTTTTTTTTTACCACCAAAAACTCCAAACTGGTACACATGTGACAATTTTACCCCTAACATATCCTTAAAAAACCCCAAATTTGTATACTTGTGATAATTTTACCCTGAACATATCACAAAAAACCCTAAACTGGTACACATGTGATAATTTTACCCTGAACTAAAATTTTAATAGGGTTAATACCACCAAAAATCCCAAATTGGTACACATGTAACAATTTTATTCCGAACTTTTTTTTTACCACAAAAAATCCCAAACTGGTACACATGTGACAATTTTACCCCTAACATACCCTAAAAAACCCCAAACTGATACACTTGTAATAATTTTACCCTGAACATACCACAAAAAACCCCAAACTAATACACATATGACAATTTTACCCTAAACCAAAAATTTGATATTATTTTTTCGAATTTTTATTTATTTTTTTTATTTTTTTCTTTTCTTTTTTTTTTGTTCATCTTCAACCTCTGGGCGGTCGCCGGACCGGCAACCGGCCAGAGGCAGAAGCCGGCGAGGTTAGCCCCGCCGGCTGCTGGCGAGGGCCGCCCTTGCCTAGGCCGGCGAGGACAGCCCTCGCCCTATGCCGGCGAGGGTCTCCCGACGCCGGTGAGGGTCGCCCTCGCCGGATCTGGCAAGGTCGCCCCTCGCCGACATCGGGCGAGGGCTGTCCTCGCCCGCCCAACTGAGGTCGACCCTCACCAGCGTCGAGCAAGGGCCACCCTCGCCGGCGTCGGGCAAGGGTTGTCCTCCCCCGCCCAAGTGAGGGTAGCCCTCGCCTAAGTCGGACAAGGACCGACCTCGCCTAGGCGGGCGAGGACAGCCCTCACCCGTGCTAGTGGGGCCGACCTCGCCTGCTTCTGCCTCTAGGCGGTCACCAGTGTGGCGACCGGCCAGAAGTTGGAGATAAAGAAAAAAAAGAAAATAAAATAAAAAAATAAAAAATAATATTAAAAAAATTATTAGTTCGGGGTAAAATTGTCACATGTGTATCAGTTTGAGGTTTTTTGTGGTTAGAAAAAATAGTTTATGGTAAATTTGTCACGGATTTACCGGTTTGGAGTAAAATTGTCACAGGTGTACTAATTTTTGGTTTTTGGTGGTAAAAAAAAAGTTTATGGTAAAATTATCACAGGTGTATCAATTTGGGATTTTTAGTAGTAAAAAAAATTCAAGGTAAAATTATCACACATGTATCAGTTTAGAGTTTTTGGTAGTATTAACCCATTTTAATATTATTTTTTCGAATTTTTATTTTTTCTTTTCTTTTCTTTTTTGTTCATCTTCAACCTCTAGCCAGTCGCCGGACGGACGACCGACAGAGGCGGAAGCCGGCAAGGTTGGCCCCGCCGGCTGCTGGCGAGGTCAACCCCGTCGGTATCGAGCGAAGGTGACCCCCGCCTAAGCGGGTGAGGACAGCCTCGCCCGACGCCGGCAAGGGCCGCCCTCGCAAGATCTGGCGAGGTCGGCCCTCGCTTGAGTCAGGCGAGGGCGGCCCTCGTTGGCTTTCGCCTCTGGCCGGTCGCCGGTCCGGCGACTGACTAGAAGTTGAAGATAAAGAAAAGAAAAAGAAAAAAATTTGAAAAAATAAAAAATAATGTTAAAAAATTATTAGTTCAGGATAAAATTGTCACATGTGTACCAATTTGAGGTTTTTCGTGGTTAAAAAAATTAGTTTAGGGTAAATTTATCACGGGTTTACCAGTTTGGAGTAAAATTGTTACATGTGTACTAGTTTGGGGTTTTTTGTGGTAAAAAAAAAGTTTGGGGTAAAATTATCACAGATGTACTAGTTTGGAGTTTTTTGTGGTAAAAAAAAGTTCAGGGTAAAATTGTCACACATGTACCAGTTTAGAATTTTTGGTGGTATTAATCCTTTCTTTTTAGCCACATTTTGCAATCCTTAATTATATAGTGGAATTTGCTTCTCATCTTCCCGTGATTTTTCCAGCGAAGGTTTTCCACATAAATTTGGGTATTCTTTATTCTTCTCGGTTTTAATTTCATTATTGTTTCTGCATGAGTCATAACAAAAGGAGAATTACCAAACAAGTCTAAAATCTATTACAATTGTGACAATTCAATCTTAAACTTTTTTTTTGCCAACTGTGTCCTAAACCTTTTGCATTTATGATAATTCAGTTAATCCGATCAATTTTAATCGGAAATCTCTAACATGTACGTTGACTATCCTATATGACACGACTAGTAATATCGTCAACATTTTTAAGTAATATTTCGAGTTTATTTATTTATTTTCTTTTTTTTTATTTTTTTCATTTCCTTCTTCCTCTAGCTTGTCGCTCGACCACGGCGATTAATTCCAAATTCACAGGGAAATAAACACAACGAGGTAAGCTATACAGCTTGTAGGGGAAAAGCATAAAAAAAGTCATAAACTTTGTTATTAATGCTAATTTAGTCATAAGCCTTTTTTTGGTGCCAATTCAATCATAAGCATTTTGCATTTATGCTAATTTAGTTCTAAACCTTTTTTTAGCCGGAAAGATTGAATTGGTACAAAAACAAAAGGTTTATGACTGAATTGGCATCAATGCAAAAGGTTTAAGACTGAATTGGCACCAAAAAAAGATTTATGACTAAATTAGTACCAATACAAAAGGTATAAGTCTGAATTGACATCAAAAAAAGATTTATGACTAAATTAGTACCAATACAAAAAGTATAGATCTGAATTGATACCAAAAAAAAATTTAAGACTAGATTGATACTAATACCAAAAGTTTAGGACTTTGTTGACACTTTTCCCTAGCTTGTACTATAAACGCAATGCCCCCTCCAGCAGAACTTGCGAATTTAAAATATGCAGTAATCCAAGAACATTGCCGATCGATTGAGGCATCGGATGTTTAATCCGGTAAGGGTTCGAATCAACTTTAAGGAAAACAGATGTCCCAATAACTTTCCTCATTCTATTTCGAAGAACACATACTTCCCATCTCCAATCGTTTGCTAGGAAATTTCTATGAGCGGGGTATACCGCTCGATTCAACCCGGCCGTGTTTGCATCAGATTCGCAACGTTCTAGTGTAGTCAGGATTTCTTTCGACGCTCTCCATTGTAATCTGTACAGCTGGGGACCGATGTCTACTGTCACAGTCAGTCTATTACTGTAAAATTTTGAAAATTCTCTCCAACAAGTGATAACACACGGCAACGCTAATGTAAACTCCTTTTAATCACCAGCTAATTCAACATCAGAAGTCCTGGAAAGGTGAAATATACTAGCATGAATGAGATTAGAAAATGTAAGTGGACATGAAGTTCGAATACGCGATGACATCCACCCAGTCAGGAAAAAGACCCTTCAACTTCACAGCTGCATCGACCAAATGTTGGTCTACCACATTGACATCAACTCTTAAATCCTTCGAACTGGTAGCCTGCGATCACAGCAAAAAGGTAATGATGAACATGTCATGATGCGAGAATCATATATAGAAAGTAAAGTCTCATCCGCATGGATCACACTGTAAAGTGTAGCGTAAGGGAGAGTGACTGCAACTAATGCAGACAAATTTTGCGTTCCAGAAACGTTAGAGAAATCAAATTTATGTTGAAGGGACAAATGATAGAACAAGAAAATGAAAGGAATAAGTGAATAGGATCTAAATGCAAAGGACATTCGCACAACAAATTTGATTTCTACCCAAACGCTCAAGTCAAATCCAGGAACATTACCTCCAACCAGAAAGTCCAATTTTCATTACTGTAGCCGCTCAGTCTGCATATGTACGATGGAGGACCACCAGCGATGGTTTCAGGAGCTGTAGCAATGCAACTAAATGTAAGGGAAAATAAAATTTGGCCCAATTGAAGGAATTGAAGTGTTCTTCACTTAACCTGGAAGAGCCTCGTCTGCAAATGACCAGCTAGACAGAGGACCAGTTATGTTGAGCACTGCAACCCACACCTCATTCAAAGAGCTGAAAGGGAGAACCCCCCAGCCCAAAAAAAAAAAAAAAGGCTTTTAGCACCGCAGAGCTTACTTAGAGTTCAGGAAGTAAGAGGTGTCACTAAAGTACACAGATCTGATGCTCCAGCAAACAAATATCAGCAAACCGACAAAACCTGCCTTTCTTTCTCACTAAATAAAAGTACTGCCAATATACACTTGTCAAGATGACCTACAAGGCTACCGATTCATAAATACAGTTCCTGGTAGCTTGTATTTCAATCTGAAATCAGGCATGATGAGCCATGGGGTTTAAGCATGTGCAAATGTCCGTTCATCAATAGATCAACTATAATATGGTTTATTCTACTTACCCCAAGGAAAATTCCAAGTAGATTCTACGAAAACTATTGCCACTACTCTGTGATTTGTATGCAGATAGATGAGGAAAAACTTGATGATCCTTGAGAATGCCTTCGCTTGGTGCAGGAAAGTTTAAGCTTCGCGAGAACAAAAGTGATACTGGGAAAATCCCCTGCAAGAGAGAGGAAGAAAATATCCTCAGGTATCTGCGAAATACAAAATTCAGATGAAACAGAAATTTGGCTCTAGTATGCATTACAATAACATCATGTAGACATTCAACGAGAACTATATCATTGCACCTCACTTTAGAGTTCACGTGGATCAATCCTTTAGAACCTCATTTTAATGTTGTAACAGCCTAGACTAATTCATCCTCAACAATTACACAAGGTCAAAATGTTGACTAGGCAGTTTGCATCATATGATCCACACGAAGCCACTCTACAATCGTACATCAAACTTCTTCAATAGACTACTAGATGAAGCTGAATGGCCGCAATTTGATCCTCCAATGTCGATCAAAATACCGGAAAGGTCTGACTAACATTTCCCTTTATGATAACCAATTAGGATTTATGAGTAAAACAGTCAATTTGACAGCTGTTTGACTCCTCAGTTATGGTTACATACCATCCAGTTCTCCCTATCAGACAGATTTGCAGCATCAAAAGAAAAATCTGGGCTGATGTGCATTTCTTTTGCCACTTCAGGCGCATATTTGAAAAGAAAAGGCAAAGGATTGGAATCCACTACGCCCACATCATAACTGGAGTTGAGAACTTGATTTCCACCTATCAAATGGAGATGTGAAGTGTTGTTAGATAATCATCACATACTGCTTTCCATCTTAAGTAAGGTCCTACAATTCAACTAGACTATATGATATAATCAAGAAGGCTGGAATTATTGATAAACTTCTGAAAGTAATTCTTCCGGTTAAATTTTAGTTTAGTTGCTGTGCTACCAGCAGTGAGGAAGGTATGCTGGAAAACAACCCTCTTAGGAGCATCTCTGCTGTATGGGAAAAGCTGTGAAGACACTGCCATAGTAAGTATTGTAAGATGCACCAGGAACTGCAAGATAGAAGACTTGGCTAACCAACGACCACAGATAGGTATCAGAGGGCCCACACACCACCCAGTTGAAAGTCCAGTTACCGCTGCCACTATAATATCAGGCACGAAGAACCCTGCAAAAAAGTACTTAAAAGGTATCAGTCATTTATCCTTAAGAGTTTTCCTTGCTCACTTAATGAACTTCTGTGAAGTTTCAACCATCATTTATGTTAGATAACCATTTTCACCAAAACTGTAAGATATCAAGTACACAGATAAAACAGTGACTGCATGATTTCATTTTCATGAACATTGGTGGGGGAACTTCTTGCATCAATGGCAAAGTTGCCACCACTTCTCTTTAAATGATTTGTGCACTAGGAGCATCATAAGAGTACATAAATGTCCTCCAAAAAAGGCAAAAAGACGAATCTACAGGCAATTGACAACATGGTTTCTAGCAAGAGAACACAGCAATCACTTGAAGCACAAGGGTATGCCATTTTCAGCTAAACAAAATGGGAATTCAGTCTTATTTCGGGGTGACAAACCCATTCTGGCTTCAACGTAGGCACTGAAGAATGGGACTGGAACTGAAGCCAAACTTGCAGTTATGATGTAGTATATTGCCACCAAGAGAATCTCACTTCAATTTTATATCATCTTCGATACTTTTATTAAAAGAAATCTCTTACAATTTGGCTAGAATTAAGCACACAGAACAGACAGTATAGACAACTGAGATGATAATCACAAGAGCTTAGTTGCTGCACTAAAAAGAGGAAGAATAGTAGACAAAAGAGAGGTCAATATTAATCCAAACTGGATCTCTCTTTGGCATATCAGTTGCATGCACTTAAGATACAAGACAAGGTGACACGTCATCAGTTGCTGCCAAGTATGATGCGCATTACTACATCCTAATCCTAGGATGCTAATTACTGAACACCTCACATTGCATATGTCAATCAAGGTCATCAGAAAAGATACAGGTCCAGAACACTTGCCATAAGGAGGTGGAACAGAGCCCATCATACCCATCTTCTCAATTAAAAACTGGACAAGAAACCCGCCAAAATAGACAGTGTACGTAAGGCACGGAATTAGAGGTATCACGAAAGCAACAGTCGACCTGAAAGAAGTGACTCCAATCAGATCGAACTTCCTTATTATGAAAAGCGAAATATCAGGAGGGAAGATCAAAAAGTAACTAGTTGCCAGAGAAGAATCATGAGAAATAGCTATTTTCAGATGGGACAGCCAATCTATTCATGGCATTTAACAATTATGAACTTCTCTAGATGAAACAGTAGAATAACCATATATCTAACTGCCAATACTCATTTTTTGTTGAAAATACTGAGAGAAAATTATCGCTTAAGGTCCCTTTCACTCCTTTGGTCACCAGAAAGGTTCCGTATTATCACAGAAGTTGTACGAAGCTGTCAATTATCAACCATCAAAGCTGACACCATTTTTAAGAGACTACTCAGCAAATAGTGCCAATGGAGGTTTTCTTGAAAGTTTACTGAAAGCTCATCATGAGTTCCAAGCAAGAGTAGTTCTTTTCCATGAAGAAGCTAGGAGTCCCATGGATGATAACTCACAAGGGGCAAGCACCAAATATGCTTAGTTATAGCCTATAACCATTCAAAGTGCTGTCCATTAAATAGTTTATAGAAGCATGCCATAGTATAACTTTTTTAAACACTACCATAGTGAATATCGACTGCTTGACCGAATTGCTAAGCTGAAGGATATCCAAGAAAGAAGCATCGCAGCAGACAACATAAAAGTTACAAATCCGCCACTCAGCCCAGCCAAAAGGTAGGCCTGCAGTTACCAAAGTTGCTTTAGCAAGTTTACCAGTAGAATAAGTGAACATATCTCAAATTCACATTTAGCTCATTGACATTTTTCAACAAAAGGAAGTCATATATTTTGAATTGTATGACTTACCAACGTTACCAAAGAATAGAAACCAAATGCTCCCCAAAACCTCGCTTCATCAGAGAACGCCTGCATAAGTATTTCAGTCAAGTACTCAGTAGTGTCACTCAAGAGTCCTAAAAAAATTGCTCACATTATAATGACGACCATTCATATCACAGCATTACAAAGTAAAACCAAGAAGGCAGACCTCAGTTGCATACGTTCAATTACTATTTACCCGTTTTGCATGTGCAGCTGCAGTAATCATTCTCAAGTTTTAAAAGAATTGCCCTCAGATTAAAAAAAAAAAGAAACAGAGCATTGACAATACTTATTCGGAGCAGATTGTACCTCCTTTGATAATTTAAGATTTGAGATCTCTTGAGAGAGGGGAAAGTTGCTCCAAACAATCCTTGGAATCAAAAGACCAATGACAGAGCTGGGGATGAACATTATGAAAGCCAAATATGGAGTAGCAAACCTGCATTTGGTTACAGCACGTCATGCCTAGCCTGCAATTGCCTATGTTAACATGAACATATGCCGTAGTGTCCCCTCATGAGCCACACCCCACCCACTTTCTCTCTCCAGAAAGCAAAAACGAAAAGCGGCAGGCTACACCTATCAAGTTTAACGGGTGCCATCTTCTGAGATGATATGTGAAATCAAATGATGAGAACTCACCAGTTCATTGCATAACTTGAGAAGAGCAATCTCAGTATAGAGAAGACAATGGGAAAAAGAACACCAAGTATTATACCAGCAGAATGGAGCATAGTCCCTAGAGAGAGCAGAAGGCATTAGTAACACTCACTGCAGGCCAGGTAATTGAGCGAATGGTCATGACAAAGACAATGAAACCATATAACATGAACAATGAGTTACAACAGAAAATGGGTAGCAATCATTCTTTACCTTTCACAAAGTCACGGAGAATTGCAAACCAAGAACGAGAGCCAGAGTTTAATAAATGCAAAAGGAAAGGCATGGCGAAGAAGATGCCAACAGGAACACAATGAAGCACCACAGCCACCCTTCTAGGGTAATATATCTGAAAAATCCAAAACACTAGTGATTTTATTTGTATAATCAACTAGCAAGATACTCGTTGACATATCTAAAAAAAGTTGTACCAAAATCCACGATAGATAATCAAAGAATACAGCCCGCTCATCCGAGCCAGTAGATCCAATATGTTCTCTTTCGTGAGCATTTCTCAACATAGAGGAAGTTGTGAAGGCCTTAACTAAGCTGAACAAATTGTCTCCACGTGCTTGGACACTTCCAGGTCTGTTTAAAAAAGTTTGGATTTATGAGGAAGGAAACAAAAAGGTCAAAATTATGTGATTTCTAAGACCATACATATCAGTACCAAAATAGCAGATTTAAGGCATACAATAATCTGTCCACAGTGTCATATGAGGTATGGTAAAAATAACCACCAAGGAGAAAGATAATATCCAAGCCAGGAATGTTGCCATTATCTTGAGAAAATATTCGGTAATCTGTATCACCAGGAATTACAGGAAAAACATCCTGCACCCGAAGAGATGATTCACAAGTGAGACTGACAACTAAACCTCTGCAGCATATTAAAAAACCATAACCGCTGAGAGAGAGAGAGAGAGAGAGAGAGAGAGAGAGAGAGAGAGAGAGAGAGAGAGGGGGGGGAAGTTTGGCCCAAAAGACATTCGAAAGAGAGTACCACTCAATAATAAATTATTATAATAGCAGACCCTCATTATCTTCTAACTTCTCGTATATGAAACACGTATTTCTTATAAATTTCACAACCTGAAGATCTAACCCGACTCGTATGGATAAAATGCATGCATCTCGTTATAAATACTTGTAAATTATATGCATGTATGTAAACCAATTATTGGAGCAAGAAAATAAAGAACCTGAGCAGCACTATGTGCCATGGGATATATCGCTGATTCAGCATAAACAAGAGAAGGCCAAGAACCGGGTCCAGATTGGCAGACCAAATCTGTTGAGTGCATTGAAAAATAAAAAATCATCAGGGATGCAATATCACCAGAAAAGCAGTTAAGCATGAGAAGAACTGCCATTTTATCACAACCTGCAATTACTGATTCTGAAATTGAAACAAAATTCCCCAGAACATTACCCCTCTCTTTATCTCTATATAATTAACGTTTTGTAGATGAATATGAACAATCGTGCATGAGAATGAGGAGATAGATGTCATCCTGTTGGAAAAATGGGAATAAGACCCTTGAAAAGAGACTAGATGGTTATGGAGTATCTCCTTTCATCATTTCTCTGAAAAAGTATTATATGTACATCTCAGTGATACTCTACAACAAAATAGTTAAAGGACCCCTGCACTTTTCAAATACCAGGTCCTCCAGTTCCAGACGCTTCCACATTTATGAAAGCTCCAATTGAATCACGCCATCTGTTTGTTGTCATGAAGCCATGTGAACCCTGGAAATGATAATCAAATAGCTTCATTAGCTGAATATGTTCAGAACATGCAAAGTTTAAGGCAATTCTATTTAACAACAGTTTGCTAATGGTCATTTTAGCAAGCAAAAACACCTCATTTTTTTTCGCAAGTACTTCAAATTTTAAAGCGAAATAGTGTTACTCAAAACTTTGATGTCAAAATAAGAATGTAAAAATAAATCAATTAGACTACCAGATTGAGAATTTATTACCAGAGATATATATATAACTACCACTTACCAGCATGAAAAGTTCTTCTGCACCATTAAAAAGAAAAATGATGGGCCGAGGAGGCATCCAGTCAGCATCCACAATAAGTCTTGCTAGTTCCAGCATTGATGCTGCAATAAGAGTGAGAAACCTTATATGATGCAGAAAATGTTTATCCAAGTTAATAATCCAAAAATCCCAACTACGGTACTGATACTGCAAAGAGAAATGTAAACCTAATACAATGAGCAATAAAAATCAAGACTTTACACGGAAGGATTGGCTAAATGTATACTTTTACGCCGCCACCCTTTCTTTTTTGCTTGGATCAACATGATAAAGGAAAATAGATCCAAACACTTGACGAAAACTCAATGGGATTTCTACGTACCAACACATGAACCACAGTCACCAGCACCGGGAGAACCAAGTGGACTATCAAAATGGCCATTGACTAGAAGAGATGGATCAGTGTCTTGTGAATCTACAGATGATATCCTGCCATTAGATCAAAATTCAGCTTAAAGTCCATATCTACTGACACGCGAGCATGATCGGATATCGGAAGCTTGGCCCCTCATTGCACCACCAGTTATTGCATTATTAGCATTGGAAGAGGCCTCTCGGGGAATACAAGGCATAAACCAGTTTGTCACCTCGACACAAGTACAAGATATTATTTCTGGGCTATTAAAGATGAAAATCATCTTCATCCATGGAGTTTCTATACAGAAGCCAACCTCCGAAGCAAAACTAAAAAAGCAAACCACGATTTTTTATTTTTCACATGGCCCTTCAGATCTTCCACATAATTTATAAAGAAAGGGATGAAGGAGCCTTCATGGCAAGGAGCTCCATGCATCGACAAATTCGGTGATTTAATCTTGAAATTTGGAAGGGGGACGGGGAGAAGCCACAATCTTGCAGTCGTATTTCAGACATTGTCATGGGACAGTTACCTGGCAACTACATTTGTGTGATTTCTGTACCCAAACGAAATGCTGTGGCCCAAAAACATCATGTTGAACGATCCGGCAACTGTTGACTCCTCAACCACGATTCTGTGTAAAAGTTTCTTAGAATACTTTGGCGGAAGTAGCGAGTTTCTAGAATTTAACAACTTCTGAGGTTATAAATATAGCAAATGTAGTACCACCCAAAAAAGGAGGACCAAAAAGAGGAACTCCAGAAAAGAAATTGCAAGCTCAATCGGATTTCAAGATATAGATGGAACAAATTACTTTAACTTAGGCCCAGCTCGCTTCTTAAGCGTCTCCAACTGTGATTTGATATATCGAGCAGCTTCTCGTAATCCAGGACTTCCTTCCTATCAGCACCAGATTGAAACACTGCATTAAGCTAAACACAAACCGAAAATACAAGGATTACGCTATTCCACGGCAACTTCTGCTTTCTCTCAGTGGACATTTTTTGTCCGAATAACCAAATGCCAACTCCTCTGTGAGTCCTGCTCTATTTCACCTTCCCGAAATCTAATCAACTCAGCAGAAAAATTCTAGTTCCGGATATTATTGCATGGAAACACATTCGGAGTCAAAATCAAACAGCCGCGCCAAGAGAAGAGTACCGAAACACGACCAGCCGACTCACCTGACGACCGCCGATGTCCTGCGCCAGCACGCGGACGTGCTCGACCGCTCGAGCCTCGGAGAACCGATCGGGGGGCGCGTCAACCCCGAGCGGGTCCACGAACTTCATGTGGATCCGGTGGTACACGAGGATCGACATGAGGCCGTACATGATCGCCAGGGAGAAGAGCAGCTTGAAGCCCGGAGCGTCTCGGGAACTCCAAAACCTCAGCGCCATGTTTTTCTTCTTCCTCCTCCGGCCTCGCCTACTCGGCTCGTCGGAGCAGGTCCTCCCTCCGCGGCGGCAGGTGCGATCGGCCGGCGTGCTCGCGCTCGGCGTGGGATCGCGTGTCGGATGGACCGTGCGTGCTTGATTGGGAGTATCGATGGCGTCCTCGGGTGGTAACGAAAAGAGATGAAAGTACGAAACAAAAGAGCAGAGACGGTGGGGTCGGCCGAGGCTTCTGGTAAGATATATATATGCTAGAGATCTGTCGGGAAAGAGCGTGCGAACGGACTGCCATTGTCGTCCTCCCGCATTGACCCTGTATCATTTTTCTTTTTGTTCGAGTGAAATTATATTTAGAATAATCGGGGAGTGGTTAAGCATTTAATTTGAATATTAGCATGCACGCACTTGTGAAACTCACCAATAATTTTATTCGGGTAAAGTAAATCGAAAAAATTATTGAAGTTAATAGTGGCATGACAAAAAGAGTGTTGTATCCGAAACTTTGGAAGAAGAAACAAAGGTTTTAGTATAGTTAAGGAAACAGAATTATGTTGTCCGAAATCGTGGTATATGAATACAAAAATAGAACGCCTTGAGATTAAGAGAAATAAGGGTGGGAATGTGGAATTTTTTATTAACTTTTGCTGGCAAAATGCATTTCTTATTTTGATATTTTAATTGCACTGATGAACACAAGATAGCTTATGCTGATATGGAGGGAATTTGAGTAGCTTTGGAAATTTATGGAAGGGTTTCGTAACAAAATAGTTGGTAAAATGATTTAAGAGGTAATGGCCATTCTAGAAGTAGATTTTGTTATGTTGTGGACGTGCTACAATAGAAACCTATATTTGCCCCATATATAGCAAAAATTTACAAAGGTCAAGATCGAAATAGAAAAATTCCTCTCCGTAAAACTAAGGACCCATTTATCTCTTGATAGTACCATAGATTACGAATCTTATATAACAAATTCAATTGAGAACAAATTTGAAAGTCACATCTACCATTATGTAGAAATCTTGTCTTATTTGACATACGTGAACCGGATGATTTGTATATATCTGAATTTCAATCAAGCTGCCTATAACATTATACATCACCATGAAAACATTTAATTTTTATTAATTGAAATATAATGGGGGAAAAGGGCCAATGGAAATGATTTAGCAATGATTGCACGAGACAGTTCAAGGGACAAGGCTTTCGATATCGTGTTGATTGATGTTTATTGCTCATAGGTTTTGGGCTAATCGCCGCGCAAATTCTGGCCCACTCTATGTCCCCCGAGTGGACCCTCTCGAAGTTTTATAAAACGATGTTGCTCCACTTTCAAATATTACTCAAAGAAAAGGAAAGAAAAACTTATAAAAACTTTGGAATTATAAGCTCAAAATCTTCAACCCGACATCTCCATATCCAATAAAGATTCGAAAATTTCATGAGAAGAATGTATGACTTTTTTTGGGGGAAAATTTCCAATGATGATCGGACCATTTTTTTTAAATAGGATTCAGAGTGAATTCTATCTCTAATAAGAGTTTAAAATTATCAATTTAGTTCAAATAAGGGCTCAAGCTCTCCGGCGGTTCAACCGAATCTTCACCGACCAGCTTGCGCAAATGACTCATGTGCTTATTCTAACGGTTAGAGCTGAGGCAATTTTGTTTGAAATCTTTTGCTTTGAACCAATACGAAGAAGCTACAGATTAAAGCTAGTTTTTCGAGAGAGCTACGTGGTTTGAATTTGAAAAATGAATCACAATCCACCTTCTGCAAAATAATCCTTATAGCGATGTATGTAGAAATTGCAGTTCAATAAATAACTTGAAGGTAACAAAATTGCCATGTTCTAGCCACCGGAATAAGCAAATGATTCGCATGTGCAAACTGATCGATGAAAATTCGGCCAGTTGGTGTGGGCCCTTATTTGAGACTACGTTGGCTATTTTGGGCTTTTATTCGAGATAAGATTAATTCTGTACCATCTCTTGAGAAAATAACTCCACTCCATACATTTATTTAGAAATTTCCCCCTTTTAGAGATAATGAAATTATAAACAGACTTCTCGTCAATTGTTGCTCGTGCTGCTAATCATGTTGGGAAACAACATATCTAATTATGTTGGAATACAGTTTTCCTCGTGGAGGACTGCATTCACATGAAAAATAAAATTTTTTAATACGATAAGTCGCTCATCATGATGAAAATTTTGCTTGGAATATTAACTTAGCATATCGATCCTCCTTGTTTTATACGAAAATTTGTTTACCACGTGAAAAAAATCATTTTTTTTTGTTGATATATGTATGTTAGAGGTGGCAAAATGTGTTGAAGGCTCATTTATTAACCCATATATGATGGGTTGGGTCATATATGGGTCAGCTATTTTTTGCTGAATAAGTTGATATCAGTTGGAGTAATAAAGTCCAATAAAATGTAGGTTTTTAATGGTTCTAAAGCCCAACTTATCTACAGTGTCACTCTTCACTTGTATTCAACTTTAGGTTGGGCGGTTTTGGGTGGGGCTACTTATTTTTTACTTTTATCTTCTACTCATGATCTTCTTTTTTTCAAAATGGAAAAATAGTAAAAAAAATTATGATCTTTCAAGTTTTAGAAAACCGTGAAAATTAGTATATGACTCTATGTGTCAATATATATTAACTTATTGATTTTAAGAGATGTTGGCTACTTCTTTGTAAGACTAAAAAATTTTGCAATAAAGAAAAAGCCACAAACAAGTCGAAAATCTTATTTGAAACCTTATAAAAATTACTAAAACTTTTATCTTTTACACGCTACACACATAGCATAAAAGTTATTTATTTTTAAATATCTATGGTTTTAATAATGTGAGTCGAGTATGTGTTGGGTGAGGATCAAGTCGGGTATGCACTGAATTTGTATTTACATAAATGGGTCAAAATAGGTTAAATGTACGACAAAAGAAAAATGAGTTAAATAGATCAATTTGGGTTGAATCATTTTCGAGCCGAACTAACCCACCTATTTGACAGCACCAATGGATATACAGTTTAGAGATCAACCATAAGAAAGAATAGGGAAAACTCCGTGGACCTTGACCCATCGTGAATTGATTGAATTGCAATTTATAAATATGGACTTTGAATTTTGCACGAATCTCATCTCATACAATCTACCAAACATCTGTGGTATGTCATGGACACGCGTCGTGTCCATTTAGGCCTCTATTTGTTCAATGCGGAATTGGATTCCTCAAAAGACAGGATTAAAATTTCCTACATGTTTCATGTTTGGAGAGAAATAAAAGTGGAAATTTGGATTCTATATAGAAATTAGATTTCCACAAAAAAAATGTGGAATTGGATTTCCTAACCATAGTTTGTTCGTTGGGAGATTCAGCTTTCCAAATTTATATAAGAAATTGGTGTATCATAAATCCTAAAATTTATTGTGAAAGTGTAGCTGAGCTTAAAATCTTCAGAAAATGCAATCAAATCTAATGTGCATGCGAGATGGGCCATTGATGTTTTGAGTGATGTCAAAGGAATCAATGATAAATTAGAGTGTATGGGGATGAATATAGAAGGATAAATGCAAATATAAGATAGATTACAATCACCATCAAGGCATAAAAGACGCACCACCAATTAAGGATATAGATTGAGATAGACGAAGTTAACTATCAAAACTTAAAGACAAACCACGAGCTGAGGATAAAGGATTTCGCAATAGGAAAAGCTCAGCGCCAAGGTCTAAACGAAATCGCCAATCGAGAATAAATGGCTTCTTAGCTTACCATCAAGGAAGAATCCACGTTCTAGGGATAAAAAAATCGGAGATAGATATTTGCCCGCACATAGGAAAATCTCTTGTATTATTAAATTCAAGTATTGTCTATCTTACAAATGAGAATTCGCCTCTATATGTGGAGGAACTAGTACATAGGAAATGGACTGAGTATTAAAGACATGGTAAATACCTAACTAATAAAGTCTTATGAACTAGAAAATGCATTTAATATACATAGAGACTTGAACTTTGATTATCTACGACACAAAACTCAAACTGAAGACATTTGACTAGATGCAAAGTAATTAAACTTACGATCTAAATTTGGTCACCATCCTAGACAGCCCAATAGACACATTTAAAGATCAACGAACAACGATGCAAATCGATCAGAACAACCTTTGATTATTAAGTAGTCAATTAGTAATCTTTGAATCAACAACAAGCCTATAAATTGGCGTCTAGGTAACCGATCGACAACCACGAAATGGATAACTCGTCAACTGAATCGACAACTCTCTTGCAGAATGACATCTTCAACTTGAACCCATCAAGTCAAGTGTAACCAAAATTGGTCTTTTCCTTCAAAAAGCAAGTATTGAGTTGGATTAGCCGATGAGGTCCGAGTTTAGCTTGCAAGTTGATTGATACAGCTTGATGATCTCGCATCAAAATCCTAAAACTTGTCAAATTAGTGCAATCAAGTCAGTTTGTTAATTCATTCAAATTTGGTAAACAAAAATACTGACATGGCTTTTTCTACTACTTTTTTAAAACATGTGACTTTTTTTTTAACGTATGAATGGAAAATGCTGATGTGATATTAGTTTCATAACAAGATTTAGAACTTCTAAAGTACTAATCCCTTTTTATAACCACAAAATTATCAAAATATAACTGTACCACCACCGACCATTACCAATCGCCACCATTTGCTGATAGTCGCTGTCAGTAGCTGGTAATGGCGATGATTGTCAATCACCAGTATCGATCATCGTCGAGAAGTACTCTCCAAGAGGGTTAAAGTTTTTTGTTATCTAGACAACGGAAATGAATCTTATTCCGAGTTACTTGAAATGGAGAGGATCCCTTAATCACGAAACCAAACGAGTCCTCGAGCGTTTCCCTTCGTTTTCCATCCAAATCCGTTTGAAATCTCGAGATAAATGGGAATCGAAGCAACCTTATTCTCATCTCCTTCGGGTATCTTATACTCCCAAGTCGTCACAAATTGGAGGGGATCCGTGCGATTGCGCCTTGTGGCGCCACGTGCATGCACACGAATCCTCACATGATACCACAATCAACTACCCAGCACGACGTCGAATCTATACAAGCATCGAGAAATTTTAATGTACTAAATTGACAAATTGTCTGAAGTTACTTCCGCTTTCATCTTAATAATTAGTTTAAGTACTCGCAAACCCACTTTACTTAACGCACAACCAACCATCATTCTCTCTCTCTCTCTCTCTCTCTCTCTCTCTGCAACACAGTCACCAAAATTTGCGGAGCGACGCAGGGCCACCGAGAGGGCGAGCGTCGCCGACGAGGTGGCGGACGAGCGGATCTCGAGAAGATGTACGGCAAATCCATCGCCCTCTCCCTCGGCCTGGGCTTCCTCCTCCTCCTCATCACGTACTCCATCATCATCGGCTCCGTCGACATCCGATCCTACTTCTTCCCCCCGCTGCAATCCTCGCCCGGCGCCGCCGCCTGCGCGAACAATGCCGGCTCCTCGCCCCCCCTCCGGGTCTACATGTACGATCTTCCCCGGCGGTTCCACGTGGGCATGATAAACCGCCGCGGCGCGGACGAAGCGCCGGTGACGGCGGGGAACTTCCCCCCGTGGCCCCGCAACTCCGGGTTGAAGAAGCAGCACAGCGTGGAGTACTGGATGATGGCCTCGCTCCTCTACGACGGCGACGGCGGCGGCGGCGGCGGCGGCGGTGGCGGGAGGGAGGCGGTTAGAGTCTTGGATCCGGAATCGGCTGACGCTTTCTTCGTGCCGTTCTTCTCTTCGTTGAGCTTCAACACTCACGGCCATAACATGACGGATCCGGCGACCGAGATTGATCGCAAGCTGCAGGTAATTGAGTAGGTCTTATCTTTCCCGGAGACTCAAATCTACATTTCCCCGGTTCCTCGTTGTTCGCTGTGCATACCATATCTAGTAGAGCGTGTTGAGATTTAACATTCAGAAATTTGAACGTTTGCATTCGGCTGGTTGTGTTGCTTCCGCAGACGAAAAGCTCTGTTTGCCATCTGGCAAAAGGGCTCATGTTTTGATTCGTTAATCTTCTTTTCCCAAGAATTAATTTAAGAACCGACGATATGTTTTGGAGAGGGAGAGAGAATGTCGGGTCTGCTATGGCTCGCAGTCATCGGTCCTGTGGAATAGCAGTATTTTTTAGGCATATTGTGTTGATGTTGCTTTCTTTGAACTTGTCAAGTGCTTATTTGGATATTTTATGGCGCTGCGTTGGCATCGAATATGGTGCTTATGATGTATATCTCCGCATCCTCTTGCTCTTTGCCTGTTTATATATTTGTTTCTTTTTTTAGCACTCGTCAACACCTAAAACTAATATTCGTGAAGTGGGGATATCCAATTGCTTTCACTTTCCACAAAAGAAAGAACTGACCCTTATTTTGAAATGCTTACTGTGAGATAATTTCTGCCGAAAGCATTTCAAGATGAGATTTTAGCATGTGAAAAGTTGGATGCTTTGAGAAAGCTTTTGATGTGTATATGCATGGCAGGCGCTGATCCAATGAACTGGGGAATTTCTGTTTCTTTGCCCCCATTACATTATCTCCTTGCGTGTGACTTCTGGTCATGCACCCATAGGATAGTCAGATTCAGGATGAACTGTAAATATGGGGACCCTTCAGGTTCCAACGAGGAAATCTTTTGAATTCTCACAAGATGTTGAGGTCCACATGAATTCTCCTTTTTCAAGTATTCACTTCTTGTATTTAAACAACTCAATATGTTGCCAAGTTACTTTTTGGTATTAGAATGGAGTGTTTACTGGTGGTTTTATTGAGAGGCTGTAGTGATTTGGGTGTAAGTCAAACCTATTTATTTGACACTCTCTTTGGCATGGAGTGTGAATTCCAGTCTTTTGGTTTTCTTTACTTGTATTATGATTGGTTTCAAGACATCTTCATTGAGTCTTTACTACCATAGTGAGACAAATCAGTTACTTTCTGAAGCCTCTGTTAAAGTACTTAATCGTCATTTTTGGGATCGTCCTCTTTCTAGTTTATTAATTTTTGTCACACTATATGTCCTTTATAAATGGGACTTAATGATCCCTTTAAAAGGTAATTTCTGATGGGCTTTTTCTTTGTGAACAACTGTATCCTTGTTACAGTTGAATATTGGTTCTTCTGATTTCAGATTGACCTTCTGGAGTTCTTGCGGCAATCCAAATATTGGCAGAGATCTGGAGGCAGAGACCATGTAATTCCTATGACACACCCAAATGCTTTCAGATTTCTTCGGGAACAGGTGAATGCATCTATTCTTATTGTTGCAGATTTTGGTCGCTTCTCTAAAACCATGTCAAATTTGAACAAAGACGTGGTGGCTCCATATGTACATGTTGTGGATTCTTTTTTAGATGATGACACTGTTGACCCGTATGGGTTGCGCCCCCTGCTTCTATTCTTCCGTGGGAGGACAATCAGGAAAGATGTAAGCCTGCCTGGCCCTGCAGTGTGATTTACCTTCGAATAGTGAAATCTGAATAGCATGAGTACCTGTTTATTTGACACTGTATTTTTCCAACACTATGCCTATTACCGTTCAGGAGGGGATTGTTCGTGCTAAATTGGCAAAAATATTAGCTGGTTATGACGACGTTCATTACGAGCGCAGTATTGCAACTGTTGAAAGCATCAAAATGGTAGGTAGAGTTGGCCTTTTCTCAATCACTCTATGTATGTTCATAGTAAGATGTCGTATAGCATATGGAGTGATTGGGACGTTCATATAGAGTTACGGCAAAAATTTTAACTGGTTATGATGACGGTCATATGGATCTCTTCATTTTCGTGGTTCTTTAGAGCCGTTTTTTAGAATCTCGTTTCCGATGTCAAAGATTATGTGCGTTTGCTAAATAAGTTTCAGGGAAAGAGACTAGTAACAATGTGGTTTGCATTGCATTGAGTGTGCAACTTTTTACCTTTATTTCTTTTTATAAAGTTCCAAGAGTATAATCTTGCTTTTCTATGTTTAGTTGACTCCTTTTTACCCGTGCAAGCTCAATACCTGTCCAGTGATTTGATTGTTGTAGAAGTGAAGCTTTTTATATAAATAAATTCTGTCCACCGATCCCTTAAAAATTTATGGTGATAGAAGTGCTTTTAAAAGGCTACGGATGAATTCCTTTAGCCTTTCGTTTGCTTGAAACTCCTGATACTTTTGCTTATGGTTGCTCAGTGTTATATTCTGAAGTTGAGATTATCAGGACTAAAAGTCCTATTTGACTTTACCAAAAAAAAAAAAAAAAGGTCCTATTTGGCAATCCCTCGAAATGGAAGACCTTCGGAGAACTCATAGGTAAATGCAAGTGTGCTAATTGTTTTGGTCATCCAGTGGTGCTGCTTGGCAACAGGGAATAAAGAAAATAATTGCAAAGTAGCACTTCACCTGCCAAGTCGTCTTTAAATTTGTCTAGAAGTATAAAAATCTGAAACGTCCTGTCAGAAGTATACCTTATTAAACATCAAACATAAGAGCCTAGTATGAGATAAACTTACCTATTTAGTTGGTCACAGATATCTCCTTGAGAATATAATGCCTAATTGTATTATTATGTAATGTTTTTTAAAGCATAGAAATTTAAGGTGATTCTTGTTGTCTGAATCTGTTTCGAGCATCATCTATGATCCAAAGAGTATATGAATTATAAAAATGTGCTAGTTTACGTTTGGCTGTAGCTTTGAATTGCCCGGTCGTAGTTGATGCTTTGACTACATGACTTACAAGTACTCAGTCCAGTGGAAAGCTCTCTATTTGTACAGTTGAGTTGCACTGACATCTGCTAGCAGCAATGATGCCAACAGTGGACAATGCTTATTCTTTAACTTTTCTCTCGTTTTTCTCCAGTCCACTCAAGGAATGCGTTCATCGAAGTTCTGTCTGCATCCAGCTGGAGATACTCCATCGTCATGCCGGCTTTTTGATGCCATTGTCAGCCACTGTGTTCCTGTCATCGTTAGTGATCAGATTGAGCTCCCATATGAGGATGAAATTGACTATTCCCGGTTCTCGATTTTCTTCTCAGTCAAGGAGGCACTTACACCAGGTTACATGGTTGAACAACTGCGGCTGTTCCCAAAAGAGAGATGGATGGAAATGTGGGAGCAGATTAGAACAATTTCCCGTCACTATGAATTCCAGTACCCCCCAAAGAAGGAAGATGCTGTGGACATGCTATGGAGGCAGGTAAAGCACAAGCTTCCTGGGGTCAAACTTGCTGTTCATAGAAACCGAAGGTTAAAAATTCCAGATTGGTGGGGGCGAAGGAGATGACAGGGAGGAGCTTGCTGTTAAGACACTGTACATCTACGTTCTCTATCATTATAGCAGCGCCCATACAAGAATGGACAAGATGCAGAGACCTTGCCAAACACAATCAGCGGCATTTTTAACTGATCGTGATCTGTTAATTGGATCTCATTTTCTTTCCTACTTCCCAATCTTGTAGTCTTCCACCGAGATTTTTGTAGCAACTTCTGCTTGTTGATGTCTAGCAAATATTGCGGAGGCTATATCCATGTACAGTGTCTGTCAGGATTGGCCTCTGTCTTTTTAGCTCTCTATGCATCTTTAGCTGCAGAGGATGTGTAAGTTGACTGCTGTTGGGATTTTGTATCATTCTGCAGAAGAAACGATTGTCCATTCTTTTGTTCATTACAAATACATGAAGTCGTTGCCCCTGTGTGATCACCTGAAGGACTCTGGTATTGCACCCAAGATTTCCCAGATTGAACTCGAGTAAATCTTTAATCTCCAGCATCGGTCATGAGTTGTGTGGGTTATGTTTTCGAGACCAATGTTTCTCAGTCTTGGTACCGCAAATTTGCTAGGGCTCTGTACTTCGCGACCCAAGACCCTATTGAACGCGGCAATTTGGAGATTGAGGCTTAACTGCCAAAAAATTTGCGTTTGATTTCTTACTGCCACGACTCATCGTCAGCATGCGATCCTTGGGCAGCACATCCAACCTTCACACTCGGAGCAAATGTTTAAGGGAACAAAGAGAAGTATGCCATGTGCCCTGCCTTCTTTCATAAATAGGAAACTCCCTCCTAAATCAGTCAAATAATTGGAACCTGAGACCCGTGAAGCTAACTCAAACCTCACGGGCACTTAAAACACAAGCCCAAATTCTAAAAGACCCCTGTACGATATACTACATAAGTATACTATCAATGTCCAAAATTTATGGGATGTGAGCCCGAAATTTTCACTCGAGTTAAAGTGGGGGATGACCAGTAGGAGCGAACGTACTTTCTGGTCGTACTCGAGTTTTTTTTGACATTTTATCGTACTTTTTATTAAGCCCCTACTCTGCAAGAATAGAATAGCCCTGAGGGACGGTCAAAGCACACCGCTCACCGCTCACCGCTCACCGCTCCGTCCTTTTGTGTTTGGATGCAGCGTGGGGCGACACCCAAGATTCTTGCTGGCTCGTTTGCCCTACCTTTTTGAAGCGTAAAATACGATTCATCACCAGATCGGTCACCCTTTCCGCCAGTCCCCGCAATGAAAAAGCCACGTGGCGGTCAAATCGAATCTAGTGCTCGAAGTGGTCCGATGGATAAACAAACGATGAACGACAGGACGGTGATGGGATTCTGCTACAAAGCTCTTGATTTGTTTTTTAGCCGGGAGATTTTTTTATAGCGAAAATCCCAGGAACCGATCCCGCACCTCCGCCACGCTCTTGCTCGGCCGCGTGACGACCACCTTCCGTTCATAGCGGCCGCCGGCCTAGGCCCACGGAAAGGGCTTTGCTTTCAGTCCCAATTTGCAATTCGACGAATTTTGCTCAGTTGCCCAGTTCGAGCAACGAATCGAACGGTAAAAAAAGCGAATCGAAAACCGACGGCGACAGTTCCGTTTGGGGCGGACGAGGTTCGGGATCCGACTGCCGTCCGAACGTGAAGTGAGATATTCAAATGCTTATTGAGAGGAATGGGTGCTCATTTCGAATTGGCTTGCAACTGTGATTCCTGATAAGTTCGTGCCCATCGCGTCGCATCATTTCATTGGGCGGCGGAGCCCCCGCACAAATGGCCGTCGCCATGCACGTCCAAGACACGTAATATTAAATTAGGACGAAACCGAAGAAGGGGGAGTGCTTGTAGTCGTAACGTCTCACCGTCCCTGTCTGCGTCCGTCACTCTCAGTCACGCTAATCTCGCTCGAAACGGGACCAAGAAACGTCTGCCTCTCTCTCTCTCTCTCTCTCTCTCTCTCTCTCTCTCTCTCTCTCTGTGTCCGAGGAGCATATTCGTCGTCTACACGGTAGATCGTCTGGTCTCGACTGCGCCAAGAAGGAAGAGGAACGAAGTCCGGGCATCTATCTGGTCGTGAACAGACCTCGTATCTCAAGAAGCTTGGAGGCGTTTGCTGGTGCTGGATCGATGAGCCTCGTCAAGACCCAGCAGAATTACTCCGCTGTTCGCACCCTTTCGGTCTCAGCTCCTTCCTCCTCCTCCTCCTCCTCCTCCTCCTCCTCAATCTCCAGATGTTCTCAGGGCCTCGCTCCTTCAGGTTTCTCTCTCTCTCTCTCTCTCTCTCTATGCGTACAATGCGAATGCGATGCTTCCTTTTGATTCCTCGACAGTTGTCGGCGGTTTTTTTATTCTGGCGATGCGGGCTCTCGCTTCTTTGCGCGCTGAGTTTTTCGTTTATCCTTTGCCTTTTCAAATTCCGATGTCCGCTGCTCTGTTTTCTGGAAAGAATGGCTATGAAAATCGGCGACGTGTGTTTTTGTAAGCGCGAGGCGTTGGGCCAAGTCATCGTTTTTATCACCGCCAATGCAGGTCGTGTCCGTTTCGGTGATCGATTGGTTTCAGTTCGAGTCTCGTTTTAGTTAATCAATCGACCCCCTCCTTCATTTCCTGTTTCTGAATCTAAGCATCTGGGTATGTCAAGAGGATTGTTTTTGCTCTGCACCTGTTTCTTCCATATCCGAAATCAAAGTTTGAGTTTTTACATCTAACGAGCTTGAAAGGTGAAAGAAACACGTGTCATAGAGGATGGTAAGTATAATCAGCCCCCCTAATCTCGCGTGTTAGGTGAACGTACCCGGTTCCTTGTGGTCATAATCAGACATCTGCTGATTAGCGATTAGTGGTTGATTGATCCCACAAAAGCACAAACAGAGAGAAGGAGAGGTGCCGGATTTTGTGGAAATTTGGTCGCTGACTTGCTCTGTGGGAAAGAAAAGGACTTGGGCCATTAATTAAAAATTCAATGCTTGATCATAATCACGACTGTAGACGAACAAGCCTGCCGGGAAACAAATTGCTTCTCTTAGGGTCCCATCTCATGCAAGCCGGGTCCTCCATTTGGGTTGGTTCTAGCACTGCTCGCCAAATATGGGCACCACAAGAGATTTTTTATTTCATATTCTTTTTATCGATATTTATGGGTTGGAGTTATCTCTATCAAGAAATTCCTATTGTGGGTCCTAGGAACTCTGTTTAATATCTTAGTTATTTCTTGGCAGATTCAATATCAGTTGGTTTCCTATGCAGTCTTGTCTGTTCAAGTAGGGTCACATTGGAAAGGGTCACACTGGAGAGACGATAGATGCGAGAACGCAGTGATGAATCCAACGGGGGGCCTGGCGGGGGCCAATGGGTTCCCCTTGCCCAGAGGCTGCTTGGTGCTAGATGTAATTTTAGTAGTTGTACACTATGGTCTCATGAAATTTTGTGTAGCATTGTTAATACTCCCTCGCAATAGCGTCCACCACCGGGAGGTGTCTTGAGAATCCTCATTGGAGACTTGTTACTTAAAAGAATGATGGGCTACTGAAGTTAATAGCATGTGCAATCTGATCTTAATGATGAAAATCCAATGCAGCTATATTGCTGCCCACATTCCTAATTCAGATTGTGCAATCCTCCCTTTTTGATGCATTTATATGTCTCTCGATCAAGATAGTACAAATAGGGGCAAACTGACAATCCAATGGCATCGAAATTGTGGCAAAGCTACAACATCACCGATGAAACCAATGTCTAAGGAAATTGAGAGAATACCTTTAAAACTCTCAACATTGAGCATACATAGAGTAAGGAGCTTTATATTAGCTCCCATGCAATTGATTTTCTGCTGTGAGCAGTAGATTCCCCTTAATTTCCTTTTTCTCTTAGATTCATAGCCGATCTTTTAATGCATCATACATGAGCAAAGTCAGCAGCAACAATCAAAATATCTTTCAAGGTCTGTGGGCTGCCTCCAATTTCTGGTGGTAACTTCAGTGATAGAATTTCTTTGAATTGTTGAGAGGGTCTGCTTACTGAGAGTGTCTGCTTACTAGTCATAATGAGTGCAATCGGTAGTTTCACAATGCTTTCATTGCATATTGAGCAGCCTATATAGAGATTAGAATGCTTAGATTGATTAGCTTTTTTGTAGACAATGCAACTTGTGGAGCACCTACTTGGATTGGGAAAGGCCTCACGTGTGTTTGCTTTAAGCGAAAGGGGTCATATGAACGCATTTGTTTTCACTTGACACCCATACAGGCAAGTAGCTACTTCTAAAGAGTGACCAGCCTGAAGGTGGTTTTCTTCTGTTAACTCCAATACAGCTTTACACGTCTTTGCAATTTCCCCCTCTCTGGCAGGTTATGGTAGTTGTAACTTCCTCTATTTCTATGTCAATTGTCTCAAAACTACTATATTGAGGTGACTCTATGGATCACTGGTCCTAAATGCTGTTAAAAAGGAGGCTTTCATTATTGAGAGCAGTTTTTACATTTAATCTATCCCTGGGGTCTATTTTCTGCAACAGCTTTCGCAAGAGAAATTCTCATTCTTTGATCTATGTTTGACCAGCTTTATTCTCAAAATCTAATATTTGCAGAGAATATCATCCTTTCTTTATTTTTTTAACATATTTTCTGGAAGTCTGGAAAATAATGCTGCTTGTCACCCAACATAAAAAGAAAAAAGAAAGTAGTCATTTTTCTCCATGTATTAGATCAGTAGACCTCCTTCATCACCTTCATGAAAAATAAGGAATCTGCTTCTGTACTTATTGCACTGGTCCTTAATATTTCCTTAAAATTGCTGTGGATCTTCATAATTGTTCTTGTCCTTGGGAGTCCTCCCTCATTCAAACTCGTGTATGTATTACATGCTATTTTAAAGGAATTTGATGTAGAACATTTAGACTTATTATCTCTTGTTGACTTGTAGGAGGAAAGGCTCAAAAGGTTGAAGTGTCGTATGAAAGTATTCTTTGATGCTTCTAGGCCAGATCACCAGGTACATAATTTTGCCAAATATGCAATCTAAAGTTGCTGTTTAATGAAAACGTACTAGTTTGATATATGCCTAGTTCATCCAAGAAAATAGCTCTCCTCAGATGAACACAAAGGCATGAAATATGATTCAAAAGACCACATTTGATTCCTTTTCTTTTTAAGTTATTCATTTAGTTACTTTCACAAGAAATAGGAGGCTTTGAAAGCTCTTTGGTCTGCTACATATCCCAATGAGGAACTACAAGGCTTAATATCTGATCAATGGAAAAATATGGGGTGGCAAGGGAAGGATCCATCCACTGACTTCAGGTTTCCAGTCCATGCTGTTCCATATCTTGTGATTTGATGTTCTTCAGCATTCTCTTTATCTTGTTTCCTTCTAATCAATGCCATTATTCTGAATAACAGGGGGGCTGGATTCATTTCTTTAGAGAACCTGCTCTTCTTTGCAAAGACATTTTCAGTGAGATTTCCTGCCTGTCTTCTTTCATAAGACATATTCAATCTGCACTTGGATATCTTATCTACCTGTAATGGCTGCATTTTTTTTTTTCTGAGTGACGGAGACTAGTCCGAAATAATTATACCCTGGTTATGATGAATTAGTTTTCTTGAGGACTGAACTTTCCGTCACTTGGACGTTACACTTTACATGCCGATTCTATATTACATTAAACGAAGCTTTACTAACTTACATTTTGTATGTTGCAGATATCTTTCCAGCATCTGCTGGAAAAGCAAGGAGGAAAGCGAGCAGCATGGGAGTACCCATTTGCTGTTGCTGGTGTGAATATTACATTCATGATCATGCAAATGCTTGACCTCGATGCATGTAAGGGTAAAACCAGTGATTCTGTCGATTTCTTCAATCAATGTTACGCAAGTTTTTGAAGTGTGATTAACCATCAGTTCCTTGAAGTGAGTAATGCACTGTTGAAAGATTTCTGGGACCAAATTCCAAGCTGACCTTTACAAGGTTGTCTTACATGTAAACGTTTTGGTATCTGCGTTCACTGATGAGACCTGGACCGTTCATTTATTTGCAGCAAAACCCAGGACATTTGTTAGAGGAGTGTTTCTGCAGATGTTGTCAGGTAATGGAACAATAATTCATCTTTTTTCCAAATATGCGGGGTTATGATCCTATGGTTGGAATGGTCAACAAATTCGATTGCATTGCTGAAACTATGTGGTTGTGGAGTTAGTATCTTCTACTGAGGAGTTTAATGTGGGTACCATTGCTTATTCAACAATGCTCAGCTTAGACATATACATAATGTCCTTGGTCATCTGGCTTTATATGGTTGTCTTAGGGAGTGTCTTCCACTTGAGCTTATGGGGGCCTTTTTATCTCTAGCAGACTGGTAGTTGGTACTTGAGCCGAACTGACATTTAGTTCCTTGTTAATCTGTTTACAGAAAATCAGTGGGCGTTTGATTTGCTATATTGCGTGGCTTTTATGATTATGGACAAACAATGGCTGGAAAGAAACGCGACATACATGGAGTTCAATGTGAGCAACTATTTTCTTCGTTCTTGGAATTGAAAAATAGTTTCATGGAGTGATACTGACGAAAATGAGACATTATCATGAGACATAATGGAAGCTGATTTCAATCTCTTTCTTGGAAACTGGTCCGTCTTTTTAGAAGGGAATGTAATTGGTTTTACAAAACAAACAGGATGTTTTGAAGTCTACTCGAGCCCAGCTAGAGAGAGAACTTCTCATGGACGAAGTCCTGCGAATCGAAGAGATGCCTTCATATAACCTTCTTTGCTAGCCAATCTCAAGGACAGGCTGTAATTCAGGACGAGTTGACTTCCGCGAGCTCAGTATTTTCACTCAAGACAGACTTCTTATTGTGTGATTTTACTATGGAAACATCTCTTTTATAATTTTGAATTTACTCGTGGAAGAAAGCTGAAGCATCTGGTTTTGCTGCTTTTTGTTTTTTTTGGCAACAGTTCTGCTTCTGTTTCACTTGACGGAAAATGTATATCTCACATCAGAGGAATGAAGATAAATTCTCTATCATGCTGATTTGCATTACCACAAAATGTTCTATGCGATGGTCACATGATCAATGCGGAATTGTCATGTTCAATTCCATTTAATTCAACCTGTAAATATAATCTTTTCTCTGGTTTATATTTTTGCTGTTGCGATGTCAACCATCATTTCCATTTTATGTCCTCATTCTCTCCTGTAAAGATCCCTATGCACAAGTTTGCCAAAGCGATTAGAACGTCAATGCTCTCTGGCTAAATTACTTTCATGTTACGTGAGCTGGGTGTGACTGTCTTAGGAGGAAAGCGACTGAAAATGGTACTTCGCATGGACAACGATTAACCAGGAGTAGATGTACTTTTGATACCCACTTCGTAATACCAATACAAGATCAGCTTGAACGTAATGCTTCTAATGTTTGACCAGCAAAAGTCTCTGTCAACAGAAGACAAGCTCACTTAGCTTATCATGCACTGCTAGGAACAGCGACCTTTTTCGCTCTCTGAAGTCAAAGCTCAAACGGTTTACAAAGCAACCATTCTTTAAATTCATCTAGAAAAAGTCAACACCCCCTCTCCTTTCCCAACGACAATACCACTCAAGAATGTCTCTTCATATGTTGCTATCAATGAACTTCCCCGTGGCCATCTCAAGCTCAACTGCATCAGGTAAAGCATCTTCAACACCCAATCTTCAACATCCGAAACTGGAGTAACTACGCTCTTCTAATGTATCATAACTCGGACGTCGAATCTCCCCCGACCGGCATCACTGCCTCCAAGGCCACCACTCCAGTCCTCTTGACGGAGTCCAATAACATACCCAGCTGGTCCTTCGACGGCATCGTTTTTTACGTGACATCTGGCCTCGACGTCTCTTTGCCCGATAATGGCCATGGAATTTTGCTTGGTCAAGGCAGCAAGATCAATCCGACCTTCAGAGGCGATGGAGACACCATGGACTATGTTGTTACCTTCACTCTTGCTCCCTGGAATAAAGTGTCTTTGAACAATTTCACGGCAGTCAATGTGTCCGCATCGATGTCTAATAGGTCGAAGGTGTTCAAGTTCGAAGGCACTGCGGAATGCGAATGTGGGAGAGCCATACCTTCTACTTGGGGATCTGGTTCGGTGCTGGAGAGGCCGGTATCGAGATAAAGAGTGTTCTTCTGGAGAGCACTAATTCGAGCATGTTTTGTGGAGCAGTCGAGTCGTGGACAACTTCTTCATTGAGAATATCGGTGTGCCGATATCATTTGGTGGTAAGGACTGAGGAGTTGTATTTAGTTTTGCCTTGCTGTTAGATTATAGAGTGAACATCAAAGGATCCCGACCTTATGGTTTGCAAAAGCTTAAGAGAACGGCAGAGATATATGACTGATGAATCCAAGAGTTGAATCAAGAAGAACAAGAAGGATGTAGATCTTTTTTTCAGAGAACGATCGTGGTTAATGCCACCCTATATTGCATTGGGAGAAAAAAGAAGCTAATCAACTAATATTACATACAAAACATGCTTGGCGAACAACGGATTCGAAGTCGGTCCCGCATTCCTCCGCAACGCGACCCATCTGTTCCAAGAAGAACCAGATCAAGAACAGTCAGAATCCCTCCTCCGGCAATGGCTCGTGAGAGGAACTGTCCAGTACGTAGACTCCAGACGCTACACCGTGCCCGAAGGCAAAGCTACCGTCGAGATCGTCTCCACCTCTCCCTTCGGCATCACGGCGACGCTAGCCCTCACCAAGGGATTGAGCTATAACTTGGACAATCATATAATTACCGGTAGAGACTCAAATAAATTGGTAATTAGATGTTTCTGTAACTTTAATAAGTAAAAATTGCTAAGGAATTGGAACATATGGTAATCTCAAACGAGTAAATAACATTAGTAAAAGGACTCGAATAAGAGCTAGTAACTTCCTATAAGAATTATTAAATTTAACACGTTGGTAACCTCCGCGAGTAAATATTAGTAAATTATCATGTCCATCTGTAATTTTAAAATGATCAAATACATATTGGTGAATCACTCCGATAAGAGTTAGTAGAGCTAAAATCTTTGTTGGTAACTTAACCCATGAAATGTTGGTATGTCGCTGAAATTAAAGTTCGTAATTTTTTTTAGAGTCGGTAACTTTAACAAACAAATGTTGGTAAATTACAAAAGGAATTGATAATTCCAAAACAATCAAATAAATGTTGTTAAGTGGACTCCAATAATAGTTGGCAATTTTCTATAAAAGTTAGTAAGTAAAAATTATTTCGATAAATTATTGAAGTAGTTGGTAATTATAATCCAATAATTGACTTAACCAAAAAAAAATAATCCAATAATTGTTGATACTTTCGTAAATGTGTTGGTAGCTTACTAACATGTTCGAACACCGATTTTTATTTGATTGTTTCAAAGGTATCAACTATCCCAATGATATTTATTTGCAAAGCCCGTCAATGGTTCCCGAAACTTTTATACGAAATTGCTAGTACTTTTGAGAATTATTGACTATTCTAATAATAATGTGACAACATTTGTTTGTTGAGTTTAAATTACCAACTCCCTTGTGAAATTATCAATTTTCATTTGGTCAGCTAACAACAATTATTTGATTGTCTTACCAAAAAAAAAAACAATTATTTGATTGCTTCATAACTACTAGCAGTTTCAATTTCAATAATTGATGTGCATAACTTACCGATTGAAAATATCACTTGTTTGAGTCCACTTACCAACGTTTATTTGATCGTCTTAAAAGTACCGCATGTTCGAATAATTCGACCGCATCTATTTGCGAGCTTATGAACTGTTAAGCCAAATCTCGTGAAAAATTAAGAACTTTTTTTCAAAACAGCCAACTATTCCAATAATTCACTCACATTTATTTGTGGAGTTTAAGTTACTGACTTTTATATGAAATTAATAACTTCATTTGTGTTACTTACGAACATTTATTAAATTTTTTTGTAATTACCAACTCTTTCAGTAATTTACAAATATAACATGCTACTAACTCTTATACAAAATCACCATCTTTTATTTGGTAAGTTTAATGTGTTGGCAACTAACACCAATAGAGTGCTTATACTGGGGAAAAGTGTCAGAATAGTTATAAACATATAATATCGATAACAATTTAATCATAAATCTTTTAACATTGACAATTTAGTTCTAAACTTTTTTACCCAAAGCCATTCAGTCATTTCAGCCGGATCGGATGTCGCCGATATGGACATCGATTGGCCTACGTTCCACGACCGGCACTGACATGGACAAATTTAAATAATATTTTAATATTTTTTTCGAAATATTTATTTATTTATTTTCTTTTTCCTTTTTTCTTTCTCTTTTTTTTTTTTGCCTTTCCTTCCTTTTTCCTCTTGTCAATCACTGGACCTTGACCTCGCCAGCCCTTGACAAGACTCTAGCCCTCACTAGAGGCCACAAGGTCCACCAGCCCAGCACAAGGCTGGCCAGGTCAACCTCGTCGGCTCATGCCTCTAGCTGGTTGCCAAGGTCTAGTGACCGAAATCATCGTCATATAAATCCTCTTTTCTGACTACTTCAAAAATACTTCTTTTTCCTTTAGATAACCAATGATATTATAATTCTACTAAATAAACAAGATAAGTTAGCCGATGGGCAAAATAAAACAGAAATGGAGATTACCTTGTTAAAATCAAGTTTGGGCTATGATATGTACGGAAGAAAAAGGGGAGATAACGGGTTGTTGGTACTTAGAAACTTTTTTGTGTTTGCATAATGTCAATGTTGAAAAGCACAAATCATATGTTGATTAGTCCCTATCTACCCGGGGAATCCAATCTTGCATTATGGAAGTGTTTTGGTGGAAAAAAGAGAGCTTGGATCTCATTGACCCTTCCTTTTATCCATAATGAAGCTCTATCTTCCTTTTCTCCTCATCATCTCTCTCTCTCGATCGATAGTATTCAATAGGTTGATGAGGTGCGACGCACTATCGAAGATGACACCTACCATCGACGCCTAACGATATAGGCCTCGGTATGAGTTCACAACAGAATCGTACCCAAGGCAATGAACATAATGTAGTAGATGCCCAGTGATATAGGTATTGCCATGACTTCACAACAAATCATACCTAAGGAGATGGACATAATTGTAGTAAAAAATGTCCCAACGGGAACCGTTGCATTTGGTGGCTCCTAACCCGGGAACTCAGATACATATGAACCCTACTACATACCAACTCAAGAATCTACAAACCCACAGAGTGAGACATCATAATTTTTTCGGGAAAAGTACCAAAAAAAGTTTTAAAACTATTGCGTTAGTATCAATTCAGTCCATCCGGCCAATTTAGACTAAAAATCGTTCATGTAGACGTTGATTGTTCTGCGTGGCACGATCGGCACTGATGTGAACATTTTCTTTTCTTTTATTATTCTTTCCTTTTTTTCTTTCTTTTTTCTCTTGCATTTTGGCGGTCGAGGGCGCAAGACCAAAAATCGCTAACGTGAATGCTAATCATCCTACGTGGCACAACCAGTGCCGACATAAACATTTTCTTTTCTTTAATTATTTTTTCCTTTTTTCTTTCTTTTTTTTCCTCTCATTTTGGTGGGAAGGGCCTTTGCGGCCTCGCCCATAGCTAATGGGGTTGCAACGGCCTTGCCCATGGCCGGCAAGGCCACGATGGCGTTGGACGAGGCCATCACGGCCTTTGCTAGATCTGGGCAGGCCGGCGTCAACGTCAGCGACTTCTGGCCTAAATTGATCAAGTGGACTATATTGGTACCAATGTGAAAAGGTTTAGGATTAAATTGATCCAATTGAAATGTTTAGAACTAAATTGGTATCAATGCAATAAGTTCAAGACTTCTTTGATACTTTTTCCTGATTTTTCAAATCCATGATTGATCATTTTTAACAAGCAATGGTAGTTTTCCAAATGCGTTATGATCCAGCGTTAATAAACTCCGTATTTCGTTATTTAATTATCCGCGTTTCAAATTTCTTCCTTAAATTTTATCAGATTGCATGGAGTATAATGAAAGACAATTCAATACCAAAAAAAAATATGAAAGACAACTAAACTGGGAATGAGATCAGCTACACTTATAAATTAATCAAGGATGAATTGACATATTAACTTTAAAAAAATGTAGATAAATGTAACATGCCTTTTTGGGAATTTATTATAGAAAACGAGAGACGCGTCTCAAGTATGAGAAAGTGATGTTTGCGCTTTGGACATCGCGCATACAGATGACCAGTCTCTTTATACAGCTCGCCCTTCTATTACATTGACGTGGTTACTGGGAGATTAGACTTTCGAGCGTCGGTTGCTTATTTCGGCCTCATTCTAGCATCCATCTCTAGAGCGGACCTTAACTTGGACGCTTCAAGTTCCCCGCTGTCCTGGAATTATCTGCTCACCTTCGGAAAAAGAATGTTGCTCAGCTAAATTCTTAACAAAGAATTCTAATCCTGATTTAGAAAAAGACGATAGCCCGATTTGTGATTGTGCTCTTAAGTTAGATTCGAACAGGAACATTAATAGCTAATTAATAGCTTATCTAGCAAACCAGTAACACCAAAGGGATAAAATTAGTCTGCCGTAAATCTAAATGACCGCAGACAGTAGTACATCTACAAGAAATACTAAAGCGCGTGCTTGATGCTGAGCTAATTTCCAGGTTTAAAGATTGCTTGGCGATGGAGTTGAATTCCCTGTTCATATCCAACTGACCGTCTTAGAATATGATATGATGCTCCATCTTATAACCCATGAATGAGAAGTCCCAACTTATAAATATGAATCAGACAGGGACGGGCGTCCTACCATTTGCAAGGTAGACATTACAGGAGAGGTAAGAATAAAGCCAAGAACCCCGGAAGAAAAGAGAACCGTAGCAGAACCAGTTGATTCTTGAACCCAAAGCCTCAACATCACCAACTTCTGTCAACCTTGTCTTTCAAGCAAAACTCACACCCAATAGATCCTAGCAATCATTCTGTCTTTGAGTACTTCACATGTGGATCACCTGCACAAAGTTTCTCTCCACATTCTTTTGAGTTCCACCATTCTCATTGCTCACTACCTTCTAGCTGTCCAAGGTAAGTAAACTCAAAGTTGGGAGTTTCTATCCATATCCAAAGGATCACATCGAATGGGTTCAATTCAAACACCCATTGGAACACGGAGCTCCGCATTGCTCGAAACTTCATGTGGATATCTACTCCAAGAACTTCAGGTCTGAGATTATTTACATAAATTCTAGAAGATGAGTTTAAATTCTTTACCACTTCTGTTATAATCAAGTCTGTGGACAATTGAGCAGATAATATGGGATGAAGTTGGAGAAGATCAGTTCACAAGAGAGAAGGTTCTGCTAGACTTGGAGCAGGAATGCCTCGAGGTTTACAGAAGAAAAGTCGATAGTGCAAATATTTCAAGGACTCGCTTGCATCAGCAATTAGCGGAAGCTGAATCAGAAGTCACCCATCTCCTTTTATCCCTCGGGGAACGTTCTCCACCTGGACGGGTACTTTTAACTAAAAAACTTCAACCATAGCAATAGAACACTAAAGTGCTGCAGATTTTATCTTAAGATGCACCACTACTAATCATTCACGAAATGTCACATCTACAGCCAAATTCTTCGTGCTCTATAACAATGAAATTTCGGGAGTGGACATTGAAAGCCATGTTGGTTATTAGAAATGAGGACAGACATTGTCAATACATTCAGAAATGAATCGCAAAAAGAAATTTGCTGAACCTAGAAATAATCGCAGCAAGATGGTAGTATTTACCCAGTTAAGAATTCTCCGTCATACTGTGCTGACATATACTAGGCAAGATTTCTAATTGGAGAAGGGGTAACTTTCACGTGCTTTACTTGCTACAATGCTGTTTCTTTTCCCCCCCTTTTCTGAACAGCCAGAAAAGATGGCTGGCACACTAAAGGAGCAGCTAGATTCAGTTACCCCAGCTTTAAGAGATATGCAACTGAGGAAAGAAGAGCGTCTGAAACAGTTCAGAGCTGTGCAAGGTCAGATCCAGAAAATTTCCGCAGAAATAGCAGGTAAATCTGAGTTTGAAGACTCATCATCAAATGTAATCATCAATGAGAGTGACCTCTCACTGAAGAAACTCGAAGAGTATCAGAATGAACTTCAGAGGCTTCATACTGAGAAGGTACCAGACACAATACACGATTAATCGATCTCTAGGCAATATTGGAGCTAAAATCTATTTTTCCTCACAGAATGACAGGCTACAGAGAGTGGACAAATATATAGGCACTATCCACAAACTCTCTGCAACTCTGGGAATGGATTCCTCTATGATCATCACAAAGGTTCATCCAACCTTGAATGAATTGTGTGGGATATCAAAGAACATAAGTGACACCATCTTAGAAAAACTTGACAGTACTGTGAAGTCTCTGGAGGAAGAAAAGCAAAAGCGGTTTGAGAAGGTGTAGATTGCTTGTGTTATCATGCTAGAATTCATTTCAAGTGAAATTTTCTGCTTGACTGCCCTTATATGGCAGAAATATATAGTTGCAGCGAAAAAACCATTGAGATAAATTTAACTTTTTCTCACAGCTTAACCATCTTGCTAAAGCATTAACAAACTTGTGGAATCTTATGGACACACCTTATGAAGATCGTCAACTGTCTTCCCATGTTACTTATATGATATCAGTCACACCAGCAGAAGTGTCAGGTCCTGGAAGCCTCACCCTAAACATAATCCAACAGGTTGGAATGCTTAATAACTCAAGAACCCACGATCTGTAAATGTACTGACAGCTGATACTATTTGTAGGCTGAAGCTGAAGTGAAGAGGCTGGATCAGTTGAAAGCTAGCAAGATGAGAGAATTATTTCTCAAAAAGCAGAATGAGCTGGAAGGAATATGCAGTAGATCACATATGGAGATTCCTTCGAGATCTGAGATAGATAGTATACTAAACCTTATAAACTCTGGTAAGAGAAAGTTCATTATGATCTGATCACACCATATTTGTTCATACTGTTTGAATACACAACTAGACGACAAACTGACTTTGGATGCCAAAAAGGAAAAATTGATCATGCCGATCTCCTCATGAGCATGGACGAACAGATAGCAAGAGCAGAAGAAGAAGCTTCAAGTAGAAATATTATAATGGAGAAGGTGGAGAAATGGATTTCAGCTAGGGATGAAGAGCGCTGGTTGGAAGAATACAATAGGGTCGGTTTCAGACAGAGAGTTAAATTTAAGTATTAAGCCAAACTATTGTTACCTAATCTTTTTTGGATACCGTTCTTTCATCTTTCAGGATGAGAATCGATATTCAGTCAGTAGAGGAGCTTACAAGAACCTAAAGCGTGCTGAACATGCCCGAGTTTCAGTTAATAAGATTCCAGGTAATAACATAGTTTTATAGTTCTACCTAAAAGTAAGCCCTTAAAGATAGGATAATGATTAAACAAGTAGAAATTCCTCGAGTTTCTTTGACATGGTAAATAACTAACATCAGCAATGGTGTTAGGTTGAGATAGTGTAATTAAAACAAGCATTGAGCAAACACAAATTATTCAGAGTGGTGATACTTGCACTATACTTTCAGCTCATGAATACTGAAATAACAATCTATAAGTCGGGAGCGACACACACACATAAGTAATAAAAGAAAAGATCACACAAGAATAGAGTAGCCAGATATGTATAATGAGCCCCTTAAGATCATTGTAAAGGGTTGTGTGTAAAAATAGTCTACTTCGATTATTTACCCAGTGATTTCATGCAGCTCTGCTGGACATGCTGATTGCTACAACTCAAAGTTGGGAAGAAGAAAGGAAGAAAATTTTCTTGTATGATGAGGTAACATATTCTTCTGGTCATCTGTGATGTTATTGAATATAGAAATTTTCCATTCTCTCAAAGAATAATCACATTCACTGGCTCAAGCAATTTTGCAATATAATTGCATTGCTTAAAAGCCATTATGGTGCAGCTGGCTTTTGACCAGAATCATCAGTAAAAGAGATTCTCACGTAAGTCAGACAGTGGCAAGCTTCATAATCTAAAAGGATAAGAATTATATGCATTGTTAGAGCAGAGTTATGAAACCATTCGGTGGTCTATCAAGTTGATAGTAATCAGCAAAAAGAGTCTTCACAGAAATGAGAACTCCTGATTGTCCAGGTACCCCTTCTGGCAATGTTGGAAGAGTATAACACATTAAGGCAGGAAAAGGAAGCTGAGAAGCAAAAGCAAAAGGTTCGTATCAATTTACTCTGCCATTATGCACTAGTTATCAACAAATTCTTAGTTATTGCGTTATCAAGTCATGGATAGTTAAAGTTTTAATTACTTTCAGAAAGGCTCCTTAGATCCACTAATGAGATGCCACATATCTGTCACGATTCTTTATTCAACAGTTGCCTACAAACTATTACTGACTCCATATACGTACAGTTTCTCTTGCTGGAAAAGAAAAAGGTACAGCGTCTACAGACCCAGGTGATAGTTGAGCAAGAGAATTCAATTGGATCCAGGCCAGGCACCAGCAGTAGGCGCATGTCAAACAGAAGCTTGAATGGGAGTTTTGGCCATTTTAGCCCAGTGAACAGAAGGCTCTCGCCAAGTATCCAACAATTAGAACCAAACAGCATCAGTCCATCAACTCAAGGAATATCCTTCATAAAAGAAGGGAAAAAAAGACCAGGTGGTCAAAAGATGTTATCACGGCCTCACCTTTCTTCGCATTTTAGAGATGAAACAGCTTCAGTAGTATCTACTTGTTCAGGTCCTTTATCCCCTTGAATCCTCACAGTCGGGGATTCTCAGGTTGAGTTGATATAAAAACAAGTTTAGAACGGGTCGAATTTCCTTGCGTTAATGACTTTAGTAGGAAGTGCAAAAGATACAATCAGTTTTTGTGTTTGTTTGAGTTTTTTTTTTTTTTTTGTCCATAGTGTCTGTTTGAGATATTTGTGAATTTAATTGCATGCACTCCTTCTCTCTCTCTTTTTTCCCATTTTAACATGCACAAAAATTACGCAAATTAATTCTACAAGAATGACAGACACAAGGTTCAAGGTGCACTTGATTCCAGTCCACCTTCACCTCCAAAAGGGCCTAAGAAACTAAAAGGCATAAACAATATACATCACTGAGGGATTAGTGGCTAAAAGAATTGCACGCGGCATCTCTGATCCTGTGATGCCTACTGCAACAAACGCCCAACAAAGAGGCAATGGAATATAGCTTCAGAAATGAGGAGCACCGATGTTTAACCGTTTCGAACCAATTCAAGATGATCGGCGGGGGGGTGGGGGGGGTTAAACTTGATGAAACTCCAAAAGTCACAGCAACAATCTGAAAACAGACTCAGGCATGCACGTCTGTGATTTGTACGAGATCTCCACTACTTGTCTTAACACGAGGGACAGGAAAAGCAACTCTTTTAACCTTAACAATGAATCGATCTCGATGATAAGTGCCATTCCATCTTTTGAAGTCCCACATCCCAGATCAACAGATTCAGCAAAAAGGAAAACAGTCAGCTCACCTCGAAAACGTGAATGGGGTTATCGACGAATGAGGGAACCGTCGGCATGGCCAAAAGTCACCCCTAAAAAGACCCAAAGATTCAGGGCCATGGTCACTTCACATAATTAACCGGACCAGAATATCCAATAAATATACACACGAACTAGGAAAAATTAACTTTCCTATAGGAGGAGCAAGAACAATCAACAAAATCTATGTCCCCCAATTCAGCCATGGCAACATCCAGAATCATCAAATCGACACAGTGCTTTTAAGAACAAATTAGCCTGATCAAGAAACTTCACTCACAGGCTTGCCAAAGAAATCATCAATCCTCCGCGTGCCGGCCGGAACCGGCTTCCCAGCGACGGGCCGAGACCGGAGCTTATCGGCCGGCTCGCCGTTGGCAGACTGAGCCGGTTCGGGAAGCGAGTCGAGCAAGAAATCGCTGGTCGGCCGGTGCCGCTTGACGGCGATCCTCATCTGGTCCAGCTTCACGGTCTTCCGCTTCTTCTCGGCGGCGACCTGCGCGGATCTCTCGGCGAGGGACTCCAGGAAGAGCTGCGCGGAGCAGGTGATCAGGAGCAGCGCTTCCGAGTTCACCTTGTTGATGTCTCTGTCGAGCTTCATGATCTTCTTGACGCGTCCGGTGGGGAGATCGGGCCGTATCGTCGAGGTCGCGTCTTCTTCGGCCATTGCTGAGCTCGAAATGTGGAAGGAGAGAGAGAGAGAGAGAGAGAGAGAGAGAGAGAGAAGGGGGGGGTTAAAAGTGGCGGGAAATGCTCGATTGGATTTCGTTTTCCCTCGTTCCGGTTTTCGCGTTGAGATTGACTGGGCCGGGCCCTTTTCTTTTGGGCCCCACGATTCGGTTTGATAGATCGTGTTCCGACTCCTGAGATTTCCCGACCCAATTAAACATATTTGGTGCCCATATTCTATATCGTGAGGTTTTAGGTAAGATGAATGATACCATATTCTAGCGGTGATCGGTTTCGGGGTGAGTCGATTCCAGACCTGAAATCTGAAATCAACCCTGTTATAATCGATTCTTAGTTTTTATAACCTGAAACTTACTGTGTTTGCTCAGGACCTTATTTTGGAACCTATCCTGTTTTTTTTATCTGATTACAGGGTCTACCTATGAACCCCTTTTTCTTTGTTCCTTTTTTTGGTTTCATTTTTTCTAGGTAGCAAATAGGAAAACTTATAACTCAAATCAAAAGTTATAAGTTTGACTATACAAACAATCTTCAATATTCATACAAAAGCATATTATCTTAGTCCCAATAATTTAATGGACGCGATAAAACAACATAGATTCTAGTTGGATATATAGTTTCTTCATTACAGAACAAAAATGTTAAGAAAAAGGAAATTGCTTCCTATAATGCTTACAAGCCCTTGAGATAGAATATTCGCAAATAATGATCACTTTCCTCATCCTTTTTATAATAGAATGCTTTGAATTCTAGCCATATAAAATTGCAAGTAAATCTTCATATAAAATTGGTTGTAAAACCGATCCGAGTGGGTTTTCACTTGAAATCGAAAACCGGACCGATTCTAAGCAATTTCCAAAATGGGAACAGGTTCCCGGACCGGTTCAAACGGGAACCGATTCCTGGACCTGTGTTTTTAAGTGAGCTGGTCCGGTTACACGCCCCATCATATTCATCCTGAACTTGGCTCTCGCAGACATGACAGCATAACATCAGCACCTTGACAAGCACGCTGGCAATTCGTGCCCAGATTCGAAGAGAGAGAGTCCACAGGTACGAAAGCATAGTAGCACCGCAACATTTGACAGTCCAACACACTCAGTGCATGGGCAAAACCAGATATAAAGCCTCAATGAACCCTTCTGCTGATGATGTGCCTATTCAATTTCCACGTCCTAATCCAAGTGCTGCAACAAATTGCTGCTTGGATCTGCGTAGTACATTGCTGTGCCTCCAACTCTCCACCTTAGAAGGGTTTGCTCAGTGAGTCGGACTTGGCTCAATGCTAAAACAGAGAACTATTGCGTGTGGTGACAATGTGCATGCACATTTACATCACCGAGTAGTACATTACCAAGTGCTAAAATCAGAGAGAGGGTAAGGCGAGAAAAGATCTGAACACGGCAACGGCTCAGCCTTCACTGAATCGGGAATAGAAGCCGCCCGAAGGCACAAAAGCAAACTGCATGACTGACTGATGAATCGGCCAGAAGTCGATTCAAGAAAAGATCTAATTTGCTGCAACAGCTTGGCCTTGACTGAATACGGAACAGAAGCTGCATGAAGACACAAGAATACACACTATCTTTAAACTCGCACGACTGACGAATTCGAAGATGTACTCAAGTCTCGATGCTCTTAAAGTGCAACATAATAATCTCGATTGGATGTGCTCAGCGACGAGAAATAAGATGCACGGAAGCAACATAATAACCACTTCCGCAATGATTTTCACCTCTTCCTTTAGCTTTGAGTTGAAATTATCAGATTGTTTAATGCGGTTATAGTAAATAATGTCAGAATCGAGGGACGTTCCAACTTCAATTGAAAGAAGAAAGAACCCGCGAGGAGAGAGAAACAATCGAGAAGCTTCCTCCAATGCGACGATAACAGAGTGATCCCAAAACGGTTACGCGGTAAATTCGTAATTAGACAACAAACCCAACGAATTACGATCACTCCCATTTGAATGTCTTACCTTCTGCGAAGCATGCACGGCTCATGCAGTCCCCGTTTTCACTTTTGCTCGATTAACCACGGTCAACCTGAGCTGACCGCGGTTAAGCATCACTCCTATGGTATATAAGCCCCTGTCCAAACGTCTTCCTCTCCCGCCACTCACTCTTTTCTGCTTCAAAATCTTTTCAAAACCACCGTCTCTCCCGTCGTTCTCTCTCCATCGCTCCATTCCTCCATTTCTCTCTCGAAGCTCGGGAGCTATGGTGAAGTCAAATCTCCGAATCTGATCAACGGATTTAGCTCGTGCTGTCACTTGTTTCTTCACTCGCCACGGGCTTGATCCTCGCATTTTTCCTGATTCGATCGTTTCGTGCAGGTTGTCGTGCACAAGCTGAAAGAGGCGGAGATCACCGAGCAGGACTCGCTTCTGCTGGTAACTAGCTATATCTCCGACTCGAACTTCGATCAGGCTTTTTCGTGCAGCATTTCTGATGGTCGCGATGGAGAGATGCTCTGGTTTTTGACGAGCTCCGCTTCGGTTTCAACTGTGCACGGCAACTGATGGTCGCGACTGAGTGATCCTCTTTGGTTTCTCTAGTTCCTAGCTTTAGATCTTCATTTTGACTCCGGATCATGTGGCTGTGAAGATGAACTATCTGATGTCGCCGCTGTTTAGTTAAATGTCATAGAGATCGCAGCCAAGTGCGCCTTAGAAAATCATCAACCGCCAATCAGGCTATTCTTGGTGACGAGCTGGCGGAATCGTTTTCAGTTAAACTACAGGAAAGAATCCAAAATGACGGTCTTCTCACTTTCCTTAAGATTGTATGGTCAATGCATCGTTCACTCTGTCTCTGTTTTTTTTTTTCTCTGTCAGTTCTGAATCCAGATGACGATATTCTCAATATTTAGTAATTATTTTACGCTTAGTTGTTATTTTCTCTGAATTGGTTTTCTCCGTTTCAACGATCGCTTTTGTGATTGTTACGTCTTCATATATCTTTGCTTCGGGAGGAGAAAAAGATATTACGGAGGAGGATAAGTTAGTGTAAATCGAGCACGTGCTCATCCTATATAATGACCGTTGCCATCTTTGGTCATGAAATAGACAAGGAACCTGCTCCGCATTGCTATCTTCAATATCAGCTACATCAGAGGCCTGTTTCCCGAGAAGTATTTCAGTGATAAGTCTGTTCCTGCCTTAGGTGAGTTTGTTTTGGTCTGATTTTATCCTAGTTAGGAGTACCTACCGGCGTGTCTTTTGAATAGTCAATTTGGTTTACAGAGATGAAGATTAAGAAGCTAATGCCGATGGATGCCGAGTCCCGCAGGATGATTGATTGGATGGAAAAGGGTATGCTGATATAGTTCCTTCCTCAATTACTTTAAGAGGTTTCCGACCAGAAGTTTTGACCTCCGTTCGTTGTCTTTTGTAACTCTTATCATGTGATTTGATGATTATGCCCCAGGTGTATACGATGCACTGCAGAAGAAGTATCTGAAGACACTTCTCTTTTGCGTCTGTGAATCAGTTGAAGGGCCCATGATAGAGCAATATGCATGTAAATTGTCCAAATGATCCATTGTTTGTTTCCGAGATATTAAGTTTGGTCGATCTCATTTACTCTACTTTGATGCCTTGGCCGATAAACTTTAAAGTGCAGAACCAGAGTGCACTCTCTTATGTGGAAACTAGTCATACCGTGCATCGAGTTTTAAGGACAAATTCAGAGTTTTTGTTTGTGGCCCTGGGGTGTTTTTTTTGCAGTTTCATTCAGTTATTCCAGTTCAGATAGCCAAGAGGTCTCGATGAATATCAGTCGCACGGGGAACAAAAAGGAAAGTACTTTCAAGTGTAATTCGGGGGCAGAGATTACTCCTAATCAGATGAGGTAACTTGTTTCAGAAGTCATATAACATTTGTGAAACTCCATGGCATTTAACAAAATAGAAGGCTTAATTTGTGATGGAACTCTTTAATTTTTAGGAGCTCTGCTTGTAAGATGGTCCGTACTCTTGTTCAGTTGATGAGAACTTTGGACAGGATGCCTGAAGAGGTAAACCATGACTCTGGAGGCTAAGAATTCATTGTCTTTTTTTGCTCGTCTCTTCTTAGAACTACAAATGACATGAATGGAAAATGTTATATTTCAGCGTACCATATTGATGAAGCTCCTCTACTATGATGATGTAACGGTATGCCTCTTTTGCTGCTTCCAAGTTTTGAGTTCCTCTTCTAGTAGCCAAAGAATGCTTAATGCTTCTATCTTGCTCAAAACTTATCTTTGAGTTCAATACTATTAAAAGATGGAGCACAAATAAAGTGTCTGTTAGAGGCTGTGCGCTCACACTAGTACTGCAGTGTTAATGAGCAGCTTTTGCACTTTTCAGTTTAAAGTCTTTGCATGTGAATGTATGCATAGATGCACTTGAAACTTCATTCTGGTGTTTCGAGGGTGTGATTAGTCAGACAAATATTGGAAATAAGAATATTATGATAGCATGATATCATTTTGCAGCCTGCAGATTACGAGCCTCCATTCTTTAGATGCTGCAGTGAAGAAGAAGCCCATAATCAATGGATAAAGAATCCTCTGAAAATGGAGGTTGGTCATGTGAATAGCAAGCATCTCATATTGGCTCTTAAGGTAAGAGATCAAGACTACCAGAACCTGAATGCTCATTATTATTGTCATTGTATGCTTGATGGACAGTCTGGCAACCATGATGTTTCAGGTAAAGAGTGTGCTTGACCCTTGTGGGGATGAAAATGATGCCAGTCAAGATGATGAAGTGAGCTTGGGAGGTGATTCTATGCAAAGAGATGATTATTCTGAATCTGACAGTGAGGTGAAGAGGCCACACTTTACCGAAACCTCTGTTTCCCTGCATTGAAAGCTTTTGAAGTATTTTAGCGCTGTAGAATGCTCATATTTATTTTATGTTTTTTCAGGTTAACCATTCAGCCGATGGCCAGTACATTCTTGCGCCGATTGGTACTTGCACAAACTTCAAACTTCCCCTTCATGTTGTGAAAAGCCCTTTATAGACTACCCTTCTATGTTTCGACCATCTGTCTCTTTGAAAGTGACAAACAGTTGCACTTTGCAGAGAAACAGCAAGTTGATGATAATGGCTTTGTCGATGAAGGTACCATCTATACAAAGCAAATAACGCTTAACTTCCCTGATGCATGAGAGTGCTTTTTCTTTTTCAGTAAACCAGACTATTATTTATTTTTTTTTGGTAAAGCATTCTTTCACGACGTCCGCCAAGCATGAAGCAGACTATTATTTATAGAGTCAATTGAAAACAAAATGGTGGAAGTTTTGACTGGATAGCAGGATCTAACGTTTTTCAGCTATAGGAAATTATGGACATTTAAAAGACTACAGATAGTTAATTAATGTTGCATAAAAACTGTGCAGATGACACTCAGGATCCTGTGGAAGATGAACAGCAATTGGCCCGGGTCAAGGACTGGATTAATTCTTATCACCTGGGCACTCTCAGACTAACAGATATCCTTTCAAGTTTCCCTGACATCTCATTGGTAAGGACTTTTGCTATTCTTGATGTTTTTCTACAGCTGCAGAAGAGATTCATCAACGAGAGTCCTAATTTTTCAGGTTACATCTATGCCTGGATAACATTTGTGTATATTATTGATAATGCAGGTCCTAATTGAAGGTAATGGAGGCTTTCATCCCCATAAAAGTTTAAGAGAGAGCTCCATAAGATTTTTCTGAATTATGGATTCATCCATCTTGATTATTTTCAGAGATTATGGACAAACTTGATAAGGAAGGTGTTATATCAAAAACAGCAAAGGACACCTACATTGTAAACAAGCATAAGGTTGAAAGATGAATGTCTTAGTTTGCTAAATTTCCCTTCAATTACCTTCGCTTCTTTTTCCCATAGTCAACTATAGCTATCGTAGGTCATCAACTTCTTTTAAATATTTCATCCTTTTTGCTTCTTTCATTTTTGGCTAATATTCTTTTCTCTGTCGTTAAACTCTTCAGACATCTGACTTTGATTTTCCTGAGGTGAAGCTGGAAGGGGATGGTCAGGTAATTCTAGCAGGTGACAGAGCTCCCTTGGTTGATGAGCACATGTACATGAAGGTTCTTGTACTTATCCTTTGCTGTATTTCTCTGAGCAAAGCTGTTGAAAAATGCGAGCGCTGTTTTGTGCTCTATTTGGCATGCATACCATTTCATCTATCTGATTCAGTTCGTCTTCTGTACTTCCATACGAGTCTGCTTGACCTCGTTCCTTTTATGGTTCATTCAAAGCGTGACTTGATAGATGAATCTCCAACCAAAAGATGGATTTGGTTTCATGCACTGGGGAAATTGCACTAGACTGAACAAGATCATGACATTATTGCTCATATTCTAAAACATCCTTCAGGTGTGAAAATACGTAAAATGATTGTGGAGATGATACTAGTTACCCTTACCCGAGTATCTACATTTTCGTCTCGTTTTCCTCAAGGCAACTAGATAATGAATTTCCTTTCACTCTAATGATTAACAGAAAATGAGCTTCCATGGGTTGCATCATGACAAAATTCGTGGAACCTGAACTATTTCCATTCCTTCAAAATGTATACCCATCCTTCAAAACTTATGCCTAACTAGGTTTTCAAAAGAGAAAATTTGATGCTATAACTTCACTTCAGTCATGTCTGCACATTGTTGATTGTCAAATGCCCTATGATTTTTCTTTTTCTAGGCTTCTTGTTGCAGAAGCATTTGAGAGATCACTGAGCAGATGAGTTCTGTGTCAACTTGAATGTCATAATTACAGGCTTTGTGTCACGCTCTCCCAATGAAGTATGTAACGGTTACGAAGCTTCAGGATAAGCTCAATGGAGAAGCTAACCAGGCCACCATCCGGAAACTCATTGATAGGATGGTCCGTGAGGGCATGGTTGAAGCCAAAGGCAGTCGCAGGCTAGGTATTCTGCATTATGCTAATTTTTTGTGCTTGGTCTTATTTTTTTCGGTGAAGCTCTTGATCTTATCAACCCACGATCCTCCAATGACATAGGCAAGCGTGTTTTCCATTCTGATATGACTGAGAAGAAGCTAAATGAAGCCAAGAAAGCCTTGGAGAATGAAGCCAAGAAATCCTTGGAGAATGACGCAATGGCAAGATTACATTTTTTAGTTTTGCTGTGCCCGACTTCCAGCTTTCACATGCTTGCATGATGTTGTTCAGTACTTCTCAAGCACTTTCGAATTCGACAGGATGTGGATACTCATGAGCAGTCCAGTAGCCGCCACCCTCAAGAACTCATGACTAAGGGTAATACAATATCCTCACGGAAGAGTAATTTGGCCTTCAATGATACTTTATTCTTTCTCTTTCCTTTTTGTCGCTTCACAAAGCAAGGTCTTGATTCATCAGGGAACAGCCACCCAGACATGTCCACCTGTGGCATCCTACACTCCATTGGATCAGATCTCACGCGCATGAAGGTCAGATCTGACTTGAATTTGAATGGTTCCATTCATAGTGAGCAGACTGTTTCTCGGATGAAGGGGAAGGAGAACACTCCCACAAGCAGGACCAGGGTGACTGGCGCTCATTCTTCTCATTTCTGTTTCTTTCTCACGTTTAACTATTACATGTTTCTACGCATAACAGTAAGGTTAATAACGATGATAATGCTCACGCATATGATTCTCTCTATCTCTCTCTCTCTCTCTCTCTCTCTCTCTCTCTCTCTCAGTGCCAGTCGGTGGCCTCTCGGGAGAGCTTTATTCCAGGAAATCAAAACAGCAGAAGAAATGGACCTACAACAAATGCTGACGACATGGAGACTGTTGCGTACAATGGATCCGCTCAGGATAAGCAATCAAGAAAAACGAGCACAGTACGAATTCTTGACCCATTTATATTCAAATGACGCAGTTCTCTTGCTGCTTCTAAAGCGTAAACATGGTCAACGCATCGTATTTTCCAATTTATGAAGGCAATTCATTTTTGCCTTCTGCAGGTTAAGGACCCGATCCGTCAGTCCTCAAAGCGCCAGAAGTCACAAGCCCTCTGAGGACCTTCGTCAGAAGCCACAAGCCCTCTGTGATGCTGTTGTCCGGGAACTCTCCACTCGAGTCTATACCTCATTATAAGATTTCGAATATTTCTGGACTGTAGACATTTTTATTGTCCAACAAAACAACAAAAATAAAACCTCCATTTGGCCCATTGGCATAACATGAAGAAGGTGAAATCTTTGTTAATGGAATTGACGAATATTATTCTTCTATGGCAAATTGGCATGTTCAAGAAGGCGAAGTCTTTGATAGCTATGACAATAATTAAATCTTCTACAGCAAACTAGCATGTGCAAGATATATTTTGCGCATGAAGCGGTTCCAAAGACCTGCCTAGGCCTAGCATGTTTACTCCTTTACTGTTTTAGTAATCCTAAAAACTGATGCTTTAAATAATGGCCTCAGCATATTGCGAGATCAATGCTTCTTGATTGAAAAACGGTTAAAATACATTCTTGATGGAAAAACAGTTAAAATACAGAACGATTGCAACAGATCCAGGAGATTATTGAAGATCTAGTAGGTATTAAGGACTTCAATTACCCTCGTATAATTAATGCAAAGCTAACAAAATTTGAACAGTAAGGAAAACGCAAACTCTCAACAAGGATTCACATCACCAAGAACATTATCAACTAGACCAAACCGGGAGAACCCTCTGAAGTGCTTCACTGATAATGCTCACCAGAAGAGAGGCTATTTCTATTTCTAAGCTTCATGAGAGTGCATGCCGACTGGTGATACAGTGCCAACAGCTATCAAAATGTATACATGAAAGCACACCCACATGTGCGTAGTCATTCAGCAAGTTTATGCATGTCTTTTCAACTACATGACAACCAGAGGTCCAGAATATATAGACAGACAACATTCACACTGATGTATGTTTTGGTACACCACAAACCTAACGTTTGGATGGCCAACCAGGCATAGCAAAGACACGGCACTGGCCAAGGTCAGAAGTAGGCAGTGCCTATATGGATTCACATAGATGCATAAACACACCCAAAGCCTTAGGGGAGAAAAGGATAAGAGAGAAAAGCGCTGTTAAAGAGGTACTTCATACTGGCCAAAAACAAGGGGTAGTTCAAGACGAGCATGAATCAATGTATCAAATGCTAGTGCGCAATTATGAAAGCCGAGGTACTTGATTGAAAAGGAGGCAACAAACATTAAGTTCGAATCCTTAAAAAGAGATAACAGTGAGATAATAACGGCTTATGTAAGCCAAAATGTACCAACATCGAAAGAGGAGCCAGAGGTATGGTCCATGAGGTCCAATCTTGAAGACACTTATTTGAAACCATCCAAAACCTCTGATAAGTACAATTGTCTACATGTATATCACATAAACCCAAACAAGTAAAGCGCGGGCATGCTTCATACTCTTCTCAATCGGGAGAGTCTAACCATTCAGTTGGCAACTTCTCAGTCACCTGCACCAGAAAAAACTATGTCAGCAACATTCAATAGAAAAGAGAATGTCAAAAGGTGCAACTATCACCACTCAACACTTCTTTTCTGGCCTCTATACTAAACCTGCTATAGGAGTTCAGGGGAATAGAGCTAAATGAAAGAAGCACGGCTTCAAAACTGCAAACTTTGCTTGAGAAAGACTCACGAGACCATTCATAAGCTCATAGAATATGTGTGGAATCTGGTCAAAGTGGAACCCAACAATCAAGAAGGAACATAACAATACTTTATCGCCATAAATGCAGATCAGCAATATAAAAAGAACTTGGGGCAACAATAAGCTTTAGGTAGAGCTTCGCTCTAGCTACCATTGAATTGCAGAAGGCATAATTCATCATGTATCTCACGAGAAAACGAGCCTCGTAATGTTTATCTGGAATAAAAACTACTGTTCTTTTATCATTAGTTACTTTATTTCATTTTTCTAAGTGGTTAAAGCAAAACTTTTAGATTAAGAGAGAGAGGGCGGACAATATTCTAAATGTTTTCGGGGGACAAAACAAAGAAACTTTACACTGAACCTCATGTAGTTATTAAAAATTGCACCAAGAACCTAGCAAGCGCAGGCTGGGGGTCAGCATTGCTTCTAAAATAGAGTCGTGAATAACATAATATGTCAGAACTTCAATAGACATATAAAGTTTCATTTCATGTTTAGAGCCAGTGTCCCGTGGCCGGATCTCTAGACAAAACGCCATCTCGAAACTACAGTGCACATGAAAATTTCCCATCCAGTGAGGGCTGGCTATCACAGCAACAACCAGTGCAGACTAAAAAAACATCCTCCAAATAGCACAAAGCGACGAGCTGTATTTAACTGGGGCACACTCCAGGACCTTCAAAAAGCGACGAAACTGCATCGTCAATTTTATTGTACTCTGAAAAGCAAACCTGCGATTCACTTGGGTGGCTCATAGTTCTGCTGGAGGAGATCGTCATACGGATCCCTACGCCCCGGCACCTGGCTGATCTGGGCATCCCAACCGAGCTGCACATTGTGCCGCTCGAACGTCCAAAACCCGTAAGGGCGAAGCGGGTAGCTCCACATCTCCTTGGTCTTGCTGCACCTGTCTTTCACCGCATACACGTGCTCCCTGAACTTCTTGTCTCTCTCCTTCGGGTCTTCCATCAACCTCAGAACCAAGTTCTCCGCGAACTCCATAATGAACTTCATTCTCTCTTCTCTGATCACGGCAATTAAAAAACCGACAAATCAATTAACCCATCTCCAACCGCAACTGAGTTCAATCAGAGCAGTAGCAACTGGATTGACTCGTTGAACGCAAGAGCGAGTGACCAATCGACACCACAATCGAACGAGCATCGACGACGACTAAGATCCGGGCAACGTGCTGAGCCCAATTCGCAATCACATTGCCTAAACGAGATTCGGGTTTGCGCGCTCTTTCCCATTCGCTCATCCCGAAATGTAATCGAAATCGGTCCAAGTAGTTCCAATTGTAACAAAAATCAAAGAACCCTAGAGACGCCGAAATCAGAATCGAAATCGATCGAAACGAAGGAATTCACAGACATTTGATAGCAGAACTCGCTGGAAGAGAAGAACTCACCAGCTCGAGGATCGAAACTCGGCCAGACGACGCCCACCGCTGCGGTAATTTTCCGCCCTTCCCAGCAGAGTCGAAGGCTGTTCATCTTTCTGAAGAGAACACCAAGATGGTGAGTTTCTAATTGGGCCTGAGCCCAAATAAGAAGGAAAGGCACTGCTTGGCCTTTCTACTTGGGCCTGAGCCCAATTCAGTTTATGTACGGCCTGAGCCCAACAGTTCACTGGTCGAGCAGCAGAGAACTCGCTTTATTCACCTAGACGTGAACGCCAAAAGTAACGAAAATGGTCTTGTTAACGATCGTGCCCCGAGTCACATGTTAACCCGAGAGAGATGATATATTGGAAATATCGAACTTTCTTTATCTGGACAAGAGGCGCTCTTTTAAGGTTTGTGATTGACTAAGTTCAGATTGGAAGTAACTTATGAAACTTAATGAAAACGCGACCGGCAGAAATGCGAACATGGACATTGATTTTCATGCGGACTAGATATAATTTTAGTCCATCAGCACGGTCAAGTCTCGCGTCTAAGTTTGCACTCAAGCGGAGATCGAGAAGAACTTTCTCCAGACACATCCGAATATTAAAAGACCAACGAAACCGAAGATATTTCCTCGGTTTTGGTTGGGGGTAACGAACGACTTCCAACAAATGCAAGCAACCACTATGGTTTGCCTTCTTTAAATTGACGAACGTTCGTACCAAAACCGAAGCCAACCTCGCATTCTTATTCGCGCAAGGAGTAGGCCATTTTCAAACCTGCTGGCCCCTTTCCCAAGCATCGCACCGTTTCCCATCTCCATTTCCACCAAACCAAACACGATTCATCAAACCTTCTCCTTGCCCTTCGAAAATCGAGATTCCCAACAACAAATTTCGCCCCTTCTTAATTTCTCGATTGCGTCTTACCATGTTTTTTAATTAGGCTAAAGATTTGATTGGGTTCCAACTTGGGTGGACACGGACAGGTTCCCATATTCCCCAAATCCTACATGGCTTCTCCCATTTTGCATTCAAAAGACAAACGCAAGTGTTTGACGCGAGAATATGAGCAGTTCTTTGCGATCCTTGTACGCGTAGATTAGAGACCCAAGAACACCGAAACAAGAAAATCTTCAGCCCTCGCGGTCGTGGTTTCATGTGTTTTTCTCTTTCGCGGTGGTCTCAGAAAACGAGGAGTGCGTAGCTCGTGGTGGGTGGTGGATACGTCGTGTCCCATCAAACCCCTCCCGCGCAGAAGAGTAATGTGGACGACGGTGCGGGATTCCTCCCTCGATCGATTGGGTGCCAAGTCGCAATAACGTGCCCTGGGTCGGTCTCTCGTTTCGTCTCGGGACGTCCAACGCTTTTGAAAAAAAATTCAACACGAAAATATGATTCGGAATCAATTCGAAAGGTGCCTTGCGCGGTTGTACAAAAACGGGGTTTTGGTTTCTTCGGTGGGCACCGAAAGGAAACCTCCTTGGCTGTACCAGTCCTCCTCTGCACCATGCTGTCCTGCAAAAAAAATTTTGTGTACTCCCTCCTCCTTTTGGACTGTACTGAAACAATTCGATTGCGCTCTTCGAGTTTTGACTCGAAAGTAAAACTCGGGGAGGACGTGCGGTGCAATTTGACTGAAAAGTCCGCGCGATTGATGAAAAAGGAAAAGAAGAAGAAAATTTCGGAGCTATTAAGTAGTCGGGGTAATTTAGCCCCTGTATGATCGTAGGAATCAAAAGGCGGGCCGCAAATCCAGCCAATGATAGGAGGAGGATCCATCTTGGGACCCTCGATCCGTAATCGACCCTTAAAGCCTATGCGTGACCAAATCAACGTCACGTAAATTTTACGAAAGATTCTTAAATATTTAGGGGCAGAAAATGATGTTCTAGTCTATCTACCTAGCTTTTTCGATCGCCTGGTTGAGATTAAAGCTCGTGGCGACAAGCTCGTCTCGACATGGACCGATTCACCTCTAATCACTTCCCCTTAGAGGGTTCCCTACTCGTGGATATGCGGTTTACGCTGGATTGAAAGCGCAAGCTCCCAGCAAAAACAAAAGAACAAAATGTGCCCACAACGGTTGAAAGGAAAAGAAGGGAGAGAAAGGAAAAGGGGAAAAAGTAAACAAAAGCGATGAGAGAGCAAGAGGTGCAATGCCGCTGGCCACACCCATATGAGATGCCCTTTTTCCACTCGCATCTTCTTGTGTTTCGACCCTTTGCCTAAAAGATACTTTCCTCCCAGTTGCAAACTTATGCCAAATTTTCTCCCCACTATATCTTACCCTCAACTCATCCACAACCATGACACACATAGCTCCCGTCATCTAGACAAAAACAACGTAATTCCACCATTGAAATCTTCTAGAATCACATCATCATCACTCTAACTTGCCAAAACAAATTTAGGCCAAAATGAATCGATTTCCTTTCCTTTGTCTCGATTGGCAAAACTAGCAAGAGATGAAGGACCACGCAAGAAAACGGCCAAATCCTGTAATCCCTGCCATCTCTCTGATGGGTCAAACCCAAAACAGTGAAAAACCCCCACCTTTCGAATTTCACCAGAGCCCCCCCTGCTCGTGCTGCTGCACCTCTACACGCCTCACCCCCACACCCCTAGAAAAAGCGCCCAAAAAGGAAGAGAGAGCCCACGATAAAGCACAAAGAAAACTCGACGGAAACACGATGCCATTATTGTAGTCCGCCTAGGATTCTCTCGTCCCTCTGCCAACCCCCCCCTTTCCCCCACTTTTTCAAATGCACACACAGAGCCATCGGCCTCTGCTCCCCTGCAGAGAACAGTAGTAGGATACTTGCCCCCATCCTTTTTTTACTTTCTCACCTTTTGCGCGAAAGGAAAAAGCCTTCCTTCCAGCCGGCCCTTCTCATCCCCCCTCACCAAGAAGAAGACGCATTCTCAGCAATCAATGAGAGGGACGGACCGTGGTGGGTTTTGGCCCCCCTCTCTCATGTGGTTCGCGTCCCCCTCCCCCATCTCGCTACCCTCTCAACCTACTCTGCTCCCACCACACTACAAACGTACAAAACTGCCCAATCGACAGATTCAGGCGCAAGAAAAACCTTTGAAAGAAAAAAAATAAAGAACGGGAGGAAATGGCTGGCGGATAGGCAGTTTTGAGAGGGTCATCACGGTGCCAGATGGCAGAACACGCTACAGACCCACCACTTACTACCCCACGACTCATTTTTCTTTGCCTTCTACTCCAGCATTTTCTCGCACGTCTGACTATTATAACACAACCCAAAGTATAAACGATTCATCCGATATTAATTTCTGATTTTGGCCCAGAAATTTGTCCATAATATAAAAGGATAAAAATGCAAAAAAAAAACAAAAAAGGCCAAAAATGAAAAGGGAGCCGGTTGATGTCACCGAAGTATGTGCTGTACAAGAAGAGAGACTGAAAAGTTGCTCGTTCCTCGCAACCGCCGTAACAAAAATTCACGCCACTTCCCCTTTTTCTTTTTTCTTTTCCTTTTCCACCAAAATTGCCCTCATTTCCTCATTTTTCCGTTACCCAAAAAAAGGGAAAAGAAAAAACGAAAAGGCTAAAACCTAACCCCCCGTAATCCCGAAAAAGGGAGAATGGTAAAAAGCGAAGAGGGAAAAAAAAGGAAAAAGAGCAGCGCAACCGCCGTCAACTCACGGCCATGACATCATCATCAGCCGCACCAACTCCGTCATTCTCGCCGTCGCCGTCGCCGTCGCCGTCGTTGATCCAGCGCTCCTGCGGGGCGCACTCGGACTTGTGGCGCAGCTTCCAGTCCAGCGCCTGGCACGCGCGGGAGCAGTAGTTCACCACCCCGCACACCGAGCACCTCCGGAACTCGTGCCTCCTCGTCTCCGCCCTCCCGCACCCGGCGTGCGAGCAGAGCCTCAGGCCGCCGTCGTCCCCTGCTGAGCCGGCGCCGGCGCCGCCGCGGGCCGCGAACCACTCCGACAGGAACATGTTCGCCGGGTGCACCTCCGGGGCCGGCACGTTGCACCCGAAGTCGCTGAGCAGCGGGCAGGCCGCGGCCGCCGCCGGGCGGCGCTCGTCGGCGTCGTGGTGGGGGTGGTTCCACGCGAGCAAGGAGCGGGTGGGGAAGGCCGACGAGGAGAGCACGGCGGCCAGCTCGCGCGCATTCGCTTGGACGAGGAACCGGCGCCCCTCGGCGACGTTCTGGCGGACGCCGTAGCCGTCCTGGAGGCAGTGGCCGAGCTCGCGGAGCGCGTCGACGTGGCCCAAGAAGGCGGCGCGCGCGCAGAGGGCGACGCCGGCTCGGAGGTCCTTGTCGTTCTTGGAGCCGCCGCTGCCGTTGAACTGGATTACGGCGAGAGAGTAGAGCGCCGGCGCGTGGCAGTTAATCGCGGCTTTCGCCATGAGAGAAGCTCCGCTCCCTCGGTTCCGTAAACAGTAGAACCGAATCTGCTCGAAAAGGAGAAACAAGAAAAGCTCAGAAGATTACCACTTTCTCGAAATGCCCATTTCCCGAATTCTCTTTTATTCTTGAATTAAATCATCTGCATCTTCTTCTCTTATTTTGGGTTTCGAGATTTGCTTACCATGCCGAGAATGTAATAGGCCTCCATATTGCCGGAATCGGCGCACAGCTTCAAGAAGCGGTGTGCCGAGTCGCACCAGTTCGTAGCCCCGACGGCGAGGCACTTGGACGAAGCTTTCGACAAGACAAGCGAATGGACGGCCAATGAATTAAACCTCCTGCACCTGTTTCCGATCAAGAAGAAAATAAAAACGACGTTATTCTTCCCTTCCCCGTGCAAATCAAACGACGTTTTCAAGAAAGAAAAGGAAAAAAAAAAAAACGGAGGCGTTAAAACGGGAGAAATGAGATTGGGCTCTTTACGTTAGCGAGGCGCTGATGAGATCCGAAGGGGACGAAGCGGACGCGCTGAGCTTGGAGAGGATGCAAATCAGGAGGTCGTCCGGCAACGCGTCGAAGGCATCGCAGCCCCCGCCGGAAGACAGTCTCTGCCTCCTCCGGCAGCACCCCGCCTGGTCTCCGGCGACGTCCCGCGGCCTCTTCGCCGCCGCCGCCGCCGCCCCGTCCTCCGAACATGCATCCGGTGGAGAATACCAAGCTCCTCTTCTCGTTCTCATGCCTCTCTCTCTCTGTCTCTCTGTCTCTGTGCGTGCGATTCTGTTTCTTGAGTTTGCGTTATCTTCTCTTGGGGAGTGAGAAGACGAGAGGACGTTTTATATATTAGGAGGAGGGCGAAGTTGTAGTACCAACACCGAGAAAACCAAGAAAACCAAGTGCGTTGCCAATTTTGCCCTTTCCTTCAAAAAAATTTATTTTTAATTTCTTTTCATTAAATCGGGGCGCTCGTGAATTTACGATACTGCCACCGGTCAACACAAAAGCAATGATTTCCCTCGATATTACGGAGCTGCCCCTGCCCCTCCGTTTTGCTGCCGCTGCTCTGGTCAAACGGGATTTGACCCAGATCCGCCGTTCCATTTGCTTGCTCGTCCTTGTTAGCTAACCCCTTCGTCCGTGTCGTTTGACGGAAAAACGAGACTCTAATGAACGAATTAGGTGACCCCCGTTTCTTTCATTAAACGAATTTTAAAAACCGAATTTTGTTAAGCTCGTCAAACAAGTTTGAGATCTCGTTAGTTTTTCCACGGTTGAAATTTGGGCAGCTTGAAATTTGGGCAATCGGACGAGATAATAACCTCCGAGAAAAACGTGACCAGCCGAGACGCGTATGGATTTTCAACTCGGAGGTCAAAGCTCGCGTGTAAATCCTGTCGATTGCATGTAGATTGCTCCGAATTGGTCCGGGCATGGGCGATTGCCACGTGCCCCGACCGGATTTATTCGTGGGATATATGACTGGATATCTTTATTAGTGTCCTGGGATTATAAAAAGGCCGTCAAGATAATGATCTTATTACCCGATAATAACATCATTAGGTGCAAATGAGTTGAAACGAGACACATCGTAGAAGAAGGGAAGGGGGGGATGTCTAGCTTTTTGTACACATAATGAAATTTGTATTTTCAGGAGAAAACCCATAAATTGTACGTATATGTAGATTGCCATCTTCTCGGACGTGTAAGCATCTCGCCGTCGGACCATTCAAACACCTCGATGATGTTCCCCTTTTTTCGAGCTTTTTTTTTCTTTTTCTCTGACTATTGCTGCCCTCCTCGTGTTAATTGAAATACTCGAAAGTTGCAAACGAGTTAAATGAATCCACGGTTGAACTTGATCGCATGCGGAGCGTTTGTCCCGTACGAATTACTTCGTGAATTAGGGTTTTACGTATAGAGATCCACTGCTAATGTGAGAAACAATTTGCACTCTCGTGGTCAGATTGTTGACATGTGGATCGATTCGATCACACGAGCTACCTCTAAATTTTACGCGCCACCCCATCCAACCATCCGTCCATAAAAAGGGCTTACTGGGAAAATTGGGAATTATAAGTCCAATAGCATACAAATGCGTGTAACACGACATTCTGGTATTTGTGAGTTAGGTGCGAGATATGAATCTTTATCGCTTAGATCGACGGATGATTGAGAACCGACGCGATGAGGGCTCGATATAGATTAGGAGCGGATAAGTTGGTGGGAGGTAAATTTACGAGATATTAAGACTAAACGAGGTAATGCATGTTGTATAAATATAGTCAAAATGCATATATTCAACAAGCCAATGGAGAACGACACATCAAATCGTTTTGGATCTATTTATGATGGAGAAAAACAACGGCTCTTCTTCGTTCGACAATAAATCCAAAAAATTAATGAGATATGGTATGGATGATGCTTGATATAAATTCAAAGTTATCAGGCAGCGCCCGAAAGAAATCCATCTCCATAAGAAAAGTCTCGATTGTCATTATTGCAATTGTCTGTTTTTTATTAAGCGCGTATCGTTATGTATCAATCTCGCGATAGTAATGTCGTAGATTTTATTTCGAAATTAACGGTAGAGATTCAATTCCCAATCCGGTATATTTCCTAGTTGTTTCCGCCGAATAATCCATTATTGGACACGAAGAAATACAGACTGCAGAGAGATTTGGACTCCTCCATTTGAATTTTTTTGCTCTTCTGAAACCGGTCATGTCTCGACGAACCTCTCTTTTGTGACAGGTGCATGTCGGATTGACAGTTTCCGACCCGTTTGTTGCTACCAATTTTTGACAATACGTTCGAACGACACGTGCATGATAAGCCGGTCAATCCGTAATACACGCGAATACGTGGCTCGCGGGATGAACCCCGACACTCTCCGACATTTTTATCACGTAGGCTGACATCTTACCCGTGTTAGCACGATACATTTACATATATCTCGACACACTGCTATATTTTTGGATTGAATTTCGCACGTTGGATGTGTCAAGCATGCCATGGAAACTTAGTACACAACGTTTTGGCATTGAAATGTTTACACGGGTGACGTATCTATTACGCGCAACACGAGGGTGGTCCTCCCGCGAGAGAGAGAGAGAGAGAGAGGCGGATAAGTCCCGGGAGGGGGGAGGATGACGTGGACATCGAGATCCGATGTCGACCGCACATGTCATATCCGCCGGGGCCCACTCCTCCCCCCCGGGCCCGCCCGCCCGCCCGCCAGGCCAAGCCATGGGCTGCTTATTACCGCTCGTTTAGGGCCCATCTCGGGGACTGTGCCTTACGTGCCGACGCGTCCCCCCCCCCCCCCCTCCGATCCCTTTTCGGATTTCTTTCGATATTTTCCCTTTCTGTTTATATATTTTTCGAATTTTAATTTGCGCCTAACTCCTCTTTCTTTCTTTTTTTTTAACGTAACTCTCCGCGTTCACCGTTCGCTCTTTTTTGTTTCCCCTTTTTTTTTTTTTTTAAATTTCGAAGGCAAAAAGCTACTTAAAATCCTAACTCGTGCTCGCCGTGTCATGTTCACCGTGAACTTTTTTTTCACGGTGCGAAAAATCTCAAACTCGTACCCGGGTGATACGTCTATCGTCCGTAAAAGTTATGTCGATCAAAACCGTTAAAAATCTATCTACGTGGACGCCGGAGAAGCAAACGGTGTTGACACGACATATATATACGTGACTTAAGTGAAATCAAAACGACATTATTTTAGCTGAAAAATCATATAACGAAACCTCGACGGATGATAAATGTACAACATAAGTACAAGTTTTGGGTTTTTTATATTATAAGAAAAAGTTTACGGCGAATGTGTCACGCTGGACATAGTTCGGATTTTTGATGTCCTAAAATTGTTCAGGGTAAATGTGTTAAGGACATAATTTAGGGTTTTTTGCGATTTTTTTCCCTAATTTTCATAAATTCTTTGTTCTTAACGGGATCCTTTTAGTTAATTTGGTTTTTTTTTCTCATTTACTAGAATTTTGCCTTTTGTCTTTTCTTAAAGTCCCATGTATTTTTTTGATTAATTTTCTAATTTACATGCTTCGAGGGTTTTTTTTTTTTCCTCGTCGTCACGAGATTAGAAGGTCATGAATGAGGCGTGCATGAATCATTTGGGGGCAAAATGATTCTTCCTGGAGGAGTTAGTACACAACTTCTCCATCTTGATGCAATCATGGCACCAACTATCTTCACTCGAACAATTCTTTAATGGTTTATTGTCTTTTATTTTAGGGAAAAAGCCACCAAAAACCCCAAACTTTGTCACTTGTGACACATTTACCCCGAACTTTTTTTGTGTCATGAAAAACCCCAAACTATGTAATTTGTGACACATTTACCCCAATTCAATATAACCTAGGGCATTTTAGTCTTTTTCCCATTTTCTTTTTTTTCTGTTTTTTTTTCATTTTTCTGGTCGCCGGCGAGGTCTCCGGCGACCTCGCCGGCGACGGCGAGAAGACCTCGCCCGCCCAGGCGAGGGCTGCCCTCGCCCCGCCCAGGCGAGGGCCGCCCTCGCCGGCGTCGGGCGAGGGCGGCCCTCGCCTGGGCGGGGCGAGGGTCCCTCGCCCGACGCCGGCGAGGGCCGCCCTCGCCTGGGCGGGGCGAGGGCGAGGGCGGCCCTCGCCTCGCCGGCGTCGGGCGAGGGCGAGGGCGGCCCTCGCCTGGGCGGGGCGAGGTCCTCGCCTCGCCCGACGCCGGCGAGGCGAGGGCCGCCCTCGCCTGGGCGGGGCGAGGGTCCCTCGCCCGACGCCGGCGAGGCGAGGGCCGCCCTCGCCCCGCCCAGGCGAGGGCGGCCCTCGCCGGCGTCGGGCGAGGGACCCTCGCCCCGCCCAGGCGAGGGCAGCCCTCGCCTCGCCGGCGTCGGGCGAGGGCGAGGGCGGCCCTCGCCTCGCCGGCGTCGGGCGAGGGTGAGGCGGCCCTCGCCTGGGCGGGCGAGGGTCGCCCTCGCCCGACGCCGGCGAGGCGAGGGCCGCCCTCGCCCCGCCCAGGCGAGGGTCCCTCGCCCTCGCCCGACGCCGGCGAGGCGAGGGCCGCCCTCGCCTGGGCGGGCGAGGGTCGCCCTCGCCCGACGCCGGCGAGGCGAGGGCCGCCCTCGCCTGGGCGGGGCGAGGGTCCCTCGCCCTCGCCCGACGCCGGCGAGGCGAGGGCCGCCCTCGCCTGGGCGGGGCGAGGGTCCCTCGCCCTCGCCCCGCCCAGGCGAGGGTCCCTCGCCCGACGCCGGCGAGGGTGGCCCTCGCCCGACGCCGGCGAGGCGAGGGCCGCCCTCGCCCTCGCCCGACGCCGGCGAGGCGAGGCTGCCTCGCCCCGCCCAGGCGAGGGCGGCCCTCGCCGGCGTCGGGCGAGGGACCCTCGCCCCGCCCAGGCGAGGGCCGCCCTCGCCCGACGCCGGCGAGGGCGGCCCTCGCCTGGGCGGGGCGAGGGCAGCCCTCGCCTGGGCGGGCGAGGTCTTCTCGCCGTCGCCGGCGAGGTCGCCGGAGACCTCGCCGGCGACCAGAAAAATGAAAAAAAAAAAAAAAAAAAAAGAAAATGGGAAAAAGACTAAAATGCCCTAGGTTATATTGAATTGGGGTAAATGTGTCACAAATTACATAGTTTGGGGTTTTTCATGACACAAAAAAAGTTCGGGGTAAATGTGTCATAAGTGGCAAAGTTTGGGGTTTTTGGTGACACAAAAAACCACTCGAATTATCACAAGTGGTTCGTGTTTGCAAGCTAAATGATCCATCGGACAAACTTCACATGCCTCGCTCAATAACATTATAGTTAATAATTTCCAGGAAAACAAACGAAAAGAAATTCTTAATAAATGGGATCCTATCCATTTGTTGCTACCGTGCGGCTTGAAATTGAAGCAAGAACAATGCGGATTTGCGATAATTCAACCTCTTTTGCTGGCTAAATCGATCAAGATGACTCGAATACAGAAAAAAAGAGTTGAAAGAAATGATTCGATCCCTCTTATCTTCACTTCTGGAACCGAGAAAGCCCGTGACTCGGAGCTTGGCCAGTACTCGGTAGGCAAGCATTGCGACGGCGCAATTGAATTCTCTCTTGATCCGTAGAAAGTCAGGAGCCAACTAATCAAACACCTATTCTCTGGTGAGGTTGACCAAGTTGGGTGGCGAACTTAGACTTCCATATCCCACAAATTAGGCAGTTGTGTCCCATAATTAAGACAAGAGGAGGAAAACTGAAACCCTAGATAGCTTTCGAGATGCAAGTCAAAAACGTACTGCTGCCGATGCTCGATCTTCCTTCACATTCCTTTTCGTGGACCTTTTCTTCTTTTGAAAACGTCTAGAAAGAATGTTTTCTCCTCGGTGAATATTTTGTTTTTCCATTCTCTAATTTAATTCCCCCCATCAACGTGCAGATAAATGTCACAATCACAAAAGAAAAGGAAAGAAGAAAATTTCGCTTGCGAATATCTTCTCGTCGACGTGATCCGTTTCGGACTCGATTCGTAGATTCCGAATAAAGTTTCCCACCATCCCATCATGTTGCCATGGGAGAGCGGGAGATATCCTCTATCGTTGTGGTACCTCTCTGGACTTATAATGATTTAGAAGTGTCCTAGTGGCCGGTTTAGATATATGTTCCAAGAACATAATCCGCACAAGTTCCTAGCTATGATTCAACGAGAACATCTAATTCCTGCTGCACGGATTCGAAATGAAGTATATTACTTTACGGCTATAGCGTATCGAATTAATGAGAAGAGAGGGCTAACGGGTTATTTGTCAACGAAATGATCGTGCGTCGCAGATGGTTCGGAATCTGCACAGATCTGATCACTTTACATTTCGCCGTGAAAATGTAAGTTATTTTACCAAATCACGTGGTAATTCAACCTAAGACATATGTTCTCATTGACAATTTTTTCTATATAATTTTTTAATTTTTTAAATTTCATTACCTTTTTTTTCTTTTCTTTTTTTCTTTCATCTTTTTAACCATTTCTTCCTTTGGCTTGTAACCATGGCCAATGACTAGCCGCAACCCTTGCCTAGGCTGCGAGGGTGGAGCCCTCGCCAGATCCATTGGCCCTACCTTATGGGCTGTCGTTGGCCACGGCAGAGTAATGGCCACCTGCCAAAGAGAAAAGAGGAAAAACAAAATAAAAAGGGGGAAAAATTAATAAGAAATTCAAAAAATTATTAAAAATTATGAAAAAAATTATTCACGTTAGCGCCGTCCTTGCTGCATAGAAGGATTGGTATTCACGTCAGCAATTTCCGGCTTAATTTGGTCAAAAGGATTCAGTTGGTATCAATGTGAAAAAGATTCATGATTGAATTGGTCAAATTGGAATGTTTATAATCGAATTGATACCAATGCAATAGATTTATGATTTTTTTGATACTTTTTTCCCTAAAAAATTCCGTTAGCTCGCTTTATTCTCTATAACCAGATTAGGATCACAAGGATCTCATAAGGGATTCAAGACCCACTTTGCTTCGGCTGTGTGAAGGCCTGAAAGATCCTTAAGCTTTGAACAGAAACGGTCGTAATGGTAGGTAGCGAGTTGCCGAGTAGGATCCAATCAGCCATCTTCATCTCGATCCCGTGAACACAGCAATATAGAACCGCACACCAAAGCAAAGCGCACATCGGACTAATGATCGAATCAAGCGACTCCGCGCATGGAATTATTTCATTACAGCACGGGAGTGACCTATAAGTTCTGTCGGATTGGCTGCTCATCTTTGGGTTAGGTTGCCCTACTTTTAAGAGGCAATAAACTAATCAGAACCCCCTCGCGTCAAAGATATTTTCCAAGACATGTAACTGATGGAGCATCAACTTTAGTGCATATAAAAGGGAGAAAAAAATCGAGAATTAGGCTATCAACTTCAGCTTCGAATGGTGATGTTTGCGGGAACGTGGCGATCAGCCAATCGCACTGTTGGTGAAGGGAACTGTTCGCGCGAGTGGTCTACCCATGATCGAGTCACATGCAGTGTTGGACTCAACAACCGACTTGGTGGCGAGGAGGAGATGGGTACGTCTGCATTTTCCTGCCCACGTTCTTGCAATTATAGAGGAGGAGGAGGAGGAGAAGAGATTCTCGTTCATAGTCGCGTTGAAAGAGATGCGTAGAAGGCCACAGGTTGATAAGGACTTAGCCACAGCGCACGTCCCATTTACACCGCACACAGCACGTGGTGTGGTTCTACATAGAGAGGACGATGTTGTGATTACTAAGATGGATGTGTTCCTAAAAAGTGCCATGACGAGGATCATGCTCGGCCACACTAGCCGTGCACATGCAATGCCGACGTTGTCGCTTTGCCCGGGCCGTTGATCAAGTACACCGTCGATGAAAATTATATCGTAACAGTCATGGTCAATCACTCGTTTGCAATCCAACTTCTTTAAATAGACACATGCCATTAAACCTAATTAATCTAAAACCATCCATCAATATTGTATTTCTGTTTCACTTGCCATGCTTCCGAAATGAAGTTTTTTAATCTTGCACGATATTGTGATCGGCCACCTGACCTGAAATGTTTGGCTGACAGTTTTTAATATACTTTGAAAATAACGGTCTCTTTTAGATCACAAAACATAAATAACAAATAATTTATTGTGGGGTCTACTCATTTTAAAATTTGCGAATCACATCATGTTGTTACTCTCACGGTGGCACTGCTATTGCTAGAAAAACCCTATTCTCGGCTGTTGATAAGGAACGAAGGCGCTGCTGCGTCCAGCCTTTGTCGCACCGCGAGGGGCTTCCCCCCATAGGCAGCAGCTAATCCCCTACTCGCGTGGTGCGTTCGCATGGTGTTGGTTCATGCAAATCCAATAATCCCAAGTCCCTATGCACGACGTACGCAAGAAGAGACCGAGTGGACATTTCATTCACCCCAAAACATCGAACTAGAAAAAACACTAAACCTTGCCTGGTCCGCCACTTTCCGAGGAAACAAAGACAAAAGTGGAGTAATTTCCTGCTTTTCCGGAATTAGGTGGGGGGTGCTGTCGCGTTTACCTCACCACTCGCGCTGTCTTCCATTCGAGCACGACTCGAACGAAGTAAATATGGCCAGCAATGCGTCGCGCACGTACGAAGTCGTGGAGTTCGCGATCGGCCTTTGACGCACGAATTTGTTGCCATGCGCTTGTCTCGTTTTGTATTGAGCCGAGAGGGTTAGCGCACCATGCACGCCACGCGGCTCCGTACGACGGCTCTTGGTGTTTTGTGGCCGCCGATTCTCTTTGGAAAATTTCGTCTCGTCAGCGCCGATTGCTGGGGAATTCCCGGTTTCCAAATGCTCGTGGAGAGCTCGAGAGAGCCTAATTCGGCCTCGTGCTAGGGTTTTAGATGGACTGCCATGGCAAGTGAAGGAATAATGGGTGGCAAAATTTTTTGAACTGGCGAGACATTCGTAACAATTCTTTATTTTACCGAAGGCATGTCATATATACTTATAGTAATTACCAATGATAATTACATGACTGTATACGAAACAATTTTTTTGAATACATGACAACTGATAATTACGTGACCGTATACTAAATTCACAATTTTCAGTGTTGGTAGTAATAATGAAAATCCCTGGGGAATTTGGATTTAACATTTCCATTGCTTTCTAAGGACCTACACCTTCGCGTGTCAGACTAAAGGGGGCACGTTTTTTCTTCCGTCTCTGATTAGAGGAAATTTCTTTTGATTTCGAACGAAGAAAAGCAATAATACAGGCCTTGCATGAACATGCGCGAGATTTTCATCGGAAATAGACGACGAAGAATGCCGTCAAAGGACATTCGGAAAATCAAGACTTAGGAGAAGCTTCGTTGGCTCGGTTTCTAGACATTCCAAAAACCCTCTTCAAGAGTTAAAATTACGTTATACGCATATCTTTAAAGAATACTTTAATTTTTTTTTTTTTAACCTAGGAAACCCTCGCACGGCCGACAGTTGAGAGGTAAACCCTAAGGGCGACATGTGCTAGTCATCACACACGTGCCACCGGGTAAGTCACCCTGTGACGCCCGGGATTCGAACACTCGGCCTTTTGCGAAAGGAAGAGTGCCCGCACCGTCGATGCCACCCAGGCGGGTGGTAGAATACTTTAATTCGAACTTGAAAACTTTAGGAAAAGGTTAAAGGCAAAAGTCGCACTGACGCTCACATACATGTTCTAGAAAGTATAAGAAAAGCAGGGTTCGGCTGTGTGGTATGTATAACCACTATCTCTTTATCATATTTCGATGTTTCGAAAGCATAAAAGAATCTATGATTTTGTAATTATTATTTTTTTTTATAACACAGGGAACCCTCGTACGGCCGACAGCCGGGAGATAAATCCTGGGGGCGACATGTGCTAGCCACCACACACGTGTACCGGTTAAGTCACCCAGCGGCACCCGGGATTTGAACATTCAACTTTTTGCGAGAGGAAAATTGCCATTTCTTACCTTACCCAAAAAAAAAAAAGAAAATTGCCCTTTCTAACAGCACCACCCAGACGGGTGGTATGATTTTGTAATTTCGAAGAGGAGAAAAGACAAAATCGCATCAAACATAGAAAAAATGTGTCAATGGCGAATACATGTAGAGTAGGTAATAAGCGGTGGCAACTGGCAACACTAACTAGAGAGACAGATACATTTATGGGACTGGTCTTCATCCTTAATTCATCTTTCTATACGTACGGACGCAAGAAGAGACTGGAGAGACAGATACATTTATGGGACTGGTCTTCATCCTTAATTCATCTTTCTGTACGTATGGACGCAAGAAGAGACTGGAGAGACAGATACCTTAACATGTGAACTACGTGCGGACGTTGCGACCGACCTGACGAGAGAATTTAACGCAGAGGATGTTGCTTGACGCAGCATGCGCCATATTTGTTTGGATCATCAGCCCTCGTAACCAGTGTAAAGTGAAGCAATAGAGTGTCGAAGCGAACATGCACGAGTTTGAGTAAGAAGCAAGCCAAAAAGGCTTCTTTCTTGGCTTTGCCTTTTGCGTGCTCGGCGATCATTTTTTGGGCACTATACGTATTTGATAAAACCAATCATCTCTCAACTGGCAAAACAAGTTCCGGTGCTTCCTAGAGATGTGTTGTTACTTGAACCGGCCCGTCGCTTGTGTTGCAAGAGTGATGCAGATCTCAAGGAAGGGAAAGGTTAAGCTAAGACATGACATGAAATCGGACTCTTAGCTAGGTCCGATCCCACCATATCTAGCTTTGGAATAAGACAACCTTATTCTCGTAGCTTCAACAAGTGTTAACTAACCCTATAAGGAATACACGCGTAGCCAAAGAACACGGGGGGAACTCCGCGCGAAATAAACTTGATGGAATATACAAATTCGAAACTTGGTTTTGATACCGATTTGAGAATCGAGTGCGTAATTATCATCTTTCAAAAGTTTAATCTGATACAACAAACAGGCCGCATGATTTATCTATACGGACTCCGCACGTAATTCATGCATGAGTTTGACATTCGTTCATTTGTAATGGGCCGCGCACATCATCTTGTTTCGTCCGGAAGAGTTTTTGCCCTAAGTCATAGCTCAACCTCTCCCCAACAAACATCGCCGACGAAGGCCTAACGTATGCGAAACCGGCCAATTGCATGGATGTCATGTTTGACGTGGCGCATGGTGAGCGAATAGCTCCAACTGAAGATCACGGGATTACATTAAAAGAAAGCTTCTTGCTACATATGGGCCACCGAGTTCGCCTACAACACGACGTGCCATCTTTCCTAACAACTCTTGTCTCGTTCTTCATGCTTTTCTGTTCCCCTTCATTTCATTTACTCACCATGATGTAGCAGTTCTGTGCTGACAGTAGATGAGAAGATCCTGCTTTGAACCGGAAGTGCTATCCATGCTGATTGTGGTACCGACGTAGTGACACGTATTAAGATCCCTCGTTTTGCTAATCAAGTAACCTAGCTATTGTCCTCATAGAAATCGACTACCAATGCCCCGATAGAATGAGAACAAAGATTGAAAATAATTAACTCAAATAGCCGCCGAATCGTACTTTTGTGAAAAGTCGGTGTGCCGATTAAAAGTCTTGAAACTGAGGGTCAAATTGTAAGAATACGAATGGTAACCATTCTGCTCTAGAAATCAAATTCTTGTCAGAAATTGATTTATGGAATTATTGCCAGAAATTGATTTCTAGAGGAGAAATCTGTTTGGTAAAACATGACTAATTCTGCTCCAGAAATTGATTTCTGAAACAGAAATCTATTTTTATTTTAGCACCTCAAAAAAAATAAATTCCACTCAAAATGGGTGCTCAAAGGTATTCTAAGCCGTTTTGTAAAGTTTTGAAATTTTTGATTTTTTTATTTTTTGGGCACCTCAAAAAAATTAAATTTCACTCAAAGTAGGTGCCCAAAGGTAGTCTAAGTCATCTTGTGAAGTCTTGAAATTTTTTATTTTTTTTATTTTTTTGGACACCTCAAAAAAATTAAATTTCATTCAAAGTGGGTGGCCAAAGGTATTTTAAGCCATTTTGTGAAGTTTTGAAATTTTTGATTTTTTTGATTTTTTTTGGCACCTAAAAAAAATTAAATTTCACTCAAAGTGAGTGGCCAAAGATATTCTAAGCCATTTTGTGAAGTTTTGAAATTTTTTATTTTTTGATTTTTTTGGGCACCTCAAAAAAATTAAATTTCACTCAAAGTGGGTGCCCAAAGGTATTCTAAGCTATTTTGTGAAGTTTTAAAATTTTTTATTTTTTTTTATTTTTTTTGGGTACCTCAAAAAAATTAAATTTCACTCAAAGTAGGTACCCAAAAGTATTTTAAGCCATTCTGTGAAATTTTGAAATTTTTGATTTTTTTATATTTTAAAAAAAATTCAACCAAATTTCCTATTTTCTCGAAATATTGACTTTTTTATTTTCTGAAAATTTTTATGAATTTTTCTGGAATTTTTTAATTTTTATGTATTTTCTGAAAAAAAAAAAAAAAGTAGTGAGAAAAAGAGAGAGAATAGGGAGAATACATTCTGGAAGAGAGAAACTATAAAAGGTAGCTTCTCTTTTTCTTGCCCAAAATTCTTTCTGGAATCAAGAATGCATTCTGGAATCAAGTATTTTTAACAAACGCATTTTTATTTCAAAATGTAAAAATTGCTCCAGAACGCATTCCGAAAATTTTTTAACAAACGCATTTCTATTCCGGAATCCATTCTAGAACAGAATTTCTGTTTCAGAATGGATTCCATACGCGCCCTAACTTGTCGAGGAATTTTGATTAAGTGCATGTACGTAAATGGCAGCTAAGACTAGAGTTTGGCGTGGAAACCCGTCGATTCTCAATCCTTAGTCGTCTCCTCGAAGCATATAAGCAATTGGGATTTGTGAGACGTAAGCTTGCTACAAACTACAAAATCAAATGCCGCAGGAGAGGGAAGTAACGATTGTCGCTTGTTGCTTAACGTACTAAACGCACGTTCAACTCTGTGACTCCACTTTAACTTATTTATAATTCTCCTCGGGCGTCGTGCAAAATCTCAGTGAGAGAGGAAAGGCGTGCCCGAGGTGGGGTGGCCCAGCCCTTTGCGTGATTGCCAAGACACGCTGTGTTCTTCTCTGTTCTAAGAGTAAGAGACGAGCTCTCCCTCTTTGTCCAAGCAAGGCCACCCTCGCCCGATGCCGGCGAGGGTGAAAGAGAACAAAAAATGATGAAAATATTTATGAACTAAAATATATTGAGATAAATATGTCATAAATAATATAATTTAAAATTTTTGATGTCATAAAAAATTCAAAATAAATATATCATAAATAGTATAATTTGAAATTTTTGGTTATTTTTTATGTTGTGATCGTTTGGAACGATAAAACTATGGACTGCGAGATATGACGCGCGGGGTTTTCTGTCGTCCTCGCGAGAAAAGGAACACGTTTTAAACTCCCCCACCCAAAACGCGGACCGAAGTCAGCCTTCGGTCAAAAGTTTGAGGCAGATTAGGGTTTTCGGTGCTTCCTTTTCAAACCCCGAGTTCCACCATAATCTTCCGGTGATAGTCTCGCTGTGCTGGTTTGATATTTCAACTTTGCCTTCTTTCCTCACTCCTTTACATTCAGAGAAAAGTTTCAAATACAGTATCCGAGTATCCGTATGTATATCTACTTTTCCTTTTTTCTTTTATGTAACCCACGTCGATCATCGTTAATACAGGTATTTGGTCGACTCATAACAATAATTTCATGATAACCAAGTGAATTTTACTTTCACGTGATAGCGACCCTTTTCATTGGTCCCGATTCCCAACCATTATCCTGCTGCTTTACTCCTGGAGGAATTTTTGTTTTGAATACAAGACTCTATCAATGAAATGAATATAGCAGTTGAAAGTTTATCCTCGCTTCGACTTTTGACATGTCGATGTCCTCGCTCCGCCTGCGGTTTCTATTTATTTGAATTTTTTTCGCGTGTGAACTGTGAAGCAAATGTCAGGCGAAGACCAAAAATAAAACGCAAGACAAAAGGGGTCCCATCAATTATTTTTCGTTGAAGTTTTACTCCTGCCTCGTGTCGTTTAACGAAGTAGCGTGACTTACGGGATAGACAGCTGAGGGACGTCAAACTCTCGCACCAAATCGTATTTATCCAACATTGGAACTTAAAGAAAGATCCAGTTGTCATTCACAAAATAATTAAACTAAGATTAAAATGGGTCCATTCATTTAGTCATAACGTGAGAAGCTAGCCAACTGAGGGATTGGATTTAGGGTTGCTTCTTGCCTCGCGGTCTTGGGACAGCCTTTACGTGCATGGTAAGCGAAGTTTAACCAACGTCTTTTGCGAGTTCATCGAAGGTAATGCTCTTCGAGTTTATCTACAAGCACTTTCGATCTCTTGACACAGCCCCCAAGTTTAGACCATGTTGAGCCATTTCATACCGTAGAGAGAAAAAGGCGGCTTTATCTCGGTAGTGAAGTCCAAATTTAGGAAGCACTTTCTTGCGTCTTGCCATCGGTCTCACTTCTCACGGAACACGGCACATGTTGGAAGTGTCACATGTTGCTTTGTTTGTCCCGGTTAGTGATTTCACATCAAACTTCTAGACTAATGGTACGCATCTTGATGAAATTTCTAGACTAAGTTAGCTTCTTCCAAGACATTCAACGAGTAAACAATCATGCGCGAGATCCTCGTCTTGTAATCAAATCTTTCTATCATACGAATCGATCATTATCATTACCCGAGAGTTTTGGATTTATCCGCATGTTCTTTGACCTTTCAACAGATGATTGCTTTACTTTGAAATGTCAAGTTAGAGCTGCAAAAGTTCTTGAGTGGAAAGATAAGTGAGTTAGCATAAATCCTGTTAGGGTCCCGCGTTGCTCCAGAATGAAGTGAATTCGGCAATGTCAGTGCATGGACGAAGTACATATGGCAAAATGAATTTGGATCATCAGACCCGATTTTATCTCTCTAACTCTACAGAAGATCCAAATCCTCATAAACTAACCAATCTGGCAAGACTCATTTGAGATTATCCGAAACAGAGATAGGAACGACCAAGGGATGTTTGATTATGATGATTAATTATTGTCTAGCTAGATGAGTGCTGAGATGTGTCCAAACTCTAAAGTATGACATGATTCAATGAGAGAAGACCTTTCAAGAGAGATAATTAGCCTCAAAAGTTGACGGCTCTTTTTTCGAGCTAGGATTTCACTAGAAGTAGCGTGACATCTCCCTGTATCAAGATTGCTCCTCAAGTGAGAAATTGTTGGATTAGTCCTAAATCTATTATGTGAATGTCAATTCAGTCTTAATTTTCTCAATTTTATCAATTGAGTCTTAAATCTTTGCATGAAATTTCATTGTAATCCTTCCAACCAATTTCAGCGGGAATTCACCAACATGGCGGCATGCCACGTTAGCGATTTTTTGCGAGAATTGGTCAGAATACCTACATTGGAATTTTGCATAAAAATTTATGATTCAATTGGCAAGATTGAAGGTTGTTTACGACTGATTAGATGATATTCCCCTCAAATGTTATAAAAGCGCACACATGTCACATACAAATAAAAGCGTAGAACATCAACGTTTAAGACACATGTAAAGACACATGGGCTACGTGTACGTGTATGTGGACCTAGTTGAAGCATGCATGTATCAACGCACTGATCGTATTCTCGGGCAACAAGCCTTGAGCGAATCAACAACCATTTTCCTTACAAGTACGTCATGCAATTGAGAGCTCCGTTTCATCTAACTTTCACGCATGCCTTGGTCAACATTACTTCCTCCCTAGGTTTTTGTTAGCGCTGACCAACAAAATATCTCATATGTCCTAGGGGTATAAATGGTTCGGTTCGGTTCGATTTTCCGAGAAAACCGAACCGAACCATTAAGGGTGCCCCCTTGAATCGAACCAAACCGAAAACTCGATTTGGTTCGGATCGATTTTCGGTTCATGTTAATTAAGTAGAGAGAGAGAGGAGAGAGGAGAGAGAGGGAAAAATAGCACTAAATCGAAGTATTTATTTTAGTTCGATTTGATCTGAACTGATCCGAAATAAACCGAACCGAAAAAAAAAATTGCTTTATTTTGATGATTCGATCCGAAACCGAAATCGAATCGAAATGCATAAAATTTTCAATTTGATTCTATTCGATTCGATTGGTATCTCAATTCAATTATCGTTTCGATTCTAACATCCCTAACATGTCCTAAGCCCCATCATAATCCAGCCTGTAACTTTTTTTTGGAAAGAGATGTCGATGATCTCTTGCCAAGTTTCATTTCCAAATATAAGAAAGGGGTTCGATGTGGATAACGATGATTCGCAATGATGTGTGAAGGTGAGAAGGACGGGATTGAAAAGACGCAGCCGAGCATGCAATGATGACGAGGGCTCGCTCCAAAAACGACTGACATGCTGATACATCTGCAACTTGGAGCAGTTGAAAGAGTCAAAATTTAGGTGGTGGGTAGTAGTAAGCAATGGACATCCACCGCCATTGTCATCATCATTACATGGTTTGCAGAAAACTATGTTTTAACGTCAAGGCGGCGTCTGATCGTTTTGCTTTTTACACAGGAGGGTTCAAGTTCGAGGGCATCTGGGCCGCAGATTTCTGGAGCATTACCCATGTGTTGTGTTGATAATTATAACTTACAAGTTAAGTTAGTTCAATGGCTCACGCTCTCTATGTTTAAGTAACAGGAGGTCGAAGTAATTATCTTGCTTGAAACTTTACGAGACATGAATATCGGAAAGAACCTAAAATGCAATTTGCAAGGCGACATCCACTCATGGATGATTGATGAGTGAGAGGACGAAAGACGCTTGTGTGGTGTATGTAAAGAATTACATAATTCGATCGATGTGACACACGTAAGGAAGAGATAAAAAGAAGTACATCCATAGTAAATAATAAGTTGTCAATACCTCTCATTTTAACTGTTCGAACAGAGCAAAATAGTTATTCACATGTTCACGCAAAGGTTTCACAAAGTTTCAATAATGCGGCCTCTATAACGGGTCAAAATCAACCCTCCAAGTCGTTATTTGGGGGAAAGTAACTTATGTCATGGTAACACCACTTGTCTTGCTGATGTAACACCAGTCTGCCAATTACACTTCCTCTTGTAGCTAACTCGATAACCACTAACTTTTTAGATTTTTGAAATTTGAAGAGATGTGATCGATCGGGTGATATCACGTCAATGGAACATGTGATCTCACCATCATCGATTAAATACGCTCGTGCATATTTCTATGGTATAGAAGAAGAAATTACTGACATTTACTATTGGGCAAGTTTAAAAATCCAGGTTAAGTATCTGGTGCCATCCTTGTGAATGTTCACTTCTCAAGGCCTTGTCAATGGACATTTAGGTTATTGCAAGTTCACAACACTGATTTGGCCCAGGTGGGTCTTGGGCCTAATCGTCTCTCTTCTTGTTCTCTATAGTACTGCAATCGTCAGGATAAGGTCATCGTGATGTCCCAGAAGAGATGGATTGCTGACCGACAGTCCCCGTCCTCAAAAGTCCAAGAACAAGGTCCCTTTTCCTGCTTCCATGTTCAGGACTGCTGAACACTGGTATCACTCGGTCGCACAATGGAGATTCCATCAAACCACTAGGAAGTCTAAGATTCACTCCGACACATTCATACGAACGAAACCCCTTTCGGCTGACACACGAGGGCCAAAAAGCACGTGAAATCGTTCCGGTGAGCAGTGCGCGGTGATTGGTGACGACAGACGCGATCATTGTGCTGGTTATGTTTGCGAGTAAAAAGCTTGCGATCTAGTTAATCTACAGACACATGGATAAATAATGCGGAATTGTACATGGTGCTTTTCAGATTCAATGCGCTTGTTTGTTACTTTAACCCGACAAAGCAGGCCGAGCACTCCGCAATGATGCCGATTCTTGGTCTTTCACTTGTTGACCAAGCAAAGAGAGGACTGAGACTAGAGGAAGTTGAAAATGAGGGAAGCTTTTTGAAAAAGGGGTTATAAATGTGCAGCAGCATCATTGCGATTCACAATCATTCCTCACATTCGTAGCTCCTCTGATGCTAGTCCTACGCTAGGGTTTTGACAGTCTTTCAATTGCTGGTAGTACGTATAAGTACAGCATTTAATACTATCGGCTCCACAGTGCAAATTCAGTTTTGACACTAATTCCAATGCCCGATACTCGATGGATGTCACTTGCACCGCTTTGAGTTCCTTGCATGAAATGATACCTAATGCATTCTTTAGGGACCCAACAGGCTCAAATTATCCATTTATGTGGAGCTCAGGTAGAAAAGGGAGATTGCTGGCATCTCTCTCTTCATTACATGATAAGAAAAGGGCATTTAAATCATCATACATGGAGCAAGTCGTTACTATTATCTTCTAATGAATTTGCCTCAGGAAAGTGTTGTCGCCATACTCCCGCTGACAACTACATCAATCATTGCGGTTTAGAAAAAGAAACTACATTGATCGTTATATTGAGCATACAGTGCTAATCAGCATTTAGCAATCAGCTTGAAAAGCTCGTGTTGGAGATTTAGGTGGGCATGGTGCTGTGAGGATCGAGAGGGAACACTTGGGCTTTAGATTCAAGATAAAGTCCGACAGCAATGCAAACTTGCCAAACTTAATCTCCTATGGATCGGTGCTTTCGCAAAAGTAAAAGAGTGAGAAATGATTAACTCTCCTACCACACCCGGTAAGGATCTATCATATATGTCTTGGATTGCTTGTTAGGTCGATCGAGAGAGAGAGAGAGATGGTGGTGGTAGGTCTTGTCTTTATCCACTCGAAAGCAATGGCTTCTCTCTGTGATGATTTCCTGGACCCTTGCATGAAGATAAGGACGACGACGTGGAATTATTGTCGTTCGGCTGGACCAAGCTCTCAGTGAATTCAAAAACTGTCAAAGAGGCCAAGGCGAAAGGTATCGTCCTTGTTTTTGAATGAGATTCAGTTCTATTGTAGTCGGTGTGACCTACACGCTTTTCATAAATGAAAGCGTGTTGATAGATTTTGGTTTAATGATTTAGAAGCGGACATGTAGCGCTTGAATTAGTTACACGACATGCGCTTGGTAATCCAAATGTCACTCCGTGGCTTGGACTCCTCATCACTCTATGCTTTTTACGAGCCAGAGGTCATTGGAAGATCCATCGAAGCGTCGATAGTTCCTTTTTTCTCCTGATTTTTGGCTGAAGCTCCCGGTTTGACTCTCAACGAAGAAATTGCTGTTTGTGCGAGGGAACTGTATGACTAACTCTACTAAGGGCAATTACGTGAGCATCGCCGTCCTCGGAGTCCGATGGCCCAACAAGAAGTTGTCCGAGTCCCCAACCCAGTTCAACAAGGGCCTAACCATTTCTCGGGGCCGATTTCATGACTATGGACCTGGGATGAAGTGAAGAAGCAGCCCAATGTCCAACGTCTCGGTCGCTCGCTCAAAGCGTCCCACCAATCTCATTGCGTGACGACAGTCCTCTCGTCCCATCACTATCTAGAAATTACTCCGTCAGTCCTATGCATTCACTAGGATTTGAGAAACCACTGCTCTAAACTCTTGTTCAGAAAGTTATCGCTTCGTCTTTGTTACCGACTTTTGACTCTGGCCGCGCGTATGGTCATGACCGGGATGAGCATTGAAGATAGGAATACACGCGTCATAAAGATCATCTAATGATTGACGCGTCGCTTGCCATGGATATCAATGGAAACTAGGGCAAACCATTTCAACTAATTCAATCTTTATTTTCGCTTTCCTTTATTTTCTCTTGACATTTTGTATCCAGCCGAGCTCTCCGACGCACATTTGTTTGATATCTAGCGTGACCTTTCGATTTATCCCATCAAAATCGCGATGCCACATTTCCTTCACTAGCTGAAATTAATTAAACCACCGAGAATATAGATGTCTTCACAACATTCTACGGGAAATTTTCGTGTACTTCTAGTTCTAGCCAAGCTACAAGCAAGTGCATCATAATTCTTTCTTGAGAAATGATTAAATGATTGTCCTTCATTCACCATGAGATCAGCAGTATGTTTTGGGCCACAGAAAAATAAATAACAAATAATTATAAATTATTGTTGGTTCACTCTTTCAAGAATTTGCGACTCATAACATGTTGTTAATTTCATAATGGCCCAAAATTATCACGCTAACAAAACTCTGTTTTTTTTATTTATTCTTCTTTTGCTCCTTATATTATTTCACTGCAAACTCATCAACTAAAAGCCAGTATATCCGACGTGGGTCAGGGGACATCCCCATTGGCCACGCGATCCGGCAACGCGAGCCACTCGCTCCAGATATCCACGGGAGGAATCACTCGACGGTCTCCACGTGGCCGGCGGAGGGACTCGTTACAGATCCTGCGGGCCCACGTGGCAATGGAACAGCCAATCGGAGGCCGCCCCTCCTATCCTTTAAGATAAGCCCATGCATACATTAACTTGGTTTCTATGTCCTCGGATTTTCACACGCGCCTCAATTCCCTCTCCAGCTCTCACGAATCAATCACGAGAATGGCTTCGGTGTGCGCTTCCTCAGCCATTGCTGCTGTGGCCATCTCCTCTCCGAGGCAAGCTCTTCTTCACTCAGCTTGGAATCTCTTAAGATCATGTTATAGTATATGTTCATCACGATGTGTATATCTGTATAATCGTAAGGCAATGAACATCGCAGAAGGCCAGGTGGGATTGGCTTAGATCTCAAAGATAGAGCGATTTGCTTGGTGCACCTAGTCTTCGAAATGCTGAAAATCTCTATTTTTATCTTTGGAGTCCCTAATAATGATCGTTGCGCATAATTCAGTGGCCAAAAGAATGGATCTTCTTCATTCCTGACCGGCAAGAAGTTGAGCGTGAGAAAGTACACCGCACGTGCTGCGGCCGCGGGAAGATTGGCCACCGTTTGCGCAGCAGCTGATCCCAATAGACCTATCTGGTTTCCAGGAAGCACTCCTCCTCCGTGGCTCGACGGCAGGTTCGCTTCTCGATTGTGCTTAATTTATGGCCATGTTTCTGTGTCTCTTCTCTGTTGTGTTTACGACCTGCTTTTTAACAAGAAGTTTGATTTGCTGCTTTGAATCACTCTCTGGGCAGCCTCCCGGGAGACTTCGGCTTCGATCCTCTTGGCCTCGGTAAGTCATAGGAGAGTGTCAATCTAAAGGCATGCATTCATGTTTGGATCTAATTGACCATCTTATAATGAAACCAAAATTTTCCATTGACAGTGCATGTTGTAGAGATCCTTAAGAGAAATTAGGCAGCTTAAGCAATTATTGGAACTTTAGTATAGGATCAAGTGCTTCCATAATTGGGTTTTGAACACTGCTAGGTTGTCCATAAACTTAATTACTCAGTAACCTTTATACTAACCTCGTGAAAATTTTCTTATTATAACAAAGAGAATCATGTCTAAATGGATCTGATGATAACAGCGTCTGATCCTGAGAGCTTGAGATGGAACCAACAAGCGGAGCTGGTCCACTGCAGATGGGCAATGCTAGGAGCCGCCGGCATTTTCATTCCCGAGTTCCTCACGAAGCTTGGCATCCTCAACACTCCTTCTTGGTACACCGCCGGGGAGCTAGAGTACTTCACCGACACCACCACCCTCTTCATCATTGAGCTCATTTTCATCGGCTGGGCCGAGGGCAGGAGATGGGCCGACATCATCAAGCCCGGGTGCGTCAACACCGACCCCATCTTCCCCAACAACAAGCTCACTGGAACCGATGTCGGGTACCCCGGTGGGCTCTGGTTTGACCCGCTCGGGTGGGGGTCCGGGTCTCCCGAGAAGGTCAAGGAGTTAAGGACCAAGGAGATCAAGAATGGGAGGCTGGCCATGTTGGCTGTTATGGGCGCTTGGTTCCAACACATCTACACCGGCACCGGCCCGATTGATAACCTCTTCGCTCACCTCGCTGATCCGGGTCATGCTACAGTTTTTGCTGTAAGCTCAGCTACACCCACATCTATATACTTAGACTGCTCGTTTTATAAGACCTTTGCTAGAAAAAAAGACGGTACATGTTTTGACAATTCTTGTGGTTGGTTATTGCAGGCTTTCACACCCAAGTGAGGAAGAATTCGAGAGAGAACGAATCGAGGATGAATTGGAAATCCTTTCGCAAAGGAATGAGGGTGAGAGAGGTGTGATTATGTGAAGGAAGATTGTGTAATTGGGAAAGAGAACTTGTATTGGCTCTCCTTCTCTAGTCTATAGAATGGTTGTGCAATGTACAAATACCTCTTTGATGAAGTTAGGCCTTGACATTGATGATTAAATGGTAGTGAAAACTCTCTATGCATGGTGGTACACTTTTCTCTATAGTAAAATGAAGAAGCTCGCATTTGAACAAGCATTTCATAAACCATACAAAAAAGCAAATTGGGTTAACCTGTTCCACTGGGACAAGTCACCTATGTTTATGTGACAAAAATTAATTTGTTATACAACCCGTTTCATTAAATTTACCAATCACTAGTTTATGGGTGAAATTATGATCGACCTAGCAAGCCGCATCAATAACACGCTAAATGCCATGTCAAATAAATGTAGATCAAAAGACTTATGAAGTGATTCCCATCGAACACACCTTCAGATTAATAAGTTACCACAAGAAAACCTACATATCATAGCACCTCAGCTATTAATGTGTATCTAAAATTCCTTTAGCTCCATTTTTCATATTAGCACTGATAGGGAATCCGAAAAGTTGGCCGAAGACTTGATCCGACAACGCTCATGGCAAGGGCCATCGTCACATGTGAGTAAAGGGCGGTCTTTTTTCGGAAGATGAAATTGGGGAGTTTTAATCATATTTAAAGGGTAGGTCCACCTCTTGAGCTCAGCTAATATTATGAAAAACAGAAGAAGAAAAGTCAAAAAAAGGAAAGATTAAGAGGAGGTGAACATTCTTAATAAAGTGAAGAGAGAAAGAGGAGCGTTCGCACAAAAAAAAGAGAGGCATTGGGTGACACTTCAGAGGAGAAGAGGCAATCCAAATTCGAAGTGAAACTTCGTTGGAATTGGTTGAAATTTTAGTTTGTCGTTCGTGAGATCATGATTTACAAGTTGATCGGTCTTGTTCGTTGAAATCCTTCTTCAAATTCTCTCTCAATTTCTTGTGTAGTGATTAGAATTTTATTGCTCCTTTTGTTAATTCACCTTTGTGGTGATGATATATTGTTGTATTGATGATGTGTTGAACCTCTAATTGTGTGACTAGAGATGAACTATTCTGTCTCCTGCTAATCTTGGTGATTAGTGTAAGTTTTTTGACAGGTTTTTCGGCTTCGTTTTTAATTTTCAAGACTATATAAACTGGTTTGGGCTTCATGTTATTGCAACGAAGTAATCGGTTGCTACTGAAGTCGATTGACATTAGTCATTTGAGTTTTGTGAAGATATTGATCCCGGACAGATTAAAGTTCTCAGTGAATTATGGCGTCTCTTCCCAACATTGGTTTACCCAAGAAGCTCTTCGTTCCCACTTCCCCGGTTCAGAACTCTCTCTCTTAAGCTCAGTACAGCCTGGATGGCCTAAAACTATCATATCTTTGTTCACGAGCAATGTGAATGGCTTTCTTCAAAGAAAAGGCGCTTCCACTCCGCGTGGCTCCCATTTTGATAGAGTGTACCTTTCCTATTCGATAAATCAAAACATAGATTCACTGGTCCGCCGCCGTTGCCGCCACAACTTTGAACCCATCATCCTCCCGCATTTGCCAACCGTAACGTCCATCCATACCTCTCGCTCACAGCGACCGTTCATTCCACGGCTGCTGCTAGAGTCCCCAAACCGGCACTGCCTCACACTCGCACGATGGGTTGTTACAAGAATCCGACTTATGGGCATCTCCTATGCCCACGATTCCCTCAATTAGACTCACGGCACATGATATAGAGCCACATTTACCTAACAGGTGCGTGCGATTAGACACATGTTAGGACAGTGCATGTTAGAGCTCTTGCCCGAGAAGCAGAACTGCCAGGAGCAAGACCTTATCCAGCGCAGTGCAGCATCCACTGAGCCTCAACCAGGGGACTGGGAAAAGTTGGACAAATTGGACAGAACATCTTGTTCTGTCGCTGGTTCTGTAAATACTACATCAGGCCGCACCATTAACGTTTTATTCTTTCCTTTCTTCCCTAGTTAATCCCACAAGCACCGTCAGTTTGAATCGCAGGAAGAGCTTCCGCGCACGTAGTTTTGTCTTTCATTCTTTAAGCACTGATGCATTCATTCAAAGGTAGAGAGCTACACAATATTGACAACATTTATCTGAAACTATGAGGAAAACAGTGGTCACTGTATGTTAGGAACCTCTGTTGAAGAAAATCCTGGCTAGTTACTAAGATTATACCAACATCATCATCATCATCATACAAGAATCTGAATTTGCAGTATTCTCATCTCATTACATCCTAATAGCATACCCCACCTCCTACATCCAAGTATCTTCCCAATTTATATTACATAACTTAATCCCCTCAAGGAAAGCGAGAGAGAAAAAAACAAACGTATCAGAGACGAGGGTTGCTCTGAGAACTACTATATAATGACCGGAAACATAAAAAGTTCCACAGAAGCCGCCCACGCCCCCGGCCCACCTAAGACGGAGGAGGAGGAGAAGGACGCCTCACCGAGAGCTGGACCGGCAAGGGCCGACCCGTGCCCGTCCCTCCGCAGCTGCTGCACGCCATCCGGCCGGACCCGGCACAGGTCCGGCACCCGACGTCGCCGTCCGACCACCGGGAGCACATGCACGCCACCCGGCCCGTGCCGTTGCAGCTCGGGCACCGCGGGAACTGGCCGGCCATGGGCTTCTGGTCCATGACCGACTTGACGAGGACCGCCCCGGCCAGCACGCTTAGGCCCGTCGCCACCTGAGTCAGCACGATCGGACCCATTTCGCCGGGCGGAATTCTCCGGACGGCGGCGTTGGTGGTTGGTGAGAATCGGAAGACGAAGCACAGAGATTTTTTTTGCCTTAATAGAATAAAATTTCGGGGCTTGTGTTTTTTAATATATAGGGGGGAGAAAAAACAAAAGTGGTTTTTTTTTTGGGTCATATAAATTAAAAGTGGTGGCGAGATCGCACACGTATCCGTGTTTTCGCTTTGGGAAGCGGTGGACCTCTCGAGATTCTCCTCTAGATTGACAGCCGCCCGCGTTGTGTTTTCGTGCGGGCCGCAGGGCCAAGCGAGCTTCTTTGGGCAACGGGTGGTCAAAGCGAGCGGCTCTCGTCGACGGCCAGGATCGCGTCGCGAGGAGCGCCGGCGGACGGTCCACATGGAGGTGGGGAGGAGGTTTCGCTGCAACATCCTCTTTTGCGTGAATGAAATTTATGTTTTGTCGGGGAGGGAGCTGATGGTGTCTTGATCCTGCCCATGACTTCCACGCCTTTTATTTTGGGCGGGGAAAGTGGAAAAATCGAAACTTTTTTTTACGTTTTTTTTTTTATGTGAGTTTCGGTGCGGATAAGGTCACTGAATTTAGGGAAGAGGATGAAAGGATTTGGGAAAGCCCGGACATGTCAGGCCTAAAATCACCCGGCCACGGATGACGCGAATTTTGTAGATATTTTGCGAGGTTTTTCCCACGCCCATGATTTCTAGGGAAACGTTTAAAAAACAAACACGCGCACTCGAAACTATACTCGCACTATATATTATGACATATTTATCCCGAACTTTTTATTGCTGGTACCAATAATCTCGAATTTGTACATGTGTGACACATGCAACCTCTGTCAAGGTTTCATTAATTAGTACTGTTAAAATCTATTTACATAGACGACAGAAGGCAAACCATATTGATATAGCGTCCACGTGATTTAAGTGAAATAAAAACGACATCGTTTTGGCTGGAAAATTATTTTTTTTGGTACGATAAATAAGTCGTGTTCAATTTACCACGGCATCAAATAGTTGTGCATTTTTGTGTACGCGTTTAAAATATCATGTTAAATTTATATCGTTAATAGGACCTCGTTAGTGTCAAAAGATTGACGAGAGGTACAACTTCAAATCGCAAAACATCTCACTTTGAGTCCCACTTGAACTCCATGGGACTCGGCTGTTAATTAGCAGTTTGATCATCTAGAGACATTATTTGTTCATATCTTATTTTACTGAGTTACTATACATTGTAAATCTTTCTGAATTGCACGATCTCTCGTTCCGAGCAATCGTAAAGGTCATGATGAACGCTCTATGGATCTCCGATCTTTCTCCGGTCAATCGTATGGATTAATCAAGTCAAAGATTATAGGAACCAGTTGCGTCAAAATTCAGGATATCTCGAAGAAAATTAATTATTTTAAGGAGGAGATATAAGAATGAAATAGAAGCCAAAGCAGAATAGACTGCACACGAAGTAGAAGACAACCTCAAAATGATCCTATTCCGAAACGTCTCGGTGCCGTGGACGTATTGTAAAGGTCGAGGTCGTAAGAGTGCTGTTCCGTAACGGAAGTTGTGGAACTAATCATATCTATAAATTCATTTTTGAGGAAATTAGGAGTACTAATGTGGAGATGGCCGAGTTGGTCTAAGGCGCCAGATTAAGGTTCTGGTCCGAAAGGGCGTGGGTTCAAATCCCACTCTCCACATTATATTCTTCTTCCTTTTTTGTGTGTGTTTTCTCTTTCCTTACAATATTAGGTCTCGTTAGACAAAACCACAGCATGCATTGGTGTGCTCTTTGAAATTTTCAATTTCATCGGTTGCGTCGAATATATATAATGTTCAATGGTACACTATATAATATATTAGCTTGATTTGTTTTGATATATCGAGATAAGTACACTAAAGATCCTAAAATTTGTCACAAAAGCGCAATAGAGTTTTTGGTGATATTTTCCCTATCTTTTTCAAGCGACCGTAAAAAGAAAGATTTTATTAGAAACGTTTCTAAACTAACTTTTTAAATTTAATAATTTGAAAATAGAAAATGAACATGTTTTTAAGTAACATGCTTATTAACAGGACCAAACTCTGGGAACAAAATTAGGTTTGAGTTTTAATTTGCATCGATGGATTTTTGTTACTTAATAAGAACTAAAGAGAGGGTCAAAAAAAAAACGAAGCGGCCAGCTAGTTAAAGGCATACCTGTCGAAATGGGTCATAATCGCATTTCTTAACCAATATTTAATGACCCAAGTTGATACATGAGCTAGTTATATTCGGTAAATAGATCATAAATATATTTAGAATGGTAAAACCCAAAATATTATCAGTGCTAAATGAATTCATAACTTATTTAGACCCAACCCAATCCACCTCTGTGATTGTTTTTTTCATACTTGCTCACTCTTCGCTCTCACCTTGGTTTGGGTATGACTTTTTTAAAACTGAGTTAAATATGGAGGTGTATTAACAATATAAGTCGGGCCGGTACGAGTCATTGTGTTTACATAGCATGAAAATGGGCAAAATCCGGGTGAAATCATTCAATTTGGGTCGGACCATTTCTGACCCGATCCGGCCCGCTATGTCGACGGGTCTAGCAAAAGGGTATAATCGTCCGCGTAAATTTCGCAGCGGGAGCCTGAGCTCCGGGGTTCGAGGCGTCACTGACCGAGAAGCCGAAGCAGCAGAAAAATCTCCTCCTCCTCCTCCTCCTCCTTCCCCGAAACGATTTCAGGCCAAGAGTTCTGCGCTCACGCACGGCACCCGAAAACCCAGAAGCTAAGGGAGGATCGAAGGAGAAGCCCCCCAGACAGAATCGCACGAGATGATGGCGTGCAGGACCGCCTTCCGCTGCGCACTCCTGGCCGAGCCGCGGAAGCCTTCGCTCGCGACGCCCGCCTCCTTCTCCCTCTCCCTCTCCCAGTGCCTCGCGAGCGCCGCCTCGTCGCCACCTCCGCCGCCGCCGCGCAGGCTGGGCTGCGGCCACAGGCCTCCCTGGGCTCCGGATTCCCACGCCGCGAGGCGGGGCCGTGCGCTGAATTGCTCCGCCGGTAGCGGTTCCTGGTCCCCGCCCGAGGACTCGGAGGAGGACGATCAAGAAGAGCAAGGTCCGCCTCAGGAAGCCGTTCTCAAGGCCATCTCAGGTACGTCTCTCGTCCGTTTGGGTTGTTGGGGATGGTGAGATTGCAGATTGCGTAGGGAGTTGCAGTTTAGCTTCTGGCTCCGGTTTTCGTGGGAAAGCTCGGTGTTTGATGTAATCCGTAGGGATTCATCTCATCGGCTTCTAGAATTGTCTGTCGTTGTGGAAGGATAGGGATTTGGGAGTGGCACTGGCATCGATCATCAGTGTTTTCTGCTCAGCAGTCAACATTTGTCGGGTTTCCTGATTAGAAAGGCTTAGTCACGTGTAACTATGCTATATGCTAAATGGAGAACAAGAATTGGATGAGGGGCGGCATACTTGTTTAATATGCTATCATGAAAATTCAGAGGTCTACACTTTTCCGCGTGATCGTAGGATTTTCTAATAGTTGCAGCATTTACTTTCAGAGGTTTCGAAGGCGGAAGGGAGAGTAGGCCAAACAACAAATGTGGTTATCGGCGGTACAGTAAGTGATGATTCGACCAACGAATGGCTTGCTTTGGATAAGAAGGTAATGACCCTCATTTCCACCAATTTAACTGTTGAATGTAGATAGCTATGGTCTTTTTTGGCATCTTTAGTTTTCCAGAGCAGTCCATACTGCTGTGTCGGAATTAATCTATCCCAGTGAATTATAGATAATCGCGTGTGAATATTGAACTATTAAATTTTTTGGCAGATTATGAACCGGTTTGAAGTATTTTTCTGATCACACACATAGGACATTAGAGGCAATTGAGTGAGGATGGTACTCTTTGTATCCGTAGCTTCTATAGAGCAAAGATTTATTCTTGACAGCAACTGGGGCACTGCATGTATGGTGGAAACTGCAAATACCTAACCATAAGAAGAAGTACGATGCTATAAGAGCATGTATTCAGATATGAAGCTAATAGCAGCATCCTGCTTAACAGGTTAACACTTACCCGACAGTTAGAGGGTTTACTGCCATTGGAACTGGTGGTGATGATTTTGTGCAAGCTATGATTGTTGCTGTTGAGTCTGTCATCCAACAACCAATTCCCAAGGTACTCCTTATTTTCCAAGATTTGGAATTTGCAATGAGATAACGACATTGATGAGATAAAGTTGACACAAGTATCGGATTTTGGCAGTTCGGCTGTGAATAAGTATTTTAGTTTTCTGTACAGTTCAGTTATAGTTTCATGTAGTTTGAGCTGGGGAAGTTTTTAATTTCTTTATGGGATTTAGATGCATGATGCAATTTTTTGGGAGCATCTTCCTTCTGACCATTCAGATCAAGTTTTAGTTAAATTATAAGGGGATATTGGTCCTATAACTTATGCCAATTGTGCGATCAAGTCATTTAACTTTTGATCTAATCAATCCTGTCCTTTGAATTGTATGATTTGTGCAATCGAGTCTTCTCACTACAGAATACTTAATCGTGCTGACGTGGCTGCTGACATGGCGCGTTTAAACTTTTAAAGAAAGAGAAAATGGATCGAGAATTTTGAACATCAAAATAAAATTTAGGAAATTTGAGGAAAAAAAATCTGAGAGAGAAAGAGATTGAGGGAGGGAAGGAGGTGGCCGGTGCAGCCACCACCAGCGGAAGTCCACACCACCACCCCTGCTCAACCCCAGCAACCCCTTTCAGAGGTCACACAACCCAAGCTAGGGTATCACGTGGCCAAATCTCACGAGACCCTTGCTTGAAGAACAAATTGTCTTTCAAGTTTTTGAGATTCTTGGCTGCAACGAGATTATGAGAGTCACCTGGACTTCGTAGCTTCAGAGGCCATTGAGCATATAGGAATGTAGTGAAAAATGAATACGCCAGAGAGATTTACTAATTTGAGACTCAAATATAGATTTTGGATAATATCCATGCCTCCCTCTCTCCACTATAGCGTGTCCAAGGCGAGATTTGGCTGCTCAAAACCCTCACTTGAGTTGCGTGACCTTGTTGAGGGCTTGCCAAGGCTGAGCTGGGTTGGTGGTGCCGTCCGTCGCTGGTGTTGGCTGCCACCTCTTTCTCTTTCACAGTTTTTTATCTCATTTTTTTTTTCTGGATTTTATTTTGATTATTAACTTCTTCATCATTTTATTTTTTTTATATATTTGTGGTTGCCTTGTTAGCCGCCGCATTAGCATGATTAAGTATGTTAATAATTGACAAGGTTCGATTGCACAGATCATACAGATGAAAGGACTCAATTGAACAAAAAAGTTGAAGGACTTGATTGCACAATTGGCACAAGTTGTAGGACAAAAAGTGGAATTATCCCTAATAATAAAAACTGACATGGCAAAATCTTGGTAGGTGTATTGGAATAGTTTTATAAAACAAAAATAATCATGTCTACTAATGATGATGAGCAAGCTTGATGTGATTTAGCACAAGTGTTAACTCTCTTGCAATGAAGACGTTCGTCTTGTGTATGTTATTCCTCCCTCAGTTGTGTCTCTGCGAAGTAAATTAATAACTCAGTACTTGTTTGGATGTGAATATGGGTTCAACCTTTATTTATTTCTGGGGATAGTCTAGCTTAAGGAAGAGAGTGACAGGATTGTGTTGCTTGGGAGTCGCATTCACAATACATTTTACTGGTCAAGTGTTTTTGGAGATATTTCAGCAATCAGTCTCAATATAAGGTAGATTGTGAATGTCATTTTAAACTTACTTGACATATAAAAGATAATTGGAATGGAAATGCACTGGTCAGATGAACTTATGATGCAGTAATCTGGTGTAGTGCAGACATGCACAAGCTATTCTGTTGCGATGATTGTGGGTTATAAAGGGAATTCAGTTTTGCAAAATGCTGTAGGGCCTGCTGCCATTATACTGACGAAGTAGGGTCTTTAAGAGCAATCTACAATTACTGAACATATCCTTCTATTCTTGCTAAGTATTCAGTGAACATATCTTAAAGAAGCATGTGTTTTTTGCCATCTTCTTGATTTATTAAAGAGCAACCTACAATTAAATAGGCTCAAAGATGAAACTAGAACTACGCTTGAAGGTCATCGGCCCATCTTTGGAGGCCAAAGTCTTTTGGCTTATAACAAACTTAATTGTCAATACAGCTGATGTTTGAGGGGCCCGGAACCCTGGGCCCCCTTCATTCGTCTCTGGTTCCATCTGTTGTTTTGGACTCCATGAGGTCAAATAGTATTTTGTTTACTTAAGTCTATATAAAGTTACGATGGCAGATCAAGCATGCAGTTGCTGTTTGTTATCAACCCCAGAATTTTGTGATTTTAATATTGCCCTTTTTAATCCAGGCCTTGGGTCTGTTGGGACGGCATTATCGATGTAACTTTGAACTCTGTTTGGTCATTGATTGATCGTTCATTTTCAAGCATTATGTAATTTATCTTCCCAAGAAATGATAGCTCAATATGATAAACTAAATCTTCTCTAATTGTGCTCTGCAACAGGGCCGTGTGAGGCAAAAGTCTTCATCAAGGGGCAAATATGTGTCTGTAAATATAGGACCTATTCATGTTGTTTCAAGCGAGCAGGTCTCTCTCTGTCTCTCTCTCTCTCTCTCTCTCTCTCTGTTTGGGGGAAACTTTTTCTAAGTGAAATTCGATTAGGCATGGATGTCTGAGTAGGATCCCATACAAGGTGCGCAGCCTCAATTATGCAAAACAGGCAGCATTACACCGCTATCATACTGTGGCCGTTACTAAAGTTTAGTGTGTCAAGAACAGTGAATCCATATTGCAATTTTATGGATTGAAAAAAGAGGTCCATTAGTTAAGTGGGTGAGTCATGCATATGTAACAAGCATTCTATTCGGGTCAAATAGCACAGTGTCTTCGAGAGGATGTTGATCACCAATTCACCATTGGTAATTGAAACCTCAGCAAATTTGAGGGCTTTTACAAACTTAGATGAAGCTTTAACGGCTATCTTTAGAGCACAGTTGGTTACAACTTTGCCTAGGCATATATGATTGCCTTGCCTTAGACTAGAAGAGACCTTATGTTTGTTTGGTGTTTGGAGAATGCTGGGTTTAGTCTAGTGTAATATAGTGATTGAATGCAAGTGACACAATGTTTGAACATGAAGTTTTGATGGCTTCGCAGGTTCAAGCAGTATATAATGCAATGAGAAGAGATGAGCGGATGAAGTACTTTTTGTAGTCTCCAAGTGTATAGTGCTTTTATGCTTTCAGGCTGAGTGTAGATTTTTAATCCATGATTTTCGTACCAAGTCTATTTAATTGGTCCATTTTTGCTCTATCATCTTGTGATGATATTTCAGATTGATTCAGACTAGGCCAATTGCATGTAACCTCAGTTTATTTTGAAGGACCATTTCGCCCCTTACATGACTGCATACTATTGGAGAGACTGTCGTCAGCGTCTGCCATTTTTTTTATCGGCTTCTTTGTTGCTGTTATCGCAGAATCCCTGGTGGGTATAACCATATCGGTTTGGAGTTACTGATGATGTGAATTTGAGTGAATTTGAGTTTTGCTAATTTCAGCATGAATGGTAACTGATGACGTGAATTTGAGTTTTACTAATTTCGGCTTGAATGGTGGCCACTAGAAGGATCTAAAGAAAGAGTGTGGTTTGTGAGAGAATTTCCAAAACTTACACACGCAACCATTCTGACGACATCATCAACTTGATAAATTGTTGCCCTGCATAAAAATGGGGCAGGTTTTAGTTTCTCTGCGCCGTGATGTTGGAATGCGAAGTAGCACTTTTGCAGGAAGTAGGGTTGAACAGTTCATAATTGAGTTCATATTTAGCTATCAGAATTCATTTTCCTTGATACCTCCTGAGCTCCAACTTATGCTGACATTGTTAGCATGCCGCCGTGTCTTTGGCTGGCGTGGTGAAATCAAGTTAAGGAAATCGAGGTTGGTGAGAATTTCTTACCCTGATTACCCCCGTCCTCCTCCTCAATAGAAGGAAGGTTTGATCGCTTTGCATGCCGTCGCAGTTTGGTAGCATTAGTCACCCTTGGTTAACCTTCTACAGACCCGAAGGCACGAGGTTACTACTTACTTCACCAAAAAGAGAGTGCGTAAATATGCTTCTTCTGTTTTCTTGATCGAAATAGAGAAAATTTATTGTCAATCTTCATGAGAAATTAATTAAATATGGTAATGAAGTTGTGCTGGGGGTTCGTAGTTGGAGAAGATGCTGCACAGATGCCTTGGCAATAAAGGTCCAAGCATTAAGGAACCATATCCGTCGTTGTTGATCGTCGGCACCTTTGACCGAATTTTGTAAGACCAGTCCTGATGTACCATCAGTGACGCAGACCAACCACTTTCCACTGCGGGCTGATTGGGACGGCCGGGCCAATGTCCAGAATTGCCTCCACCAGCACACCACCTTCTTAGGCTTCGGTCTCAATATAACTCCAATCACGCCGCGAGATTGAATTTCGTAATCCCAATTTGCAGAGGCTGCTCGCCGGGCTCTCAATGTTAGCTGTCAAGGAAGTCAAAGACAAGGTTCCTGATTACTTCAGGTGGATGTTGGGTGCTGGCTGAGAGTTGCTGTACATATTGGTACCGAAAGGTGAATGATCCCAAGTGCAAAACTCACGTGAAACTGCGTACGTGAGGCTAACTTTAAGAGTGGTTTTACTACTTATCGAGCCCCTGATATCTTGGTTGTTCGGTTGCTCTGTTTCGTCAATGGTTTAGTCAGAGATTGTTCCGGCTTTGGCCTCAAATTTAACATCCTACTAGTAGCAATTTGGATTCTAGCTGTGGTTTCGTCAGTCAACCGTCCGGTCGTGTAGAAGCTGAGCAAGGAAAGGGCTCGTGTTTTCGGCAAACCACCCTTTCTTCAAAGTTGACTTCCTGCTGTCCGAACACGTCGAGTTTTACTGTTTAACCTATCGTTCCTTACTGTCAAATCCCACCGGGCCATGGAACAGAGTTAAAGTAGCTGTTGGCTTGGCCACAAGCAATAAAGATCACATCTTTGTACGTAAAGCTGGCGTTGCCCGCATTAGGATATGATTTTCGGAGAGTGGTAATCGAGGCATGAATTTTAACAATAAGCTCCTCCAATTAACATAATATACGGTCCAATGGGTCACGGATCGTCCCTTCAAGATTGGTCCTTCTCGAATCCAAAAAGATTCCAATTTTTCTTTTGTTGCAGAATGGGTGCCTCGCGAATGGGCCCTCCAAACATTTCTCGACGTCCTAAATTGTTCAAGCAGTCGCCGTCGTTCTTTGAGAGGACCACATGCATTCTTTAATCATATGCAATCAGACGTTAAATAGTCGCAATTTGCACATTTCGTAGCCGCTGACTTTGGACCAACAGAACTCCCCTGATTGAGACCTTCATGACGACTATACCTCTAGAAGTGAGCAGAAGTAAGAAAGTAGAAACGTTCCCAAAGCAAGCAAAGCTTTGGTCACAGATTTGACTGCCAGTGGATTTGACATTGTGAATTCGCCCAGGGACTCAACTACCATGGATCCCAGAACGATTACACACGGTCATTATCTCAGTCGTTTGTGAACTTTAAATCTCCGAGCTATGTGGGGAAAGAAACATGGAGAGAAGAAGGGGTTGAATATTAGAATTGACGTACAATCAGATTGGCTCGGTACTCCGTTCAATCCTTCCTTGATGTGGGACACAACTTTCGTCACCGTCGGCGCTATTCGCCTTGTCACTTCTCTTGTTTATGGTTTTATAAGTGCATCACCAATCGCAATAATCACATTCCATTACCACCTTCCACTTCAACTTCCAGATTTATAACATTTAGACTTGGCATCTTTTCCTTTCGCACGCCACTCTCTCTCTCTCCTTTTCTTTTCTTTTCCCCTTGACAAAGCTAGGAGAATCATGGGAAGAAACAGTGAAGAAAGCGTTGTTCTTAATGGAGATTTGAAGGTAACCCATCTCTCTCTCTCACTCTGTCCCATCATCAAAACTCCTATCTGTCATCTTTTTGGTAGATTTCTTGATTGTTTCGTTAACATACTCGAAAAGGGGTTTGATAAAACTTACGTGTGCTCTTAATCAGGTCATTGTAGATGGTGAAGGTGAGCTCGAGGCATGGCCAACAAGGCCGTCGAGTCAAAGCAGCAGTAGCAGACCGACTAGCATGGTCATCAAGGCAAGCTTTTCTTAATCCATTCCTTCGCCATCTTGACCGAAACCAATCTCTGTCTCCTAATTTCCTTGTTTTCCATTTTCGTGGCGATCAACAGAAAGTAAACAGTGTGATTCCAGCTCACCTGGTGGCGGAAGCCATATCCACGCTGCGCGGGCTCGACCTGAGATGGTCAGGCCCCATCACCCCGAGCGAAATGCAATACGTCGAACAGTACATCCTCACCAAATATCCCCAGTACTCGAACGGCCTCGTCGAGCCTCACGCCCTCGACGTGGACAGTCTCTCCGTCGCCGACGACCCCGACGCCGTCGCGGCCTCCGACGACAAGCGCAAGTCGCCGAGAAGGGATTCCTCCTCTGCTTCGCCCTCCTTCAGTCGCAGCTTCTCCGATCTCGACCGGACCCAGCTCGAGCCGTCCAGGCTTCTCGACATCCTCACGAAGAAATCGTCGCCGCAGGGGAACTTCATCTCCATCCCCGAGATCCAGGCACGGAACCGAGCGCTCAGGCACTGCGGGCTGACGGAGGAGGATTACCTCGTCCTCTTCGCGCCGAGCTACAGGGACGCGATGGTGATGATCGGGGAGAGCTATCCCTTCGCCCGGGGGAGCTACTACCTGACAATCGTCGGCGAGGAGGACGACCCGATCAGGGACTTCGCGGCGGCGAAGGAGGCGAAGGCGGTGCCGGCGCCGGCGACGTGGCTGGACCTCCGGATCAGGGGGTCGCAGCTGAGCCAGTACTTCAGGAAGAAGTGCAAGCACGTGCCGAAGGGGCTGTTCGCGTACCCGGCGGCGGTGGACGGGACGAGGTGCTCGATGCACTGGATATCGGAGGCCCACCGGAATTCGTGGCACGTGCTGCTGGACGCGGCGGCGATGGCGTTCGCCGACGACCACCACCTGGCGCTGGCGCTCCACCGGCCGGACTTCGTGGTGTGCACGCTGGAGAGCGTGCACGTGCAGCCGTCGAGGATCACGTGCCTGCTGGTGAGGAAGAGGTCGTTCGAGACTTCGCTGTTGAATTAATTTGACCGCTGGTGAAAGTAAATGAGGGACAAACATATTGTCTTTTTTTTTCCCAAAAACAAATTATATAAATATCCGAAGAACTTGATTTTTATATTTTGTATTTGATGTATTAATGAAGTAAAAATCTGGAGCTTCATAATTTTCGCCGCATCTCTCAAATATCTATTCGGACCATAAGCAATTTTGCGGACAATACTCAACAAAGTTACCACGAAAATTACAAATTTCAAAATCAACATTTTAATTAAGCAAAGCTTCTTTCGTACGCCAATTTCCAATTTCTAATCAACAAGAGATAGATTTATGTCCGTGCAAAGAAGCTTTCATCCAAAATTTAATGATTGATATATTCTTAGTCTAGGGAAAGTCCATCTTGTTGTGATAAAATAAACAAGAATAAATAAGTTTTAGCTAGCATAATAAAAATACCAATTTTCGTTGCACTGCTACCTACTCTATTTATTTCAAATATAGCTAAGAAACAAATATGTAAGAAATAGAGATGTTCCAACCCCTCAATTTATAAATAACAAAGAAACTAAAAGATTTAGATAAGAAGCAATGTAAGATAACCCAAATTCGTTACCAAAATATTCGATTTAATAACTTTGCCGCCAATTCTTCCCTCTGCTTCGACAAATTCTACGTGAGACCATCTCGAAAAGGAAACACACGAAAAAGAAAAAGTTGGGAGTCTGTCAGACAGCTGCGCGACCATCTCAGGCCATTTGCATCGCCTGGGAACGATCCTCTACAACACGCACAGGTCAAGTGAACCCGCCGTAGCCGTTAATCACGCTCTGATCGCACAGCCACGATTCATCCACCAGACTTTGGTTCCTGTCTCCTTAGGTCTCAAGGACACAGAGGTACGAGCCTATAGAACAGATCCTGTTCAAGTAAGGTCGTGACCGGTCCTCGCTTCCTCGCTCATTAAGAACCATTCCACTTGTCAGCTCTAGCTCGATGTGGGATATCTTTTCTTCCGCCAAATCATTGCACACGCCTAAATAGTCGAACCAGCCCATGGGCCTAGTTTGCCTTCGCTCGCACTTCTTGACACGGGCCTCGGTCAGGATTTTACTGGTGTTGCTCCACCAAGTGGGACGGAGAAGACACGGATTTAACTTAATCCTTCCCACATATCTCTTTGATGCGACAGCCGGTCTCAACGCTCATGTCCGAAGATCTCTTCTGCGAATGCACTTCTCATCGTTCAGAAGTCTAAGTCTTATTGGGAAAAAATGTACAATGTTAATTGGGGGGAACAATTTATCGAAAGCTATTGTTTGATACTGACGTTATCCGGATATATGAAAATCAATATTGTATGTTACGTTTTGAAAATTGAGTATACTACAAAGTGTTATTAGTAACATGAATACATTCTAGATACTTCACATATATGAGATTAAAAATGATGTCGCTTCTTATAAAAGTTAGGGTTGTTTTCTAGAGAGCTCGTGAAACAGGTACAAGCACAAGGTCATAATAGTACCGAGTAAATTAGAACTTCTCGCTGGAACAAGAGATTGATATATGTGCGGTATATCCGATTATATTATTAAAGTGGCAAGTTTAAAGCATAACTACTTGAAAACTTCTATAGAATTTTGAGGTGCTTGCACTAAATAAAGTTTAACTCGAAAGAAAACTTTATGTATGTTTATTAATCTCATGAAAATTTTGATTGTATATTTTTAACATTTTATTTCAATTTTGTTTTACAAGCAAAGTGGAGGATTGTTGATAGTTTGTTCGTAAAATAAACAATGAGGTGTCTTGTCCCACGTTGAAAGGACGTGAGTGCGTATGTAGACGAAATTTGGCACTTATCAACGATCATTATTTTTATTTATTAAATTTCAAATTTATTATTATAAAATGACTGTTTTGTTCTGTTGAAACAGTGTGACTGTTCGCAATAAAGTAGCGATTATTTTATAATAATTTAATTTCGAATTTTGATTTTCTACCTAATGATAATTAGGCTCTCTTACAATCTTTGAAAGGTTGTGTCTTTTTGAACATAACTTCTTTATATTTGAAAGGTTGTGTTTATTCAATACATATAACTTCTTCGACGTTTTTGTTCGTTATAAAAACAATTATTTTCCATTTCTTCCAAAAAATATACAGACATATTTTCTGATTGTTTCCCTTGAGAGATCTTGGAGAAATACCATAATTGCTATCTGGTATTCTCATTGAGACTTTATTGTATCGTGGAGGATTTTTACCGATAATCATTAGCAACATTGTGTGGTAAATAATTCGTTAAAAAATAGTAATATAACGCTTCAAAGTTTGACTTCATTGTTTTTCCCGATTCATGTTAATATTTTCCCAACATGTCATTCACGTGACAATAGAGCATATCGATACATTTGGGTCTTGGATGGTTTGTCCCCGTGGTCGAAAGTTCTGCCAAGATTGTTTCAAACTGCTAGTGTGTAAATAAGTTGGACGTCTCGAAAAATCGTCTACTTATAAATAGAGCTAAGACCATGTTGCAAATTGCCGTTCTGCTGCGCGAGATTTCACGTTCGAGCCTCAGAAAACGCGAGAAGTTTCCGGGGTCTTTTTCGAAGATGAGGACGCGATTTCCATCAGCGGGGATGGTCCGCTATCGGGACCAAGAAAGCAACGACGACGAACGAGGTATGAACGGGTCGTGCTGCCGTTGGGGCTGAGAGGTACCGTCACTATTGAGTCCTTCTCCCAAGCTGCGCCAGTGACTTTGGTGGGTGCTGGGTAGTAAATTCGATGTACGGGTCGGGATTCCCAAAGCAAAGCTTTAACTGCGCCGGGGTCCAGCCATCCAAGCTGTCGTTGCGCTGCGACACATGGTTTTTGGTGCGTGGTCCAGCCGTCCAAGCCCAACTCTTCGCAAATTCGCTAGGGGGAATCTGGTAGCAAATCTCGAATTAAAAGGTAGGTGAGAGAATGATGGTGGCTGTACGTTTTTTTTTTCTCATAAGTAGGGACGATCGATTTCTTCATGATCGGATTTTACCTAGGAATTGGGAGCCGAACCAAAAATGTCGGTTTCCGGCTTTTGGAATCGAAAACTAGTACACTTCCCGGGCGAGCCAATAGAAGTGGTCGCCAGAGGCGGGATCAAGCTTGAAGACGATCAATTAAGCCTCACTCAAGCTCCACCAAACTCAACACATTCAAGGAGCTAAAACCCAACCAATCATACACGCGAAACTCTCCCGCAAGAGAGAGCCAAAAAAAGTGAATGAAGAAGCATATCTCACGAAGGGTCAACGTTCGGCAACAAAAAGAGGGACCGACTGGCTATTCAGATTTTTACATGCATTTCATTTAGGCAATTTAACGAACACGCACATGATTAGATTGAAATCAAGATCTATATGAAGAACGGCAAGAAAAAAAAAACAGCATTGAATATTTACCTCGATGAGGAGATGCGATTGCGATCATAATTGGCCAAAAACAGAATAGGGAAGGGATGCCAAACTCGAGACAGCAAAATGAATGTGAGCAACTTAGGCGAGACCGGGGCGTCTAAGAGTCAAGTGAGCATAGGTGTTGAGCGGGTGGGAAGCGAGCAATGCAAGCGAGAGGCTGGCGTCCATCATCTAAGAATCGAGTGATCATGAATTAGGGCGAGAGAGTGACTGAGAGTTCGTGAATTAGTGCGAACAACTCGGGTTTATGGCCGGAGGGTTTATGAAGGATTATGACCCTTTAGTTTTTACAGATTTGTAAGAAATAAAAAAAAATGGTTTAATCCGGGTAGGCGGTTTCACTTATGAAATCAAGAACCGAACTGAAAATCAGTGTGATTCCAATTTTTCGGAAGTGAGAATTGGGCTGGTACCCCTGGGAACGCCTCGATCCGGGCAATTCCTTTGCTCACCCTCACTCAAATACTATAACTTGACAAAAGAAATTATTTATTTGGCTTTTTATCCCTTGGGCATTAAGCAACGACTCGCTCATATAGAACCAGAAAGGTTTTCCGTTGGCAGTAGGGATGGGATCTCGACATTTTTATTTTGGTTTTGTCTGCTCTGAAGGGGGGGAAATGCATCAATTTAAAAGACTAAATCGTTATCACGTGACAAAGTAACGGTAGAAAACCGGGACCAACGCTGAGAAATATACGAAATTCGGAAGACCAAAACATGGAACTCGGAGAAATCGAATGGGAAGATGTTCCAATAATCCATCGTCCAAACACCCGTCGCAAAGCGAAATTGCAATTCTCGGAACACGGATTACAGGATTCGCAGGAAAATCAGGACATTAGAGTCGTCACATATTCGCCCATTCGATTACTCAAACATGTCTTAAAGGACATTAGGCAACGAAGTTCTGTTCGATTTTGGGGAACAGCTGTCCGATGTGCATGTGTAATGTCAGAGACAGCGAGCGAGCGAGCGAGCAGCGACGTTGGGGAGAAGTACGAGGAGGCTCCGGACTCGCGTGCAGATGGGCAAGACCACAGCTCGAAGCTCACTTAAAAGCGTCGCTGCTCTTCCATTACTCCTCCCGGCGACCTGCCTGCACAGGCACGACCGACCACATCGAACGACCAAAACCCCATCGGCACTAAACATCGCCCCAACTGCCCATCTTAAAGGCTTCACTTAATACCCTCCCAACTCCGAAATTGGACTCCGCCCGAGTGCCCTTGTCTTTGATCATTTTGGTCAAACTGTAATGTCCGATCCGAATTATCGACTATCTGCGGCCGAAGAACAAAAGATTGGCAACCATCTAATCCTGATCTAATTCGCAGCCAGCTCGTTCAAACTGCGCCGAGTTTGATCATGCAGTCGTGTTAAGTTTGAAACTCTCGGGAATGGTCAGGACAAGCAGGCGAAAATGGCTTCGGCACTCTCTCTTTGATAAGGCGGGAACGTTCCGGGTGCATATTGAACAAGAACGGTTTTACAACCTCGTGGGCTTACGAGGGTTAGGTGAAAGAGTCGAGTCGAGTTATTTATGGTGTGCATAGCATGTGTTTTTTCCGGCACTGGTTAAACGTCGCACGCAATCTGTGCCAAGTTACCTTAGACAGATGTCGCACATGCTATTGAATCCGAAAACAGTCGGTTCGAGTTACCCGGCATAGCCGCTAGATAAAACCGCATCTAGCAAAAGCTTTGCCCAAGCTTTTGCATGCAGATTGCGGATTGCGGTCCAAGGAACCACTTCCTCTGCACGTGAAAATGTTGCGCCCAAAACAGACGAGACGACAATATAAATGAAGGGGTCGTGCCTTGGGCATCTCCCTACTGTCATCCGCAGCCGTCGGATCATCGCGGGGGCCCCACGCACCGATCGGGCGGCCCCAGTTCGATCCCCCACAGCTTCAACAAACTCTCATTAATGCCACCCCCGCATCATCCCCTTCCCTTCCGCGCTGTGACGAAGCATCCTTTTTATCGCTCGCGTCGCATGCGCACGCTCTCTCGCACTCGCCATCTTCGATACCCCACCAGTTTCTTCCTGCGCAGCGCCATGAGACCCGGCTTCTTCCTGCTGCTCGGCGTCGCGCTCGCGTGCTCGGCCTCGCTCACGCCGGCGGGGGCGGCGTCGCCGGTGGCGCAGCACTGCGCGGGGGACTTCGACAAGGTGACGTCGTGCCTGGACTTCGTGCAGGGGAAGGGGGCGGCGCCGTCGAAGCAGTGCTGCGCGTCGGTGGGGGAGATGAGGGAGAGCGACCCGGCGTGCCTCTGCTTCTTCATCGAGCAGATCCACAACGGGAGCAGCCCGATGATCAAGAGCATGAACATCCAGGAGTCCCTCCTCCTCCACCTCCCCTCCGCCTGCAACCTCAAGAACTCCAGCATCAGCAACTGCCCCAGTAAACCCAATCTCTCTCTCTCTCTCTCTCTCTCTCTCTCTCTCTCTCTCTCGTGACTGGTTTTGCGTGATTACCATTTGCCCTCGAAGGCTCGAAGTTCGATGACCATGCGGCGGTCGGACGTAACAGACGCTGAAATTTCATTAGAATCCAAGGAAAGAGAAGAGTCTGTCGTTTCACTTGAAATATCTTAAATCATATATTTTTGAAATGCTTTTGCCTCGTTAATTGCATGTCTCCTGGCATCCTTTTCTTTTTCCTTAAAAAAAATTGAAAGAAAAATAATTATTGCTCGGAGAGGTTGAAGCTTATTGCGGAAAATGATGACGTAAGCATAAGGTGCCTAGTTAAAGATCGATAACATTTTCTCGAGTTAGGTTTGCTCGAGGGGGCGACGCCAGAGATGTCGCCTACTTTGTATACCGAAATTTGTTCATCGAATGATTTGGCGATACAGCGTTGCTTATTTAATTCGGTGAAATTCGTGCACAGAATGATTGTACGTGAGATATGCGTACTTGGTATTTGTATTAGTGAAATAGATTGTAGTCGAGTCATGCCGAGAAAATGTCAAAGTGCGGAAGCCACGGGATTTTAAAATGTAATCACGCAGTAAGTTTGTCCAAGCGCTGTCGTTTTATGAAGAAACATTCGATATGTTTTGATGAATAGGCGAGCTTGGAAGATGTGTCCCGACGGCGATATGATCGAAATACGTGCTATTAACTCTGGAATTCCATGTTCACATCTGCAGAGCTTCTGGGCATACCTCCATCGTCTCCGGACTACGCGATATTCACCAACGCCTCTTTGTCGACGGCCGCCCCGGCGACCGCGGGGACAGGAATGCCGTCGTTGCCCCAAAAAGCCAATGACACCTCGAGCGGAGTTGTGCACAGGTGCACGAGCGCCACGGCGATTCTTGTGACCGTCCTTTTCGCCTCGTTTGCCCGTTGGTTCGAGGTTTGAGCGGTCCGCGATGCGGTGAAGGTTCATCGATCGTGGCCTAGTTACAATTTGTAGTGAAGTTTGGGATTCCTCGTCCTTGCTCTTCTGTAGAGTCGGGAGAGTCTCTCCTCGTTAATTTGTACTCGGTTTAAACATGCTTTTTTTCCTTTCTGAGTTTGATGTTATCGACCTTGTTCTGTTTTGGTAAAGGCAATTCCTGTCCTATTCCTATATGCTAATCTGGGCTTCAGTTGGGTAAAATTAGCCACGAAAATGATTTGTGAACCAAAATAATTTGTTCAATTCGGGTCGCGAAATTATTTTGGGTGGTTTACATTCTATTCCCAGAAGAAAAAAAAGGGTACAATTCATCTCGGAATATTTCTAGAGGAAATTACAAAACATGATCCATATATTATCGCCATTTTTTTAGGTTTGATTCTCATAATTTGTCCAGCGCCGGATTTGATTTTATCCCCAAACTAATATTCGTTCGGATTTCAAGACAAATTTTCATGTTCTAATCGAAAAATATGACCAAGGACCGGAGACGATGTGGAACAAACAAATCAATAATCGAGGAAAGATACGAAAATGGTCTATGTACCATTTGTCCTCGTTCAGCTTCAATCCCCATGCTTGTTTTTTTAACATTATTGATCGCCAAGGTAATCTTTAATCCTGATATTGGATGGATTTAGTAATTTTCGGTCCACATGCAAATAAAGATCGTGTCAAAAGTTTAAAATATTTTACACACATTACAAAACTAAAGAGATAACGGTACAAATGTATAATATGGACCATGAACTTTTAATTTGTTCGATGCGGCATTTGAACTTTACCTTAATGTGCAATTGTATTCTTGAACTGTTAATTTATTCAATGTAATTCTTGAATTTTTAGTAAGTATCCAAATTAGTCCATGGACCATATGAAAATATCGAGTATTATCTTTCTATTAATTTAAGTTCATTGAAAATATCAAGTTCATGGACTAGTTTGAACACGTCCCTCAAAGTTTGCGGATCATATTAAATAAAATTAAAAGTTCAACGGCGATATTGCATATCGAGTTAAAATTCATGGATCGTATTGAACAAATTAATAGTTCGAGAATCAAATCGAACATTGGTCAATGTTGAAGAACCATCTATAAATAATTACCCTTTTTTTAAGCACCCAAATATGGGAAAAAGAACTTTGCCGTTATTGTCAAATTTTTTTTCCTTTCTCGGTACAAGAATTATATCAATTATTAACTCGAGCAATTCCGGGCAATAAAAAGAAAAAAAAAAGAGAAGGATTTTACTCGAGCAAAAATTGCATCATCCTCACAACGCGGGGGTTTGTCTTTGCGCGCTCTCGAAGTCTCCGCTGGCTAGGGCAACAGCCAAGCCAAAAAGCCAAAGAGCTACAGCACCAGCAGCAACTCCCTCCCCTCCCTCTCTGTCGCATCGGGAATCGGAATCTCGAGCAGAGCATCTCCGGCCATCGCCATGTCTCAGGTAAGCTTCTCCTTCCGATCCCTGTCCCTTTCGAAGGTCCGAATCGGGCGTCGTCGTGCGATCCATTCGGACGGTCGAATCTCCCCGCTCCCCGCCCGCGTCGATTTCGAGAGAGTAGGTTTTCGACTGATCCCGCGGCGAAAAATTGGACGTTGCGCAGGTGGACAGCCGCAATTCGTCAGCCGTCAAGCGCGCCAGAACGGACGGTACCCGAGTTCTCGCCGCCCCCTCGTGAACGTTGTTTTCTCTGTCGCGTTGGTTTTGTTACTGCTGCCCGCTGTTGTTGCCTTTTGCTGTGCAGGGGGAACATGTCGGTGTAATCGAATTCCTAATTGGTGCTGTCTCGTTCTTTGTTTCGTCGTCTGTTTTGGAATTAGCGCTGGTGAATTAGCGGCGGGTGTTTCTGAGGATAATTGTTGTTCCTCAGATTTTACTGATCGAAGCTCCGGCTTGTCTCGATCACGTTCTCTCTAGTTTTAGTCTTGTAATCTAGTGTTGGGTGCACAAAAGGGGCTGCTGTTTAGTGCTAGTGTTGTCTTCTTGAAGTTGGTTCTTTCTGATTCTTGTCAACCTAATTTGGCTTTGCTCGATGTTCTGTAATGGATTTCTTCTAGCTAGCTGGAAGTTGTTGGCATTCGTATGTGAGAATAAGCATTTTCTGTTTGTAGGTAGCCGCAGGGAAGATGATTGGACTTGCCCTAGTTGTGGAAACGTTAACTTTTCGTTCAGAACAACGTGCAACATGCGAAATTGCACTCAACCAAGGCCAGCGGAGCATAATTCGGTGAGAAACTTTATGTTCTGCCCGAGTGTTTGCTAAGTAAATTTTAAGGCCTCTTCTTTTCAGTCGATACTCATTTACGTCTGCAACTGTAGTGTTTGGCATTTATTCTGCCGCTATCTGAATATCACTTTGTTCTGTCGCACCATATACATTAGTGCCGATCGTCGTCAATAGACATATGGTTGGTTGAAATAGCTTGACGAGATTGATTATTTTAGTCACTGGTATGCTTATGTCTGGTGATAGTTTGACTAGTATTTGCAAATGAAGTTACTGATCTAGTACTTTGCATGAGTTGCGATACTAATGTCCTGTCAGTTTGCCTCGTTGTAGCTCTCCTGAGATTGTTATCAGACAGTTGAGAACAAGAGATGTGTTCGTTTTCCCTCCTTTGTTTGACTCTGCATGTCCTATGGTTTGATCTGAATTCATATGAGCACCCCTCATTTTTGACCGAATGTTGTGAGAGAGCAAGGGAGTAATAGCAATAGACCTGGAGAGCTGAGGAAATTTACGTGTGTGGTTAAGTATGTGAACATATAGCTGCTTAGATTCTAAATTTTCCGAAAATGTTTTGCACCTCAAAATATGGAAGCCTTTGAAAGAAGGAAGTTTTTCACCAGAAGGTGAAATGTGCTGTTGACAGCTTGAGAAGTTTTGGTGACATGTTTGATGCTACCTTTCACTTGATCATTTGCTGTTGGACATGCGATATTGTTCTTGTCCATGGTGGCATGAGCTTTGGTGTGCTAGGAACGAGTTCTGTAGATAAGTGTCAAAATAGGTTTACCCATACGTTGCTTGCACTAGTTTGTTAAAGGAATTGGAATGTCTTGCTTAAGTTGACATTACTTGTGAAGAATAACATAATGGCTAGGCGAGTGGAGTCCTAAATTCTCCATACTTTGTTCTATTTTGATTCGAAAGGTTTTAATTTTTGGCTCTAATGTACTTGTAGCAAAATTTAAGAAATGTAGTAACAATTAATCATACGGAAACAACTGATATGCTGGTAACTAAGATTTAATTTATAGAAAACCCAGCATATATCTACAGAACTCAACCATTGCTAATTGTGTTTGTCTAGTATTCAGGAGCATTGTCATTTTACGAAGTTGTCTCGAGCAAGTCATATCTATAGCAAAGGAAATATGACTATTTAGCGAACTCTATTGCTCTTGTTTAGTGCATTACAATATTCCACGAGGTTTAAGAAATTACAGAAATCAAATTAAAATGCAAATTGTGAGGCTTAATGTTCCGACATGAAGTACCCTTCTTTCTGCACTATCTTCCTTGAGCAATGTTCAAAAGTTAATCGACAAAAGTTAGTAAGAGCAAATTTTGTCAAGAAGTTGCTCTAGAAGCTTTTTTGCTCCTGTGTGTTTTTCCCTTGTTACTGTAGGTTTATTGCATGTTATTCTATATATTACTTGTTGTGTCCTTGGTGTAGGTTTGGCATTTCTAATTGTAATGTCTGTTTATTCCATGCAGAAATTTGCCATGAAGCCCATGCAAGCCCCCCAGGGTTTTTCCTCCGCATCACCATACATGGGTCCTGGGTCTCCTTCCTCTATGTTTTTGGGTGTTCCACCTTATGGTTCTTCTATTTTCCATGCGCCCTCCATTTCTCCATATGAGGTACCTTTTCCTGGGGGCTCTGCTTATCCTTACAATTATGGCAGCCGTCTTTCTCCTAGCAGCCCTTACAGATCACTACACCTATCTGGACCAGCACCATATTCAAGTGGACCCATGATGGGAAATGGTATGTTCTGTTTCAGTGCGGTCATCATAATGGTCAAGGTTCCTACCTAAAAATGTCTACTTGAATCATGAGTATGCCATTTATGTTTTTGTGATTCTGCAATTTTTCATCTTACATTTTATACAGCAATTCTCAATTGATAGTTCTGGCTCCTTTAAGATATATTCCTTTATTATTTGTCGGATATATTGAGTATGGAGAGTTTGGAATTATATAGGAGTCCATGTAAAGGCACAACTTGAACCATAAATGATTCTTGTCTATTGTGGTTTGTCGTATGCGCCTTTTATGTCTGTTTTTTTTTTTGGTCGGTACCGTCTATGTCTGGTTGGATGCATGATAATGTTTACATTGTTATTCCCCCACTCTTATATTCGGAAGTTTTTGCTTTCCTTAGGAATGTATGGTATGCCCCCTATGATGGATCGATACGGATTACGTTTGCCCATGGCACCTAGTGGTATGGTATGTATGAAATTTCGCCTGATACTGGATGACAAGTTATCTCGTAGTTTATTTGTATTCTACCATGGGTGTTAAACTGTTTTATTCACACAATAGAACTCTATATTTGTGTCTCCACACAGGGATCAAGGCCAGGCTTGTATCCAGATGATAAAACTCAAAGAAAAGGTGGAAGTTTGTTATTTGAAACTTTTCATCAGTTCAAATACAAAAGGGTTTTTGGCATTCGCATCTCACAAAGTATGAACATGGTTTTTATCATTGTAGATGCAACACGAGATGATGATTGGACTTGCCCGAAATGTGGAAATGTCAACTTTTCCTTTAGAATAGTTTGCAACATGAGGAAGTGCAATACTCCAAAGCCTGGATCCCAGGTCTGTGCTACATTTTCTATCAACAAGGTGTAAATACCTGAACGTAAATTTCTGTCATGTCGAGTTTACTAGTGCCTGTCTCATTAAAATTATCTCTTGATTCAATTTGGAGAAAATTCAATATGGTGTACTCCTCATGATTTGTTTATGTAGTGCTAATTTCTTTCCTACCCATATTGCAGGTTTCAAAGTCTGATAAAAGTTCAAGTAAGTCATTTTATTAGCAAATGGACGTACTTTTTACAATTTTTTTGGTACTAATGAATGCATAACATGCTCCAGAACAAAAAATGCCAGACGGAAGCTGGAAGTGTGAGCAATGTGGAAACATAAATTATCCGTTCAGAACAAAATGTAATAGACAAAACTGTGGGGCTGACAAGCCTGCTGAACCTGAAAAGTCCCCTTCCCAGGACAAGGATGAACATGAACAGGTTTGTTATGTATGCTTGATATGTGTGTATTTGTTGTTTGAAATCATTGTTGTCTTTGTAAGCCACCTTTTTAGGACATACTTAAAGAATGCAGAATATAATTCCTCTTGTTTACTACTCCCAATTCCATATTGTATTGGTGAATTCTTCGAAGGGCTAATTGCCAACCTTGGCCTTGTGCCGCTGCTTCAGCCCTCTTTTAACTTTTATATTGAATGGAACAATTCTTTTATGCCCTTATTGATAAGCAGTTATCTACTTTTCCAGTGAGTACTAGGACATACATGAGGGTTGAGAAGGTCCAGAGTTGTCGTCCAGCATTGCCCAGTATGGTTGTCTCAAAGTCAGTCTTGTTGTCCTCGTGTTGCAGTTGTTTTCAAGTTACTCAACCTTCCCATGAAGTGTGCAGGTCATTGTAATGGTGTGGTTTGTCTTTGTGGATCTGTTTGATGAATAAGGTGCCAGCCAATTAGCATTGGACGTATTATTGAGGCTGGTTCCAGTTGTCATAGGTCATTATGCTCTTGCAACTAAGTTCTCATTTCCAGTTGGTGCAATAATACCAATGTACACTTGGTCTTTGTCGCTGGTTAAGATAGGGGTAGGGTGTTACTTCTTTTCCTTGGTTCGGTTATTATTTATGTGGTGAAGTATTTTCATTGTCGAAAGTCTGGAATTTATGAGTTTCGTATTATAGTGAAGTCATTTGTCTCTAGCTATTATGACATTGAAGTCGCCTTTTCGGCAGTGCAGTGTGCTGATATTGATAATTTCTGTTAGGAAGTGGTTTGTGCTACTTCCAATGCATCAATGCTAGGCTATCATGACCTTTTCAAGGTTTAGTCGTGAAATAATAGAGTTGATCGGGGCCAACTGCTAGTGGTATAGTTCCTATTTCAATGTGCGAAGCATATCTTGCTTTTGTGAGGATAGTTACATGTGCTGCAAGGGGAGTCTTGGAGTTTGAGGCTATCCTCTGGGTATAGTGGTTCCGTCACTTTTGCGTTGCTTCAGTTTCAACTTGTTTTCTTTCTCCTATGGTAAATATGCAGAGCGGTCCCGAACACTGTTCTTGCTACAGAGGTCAATTCTATTTTACCGAAAACAACAGAAGGGTGTCGTCCATAGTGAAATCTACTATAGCGGAAGCATAGGGTTTACTTTGCTATGGATCTATGACTTTCTGCAATTTTCTCATTATGGTTTTGAGCTGTACTTTTTGGTTGGTTTCTTCCAAATCAAGTCGTTGACGTGCGTGCATGCGTGAACTGACCATTTACACGTCTTATGAGCAATTTTAGATTTTTCTGCTTGAGCTATTAGCTCTCTCTACCATGGCTTTTTAGCTTGATGGATTGCAATCACTCATCAGTAATTGAGGCCATTGGTTGTATCTAATGAAACGGATTAGGATATTTGCTTTGTTTAGGTCAAAACCTCCATTTTATTTTATAGGAGAAGGCTAAGCGCCTTCGAATCTGTCTTTTAGCTTGACTTTTAGAGTTAGAAAATTTGAAGTTATGATCGGGCATTTGAAATCTCTTTCGAGCATATAAATAAGTAACATTTAAAGTTGCCTTAATTTCTCTTCTTAAAATTTTGTCGGGAACTCTAGTGCCTGGTTCGGGGGTTGCCAAGCGAGTGTATCGTTGCTGCACCTTGAATGTCGTTTCTACTCTTCTCGCGGACAGCCCAGTTTAAGTCGTTGGTGAAGACTTGCTATGCTCCATTAAGCAGCATCAGGGCGTGGCTCTTAGACTGGTGAGCTAAGCACGTGTTGGTTATGCATATGAACTAGAATCGGAAGTTAGGTTTAAGACGCCACTGTACCATTGCAGCATCTGGTCATGAACATTAGAGGATTAAGTAATATCTACTCGTGATTTAAGTTCTAATAGGGTCGTGTCAAGTGGAAATCGGAACGTGGCATAAATGGTCGAGCCATGCGTAATTGCTGGCTGAGGGATTCCTCCTAATAATTGAGAAATGATTTCCTCGAAAGAAATGATAAAGTTGGGTTAATCAGAATGAAATTGACCGTGAAGTTTCTTGTATCCGTTATGGGTTTTCTCCGAGCGAGTGGTACAAAAGTGGAGCATAGCTCGGCCGAGGAAAAACGTGACTGGATCGTTCTTTTCACTGATTCCGTCGGTGCTCCGAATCCAACACCGACACCGCATTCCACACCGGAGACTTGGGTTGACCAAGGAGTCGATGGTACGACGTGCCCAGGTTCCTCGTTGGATAAGAAGAGGCACTTCGAAAAACCTCGTTGCTTTGCAATCTCATGTCAGTAGAGAAACTCGGTTTTCCGATTAAGTTTTTCGAATTTAGGAAGAATGAAACCGCAAGAGGGCACGTGACAAGTATGCGCTAAGTAATCATTCAATGATGACTTCCGCAAAGCTCGCTCATCACACCCACAAGAAAAGACTAAGAAAATGACGTGGACGAAGCCAGCCATTAGAAATGCTTGAAGACACAAGATTTGCTAGCCAGTTGACTGTGATGTCTCTCTTGGAAAGCATGTAGCCCAGAGAGATATGCCTATATTGCCTATAGATCAGCAGGTGTGTGACGTGCATCACGCATAATGATTTCATTCCACCATATCCATGCCGCACCATATTAGACAAGTACAAAATTGAGACTTCTACACCATGCGCAAGCATAAACATGACAAGTTTCAATTCGAGCAGAGTCTTTTCCAAGCAAAAAGTGCGTAAGCTAGTTCCAAAATTTGCAAACAACTGAGTACGAGACATGTTAACTTAGCGATGTTTTTCCCTTTTTTACGCAAAGTTTCATGGAATTGGTGCATTTAGGTCGCTTGATGGCCGCAGGAGCTTCCAAAAAGTATATATTCACCCCATCGCCAAGTCTGACCTGAGAAAATGGAGCTGACTGACTCTGTGCCGGCACAAGAAAGATGACAACATGCTACAATTACCTGCAAATATAATAAAGTTAAGCATGCACACGACCGCATTTGCATATGCAATGCGAGAAGTTCGCTAAGTTGTGGGCTCACCTGAAAGTACAGTTTCAAATGCCCACGTGTAGTTAGTTCAGTTGGACAGAATCGAAGCTAAATTCATGCCGTGCCTCCGAGAATAGGCACTCTTGCACACCGTTGCCGCCAAAGTTGATGACGCTGCTCTCATTGTGAGGATTCAAGAAGTTCGCTTGAGATTGCTTTGGCCGCTGTTCAGCATGCCAGTATCCGGATGAAGCCAGCCTAGAGCTTTGGCCAAAAGCATACATCGCTGGCTGATCCGCGCTCATGTAATTGTTATTTGTATGAAAAGATTGCTCATGTGACGTGGGTTTTTGTCTGATTGGACCATGAGAATCGGTTGACAGAAGAGAGAGAGCACGTTGAATATTTTGCGATGCGTCCAAATTGGGAGATGCCAGAGATTCCCCTAAACCTGTCCAAAGTAGCAAGTCCAGTCATAGCTATGGGGAAGGAAACACAACTGCTCGAATAATTTTAGTATGACCGTCAGATTCAAAATCATATTGAAGTAGCACTCTATGACTTTTCTGTCTTGACCAGTTGACATTTCACAATACTTTGAAATCATGCATGCATTAATCTGCACAGTCCCATATCAAACGGTGCGAATGTGAAGCTCCTCAATCATCTAGGTGGTTTCATGGGAAAAAAACAAATTTAGAACAGCTTTCCGAAAATTTACAGAACTCTAATCTGAAGATACTGACAAAAAAAGCTTCGAGCAGAAGCAAGTTGCCAGAGCAAGCATCCAACTTCTGTCCAATCAGAATCATAAATATGGTCTCTGCCGAGAAAGTGTAAGGTCTAAGTGCATCTGCAGAGCACATCCAAATGACACAAGGAATAGTGATCTTTTTCCATGGATAGACCACATTAATGTCAATTAAGGAACATGGGTTTGTAAATCAATCGATAGTGTAATCAGCTAGAACATGTCTAATTTACAAGATAAAAGCTACATAGCGTAGTTGTAAAGCACTAAAAGATAGCAAATCATACCTCCGCCAATAGTTTTGACTGGCATGCCTTTTGATGATAGAAGTTCGTTACAACCTTTACCCAATCCAGTGGGCTTGAGGGTGTTTTGTATCCCATTGCTTGGGATGGTGATACAGTCACCAACACCTCCGACTATCGGAAGCTTCGGACCTTTCTCTATGAGCTTAGTAGCCTGTGCATCTGCCCATTTCAAACCATCAGCAGACCTGGTGTGGACAGCTGGAGCTCTGCTCAGGACTGGATTCAACTGCTGCAGCCCACCTGGATAAACATGTACAGATAGCACGTCATATTTATGCAAGGAACAAAACCAATGCCACCTCGTGCATGGCATGTGGCATTGACGACAATGGTGCTTGGATGCGTTTGACTATAACCCAATATATCTAGCACTCGCCATCTTATCGATGCAAGCTCAATCAAACAGAGATCATACGGACTAGATAAGATGAAAAGGAGACACTGGGTCCTTGTGCACAGCATATCGCTCTTAAGGATAGAAAAATAGACTATAGATTAAATCTTCAACAACCAATCGAAATCAGTACCGAAATCAACTGATATTGCAATGCAGGTTCAGTTCGATATCGCCATCAAAATGCGTTGTATCTAAAAGTTCATAAACTTCTATCCTACTAGATTGGAAGTTGCACTTTAAACTACCGATCCGAAGTCCCGCGTCTGGGGCCAATCAATCACAAAAGGACTTTAGGAGAGCAGACATACACTTAGGCCCTCCAAACTCAATTTCAAGCAGGATAGAACTTATCCATTACAGGGATGCAGGAACTGTCCAAAGCGATTAGTATTGACTATTATATAAAGGACAAGGGGAACATCGTAACAATATTGTCAGGTTAGGTTGCGCTGCACTCGGCAAGCTCGTCAAAGTTAATACCTCAATCATATACTCCAAACCAATAGAAACACCAGAGGGTTTCCATGTGAATCTGGCATCTACTTAAGAAAATAAAAGGTAGTAGAAGGGCGATGGTTGAAAAATTTTCCTAAAAAATAAAGGCCGTCAAGCAGAGGGAAAAACATTTGAAACAAAGTCACAGATCATACGACAGTCAAAAGCTTCAATATGAATGCAGGTTCTATTTTATGTAGACATAAATAAGAGCAATACAAGTGACGGCTCAGAAAGCTTTCCTGAAAAAGACACGCCCTTTAAACATGAAAATATTTGAATGCGGTCACTGGTCATACAACAGAGTCCAACACAATGTACTCAACCATTTGGACAATAAGGTTATCTGAAGGATAATCAGATTCCAATTATAGTAGATGGGTCGAAATGAAGATGCAACAGAAACACCAAAAGCAGACATTACAGTACCATAAAATAGCGCAGACAGTCTAGCTGGATTCAACTGGGGCACATCTGGCTGGGGCTTGCGACGTCTTGCATTGTGATCAGATAGGCGCTTGCGACAGCTACGCTTCTTTTCATCAAAGTCAGATAGCCCATGAAACCTTGATGTTAGAAATCAAGTTGTAAGTTGAAGCTCAAACCATTCGAAACTGAATTGCTACTTTCTTATTGTTATTGATAGAGTGCACGAAGAACCAAATACAAGCGATCGGCTACAGAGGCATAAGGAAACAGAAGTCGGGGCAATTTTTATGTCTTTTGACTCACTATCCGAAGACCATAGGAAGCTTTACCTGCTGCATTGCTGACAAAACCGACGCTCTACACCATTGACAGTGACCTTAGGGCATTTAGAGTGACTCTCACAAACTCTATGCTTGCGGTGGTAATCTTTAGCTGAAGAGAGGTCGAGGTTACAGCCTTCAACCTGGCAGCGTGGGGCAGATGCACCCTGGCAGTTGGACTTGTTTCTCTTTGCTGGAGCATCAGGTGACTTCGTGACCAAAGGAAGGTCTGGGGTCTTCCCATGGTCCTTGTCAATAGTATGTTCAAAATAGATTCTTTTACCGAGCTTTAGACTGAGCAATGGCTCACCAGAGCAGACTGAAGACTCGAGTGCCGGCGACATTCCGGTAAATTCATTCATTGCCAAATCTTTCTTGCCACTTTGCAGAGAAAAACCGTCATGTGCCTCCACAGAGAATTTCGAGACTTTCAATTCTTCAGTGGATGAAGAGTTGACAGAAGCTGATTTCGAGCTCTTAGACACTGAAGTGTAACCCGGATCGATGCTGGTACAACTGCTGCTGCCGCCGCCGCCGCCGCCATTCTCATACAGAAATAAGGATCCGGGGTCGATCAGTTCCTCTGCCGCAATTCCCCAATCAGCCGCTCGCAGTGGCTTAGAGGTTTCGGTTGCTTTTGAACTGAACATCACAGGATTCTCCCATTCCCACTGCAGAGGAGGTTTTGCATTCCACTCCATCAGCGAGATTGGACTCATCAACTATTTTCGGCGTAACCTCCTGTTGATGGACGGAATAGCAGCAACGGGCACCAGATCTGCATCCATCAGCCCATACGGGATTAGCTGTCTCTTTCGCGAAGCAAATAACAGGAAACCAAGCAAATATTTATTCATGCGTTTGCAGGGAAATAGCGCATCAAAGGTACCAAAAGAAAGTTCAGACAACACGGGAAGCGACGGAAGGAGATGTTTACAAACATCAGAGTATACATGCTTATTGTTCAGCCCAATCGGGGGACTCGAGTCGTAGCTAACGACGCGCCTAACAGAGAATCAAAGTCTCGGTTTCGGAGAAACGTTGACGACGACCATCACAGAGATCTAACGGGGAAGAACACGAACGGGTCATCCCCAGAACCTCTGAATCAATCGGGAAAAAAGAAAAAAAAACGGCAAGAAAAGATGGTCAACCCCCATAACCGCAACGACAACGGAGCAAATCCCATCTCTCCTAGGGACAAAAAAAACAAAAGAAGAGAAAAAACAGCAACCCGATTCGGATTCCTCGGCGACAGCCAAAAGAGCACAGCTCCCCTCCTCTATCTTAACCTACTGTTACTCCTCCGGCGGCCGGCATCACACGGAAAACACCGCCACAAAAATTATGAACTCGACAGACCAACGAAACCGAACCGTGAACAGATCCTCCTTTCTACTGGTCCATGCTCCCAAAACAATCACTGCAGCAACGACTCCACCCGCGGGACTTTTTGATCATACAATCAAATGCAAAAAAATAAAAAAATAAAATAAAACAGAAGAAGATGAGCGCGCAGCGGTCCCTCTTTCCCTCTGCGCTTCCTCTTCTTCTTCTTCTTCTTCTTCTTCTAATATTTTTCCGCAGATTCCAACAGAGAATCTCTCAACCGGAGCAAACGCCGCCGTTTTCTCGCAGCTCAGGAATTTCTCGCGGGCCCCCCCCCCACCAAAAAAAAAAGAAGAAGAAGAAAAGAAAGGGAGAGGAGCAGCAGGGGAATGATAAGATGGAAAACGAAAAAGGCAAAAAAAAAAAAAAAAAGGGGCGAACTGCAACTTCTTCCCCTCCCCACTGAAGACCGAATCCCGAACTCGCTCGCTCGCTCGCCGTGTTTCCGTCCGTCAAACTGGGACGCTCCCCTTCACCGATTTAGCAACCTCCCTCACCATTACTCTCGCTCTCCATGGATTTATTTCTCCTAAACCCCCTAAAAGAAGAAAGAATATGGCGGCGAGAGTGGAACCGCTCGCTCGCTCGCCGTTCCGCTTTAACTACCCGGTTTCCTTCCCGTGTGTCCACAAATCCCGAGGAGAAACAGATCGGGGAAAGGAGCTTGCTTTCTCCTGGGTGGGAACAGAAGAAGAAGAGGAAGAAGAAGGGATCTTACCGGGAGGAGGAGGAGGAGGTGGAAGGGGAACGGGAACGGGAACGGGAACGGGGGAGGAGGAGGAAGCCTTCGGGGTCACGCAGCGGAGTGCTTGGCCAAATGGAGCAAACCTGAACCAGATATAGAAAGAGAGAGAGAGAGAGAGAGAGAGAGAGAGAGAAAGGACTGAGAGAGAGGGTCTGAGTATGTGTGGGGGTGTGTGTCTCAGCTTTTAGGACTGGGGGGAAAGCAGAGAGAATGAAAAAGAAAAAAAAAATCATGGGCACTCCCCCACCCGCACTGTTCTCGCACGCACACCACACCGCACACGCACCAACCCCTCCCTTCAATACCCACAAAAAAACAAAAAACCGAAGAGGAAACCCCCACAACACAAAACCCGAAAATAGAGACGGCGGACGACGGAGGCGGAGGACGGAGGGCGGGAGGGAGGCAGGTGGTGGTGGTGGTGTTTTTACTAACTCCCCCACTTGCCCTTTCGCTCTCTCGCGCAAAGCTCACTGGATACAGCCTTGCAGTTTTTTGGACGCTCTTTTGGGTTTTCTCTCTTTTCCCCCTCCCTCCTTTCTCTCGCTTCTCTTCTCCTTTTTTTTTTTTTTTTTGTTTCATTCCTTCTCCCGCGACGACTCGGACCGAGTCGCGACTCGGGTCCAGGGTCTGTTCCTTCTCTCTTTTCTTTCCCTGGGTTTTTTTTTCTTTTCCCCTTCTTTTTCTTGTTTTGCTCGCGCGCCGATGGCTTGGGGTCAAAGTCGACCGCCTGTTCTTCGGGGACAAAATGCAGCAAGCCAACGCTTGTAGGCTTTCCGACCGTGTGGGGGTTTTATTTCACGACTTTTCAAAGCACCTTCTCGTCGCGTTCATATCGAGAGTCGAGTCGAGGCGAGTCGGCACTTTCGCTTCGATGGGAAGGCAAAATATATGAAGAGCGTCTCGTAAGCTCTACTACCCGAATTCTCTAAACCGCGATTTAAATCATTGCATTACAATAATTGTTGGACCCGGAATCACGGGTTTCTTCCGGAAAAACAAAAACGAAACAAAAGCAAATCGCGTTAAAAATACCATTTTTGGGACTGCACCGAGCAGCGAGATGTTTGCTCTGTTTTTTTTTTTTTTGTTCGACACAAAAAAGGAGATACCTTCAGGCTTTGAGTCATCTCAGGAGCAACTTGGGCTTCTTTGTATGGGGGGATTAAATTAAGAGGCGAAAGAAAGAGAAGAAAAAGAAGGAGGAGGGGGGGGGGGGGGGTAGTGGTGGGGGATGCGATCGAGACATGATGAACACAATTCAGTAATCACCCTACTTTAAGGTTGGGCTCCCTCGCTTCATTAAAGAATGTCAAATTCGGCATGAATTATTATTATTATTATGTGTGTATACAGGCGGGGGAGGAGAGGGGCGGAAATCGACCCTCAAACTACTTAATATCAAAATGGCATGTCCCATGTGGAATGAGGTTGGCACTAAAAGCTGAGATTAACATTATAAGATAAAGACGGCCACCACCCTTTGATGCGTGATCGCCTGTCGAATCGGGCGGGTCCACGTGGGCGTGCTAGGCCTAGATCTTTTGTTTTACTCGCCCTTTTGCCTTTGTACTTCGTTAACAAGCCAAAGCACCCCCCCCCCCCCCACCTTACTAAAGTCGGAAGGAAGGTAAGCAAAATGATGCCATATGATTCGGCCCGGACGGCTCCGAGAGAGGAATTTGCTTTGATATGCCTTTATATTGGATAAAAGCAAAAGGGCGGCGAGAGGACAAAGGCCTCCTGCCTCCTTTAGAGTTTTAATCATTGTTATGACATATGGGTACCGTATGTAAAAATTGACGGACGGCGGGGGGGCGGCTTTGGAAATGGGAGAGAGGGCGCGAGTCGCTTTCAGAGTAGGATTGCTGCCCTCGTCTTGATCTTCATCTGCATGTGCTGCATCATCTTGTCCCTCAAGAGCCTCCTCAGGATCTTCCCCGAGGGAGATTTGGGGATGCTGTCCACGAACTGCACCGCCCTCACTCGCTTGTATCCCGCGACGTTGGAGGCGACGTAGGCGATTATGTCGTCCTCGCTTTCCTCGGCGCCGGGGTTCAGCACGACGCACGCCGCCGGGATCTCTCCCGCCTCTTCGTCGGGAAGCCTGGGGGACATTACACGGGGGACGAAATATCGTTTGTGCATGAGGGAAAACGTTCAGGCCTTTCCACGACTAAATTAATGTTTTTCTTTTTTGCGGAGTTTAGACACGAATGGGGAACCGATGCGACAGCTTTGTACTTACGAAACTACCGCTGCATCGTCGACGGAGGAATGAGTAAGGAGAATTGCCTCTAGCTCAGCCGGAGCTACCTGTAAACATATGGCATTCTTAAGCACTCTATCTAACTTAAAAAAATACTAATTGAAGTTGTGATCTTTCCTACTGGCATGTCACTGCTTGAACTTAATGTCCCCGAGATAGAAACACAATCAGCAGAGTGAACACATCCATATGCATAGGCATTCATTTACGAAGGTCTATATATAGCATCAGCCAAGTTGAACCGTAGTCTTACTTGGAAACCCTTATACTTGATCAGTTCCTTGATGCGATCGACGATGAAAACATCTCCGTCGTCGTCGATGTACCCTATATCACCTGTGTGGAGCCACCCATCCTTGTCTATGGTCCTCGATGTCTCTTCCTCGTTCTTGTAGTAACCTGAGCACAGCATGCTCAGATGCCTGGCATGAATGGGAACCTAATGTGTTGGTATGTTCTGAGAAATTAATCGAATCGTACCTCGCATCACGCATTGGCTTCTGACGCATAATTCACCAGGCGTGTTCTTAGGCAAAGATTGGCTGTCCTCTGGATCGATGAACTTGATTTCCAAATTTGGGAGGACAAATCCCACTGAATTTTTCTTCGCGATGCCGTGATCTTTTCTTGGGTCCCCATGGGTGAGCGTTATGCAGCTGTGCTCGGTTAGCCCGTATGCCTGGAAGCGAAATAAAAATAAAGTAACTTACGCGCAGTATGATCGAGAAGGAGAGCAGATTAACGCATACGTACGTACGTACGTACACATTGCATAATGACATTGCTTGCTAGTAAAACAGACCTCAGAATGTCATTGCAGACCTCAATTCTATTTCATCTTTAAAGAGAATAGCCACACAAACTGATCAAGTCCTCGACTTACATAGCCAGCAATCAGTACTCACCTCTTGAACCTGGACTCCGGGGAACTTACTCTCGAAAGCAGAGAGAATCTCCGGCGCTAGTGGGGCCGCTGCAGTCATTATGGCACTGAGCTTGAGCTTGCTGAGGTCGAACTCATCTACTTTTGTGTCCTTTACCAGAGACAATATAATCGGAGGCACAATCGGCGCGAAATTGACCTCATGTGTGATGAGAGCATTGAGAAAGCTCCGGAGATCAAACCTATTCAAGACCACGACCTTCCCCTTATTCTTGAGGCTGGCACAGCAGATTCCGGTAATACCATATATGTGAAAGAACGGAATCAGGCCGAGTATTGTGACATGACCCACCATTTCGGGCGGAACGCTGAAGAGCGTGGAGCACAGGTTAGCCACCAAGTTCCTGTGAGTTAGCATCACGCCTTTTGAGATCCCCGTGGTGCCCGAAGAGAACGGGAGGGCACACAGATCATTGTGGTCGACATCTTCTTCAACTGTACTGATGCTTGCACGGTCTCCTGCTTTGAGCAAATCATCCCAGTTTGTGGCCGTATCTATTTGCTCTCCGCCCAGCACGATGACCGGAAGGCCAAAGCTTTTCACCTGTTGGGTCAGAGTGAATGGAGACTAGACGAAGTACATATTCTGCTATCTAGGAAGGATGCGTACAAAAACACTAACACGAATTGTTCTGTTTAGACTCGAAGTCCACAGATAATCGGTCTTTGCCACGCGGCGGATATAAAACTCAAGGACTTCATGTCAACCCGGCAAGGACGATGGCGCATTTGCTGTAAAACGGGGGAAGATACAAGATAGTGCAACACAGTGTACAGATGTTAGCGTTCTGTCGGAGAAGTTTACCTTTTCATAATTCGGTCCATCCGTCACAATTAGCTTGGCGTCGGCAGCCTCCACCTGCTTCTTGATTTCCGAAGCGTGCATCGTCGGGTTGGCGCCCGAGAACACAGCACCGGCTGCCATTATGCCGAGAGCAACAATTCCATACTCAGCGACATTCGGCAGCACCACGATCACCACCCTCCCCTTCCTCAGACCGAGCGACCTTAACGCTCTGGCGAACCTCCTGGTGTCCCTAACCACCTCGGCATAAGTGTACGATCTCCCCGACACGGAGTCCACAAACGCCACCTTGTCAGCATACAGTTCGGCACCATGGAGAACGAAATCCGGAAGGGTGGAGTTCGGGATAGGGACTGCAGGGTACCGGCTCCTGAAGATGTGCTCTTCGCTGTGCGCCGCGCCCTCTATGTAAGTGCCCATGGTGGATGTGCCCATTGGGAAGCGAATGGTGAGCTGAGTTACTTATAGGGAAGGAGAAACGCAAGATAGGTATGAGTTTGGCACGATGCATTTGTTGGTACAAAGTTGTTCGTTCACGGGGGAGTAATGGGTTTCAACCAAGCAGCTTCTACACTCACCTGAACGACATCCTAAATTCAGAACTGACTCGGACAGCTTTCCAGATTCCGCTGAATCATGCTTGCAGTTGTGGGAAAAGTTTCAAGAGCTGCAAGTGCGTGTATTCCGTGGAAAAAGGGGGAGGACAGAGGCCAAAAACGAACATTTGTTTGTTCTTCCCAACCGCACCTCGAATGTGAATGAAGGGCCATTGAGTCGGCAACATCAAGAGACACCCAAAAGAACAAAATAAAGTGGTAATGGAGAAGAAGGGCATGTTTTTTTGTGTGTCTTTCTATTTAGGAAGGATTGAGGTGGCCAGGAAAGCAGCACTCCGGATGAGTTTCACTCGCGCAAGCGCATAATTTCAGCACAGTCGCTACTGCTCCTCGTCGAACCAATCTTTGTCCTAGTTTTCCTAGCTCCTACTAGTTTCTAAAGCTCTTGGCATCTTGCTAGTGCGCCTCATCCCCAGAATATGATGGACATGTATATTATCATCAAATCTATTCTCATGTCACGACAATGCAACTTTTAGAAATTGACCATTTGAAATGATGATGCCTTTTCAAGCTTCTAAAGAATATCAAACCTTAGAGGTCAGTACAATTTGTTCCCAAAGACAGCTACTCAAGCTTCCCGACAGATTTCGTTCGCTTTCAACGACAACGATCCAGGCAATTTGACGGTGAAGAAAAGATTCGTGCAAAGTTCCTCCCAAGAACACATCTTCTAAAAGGAGGAGAGAATACATTCAAAACAAACTTCCGTCCGCACTCATCTTTTGGCTAAAAAAACAAAAGAACTCTCCACAGCTATCCAAATTAGCTCCTAAACGCATCTAGTCTACTCTGAGTGAAAGGTCTCTAAACGTATGTTATTGCTATCTATCTTCGGTTTTCACTTATGCTTCGCAATAATTCAGGTTTTGCCTAGATTATCATGTCCTCAATCATTTCAATCTTCAACTTCCAACATTCCGAATAGTAAGTCAAAACCGTCCATGAGAACCTTCGTTCCAAGAGAGCTATGGCTAATTGGCATCAAAGATCTAGCATAGTAAGAGCTGAGACAGAGCTGAGAATGAGAGAACCAACGAAACAACTGGATGTATATTATTCAGCTTATGGGTTTTCCAAAGCAACTTGGTCGAGTACATGCAAAATCAGTTCCCTACAAACTAAGAGAGAACACATATGACATGACACGACACGACACGAAGTTATCCATCTGCCTTCCTTAAAGGTTGCTTGTCTTATGCCATGCCCCCAGTTGTTGCTGTCCGGATAATTTGGAAAAGAGCTGTTGCACAACAAAAGAATCAACACAAGTAGCATGTAAAGAAAGAAACCATGTACAATCAAAACCTAATAAATAATCATGAACTGCAACCAGTGCGTGCAAAAAGATTGACTTTGTTCAGACGGAGCGAGCAATAACTAAGAAACACAAACGATTCACCAAACGGTCACTAATAGTGGGCAAGGGAAGAACAGCGGTACATTCCATTTTCCTCAAACATCATCAGCTCAGCCTGTGAAAACTAGTTGACCGGACAGAAGAGGTGTTGCCACCTCAATGACAATCGAGAGCGTTCATGCCAATGTAGAACGTCAGTAATATGCCTAAAACCGCATTGCTTGTCACGAGTCAAACTTCGAGAAGAGAAAATCTAAACCTTTATGTACATTGCAGTAAAGGGATGAAAACGAACACCTCCAACCTAGATGTACATTGCATTAAAGGATCAGACCAACCACCACCACCACCACCACCCCCCCTTCTCTCTCTCTCTCTCTCTCTCTCTCTCTCTCTCTCTCTCTCTCTCTCTCTCTCTCAAATTAATGAACAGAAGCAAAAACATGCAGATGATCATGCCTATGCACACACACACATTGCCGTTAACTCTATTTCTGGTCAGATTTACAAAGCATATAAGGATCAAATAGCTGTCACGAACAGAACATCAAATGTGAACTTACATGAGCCAATGACCACAAATATGAAGAACCCGAGCAAGATAGGTCCCACAGGGTAGTCCTGTCCCTTCTTGACGGTCGTCTCAGGAACAGCTCCTCTCTTCGTGATGTTCTTCTCAAACCTATCCACCTTCCTATCCGCGAAACGCCTCGATGTCGTCTGTACAACCATAACAATGCCACGCAATTCAAATTCATCGCCGCAAAAGAACGGCGACCTAATGAACCACCCACCCCCCACCCCCTTTTCATGGATCTACCAGGAGCTACGGACCAAAATCTTCCCGACCAATAAAAGAATCCGCCTTGGCCACATGCGCATCATTTTATCGTTAAGGTCGAATTTAACAAAATCAAAGCCCAAACTGAATCGATTTCCTCATCGCCATGCAGTGTCGATTACTAACCCAACGGAGCGGAGATACAGCCGGCATTCAGCCACAAAATGACTCAAACCTATCTAATCGACTCAGAGGGCATTCAATCTAAACAAGGCACCGATCGATCGCACCCTCAAGCTACGAGACCAAAAACCTTACGACTACGTAAAGCAACTGATTTCGCAATTGCGCATCTCCCAAAACGAAAAGAAAAAGACCCTCAGAAATTGCATGAATTAGCAGATCAAACCAAAACCAGTATCATCAGAGAAACCCACTGAAACAGAGAGAGAACAGACACATGTTGGTCTACCATGATTGCAGAAGCTGGAGAGCAGCTACAGGAATTGAAGGTTAAGGTGAAGGTGAAGATCTTCCTGCCGAGATCGACCCCTCTCTCTCTCTCTCTCTCTCTCTCTCTTGCCCGCTTCGTTCTTCCTACTGGTTTTTTGTTGAGGGATCGCACTCGTTTCCGCGCTTTAAATAGCCTGCGCGCGAGACCTCCAGAGATCCGCCGTCTGCTCCCTCGCCTCGTTGAGCGCCTTCAAAGCGTTACGAATGGGATTGGGTGACGGACGGTTAATTCGGGGGACACGTGGAGCGCGGTGAGTGGGTGGCACGGGGCCCCGTAAAATGGCAGTTGCCGGTGAGCTGAGATGGAGTGGGGCGTTATTTTCCATTTTTTTAATCTCCCTAAATGGCGAGTTCCGTAAATACCAAATTCGAACTGCCCTGATTTATGAGAAAATATTCGGTCATTTCAAGGAGTCTCGCGACATGACATTTGCTGACGTGACGTGCATTCTTTTTTTTTTTTCCGCATGTCCGGTTAAAGCTCGATACATGAACACCGATCTGGAATTAAAAATAATAATAATAATAAGAATGCGAATTTCCTCTCTCCCCATCTGAGAATCAAAGATTTGGTGACGGACGAATTGTTATGGCGCGAGCGACGATGAAACGGGCGGCCCTGTTTGCGAGCCATAGCAACGAAGGAGGGGTGATTTGGGCATGGACCTCCTGATCTTCTAGCACACAGGCTTTGATCGCAAGGCAACTACGAAGGGGTTGGCTTTGTTTGCGAGCTGCAGCGACGAGGAGGGGTGGCTCGGCCATGGACCTCTCGATCTATCGACGGATGAGCTTGATCGTGAGAGACGATGAAGGGGGGGTGACTCTGTTTGCGGGCCGGCGGCGACAAGAGAGGGGAGTGACTTGGCCGTGGATCTCCCGATCTACCGGCCGATGACCCTGACCGTGAGCAACGAAAGGGGCGGGTGGAGAATGACCAGAGATGGAGATTTGCAATGGCTTGGCCATGGACGGCCAACGATTACAAGCAGTCGCGACCAACACGGTGACTCAGCCGTGGACCCATGGCTCCAAATCTCACCTTATTGACCCGCTCACCGACTAGATCTGGTTCGGCTCCGTCTTCCCGTGATCGACAAATGATGTAGTGCTTTGAAACCGCCAAATATTTTCTCCATAAGACGTGAAAAGCCATGAAAAAGGGTCCGAGTGTAAATGTAACCATTCATGTAGGAGGATGCCTGTTCGGGCTTTGACAAAGGTCGATGGGCCGTCCAGTTTGGGCTCCAAGTCATGCTTGAAGCCAGCAAACACCATCAACAGTCAGCCCAAACAACCCAAAACTCGAAAAAAACAAGAAGACGATATACACATGCGTGTGTGTGTGTGTTTTCATGGGGTGCTCATTAGATTTTAGCACGAGACTAAAATCAAGAACCCTCTCCATGAAATAACTTTTCGTTTCGGTATGATCAATCCCGGAAGCAATTTTTTTTGGTCGAATAAATAAAAAAAATCCTGGAATCAATTTGCGCGTACACTTTCGGTCCCCACGATCGGTCGACGACTGCATGAGCGTCGACAGAGAGACCTTTCGAAACTATCGGAACCGGCATTGCGTACGAGATTTCACAATATGCCCTTCAAACCCTCGAGGAGGAATAACCCGATCGCGAATCAGTTCGAGGGGCGGCTGTTTCTAATACAAATCTCTCCTTTACATTCCGTGACAGGGAAAGTCTCAAAGCAGTGTGAATGCAGGCATCATCCTCATCTCCTTCCTCTTTTTCCAATCGTGCGCACGTGAGTTGGGGGAGAGCTCCATCGCCTTTGTTTCACCATCATTCCAAGTGGCATGCTTCGGGCCCTACGCGGTTGTTCATTGCTGATGATACACCCCAAGTTTCCTCGTGGAAAAAGAGAGAAGGGAAAAAGGTTGAGGTGCAGGTGGAGGGGGACTTCATGTAAACAGCTGGAGCGAAGTCAGTGAAAGCGCAGCTGCTGATCATGTCCATGTCCATGTCCAATGCCCAAAAAAAAACTCTGTGGCCCTTCAATTATTTGCGAGCGCCCTCGTCCCCACAAATCATGCAAAGAACCGAGCGAAATTATTTCGGACAGCAACAGCGGTGGAGGGGAACGCAGCAAACCTTAAAAGTAAGTGAGACTCTGCGCGGAAGGGGAATAGCCGCAATTTTAGCTGCGCTCTTTCGGGGGCCGTCCGTGGCCTTTTGAGTGAACTGTTTTGCCCCAGTGATGAGGTCGTGCTGAAAGATGTAACTCGTTGCTTTCGCATTGGCTTGTCACGGCGGGAAAAGGAAAAAAACGCGACGTGGTTTCCGGACATTGGCGTTCCACGCTCCACTTGATAAGTGTGCGGTTCGGTTCGGTTCGGTTCGGCCCGATTTGAATGTCGAGTCAAAGCCTACCGAATGATTTATAAGATGGAGAAACCGAAACCGATTCTCTTAATTTGGTTCGGTAGATCGTTCTTTTTTCTTTCTTTCTTTTTTCCATTTCTCGGGTCATTTCATGAATTCGAAATCACTACAATAGCTTAGGAACGGTACCAGTTTCATGAAGAAACCAAAGCCTATATATAAACTTATAAACTAAACAATACGGCTTCGCACGAAACGATGAATCTAAGGCGCTTCGAGGTAAGCTAAAACTATGCGCTGCTTCCTTCCTCGTAATAAAGGTTAAAAACGATATGCGAACCGACTCGATTTAGATTTCGCAAAAGTCGAGACCAAAGCGAACAGTGCGAAAGAAATGTTTGGTTTGGTTTGGTCTGTAAGCCATTCTTTTGAAAAAGTCCTGTCGAGCGGTTTATATAGCCCCTTTTGCCAATTCAAAAGCTCGTGGAGATATATTATATGCCTGTGAACTTTATTCCTAACTCTGTATTTTAATGGTGCGTGTACATGGATATCACTTTCCCACTCCTTTCGATCGAAGCAACAATGATTGACGCAAACCCGATTTGCTGGCCTCCAGATTGCGACCATCTGCGTGGGGACCCTCTTTTCCCCCGTTACTTGTATCTTGATCTTTGCTGGCGGGTGCTCTTTCATGAGAAGCTTGGTGCGTGTGCGTGTGGGTTTTGATGTCGTGTGTGCGTGTGGACTTGGGATGCGCACCAGCAAGAATTAATCGGGAATAAAAATGACATAAACGGGGTCTCGGGCTCGACTCGATCGATTGTTGTTAGACGTGGCGGACGGAACCAAGCACGGCGTGAGCAACCGCGATGGGACACGAGGGTTTTTTGAGGATTCCGAGCCCCGTTGAGCGCGCTCGACCCGATCCGTCGGGACGGCATCGTGGCGATGCCGTGGCCCTCGAAACAAGCGAATCCGAAACGCTGTCCAGCTGTCGAGGACGGGGAGCCGAGTGCGCACGGAAAGTTAATGCCCCCACGACGACGTGATTCTTGATGATGGCATCATGACTACTTCAGAAGCCAAAAGGAAAGATGAAAGAAGGGAGGGGGGCGCGGGGTGGTCATGGACCACCCAAGGGAGGAGGGAAAATTCTCGAACTCAAAAGGCGCCGTGGAATCTAAAGTAAGCAACCAATGCCGGCCGGGGTTCACGCCTTCACGGGATTGTTCGGACGGCACTAAATGAACTCTCGTGTGCCGCTTCGTGCTCTCGGTAAAAGGCCGTGATGCAAATTGCACGTACGTCCGTCGTCACATCTACTCCCCAAGTTTGTGTCTTGCTCCTTGAAGCACGAGCGTCGAGAGAAGGAAGCGGATCGTTACTGTCATAGATAGCATTAATAGTTGCGCCTCGTTGCGAGGAGTTGACTTGTCACTAGGTGATTCTTTTGTCGCATTACAGATTGATTGATTTTGATACGTTTGATACCCTCTAATTTCGCACCTTTAAAGTCCCGGTTTCCATTGAGGAATCGTTTTGAATTCGGGTAGTAACTCGTGATTTTCTCGTGCTATCTCTAGTCTCTCGGATTAGTCTTTGCTGACTCGGATCCACCGGACATGATCTATTGTGGACATCCGTGTTGCGCCTCCCGTATGTGGGGCCGAGATGCTTTCGACAAAACAAACGGTGCGGTGGACTCAATCCACCGGACCCTAATTCCATGTAAGAAACTTCCCTAGTCTTTCGTGGATGGGGCCTACTTTCAACTGAATTGTGATCATGGATTTAGTTAATATGGGTCGTGTCGGGTACGAGTTATGTTCGCTATGTGTCACTAGATTTGTATTGCATGAAAATTGACAAAAAATTATCAAACGAATTAATTTGGATCGAATCATTTTTTTTTTTTTACCCTACGCTACGCTAGCCTTACACATGGCGGGTTCGCACCGAGCATTCCCGCATTCCACGAGACACGTATTATTGATACCAATGTCGGACTTTCATTCCCTCCCGCCAACCGGTGCTTCTTGATTCGCCAAGCTGAAACCAAGTCGTCCCGCCCTAAGGAGCTTTTTTAGGGCTTCATGCTTTGAACTGCAAGTCTCGCTTCAAAGATCTTAGAGATGGCCCCTTCGCGATCTAATTAAAAACTTGTTAGATTATTTCGTGAATCGATCATTTTTGCGTGTGTGTGTATATATTTATATTGAGTTATTTCGTCGCTCCCTTCGACGACACGTGAAAATTGCTGTCGTACATATGACGGGAGTATCGGTCCATTACCGAAATTGACAAAGTATTCCAATTATTTTAATACGGACCCTTCACTCTATCTATCTAAAAAAAAATGCTACCAAATTCACATTCAAATTTCCTCGGGCCAGGTGCCCCGACGCTCGTGACCATCCGACGGCTCCCCGGGAGCCACGTGGGGCGGCCTAACAGCAGCCGGCATCGAGGACGTGGCTCGCGAGGACGAAACCGCGATTAAACAAAGCGCGGCGATTTTTTTTTAAATCATAAACGATAATTAGTGGAGATAAATATAGTTAAAAGAGAAAGGCCAGGGGGTGGGGGAATGATGAGATGCTGCCGCGAAGCGCTTTAAAGCTTTATTCCCTTGCTTGCCCATCCGCGCTTTCGTCAGCCTTCCCTGCCTTCCCTGCCCTTTTTCCTGTTGGGCCGTGATTAAGGGTGGGGTTAATTATCTCCGATGCTCGCTTAAATTGTGTTTTTTCATTATAAAAAGGAAAAACATTTTCGAGTCCACGTCAGATTTGGGATTTTATTTATTTTATTTATTGACTTTTTGGTTGAAGATTAGGTGGAGCAAGACTGGCAATTTATCTTGCCACTTTTGATTAACACAGACTAGGCATGACAAAAGAAATGGTTAATGCCACAGAAAACGCCAAACTGGTACATCTATAATAAATTCACTCTCGAATTAATTTTTTGACCATCAGAAACTCTAAATTGATACAGCTATCGCGAATTTGCCCTTCATTAGTTTCCGTTAAATTTACCGTCGATTTGTTGAATTGGACGATACGTGATAGTTGACTGGTAATACCGATTTGGGATTTTACCTTTCGTTTATCGCAGATGTATTTGTTATGCGTTTTTTTTTGTGGTGTCAATATAATTTAACAAAAACTAACGGAGAGTTAATTTGTTACAAGTGTATCGATTTGATGTATCAATTTAGGGTTTCTGATGATCAAAACATTAGTTTGGGGTAAATTTGTTAAAGGTATACCAGTTTGAGATTTTTTTATGATCAAAAAATCGGCTTGGGGTAAATTTACCGCAGATGTACCGATTTGAAATTTTTCGTGATATTAACCCTAAAAGGAAAAAAAACAAGTGATTTCATGCTTAGGGTAAATTGTTCTATTTAACTATAAATGCTTCTATTAAAACACAAAGGAAATTTGGATTATTTGTCCATATTTCATCAGCTTGAAAAAAAAAAGATATGTTTTTGCTAGCTTGAGATGAAGGTTGACCATTGTGTTGAGATGCACCGTGAGGCGCGTTAGAAAAACCACCCATCGAAGATGTAGTGTGGTCGGGAGTGTCTGAAAAATCCCAACAAGCCTATGGCTTGTCGGCTTGTGTGTTTGGAGTAGATGTAGGCTTAGCCGGATATGTTGAATCCTCAAAGATTACAGGAGACAAAAGGACAAAGATAGTTTGAAACCCTACGGATATCGATCATCATGGGAGATAAAAAGAAAGTTACTGTGTCTGAAGACGAATTCCCGGAGGAATACAAATGGTTTTGTTGGTATTTGTTTAATCTTGTGCTCCCTCCTGGCCATCTCCACACTTGAAGGCATCAAGCTCCCGTAGCATCGACCCAGCATTAGGGGTGAGCAGTTCCATGTTTGGTCCAACTCAAGAACCGGAAATCGGACCGGCTACTTTTGGGACCGTGGACCGCCGGTCTAGGCCAATCCGATTTCAATGGGACCAATCACTTATTGATAAAGGCAAGAGAAAATTAGAGAAATTAGATTAGACTTTATATTTTTTTTTCAAAAATCTAAAATGTAAATAAATATATATAGAATTAGAAAAATGTATATTTATTGGTCCGGTCCGGTTTCCACCGTAGAATTGAGAACCGGATCACCTGGAAACCGATTACACTTTTAGGAATCGGGAATCGGACCGATATTTCCAAGAACCGTACCAAACCGATCGGTCCAGTCAGGTCCCGATTTGGGCAGTTCATCTTGCTCACCCCTACCCAGCACGTCGAAGACGCGAGATTAGTCGATTTTTTCGCGGCAAATTCTAAAGCTTTTTCGGACTTCCTTTATTTCACCGGAATGTTAAGGGACCCCATGAGCATTACTATGGTCCGGTACGGCGCCACGGCATTGTCGTTGTCATTACAGCGCACATTGTTCACTACATCCCGCATGAGACAAAACCGGAGGACCATCGGATTCATATTTCACACCGCACAGCGGCACGGCCTTGCATCAGTTCCTCGTAAGTGGTCGCCAAAGGAATTGAATTCAATGGGCATTGTCGTGTCAATTAATGGATTCCTCTATAATAGCAAGATGTGAACGATGCCCTTTCTTTCCATAAAAAAAAAATTAAAAGTGGGGGGTGGGGGTGTGTGGAAAGTGGGTTTCCTTCACCTTGAAACCTTATTATAAATTTGGGATCGTACGCGTCAAGGAAAATGCCACCTAATTGCAACCACTTTAATGGCACCACCCCGCCCCCGCCCCCCCCCCCCCACGAGCCCCATCTTAATTATTGATTAAATGGGGGGAGTTCGTTCTCGAATCGCGTCGTTGCAAAGTTGGACATTTGTCATGCATTGACTTCGCGGGGCTACTGGCCAATGGGAAGCACGAGGACAGATCTCGGCAACTCGATTAAAATTCAAGGTTTTTACCTTTCTGCCCTTTTAAAATCAAGGCTCGATATCGCAAAAAAAATCTTCAAATTGATATAATAAATTTATCGAGAATTAATTTTTTTGATTACTGAAAATCTCGATTTGGTATATTTACGATAAATTTACCTTCCTTTAATTTTCATTAAATTGGATTAATATAGCGAAAAAATCAAACCGGTATACATGTGATAAACATAGGGTAAAACCCCAAACCGATACACTCGTCAACTATCACTTGTCATTCAACTTAGCAATTTGACGGTAAAATATAACGGAAACTAACGAAGATTAAATTTGCCATAAGTGTACTAATTTGGAGTTTTTGATAGTCAAAAAATTAATTTAGGATAAATTTATTATAAGTGTATCAATTTGGGATTTTTTTTTTTGTAAAGAAATCAATTTGGGGTTTTTCATGGTACCGATCCTAAAATCAATTTGAGTTTCTCTCTTTATCGTTTTTTGCTTTCTATTTTGCTAGCCCGCGTACATTGATGAATAAGTTTCGCCCTATTGAATTTGATTTTTTGCTCACAACAAGTGAAGACAGTTAATTAACTCTTTTGCTTCGTTATGTAGCGGCGATGGGCTTTAGATTTACCTCTCTTCGATTTTTAGCTTAAGCTCACGTCGAGCACTTAACTTACACCGTATTGGGTACGACTTTCTAATGATAACTGCGGTTATGAGTACAAGTATGAACCGATTTTTACCAAGCATTATTTACAGCTGGTTAAATTTTTCGTACAAGCGATTTCCATTGCTATAAATACACTCGGAACATCATAATGCGGTCCGCGGTTGATTGTTGACTTCGAAAATCAGATTGCTTATTTGCTTTTGCTTAGGCATTCTCTATTCATTGATTAAACAGCATGACGGTCGTCGTAAACTTTTTAAAATAAGCTGTGGTTGACTTTAAAACGCAGGTATGGCCGAAAGTGCCGTTTGATATCACGATATTTTGACAAAAATAAAAAAATTTCCCTTTTAATTTTTTCTTTGTGGGAAACGCCAGTCTTCAGCAATTTTATTTTGTTGTTGCTCGAGCAGGTATGCCAAATTTCGACTTATATAATGTAAACTATAGCAGAAAATAAAGAAGTAAGTCTTGTTGATGTTATTCATGCCGGAGGAGGTTCGCTTATACCGGATATGTTATCAATTAATTGAGAAGACGTAGTCAAGTCCCTTGTTCAGTGTCTCCTAAATCTACAAGAAACGTTTTTTTTTTCTTTTTCCTATCGATTGTTGTCCATATTCAACATTTGTGACTATAAAAATTAAGCACACCCTGTGTTTGGTGCAAATTATAATTGTTCTATAATTCCTTAAATGAGTTTCCGAGCAAAAATATATGTTTGATAATAAAACAAAATTTATGTTAACAAAAACTTGTTTGATAATGATACAAAATTTCTCCCTCTCGGGTGGTGGGCGGATGGATAATAGGCGAGCGGCGGCTAGTGTCTGGCGGGCGATGGGCGGTGCCAGGAGGTGGTCGATGTTGGGCAGGTGGCGATGAACAACGGCTGATGGCAATGGACGACAAATAGCAGCAAGAGGCAGACGATAGAGGATGAGGGGTAACAATGGGAGGTGCCTCCCAGTGGGAGGCAGGAGGTGGGGGGCGGGTGGCTAGGAGGGTGAATGATCATAAGAGTTTTTATTTCTTATTTCTATTTTAGAAATAGAAAATTCTGCTCCAAACTTATTTTTAAAGTTAAAGTTTGTTCCAGAAATAGAGAAATGAAATTGCATTACCAAACTGATTTATTTTCCAAACTTGTTCTCGGAACAAAAAAACAAAAAAATAAAAACAGTTATCATGCATGCCCTTAGTGTTTTTTTGTTCAACCTAGAAACTTCGAGTTTGGGGCTTAATTTGAACTCGCAATAAGTCGAACTTAACCAACAATAACGGGGCAGAGATTGAGCTTACAAAATATTTCATAAACTCAAAGGCGGCTTGATTCGAATAATCTAAACTAAGGTTTTGCATGTTTCGTGGAAAATACATGATTTGGAAAACGTTTTCCAAAAAACGATCGATTGTATCGCTTGCTAAAATAAACAAATGCAAAACACTTTTGTTGTCTACGAAAAATGTCCAGACATGATTTGTTGTCGATAATGATCACATTTTTCATTGACTACTTATTTTAAACGAGACAAACGATCATTTTTTTTTTGAAAATGTTTTTCTAAATCATTCGTTTCCCGTGGAAACAAATAGAGCCTAAATTAAGCTCGGAGTTTGGATTAGATGATACGACACGAATAATCGATAAGGGTTATTACCATAGAAAAGCCCAAAACTAGTGTACCTGTATCAAATTTAGCAAAAAGCTAATTTTTCGACTACCAAAATCAGTACATTTACGACAAATTTACCCTTGTTTAAATCATATTAATATCACGAAAAATAAAAAAATTGGTAAGCCTATGTTAGTGAAATTCTAAATTGGTACATCCATTAACTGTTACGTATCATCAAATTCAGCAATTCGATTGAAAGGTTTTTTTTTTGTGTTTTTTCTGGGGTCGAATGAGCTGGGAGTGTTGATAAAAAAAAAAAAAAAGCTGGGAGTGGCTTTTGGCGACGGCGGAGAGGCTCGTGGGTGGAGACAAGCTCCCAGAGCGACACGTCAGCAAGGCTGAAAAGGGGCGTCCCTGATTGGGCGGAGGGGGTGGCGCACCGGTGCGCTGACGTCGGACGCAGCTGGTCGCAACGTGACAAAAGTAGGGAGGTTCGCACTGAGTCGCCGACCGATTGGCCACGTCACTTCAACCCCTTCACCCAAAAAAAGGAAAAGGAAAAAAACAGAAGAAGAAAAGAATATTCCCTACTTTCAACTTCTGCCGCTATTCCTCCCGCGTATTTACGCCTCCTTGCCACTGCTCTCTTTCGGGGGGGTACCGTCGTCGATTGGCCCCCGGATTTTGGGAAATTCGTGGGCTTTTTTTTTCGGGCACGATGAACGTGTCGTGAGCGTTTCGATTCGATCTAACGCGTTGACGATGTGCCGATTAGATTGAGACTGAAATGCCTTCAATTCGATGGCGGTTGGGGTGGTTGCGTGATGGTTTTGCCGTGTCTAGAGGCGAGGGCATCGGATGAATCTTCTTTTTATTTTCCTTGGAATGAAATGAGCTTTATTGCGCCTTGTCGGTCGTGATAATGCGACGAAGAGATTGTCACTTAGGACGGGGACGTAGCCTTAACGACAGTCCGCTCTTGCCGACACCTTAAATTGAAGAAATCGTTAGATTTGAGCATGAAATGTGTTAAAAATGCATTTGAGATAGCTAAGTGGGTCGACATAGTTTTTTGTCGCGTGTTTTCCCGTTCGCGGCACGAACCCCTTTCTTGCCAGAACCCAAATCCCATTTAGCGCAATCTATATGAACTAATCGTTTCAAGAATTGTCGATCTTACCTGATCAAAGAAATCTTGGCAGTTTGTGATGCACCCAGTTACCTCGAGCGATGCATAATCGCAACTTCTTTAGAGAACGAATCGTTCCTCAGTTAACATGCTCAATGGAACCCATCTTGGGCCTGTTTGGTTTAACTTTGAAAATTCTACTTGGGGGAATGCAAATACTTTTGGGTGAAAGCCCATTGAAGAAATGCAAATGGTGTTTGGTAAAAATATTTTATAAAGTTACTTCGGGTAAAATATAGTGTTTGGTGAACTTTTTTTGCAAATGGACTTTGAGAATTATCTTATTTATTAAAAAAAAAAGCTAACCTACCCATCGCCGGAGCTGGGTGTCAGCAATGGCCTATGGCTGCTGGCGAGATAGATCTGGCATCGACGACTGTCGCTCGAGGTCGGGCGACCCCCAACGAGCCAGATCTGCTGTCGCAGGCAGTTGCTCAAGGCAAGGCGACCCTTGGCGGGGGTCGCATGACCCAGGCGGCCGTCGCTTGAGGTCGCACGACCTCGCCGGCGTGATCCAAGCGCTGATCGCCTCTCTTGCCAAAGAAAATGAACATTGACGCATGAACAATAGCATTTGGCAAAGATTTAAAGTCCAAAGTTGGTCTGGATAAGTTTTTGGCTTTTGGCATTTAGAATGTTAGCATTGACCAAATGTTAAGCCAAATGCTGAATTAAATACCCCAGCATTTTGGGAAAGGGCTTTCGAGATTCAAAAAAGCCCATTCTCAAAACTGAACCAAACACCCCCCTAATCCTTCTTCCTAAATATCCATCCAAAGGGTCTAAAACTCGAGAAGAGAGAGAGATAGAGGGAGGGCTTAGCAAGTTGAGGCAGGGCATGCCCCCAAACCCCAAGAGAAGCGCCATCAAAATGAACACCTTCCTTCACCACCCAAAATTTAACCCTATCTTTAATCATCGCAAGGGCGATCGACGGACACCATCATGTAAAAAACCACACAAAAATTGCAAGAATTAGATCGATCCGAGAGTTATTAATCCCCTCCCTTTTGGCAATCCCTGTTCGAGAACAGTGCTTTAGATTCCCACAACAGCTAAGAAACACAATAACACCTCGAGAGGTTTCCTATCGTGTCCACGCACCCCCCACTGCCCTTTTCTATTTGTCCCATTTGGTTTAAATTAAACCAACTCGATTTATTTTGTTTATTCAACTTTAATAATAATAATAATAATTATTATTATTTATTTTTATCTCGAGCTCCCCTTTGTCCTCGAATTGCAATTTGGGCGAAGTAGCAGGGGCCCGGGGGGGGGGGGGCATCCGATGCCCAATTTGGCCAAGTCGGCACGGGACGGTCCCCGAAATTTCAGGGGCCCATGCAGGGGTACTTTGGTCCACTGAGAAGAACAGCCGCTCCACACAAACTCCTCCATCGAGCAAATTTGCGAATGGGACGCGGGACGAGGAGCTAGCGTGCAGAACCTGCGCGATACGCCTGGGAAATGTGAACACAGCCCCCAAAAGCTTTCTTTATTTCTAATTTTAAAAATGGATAATCGATTCGCCAAATTGATCGATTACTTTAGTAAAAAAATGTAGTAATGCTCGAGCTGAGTAATGCGATTGTCGTGCGTCTAAGGGCACCGGACCATGTTGACATGATGTTGAGAGTTATGACTATGGGATGGGCGTCGGGCACTAAACTTTTTTGGACGGTGATTTTTTACGGTTCATCCTTGCTCACTCCGTGTCCTTCTGTCCAATAGGCGAAATTTCCGCTAATAAAATAATATATAATGATATATATATTTGATTTTGCTGGAATTTTTTAAAACGTAATAATTTGGTTCTTGGGATGGAGGAGAGAGTACAGGAAGCCGGGAAGGGATAATGGCCTGTGCACAACACCAGCGAACGTCATATTCTTCTATTGTTGCTTTCGCAGATTCTTCTCTCCTCTCTTTCTTTCTTTCTTTCTAGCTTTCTTTGCTCCTGCTCCTCCTCCGCCTCGGCGTCGTCCCCTCCGTGCTTCTCCCTCCTCCTCGGGCTTCGCGACATCTCCCATAATTCTTTCTAGCGCCGTATTGTTTTCGAGTCCTCGACTGTTTGGTTGTTGTTCTGTTCAGTGAAGTTTTCACCTCAAGAGGGTCAGTGTACATATCCACATGGTGGATTTGTTCCCGCTTCGTATGATTTCGGATTGTTAAAACTGCTGCCCCCTGACTAGATTTCCGGGGAAGATTCCCCGTGGGGGTTGTGTGTTTCGGTTTCCGGTTAAAATAGGTAGATTAGTTATTCTTGTTACCAATTGGCAGCAGCCCACCTCTCTCTCTCTCTCGTTCTGGGGTTTTACTGGGCGGTTTAACGGGGTGGTGAAATCACACTCTGGTTGGTGAGTTCGGGGTCTTTGTTTTGGGTCTGGTGCTTCCTTCTGGCATTTCTTGAGTTTTGTGGGGGTGTGTTCTTGGCTAGAGGTAAGAGCGCCCTCCCCCACCTTCCTTCCTTCCTTTTTTCTTTATTTTTTTTTTAAACAAATCTGGTCACTGTTCTGATTTGGCCCTTTTAAGTACTTGTTGCTGAGCGGGGTTGAGTCCCTGTTGTGGATGAGTTTGCTCCATGTACTCGGTTTCGGCCTGAAGGTGGGGCATCTGCTATGGGTGCTATGTTACTGGGTTGTGTCCTTGATTTCCAAGAATTGGTTGGTTTTTGGTGGTGAAATGACCAAGGCTGGCTTTCTTGGCGATGGAGGCAAAATGTCACTGAATTGGTTGGAGAAGGTATTGGGGAATGCTTACAAGATCCACCACAGCCCTAACAACCAGCAAGCTGGGTCTAATAGATTCAGGAAGACTTGGTGGAGGGAGTTTTTGTTCATATGGGTCATCGGTTGGATCATCTTTTCGCTCTGGATCTTCTGGTACTTGAGCTCGCAGGCCGCAGAGAAGAGGAGAGAGACCCTCGGTAGCATGTGCGATGAAAGAGCTAGAATGTTGCAGGACCAGTTTAATGTCAGCATGAACCATGTCCAAGCCATGTCCATTCTGATCTCCACTTTCCACCATGGCAAGGACCCTTCCGCTATTGATCAGGTAAATCTTGTTTTCTGAATGCTTCAATCTAATAAAGTTAATTTGTTTTATCCCATTTTGTTTTCTACTTGCCTAAGTCAGATAGCTTCCCTGATCGCAGGACCATCTGATATTAAATACCGTTCGCCTTTAAGAGGGCTAATTTCGTATAGATGCTTGGTTTGCACCGATATTTGTGAATTTAGCTGACTTGATAGGATGCCATATTCGGGACATGTCACTTGTCTGAATTCTACTTGGAAAGCTAAATAATGTGGGCAAATGCTTTATCATCATGTTACTGAAATTCTAAAAGTTAATTTCCGTCTCAATGAATCTGATCTTGACGTGCTAGCCGATTTTAGTTTTCTTAATTAGTGATCAGCAGCAAAAGCTAATCGTTTGTGACTGACAGAGGACCTTCGCAAGGTACACGGAAAGAACTGCCTTTGAGAGGCCTCTCACAAGTTTTGTCGCCTATGCCGTTAGAGTGCTTCATTCTGACAGGGAAGAGTTTGAGAAGGCACAAGGTTGGAAAATTAAGAGGATGGATACCCTTGAAGAAACCCCAGTTCCCAAGGATGACTATGATCTTGAAGGACAGGAGCCGTCCCCAGTTCAGGAAGAATACGCGCCAGTCATCTTTGCACAAGATACCATTTCACATGTTGTTTCTCTTGATATGCTTTCTGGAAAGGTGAATTTCCTTTCAATTGTATGTGGGCAGATTCTAGCCTTAGTGGCAACCTATACTGAAACCTACTCATACCGCATGCCTCGTACATTTTTTTTCTTATGCATTGTCATAAGTGGCATGTCGTTTTGAGTTGTTGTGATCTTTATTCTAGCTTTTTACAATTGCTCCCCCACTTTTTGTTTGATAACATTTTGCTCATGGGCTTTAATATTTTCTCATAATTTCCATCAACTAGGAAGACCGTGACAATGTTTTACGTGCAAGAGCTTCTGGAAAAGGGGTCTTGACGGCTCCATTTAGGTTAATTAAAACAAACAGCCTTGGAGTTATATTGACCTTTGCCATATACAATAAGGATCTGCCACCAAATGCCACTCCTGAGGAGAGAATTGAGGCAACTCACGGGTAATGTTCTCCTTCTTGGTTGGTTCTCTTGCTATGAAGGCACACATAAATAGGAGTGATGACAGCTTATCGGGTAGATATTGTGGCTTCCTAACATTTGCAGTGCTCTAAAGCAGGTACCTTGGCGGGGTCTTCCATATTGAATCACTAGTAGAGAAGTTGCTTCAACAGCTGGCGAGCAAGCAGACAATTGTTGTGAATGTATATGACACCACCAATTGTTCATATCCAATCAGCATGTATGGTTCAGATGTATCGGAAGATTTTCTAGCGCATGTCAGTACTCTCAATTTTGGAGATCCGTTCAAGAAGCATGAGATGCACTGCAGGTAATTGTTTTCGTTCCTCGCAGATACTTATGGTGTTCATCTAACTCATGCATTGCTCTTTTTGACTATATGGTCTAAGAAGTAAGAAGAAGCCCCTTGGCCAAGGTGTTAGATGAGGTATATAGTGCTTAAGGTCCTCTCATGGCAGGCCTAGCCCCTTTTTCTGATGTGTGGTCCATGCATCACTTGGACTGTTGGACATTGGCTTAGTTGGCTAGAGGCCCTTACCATCCGTTCATGAAAAGATGTCATGCACGGGAAATAAGTGAAAGTTCTGTGATTCACTGAGATGGAAGTTTTGGTGTTTATCATAGGATCTGTGATAGCCACAATTGTTGTGATGTTCTTGTGAGATTTTGTGGGAGCACTGTCAACTTTTTTAAAAGCTTAAGCTAAGCGTGGACATATTTAACTAACGAGGCAAATAGGGGACTAGGATAGATTTGAACTCAGGACCTCGTGCTGTGATTTCATGTGAGATTTTGTGGGATCACCGCCAATTGTTCTAAAAGCTCAAGCTGTTAGATGAAGGTGTGGTTTAATATTTAAATATTCTATCAGTTCTAAATTCTGCAAGAGGGTACCTATATTATTTGTGGGAATGATCAATCCCTGTGATTTATAGAAACTTGCACAACTGACTTTTTAATGCAAACAGATTCAAACAAAAAGCACCATGGCCATGGCTGGCAATAACTACGTCAATCGGCATTCTTGTGATTGCGTTGCTTGTTGGGCATATTTTCCACGCAACAGTGAATCGAATTGCGAAAGTTGAAGATGACTGCCATAAGATGATGGAACTTAAAAAGCGAGCTGAGGCAGCTGATGAGGCAAAGTCACAGGTAATTCACGTTTTTGTTGATTATGTTTTGATTTAAAACATACTGAGCGATGCAGTGACAGATTTTGTTTTACCCTTTATAGTTTCTTGCTACTGTTTCGCATGAGATCAGAACCCCGATGAATGGAGTTCTAGGTGAGTGCGTGGACAAACTGTTTATTTAAATTTTGCTTGGCATATGTAGGAATATATGTAACAAGTGAAGACCTCCACGTCCCGTTATAACATGACAATGCTTGTATCGCAGGAATGTTGCATTTGTTGATGGACACAGATCTAGATGAAACTCAACAAGATTATGTTAGAACTGCACAGGACAGTGGAAAAGCTTTGGTTTCACTTATAAATGAGGTCTTGGACCAAGCGAAGATTGAATCTGGTAAGATTGAGATTGAGGCTGTGCAGTTTGATCTAAGGGCCATATTGGATGATGTCTTGTCCCTCTTCTCCGGGAAATCTCAAGAAAAAGGAGTGGAGGTATTGACTGCCTTTGTTACATGGTACTGCTTATTCACCTGAGTCATTATCTGATAATTTCCACTGCTTCAAATCTGCAGCTAGCAGCTTACATTTCTGAACATGTTCCGGAGATATTGATTGGTGATCCGGGGAGATTTCGGCAGATCATCACAAATCTTACGGGCAACTCAATTAAAGTAAGCCAATTGTTTAAGTGTGGTTCGCACATTTTCTGAGAACTTCGTTTATAAATCTGAGTTGCCAATATCATTCATGAGTAAAGGATCAAATTTGCCTGTGACCGACACTAATGTAGAAATTAGAATGGTCACTGCTCTTGAAATCATCAACAAATGGAGGAAGCATTTTCAGAGAGGAATATGCCTTTTGAATGGAAGATTTGTCAATCCAGTCACACAAACTGACATTTAGTTTTCTAGGCTTTTCTTCTCTTCATCGTGTCTCAAGTCTGCGGGGGTCCATGGCAAGGGTTTCTTTTCGAGGATTTTGCTAAGCTAAAGCTTTTGTATCAAGGGCATAATTTTGTCAAGCTGCAACAAATGTGCTTTTGCACATTTAGAAAGGGAGTTTATCATATTTAATTTTCCCATGATGTGTGAATTTATCGCATTCTATTCATCTTCAGTGTCTTATAAATGTGAACTTTGAGTTAATAGTTGGTTCATAGTGTCCTTAGAAACTCATTTAAAAACCGTTTTCCAAACGTTGTTCTTGAATGGCAAGCAAAGACAGAAGTCAAAGGCGAATAATATATTATACTTCAAAGTTTGATCAACTTGTTCCGTCAACTATTCATGGAAATTGTATTTCTCTTCAACACATTGATTTTTTTATAAGTTGTTTTGTTGGGTGACCGTATGACTATTGCTTTCCTTGCTAATTGGAATATAGACAATGTGTATGTTCCCCTTCCTTGCTCATTGAAAAACATGACTAACAGACTGTATATATTCACCTTAGTTCACAGAGAAAGGACATATCTTGGTCACAGTCCATCTTGTTCATGAGGTGATAAACTCAATTGATGCTGAGATGGAAGCAGCAACAGGGAGTACGCTGAGCGGCTTCCCAGTGCCAGACAGACGACTGAGCTGGGCAAAATTTAGGACATTCAGCCAGGAAGGGCCTGTGTCTCCAGTGCCAACATCCTTCTCTAACCCAATCAATCTCATTATTTCAGTGGAGGATACAGGGATAGGTATTCCTACAGAGGCTCAATCCCGCGTTTTCACTCCTTTCATGCAAGTGCGCCCATCAATTTCTCGAACACATGGAGGCACGGGTATTGGGCTAAGCATAAGCAAATGTCTGGTTGGCCTCATGGATGGGGAGATTGGATTCGTAAGCATACCCCAGGTGGGTTCCACCTTTACCTTTACTGCAGTTTTCGATGATGGCTGTTCTATCTCAAAAGAGTGCAAGGGCCAGCAAGTGAAAGGACGAGGTGACTCTGGTACCTCCTCAGAGTTTCATGGTATGAAAGCACTGGTAGTTGACGCAAGATCTGTCCGTGCCAACGTATCAAAGTATCATACCCAGAGGCTTGGTATTCATGTTGAAGTAGTTGCAGACTTGAACCAGTGCCTCCACGCCATTCAAAGTGGGAATGCCAGAACAGATATCGTGCTCTTGGAATGGGAAATTTGGCACAAGGACTCTGGTTTGTCGGCTATCTTTTTGGATAAATTGAGGGACATGAAGCCGCGGGTATCTCCACGGCTGTTTCTTCTGTCTAATTCTATTGGCTCTAGTAGGATGAGTGGTGCAACTTCAGATGCTACTGGTCCATTCGTGATCGTGAAGCCTCTAAGGGCCAGTATGCTGGCTGTGTCTTTACAGCGAGTCATGGGAGTCGGAAACCGAATAAGTTGCTCTAATGGGGAGTCTCCAAGTCTGTATCTCCGCAACCTTCTCCGTGGCAGAAAAATCCTAATCGTGGATGACAACAAAGTAAACCTCAGAGTGGCTGAAGGAGCTTTGAAGAAATATGGAGCTGATGTGGTTTGTACAGAAAGCGGGGAAAAAGCAATTGCTTTGCTTAGACCACCGCATGATTTTGATGCCTGCTTCATGGATATCCAGATGCCAGGAATGGATGGGTATGGCGTTTCCTGCTCAAGCACTTCTTTTTTTCATTGAATGTTGTGAAGAAAACATATTTGCTCGTCAATTCAGAGATTTGCTGTGTCTGATGTATTGGATTCGGATACCCTTTTCTATGTCAACTAGGTGGTGATAATGGATTAGTGCATCTAATGGTTTTATAATTCCTTTGTTCAGATTTGAAGCTACAAGGAGAATTCGACTGATGGAAAAAACTCTGAGAGAGGAATTCCTACTTGGAGAGTCATCCTCAGAGCCATGTCAAAATACCTCGAATTTCCACCTACCAATCTTGGCCATGACTGCAGATGTGATTCACGCTACTCATGAAGAATGCACAAAGTATGGAATGGATGGATATGTTTCAAAGCCATTTGAAGCGGAACAACTTTTTGGGGAAGTTTCGCGCTTTTTCCCAGTCATCATTGAATCGAAACTTGTAGAGAGGCCACCATAGAAGGCTACTTGTTTCGGTGAGCACAAATCTTGGTTGTTGAGGCACTATGGCAGCCTTCCGGTGAACTTTGAAATTCTTTAACAAGAGTGAGTTTTCTCTAGCCTCTCCTTAGATATACACAGTTCATGATCCTTCTTGCTTTTAGAGCAGTTGGATTTCCTTATGATAGATGCAATTGAAATTTGCTGATATATTACGTGCGAAACCACATACCTTCTGTTGATTACTTGCGCATGTTTGGATTTCTCAGGTGTGTCTTGTCACGGGAGTGTGTATATAAAGAAGCTAAGGTCACCCGCTGGAGTTGAGTTTTCATCGATTTCCCTACGAGTGGCGTCTTGTTTCAAAACCACTTCAATTATTTATCCGTACAGCTGATCTAAACCGTTTGCAAGACTACGGTTGGTAATTAGGCAATCTGAAGTTCGCCATTGAAGTCCGGATCCATGGCTGCTTGGAAATGGTGCAAGAATTTCTCTGACATAGATGTATATCTGTAGACTAGCACATTGTGTACATGCATTTAGCCTTAGAGATCGTAGCCAGAAGGTTTGGTTAGACCGCATTCCCTTAGAGACAGAGCATTCCATGTACATTACTCGAATAAAGAACATCAGTATTCACATTCATGTTTACCCCCACAATCAATTTTGTTTGAAGCATGTAAAGGGTTGAGGCCATAAATGATGTATAGTACAATGTCTCTCTTCGTCGGCATTTTGTCCTTTTAGCTAGCTTGTTGGAACCGATTTGATGTAATCAGATTGCTTTGTGTGAGCAAGTACACTGTACACATAAATCAGAGGCAGAGTTAAAGAAATTTTTTCCGATTCTCTTAGCTTTCGAGTAACGACGTAAAGGCGGGGCATGAACGGCATCCACAGGCCACCTCGGTGGATCTTACAGATGGCTTAAGCTGTTGAATGCATATAGTTCCTTTTATTTCCTCCGTTTCAATCATCGCTCCCGTCTTATTTTTGCTTGAACATGAAAATGCAGGCGGGGCGGGAAGGCGAACACCTTCTCAGATGGAAGAGAACGGCGGGTAGGCGGCTCTTCGGGCGATGCGGCGGTGATATTACTGGTCGATTTAAGCACCGATGCTCGCGTACCAACAGTCAAATACTCTTTTTCGCCCAAGTTCCACTCGAACGTAGAAGTGCTCCTTAAGACAACCTTTTTGAGAGTATGATCCTTTTTGCTACAGCAAACGGTAAGTCCTTGAAATTTTGCGGACATTGAAAGTGAGTTCCGACAATCTTACGAACCGAGGCGAAAAACTTAACGACTAGCCCACGACCATGAATCGGTGCGTAAGATCAACGCTCGCTCGCATATAAAAAGGACCCACCATCACCGCCAAACGCGCTCTCCCTCATCTCCCTTCTCCCGTTCAATGATCGCGCACTCCCTTGCGTTTCGTTGCGCTCTGTGCATCGCGCGGGGATCATCAGGCTAAGAAAAGGAGGGATTTTTAGGGTGGGGGTGTGGTAGTGGGATCCAGGTGCGGCCGGAGGAGGGGAGGGTAGAGGGGGACGGGATGGATCCAGACGCGGTGGCGAAGGCGTTCGTGGAGCACTACTACACGACGTTCGATGCGAACCGGGGGGGCCTGGCGAATCTGTACCAGGAAGGGTCGATGCTGACGTTCGAGGGTCAGAAGATCCAGGGGTCGCAGAGCATCGTCTCCAAGCTCACCTCCCTCCCCTTCCAGCAGTGCCAGCACAGCATCACCACCGTCGACTGCCAGCCCTCCGGCCCCGCCGGCGGCATGCTCGTCTTCGTCAGCGGCAACCTCCAGCTCGCCGGCGAGCAGCACGCCCTCAACTTCAGCCAGGCGAGCGCCCCCCTCCTGCTCTCTCTCTCCTCTCCGTTCCGTTCTTCTCTGTTGCCTTACGTGAACCACCGCTTGCTTCTGTTTTTGAGTTTCTAAATCTGGTATCAGTAGGGTTTGATTCGGAGCTGTCGGAACTTGTCTGGAAGGTTGTCCTTTGTTGACTGATGTGCGTGTGCGTGTTCGTTGATCTATTGGAGCTGTGGCTGTGGTTGAACCTGTTTTGTCTGACTGTGTATGTGGATTTCAAGGTCAGTATGATAGATCGGGTGTAGGTTTTGTTGTGTGGTGACTGCTGACTGCTGGAGTGGAGTTCGTATCGGCGGATCTGTTGGGAGTGCAATTCCTCGTTTTGGGTCTTTGATAGGATAGTTGATAGATGCAGATCATTGCATGTGCTTGTTTATGATTACTTGATGAGTACCTCTTTGCTCTTCCCTATGATTCTGTGGTGAAGGATGTTCTGAACATGTCTCTGGAGAAACAGGGCTGGATTTCTCGGACTGGCTCATTATCAGTTAGGACAATCTTTCCCCATTATCTTTCTCCATGACACTGATATGGGTTGGGACGTTAGCTGTTTCTGATTGAAGCTACTGAAGCTTAACAAGGCTCTGGGGCTTGATTGATGTTGATGATATGGAAGTCAACAACTTGGAAAAATGTGAGATCATACAATGTTCTGCGAAATTCGTTCTCTCTCTTCAACTCCTTGATTAAAGACTCGGTGGAGGCTATGTTGATTGCCTGAGGCTACCATGCATTATGGTCCGAAACCCAAAAATTTTCTTCCCAATGTCCGAGCGCAATGTCAGGGGCTGCGGCTTTGGCAAGATTTTATCGCCATCCTTATTTTGCTGCTCGACTCATTGATTGTACGTGCTGATAACATATTGTTGATACATTGTCAATTTGTTGGGTTGGTGGCCGAATCATTGTGTTGGATGAAGAATGAAGACCCTGCGTAGGTTCTCTTTTGGAACGTTCTGCTAATTTCCGGAATGTACATCTACTTCTCCTTGACAACATGCATAGACACCTATATAAATCATTCAACCATACGGTAAAAACAATTGTTGATGACCAGCTATTTTGAGGAGAAAAAAAAGGTTGGGTCCAATAAATTCAATGCCACAAAAGGCTTATATGATACTTTAACAGACCAATAATAGCAAGCATGTCATTTATTCAAGAGACTCCAGTCAAATCACTGTGAACCACCGAACTCTTAGACTCAAAGGGAGACCTGCATTGCTTTGTAGATTGTTCATACTTGCTTGGGATTCTGCTTGCTCATTAGCAGTTGATTGAGATTCTGGTGTTGTCTTCAGCGTCGGACCACTAATATCAGTACCTGTGATTCTTAATAGTCTAGCCTTCATTTGCTGTTGTCTGCAAGTGTTTTGATGGAATTGAAATCACTGTTGGGTAGGGATGGTAGGTGACCGCCTTCTTGGCTCTTTGGTTTGTTCATCTTTTAGAGTTGGCATCTGCTGACTAACTGCGGTCGTTGCAAGTTTTTTTCAATTGCTATTGTGGTATCATCCATTTTTCTTGCCGTTATGAGTGCTGTTGGTTTTAGTCTCCGAATGGTAATTCTCTTATGATTGCCTGCAAAAAAATGTCTTAGCTTGCTGGATGATATCAGTCCTTGTTCCTTGCAGTCAACTATTTCTTGACCTCATTCTCTACGTGCCTTTTTTGTTTTTCAGATGTTCCATTTGATGCCGACGCCCCAAGGAAGCTTCTATGTGTTGAATGATATCTTCCGACTGAACTATGCATGAAGAACAACATGGGCTTCTTGTCCACAAGAAGTATCTGTTGCTTGGATGTCAAGATTATACGATCCATATGATTGCTACCGTCTGGTGCTTGAATTTTAAATTGCATCTGGTTTTTTTTTTTTTGGAAGGTTGCGTTTAGCGTCATCCAGTGCTCTCTGTCTCTTGAAGAAGATGGATTTGTTCATGGTGATTTTGGTTGAAGTGAAAATCGCTCCTCTGTTTATTCCTGTATTAAGAGTTTGATAGGATCGTTTTACCTTTTTTCTTTTGGCCAAAAGTTTGGTCGCGTCAAGCTTTTGAAGTTTTGAGATACATGTTGGAAAATTATCCAACTTTGGATTTGCCAGCATTGCAAGTTTGTTCTCTCTACCGTTTAATGCTGCCGGATAGCCTGTCAGTTTTCTCATCGACAGTGTGTGGCTTGGTTGTCTACGACGCGTCGAAACAGATACAGTCGCAGCATGCTTTAGTGTTTTGCCCAATTGTATCGCCAGCATGTCCATTGCTGCGAGCAAACCCGCACCTGTCGAGTGGTCAGGCATGATTTCTTTCCTGGTTTGTTCTGCCAGATGGTCCCCGTAATCTTTCAGCGGGTCGAAACGTCGAACATATCTATCTAATGTATTCAAGCTCGTATGCCAAAAGTGACAACAAAATCCCATGACGCTGATCATGGGTACGAGGAAGCGACAAGTCACAGAGACACACAGAGCAACCTCAAATGAGAAACATCAAGGTTGTGCCTCCCAAGAAAGCTGAACATTTTCCAGATGTCCCTATATTTCAGGCACTTCCAGGGGAACGATTTCCACCGTGTGGAATCAGATCGGGTACATCGAAATGCGGAAGCTCCGGCATCTTGAGAGGAGGCATTCCCATCGTCTAGCTTTGCCTCTGGTCGGCGTCCTTGTCCGCGTCGTCTCGGCCTTTCGTGGCTGGGCCTTTGAAGAAGTTGGTTATCGCGCTCCCAAAGGACCTGAAGGGATGGCTCAGGCCATCTCTCACCTTCAAAATGAGGGACACCTCTGAGAATTGCCAAGCGACGGTGAGCGCGATCATGGCCGAGAGAAGCCAGTGCGTCACAGTGTTCTGCCTTTTCACCTTCTTCAGCTCTCTCAGTATCTCTTCCCGCGTAGCCTCCATCTTGCTGGCTTCGTTCTCCTCCTGAGCTTCAAGTTTAACCGCCTCGATCGCGGCATCGCTCTTCGCCTTGACCTCATCGGCTGCAACCCCCGTATCTGCCGATGCCTCAGGTTTCTCGATCGCGCGACTTGCTTTCAATGATTCCATCTGCTTGAGCGACAGGGCAGATAGTTCTGTCACTTCACGGATCCTAAGCTTCTTAGACTTAACAGAGACCTCAAATTTAAGCACAAATTCAGTATAAAATATATATATAAACAACCAAGCTCCGGCTAATCACTTCCTCAGCGAAAGATATGCCATTATAGTCTGTCCTAACGTATCCGCCCAGGAAAGCAAATGAAACTTGACTTGGGTCTCGATTATTGTTCATGGGGCGGCGGGCCAATGCCATCAACTTATCTAAATGCACAAGAGACAAACCGGATATACATCGAGCTGGGATTGACTTTACCTGAGAGAGCAATTTGAAGAGGAGCAGGTGGTCCTCGTCGTCGCCGCCGTCGTCGGAGGGTTGTAGTTGTCGCTTCCTCTTCTCCTCCTTATCCTGAAGTAGCCTCTGGATTGCGGCGTGAACCAGTTCGAGATCAGGGTTTGGGTCGGCTTCCATGTGTCCCGCTGTGTGGTACGCGAACGATAATCCCACCCTCGGCTTCTTCAGTTCTCTCTCCTCGCCTCGATCAGTCTCGACAGTCGATACAGCCCAGAGATGAGGTGACGCGTGGGGGCAGGCTATCTCGATGTGTGCATTTTTGTCCTTTTTTCATTTTGGACTTTCTTATGGCTTCTTTAATTCTCTCTTTTCCCTCGAGATTGAAAAGTTTCTTTTAGGATGACGGTACTAGCGGCCTCTATATCATATTTCAGTTCTGTTCGATATCATCCATCTACCTCATTTTTTGGTCTTATATGATCCCCGACCTATTCCTCTTAACTCAATTTAGTCCTTTCGTTAAATTTGTAATTGGAGATTCTAAACGTGATGAGTTGGGATGAAATCATGAAAAAATGAAAAAAGAAAAAATGGTTAATATCGCGAAAATCTCAAATTGGTGCATTTGTGACAATTTTGCCCAAAATTAATTTTTTGATTACAAAAAATATCAAATTGGTACACCAGTGATAAATTTACCTCAAACTAATTTTTTAATCACTAAAAACCCTAAACTGGTACATTTATGAAAAATTTACCCTCCGTTAGTTTCCGTTAAATTGGATTAATACCACAAAAAATCACAAATTGATACGCCAGTGACAAACAGAGGGTAAAATATAAAACTGGTACATTAGTTAACTGTTGCGTGTCATTTAACAAAACAATTTGACAGTAAAATTTAACGGAAACAAACTAAGGGTAAATTTGTCACAAGTATACCAGTTTAGGGTTTTTGGTGGTAAAAAAAAATTGAGGTAAAATTATCATAGATATACCAGTTTGAGATTTTTCGTGGAATTAACCAAAAGAAAAATCACAAATCCTAAGTGATTGTGTGACAAAGAGCAGAATGGGGAAGTAATGGCAGCGAGGGCCAGCGAGTGGCTGTTGGCTTACGGCCGGCAGTGAAATAAGACCGCCTCATACTCCGATCGAAGACACGCACAAAAGATAGGGACGAAATACAGAGAGATAGGAAGACGAAGTGGTGGCGGCGGCGGTTTGCAATCACCAACTAGTCCATCTGAAGTCGGGGGTACTCAGGCTCACTTCGTCCGGAACGTGATATGGTCCAATTTCAACGATGTGTTCGAGTTATTTTCATGTTGTGTTTTCAAGGGGGCGGCACCATGTCAAGCTACTCTTAACGTTTCGTTGTCTCGGGAGGAAAAATTTGTCCATAAGGCTCTTTAGGAGATGCAACTCCTCAACCTCTCTATTCCGGGGAAGTCTCGTTCGCGTCTTGTGTTGTACATATTGCTTATCTTCATTTGCTTATGGCACTTTGATCTTATTACAATCTACGATGAATCATAATAATTGAATTCGGCAAACGCCGGTGACCTTTGGGACATTATGCGCCCAGATAGACTTGCCGCCGATTGTGGCCCCGCGACCCCAAGCGGCATGAGTCTGGCTTGGGATCGGCGTGCCCTTTTTTTTCAATTAAGTCTTTTCTTTTGTGTTTTTATCTCTTTCGATATCTTATTTTTGCCGGTTTAGAACTATGTATTTTGTTTTATATTTTTTTTTACAGAAAATTACAGCCACATAGGATGATAGATCGGACACGTAGCAGAAAACTTAACAGTCACATCCGGTTTCCATTTACCTTTTTAACATAATGACCGACTCGAACAACGGAATGTATAATTGAGGGACCACATCGACGATAGAAAAATTAAAGAAATGATATCGAACAATTCAAAAAAGTATGCGGGCCGACAGTGCCATATTCTTGCAATTACTTTCATTTTAAAAAAGTTAAACCTTACTGTGAACTTAAATTCTTTTCTTAAAAGTTGGGGAAAATCAATCTTTAAGTAAAAGAAATCCTGAACTCTGAAAGATGGGAGAAAGCAAAATGTGAAGGTGAAGAATTACTCTGTTTGACTAGTTAGTGTTTGGCTTGGACGCAGAAGATTCGATACCCCTTTTGCAGTATATCTCGCGCAAGGACTCTGAAAGCCTTGTGGCCCTCCGGTGTGCGGAGCTTGACCTTCTTCTGCATTGGAACAAGATAGCCTGTGTGCATTTGTGAAGATTGGTCGAGCGAATGCCAATGGAGGAACGACAATAGTAGACTCAATTAAAGAGGAGGCAAAATCTGTAATTTATAAACTTATAGGGAAAAATATATAAATCTAACTTGAAATCTGGAAAAGACAACGTTCAACGTGCATATGAGAATATCTTACACATATACATGGATGATGGTTAGAAATGGTTCCATATAGAAACGCAAGAGAAAGAGGGTCATGCTGTTTGAGTCTGGTAGATGATCGTATCACATCAAGGAATCCGGTTCTCCTTTTCATGGCGAGTTCTTAATTCCAGAATCGTGACTTAAGTGAATGGGGACCAAAGTCGAGTCGAGTCGCGTCGAACTGCAATGTCAGACCAAGAACTCTTCGACAGAGGTTTCTTAAATCTGCTGCAACTGAAGCATTGGCCTGTTTCATTTTGCTTGGACATCACATATTCTGTTGGAACAGGAAGCTAAAGAAACTGCAGCAGCAATCCGCCTTCGTATTATACTCCACTTAGCAAGCATCCCAGCCCAAGTTATCCTCTTCACGTGCCAAAACATGCTTATGAATCAAAAAAGTGACTTGCCTCTCCACCGTTTTTCGAATTGCCAGCTCTTTCTATATAAGTACCACGATCTTCCAAGATAACCTGCGTAAAGAAAAAACAAAATCAGCTTCCAAACTGTCGAGTTATTTAGAGAAGTGGTTGATTGATTAGAAGTGACTGCGAGAAAGATGGAGAATTGGGGCCCGGTTTTGGTGTCGGTGTTGCTATTTGTGCTCTTGACTCCGGGTTTGCTGTTCCAGATCCCCGGAAAGCAGAGATGCGTGGAGTTTGGCAACTTCCACACGAGCGGTGCGTCAATCATGTTACATTCCCTCCTGTACTTCAGCCTCGTGGCCGTCTTCTTGCTCGCCATCAAAGTTCACTTGTACCTGGGTTGAGTCTGTGGTCAGAGCGTGCCAAATGATATATGTTAGCCTGAGCGAGTTGTGTCGGTGACACAAATGATTTGCTTTTGGCTGTCTTGAGGGGTTACTATTTGGGTTTTGCTTTCTTCATGTTTGTGATTTGTTGGGGGCCTTGTGATGTCTTGTTCTCTGCTGAGATTTCTCAGCAAGAGCGGCTGAAATTTGATTACATTATAAAAGCTCTGCCATTTGTTTTGCTTCTTAAAATGTATCGAGTGTTCTCTGCCAAAGAAGCGTCATTTCGCAATGTGAAATGAACTCCTAATCAGTCGTCATGGCAAAGCAACCTATGCCAGCCTAAATTGCGGGTTAAACCGTTGGCACGAGATCAGCAGATCAGCCCAGAACATCGATCCATCAAACACAAGTTAACACGCAACTTGCCATGGTCAGAACAACCATCAAGAAGCTTCAGGAAGTGTCTCGCCAGAAGTTCATGTTTCATATTCCATACTTGACATAAAATATTGATCCGCAATGGAAAAAGCAAATAGGTTTTTCCCAAGGTCCAATGACCTCCTGCCACGTCTTTTGATGCCTCTGGAGAGAACCCAAAAAGGATGCAGCACAATAAATAAGTAAATAAAACACTGACCATGAGATTAAATTCCCCCATCAAACGATATTCCTTTGTTGCTGCTCCTGGATGCTCTATATTTATAGCACAATGCACTGCTTTACTCGGTGCGTATTCCTTCTCTTTTATGTGTACACGAGAGACCTAGAGCACATCGTTGAGTCAACCAGGAACCAGGAGCAGGAGGGGGAGGAGCGAAAGAAATGGCGGATTGGGGACCGGTGGTGATAGCGGTGGTGATGTTTGTGTTGTTGAGCCCGGGCTTTGTGTTCCAACTACCGGGGAGATTCCGTGTCATCGAGTTTGGGAACATGCAAACGAGCGGGTGGTCTATACTTGTTCACACCGCCATCTTTTTCGGTCTCATCACCGTCTTCTGCATCACCCTTGGTGTGCACATCAACACTGGATAGCCATCTTTTCGCTACCTTCCATCTCCTGTGCTGTGTCTCGTTGATTCCTTATGGTACTTGCTGCTCTAATGATCTGACTATTGAGACGAGTTATGAGTCTTACGACTAGGGTGACCATATGATGCTGGTTATTCACATTTCACATTACTTCTGATTTGATGCTTTTGGATACGAGTGGTTTGATGGGTTCTAAGGACTTTGTTATTCTTGTCATTTGCTGATAATTCCTACGCAGGATGTATTGGTGTATATTAGTTCAAATCCGTCTGGCGCTGGAGCGTGTGCTGTCATCAAACCGATAATCTCAATATCACACTGATAAAGTACCTTCAGTATGCTCTTGCTAAATACTGTACAAAACTTGCTTATTCAAGCCAATTCATGATCGACCACTTGATGAATTTCATACTCGAACTCTTTGTATCAAGTGAATCGAGATTTCTCATGGTCATCAAGCAGTTCAGTGCAAAAATAGTATCAATCTCCATGACGGAGCTTGAGTTTTGTTCTATGTTCTCTCTATTTTTTTTCAGAATAAAGGGTCTCCATTTTTCCGACCTTGGCCTTGACTCTAACATCATTCAAAATGCCGCATATCTTGTCGTCAAATGTACCTGGAAGGTATGCACGGTTCATCGGCCTATAGTTTCAGTGTTCTACAAAATCAAAACTTTCTGTCTTTCGAGTTCTTAGGCCGCATTGCTAATGATGATGAGATAGTGTAAAAACTTGGGAGCAAGGGCTGTATGCTCCAGAGCCTTTTCCGCAAACCATCGTCTTATTTGTGTGGCAAGCTAGCTCTTATCAATAGAATATCAATCTATCAAGATCTAAAGAATCCCTTAAAGGGGACACCTTAGAGAAGTCGGTAAGAAATTGAAAGCAAAGCTTCTGGCTCACTCTTTGTCCCACTACTTCTTTCCAGTCCGCAATTGAAGTTAATACCAAACAGACAAGACGCAACAGAACACGATACTTTTATACTCGTGCGAACGACTAAACGATTTATGTGGACACTCCTCGATCAGGAGACGATCCCTTTTATGAACTCGCCGACATGGAACCCTTCTTTCTTTCTTTATTGATACCATCAATAAAATATCGCCACGTGGCTTTCGAATATAGAAGCGTTGCCATCTCACTTAAATCTAATTAAATTGGACTTTTATTTCAAAGACCCTTTCCTAAACTCCTTTATTAGCGACGCGAACGAATTTAGCGATCACGCGCTGATCTTCTTCCGCTGTAAATCGAACTATCTCAACCTCAAATTGATTGACATCGCATGTCGACAACACCGTTTTAGCTCTCATCGGATGGGATACACATACACGTACAAATAAAACTGGCAAAGTCCGCAGGTTGCAATTCCCACTTGCACAAAGGTACAGCTGAGGGGCATAGAGACTCCCCGGAGATTCAGGAAAGAAACCAAGGAAACCACCGCGCAGGTCCACACCCAAGTGGGACACGCAAATGATTAAGTACACGCCATCATCTTTATCCTCCCACACATACCCATCCCCATCCCCATCCCCATCCCCATACATCAAAATTAAATAAGGTTTGCAACATCAATTATTAATTTTTTTTCCACAACAACCACCCTTTCTTCTGAGTTACGTCAACGTTTAGCTACAAGAAGCTTTGCCAGCAACCATTGATCCCTCCATATGTGAGCAACAATGGGAGGACCGTACCGTGAACAGAAAGGGTTTCTCATGGTGTCTTCCAAAGAACCACCACCCTTTTACAACCTACGAATTCCAGTCAGCCCAGTAAATTTTTAAGGGCTAGACTCATAACGCAAAGAACAGAAGCAGAGAAGTAACAAAGATGACAACGAGATAGAGGAAACTCAGAACGGGCTTTCTGAGAGTGAGATTTCTCATATCGATAAGCTATCTTCAAGTCATTTTAGTAAGATACCATTTTAGTTTACAGCCGACGAAATAAGCTATATCTACATATCATCTCGAATCTCTTCCCATCCATTCTGACTTTGGGACTTTTAAAGAGGAACTTTTCGATACTTTCCACTTGTTTCAGCAGCAGCAGCAGCAGCACCGCCAAATATAATCACATGGCGCTAATCATCTTTTGTGACCATAACTTACTGGTCCTCTCTTCTTTATATATTGGTGTCCTTTTCACAGCAGCTTCCATGCTACATCAACAGACATTTCGGGGAAAGGACATCATAATTAACGAACTTTCAAGAGAAAATGGTGAGTATTCATTAGATGATGCAAGCTGAGGTTAAATAAAACACGATAAAGACGGAGGGCTCAAGTGACTAATCACTCCAACAAAAGCCAAAAGCCAAAAGCCAAAAGCAGAACACTGTGATGATGAAGAATTGCTAAGGTCATCATTCGTGCAATACTCGTATTTGTTTTGTTGAGAATAACTTAGCAATGAAATCAAATAATGTACGGACAAAAGGAAAACTAATCAACTACAATTTTGCAACGTATGTGGAAAAGTTAATGGCATATCATACTACTCTGACTCTGAGTATTTATAGTTGGTTTTTAACAAATACTATTTAAAGACAAACAGCAAACTCATCCAAACTTTACTCAGAAATTGGCTCCATATCGCTGACTCAGGCTAGATTGATCTACCGATAATTGTAGAGTACATTCAAATGGTTCTTCTTTTGAAAGAAACATGCACTTCGAGCTGCTTCCAAGGGCACTTGAAAACATCAACAAAGCAATTAACTACAAGCCCAATCAAAACTTTGTTCTGCAAATATCATTACCTTAGGTTCCAAACTCAAAAAACTGGGCTTCTCTCTGTTTTTTTTTTTTTCCATCAACAGACATTCAACAAAGCAATTAACTACAAGCCCAGTAAAACCTTTGTTCTGCAAATGTCATTACATGAGGTTCCCAACTTGAAAAACTTGGGCTTCTGGTTTTTTCCATTGACAGACATTTTGCATCAAGATATTGATCCAACATAAGGCTCCATATAAGACACCCAATTTCCTCTGTTTTTTTGTCCACTTCCAATTCTAATATAGAATGACAGGACGCAAGGAGAATATTCAGTTCTATATGAACCAGGGTAACTTATGCCGAACGTGAGGCATTCAGTTCTAAATGCAAGAATTCGCATACAATATAAGGGAAAAAAATGTGGCACTAAAGAACAGATTTAAGTATGCATTTCACGCCTAAAAAAGGATAACCCCTAATTCAATGGCGGACCGCAGATATATACATTGAAGAACAAACAAGCATTTATAGAACCATGATGACCAAACTACTTCCAGATATCTCTTAAGAAACAACAAAGCAAGACACACGGGATATTGTAAATCCGCAGTTAGCAAGCGCCAAAGTTCAGCAAAAAGTTTTCTCTTTCACCCTGCTCCACAATACTAATACAAATACAGAGAATACCAACCAAGCAAAGCACAGAGCACGGACCAAACGAACAGATAGAACCGATTTGAGCAAAGCGAATCAGCAATAATCCATCCGATAACAACAAACTCTCAATTCGTCGCTCAAGAATTTCATCAAGAACAACAAACAGTGGGCAGTGGAATCAAGCTCTTACAAGTCACGTCCTTTCGCGAGGCTGGCGAAGCCGTGGCATAGCAAAGGACAGATCGCCCCAGGACGGAGAGAGCGGACACGATCCCAGCCACGTACAAGAGCATCACCAGCCCCAGCACCCAGGGCATCAACACGAACCCTATGAAGAACGTCACCGACCCGCACAGCATCAGCGCGAGCGAGAGCCCCAGCATCAACGACGCGAACCCCGCGGGCGTCATCTGCGGCGGCGGCGGCGCCGGGGCCGGAGACCCCCTCGCCCCCGCCGCCGCCGTCGCCGCCGCCGCCGCCGGGGGCGACCGGAGGAGGCCCAGGGCCAGGGCGGAGAGCTCGCGGAGGACGCTGGAGAGTTGGTCCGGCCGCTGTCTCCTCGTCATATCGCCGTCTGCGGAGCCGAATCAAAGCAGGAGCAGGAGCAACGGCGGTTCACGGTGGCCGGAGGGGAACCTGGTTAGAGAAGAAGGGGAGGTTTTTCGCGACGGCTTCGATCCGTTCATTATCAATTGCTTCTGATTTCTTATGACTCAGCCGTGATGTACCTGTGCGTAAGCGAGCAATGAGTGCAGCTTTGCGGTTTGGCGCTGGGCCACAGGCCGCACGTCATCGATTCGCGTGGGTCACACTTCCCTCCTCCTGCCGAAACGGATTAGATGAATGGCACAATTGTATGGAGTGGAATTCAATCGCGAGTTTTACACATTTTGAATCGGAATCGATTTTAGCCTTTTGAACCTTCGAAAGATAGCACGGTCGAGCCCTTTCAACCACATCTCGCCTGATTTATCCGATCATCACTGATCACCCTATATGTAATCATGTTGTGGCTGGAATTGCCAAACCTATTACTTTTTCGGGACTCTTTCCTCCAAAAGATGGTGTTCCAATCCTTCTCCTTCCTCCTCTATTTCCTTCATGAACCCATGCCCTAGTCTCTTCTCCAATTGCAAGCCTAAATTTTTTTTTTTCCATTATTCCCTAAAAAGTGGATCCCGCTCTAATAGCTTCGAATATAGGACTTAGTGATCCGGCGAATGCGGTTACCTGATGGTAGGGTCGTCGCTAAATGGATCAAAGTGAGCATGTCTCTATTTGATTTGGATGATTCAACTACTACTAGAACAACCCACCCGTGAAAGCAACAATCACTTCAGGCTTCGTGATGTCAAAGAATTGAACAACGAAAATAGATAGCGAATGCCTAATCGAATTGATCGTACTCACCACATCAAAGCCCTCCAAAGTCTAAAGGCCCTTGAGCAAATTCAAGTAGCCAAATTTTTTGGAGAGTTATGGGGGAATGCATGCATTTCCAAGGATCTCTAAAGACCTTAGCCTAAGGTAGATATGAAAGTGCTTTAAGCATTTTTTGAAATGTTAATACATTGTTTTCTTTCAATTTTACCCTTGCTAAACTTTCATAATTTTATTAATGCCCTCTCCTCATGCAATGTTGCTAGTGAAAGGATCAAGTTGCCGATGAGCGGCCAGCCAACCTCGCTTGAGCTCGTGTGACCCAAGCAATCGTCACCTAAGGTCATGCTATCTCAGGTAAGGCTGGCCGACACCAGATCTAGCTTAAATCTCGAGCTGAGTCCAGACAATCTTCTAATCAAACCCGAGCAACTCGTGAATAGTTTGACTTGCTTAAACCTCTAACTTCAACACAAGAAGTAGCCACATAAGGGCGAGCTAATTTTTTGGATGGGTAGGGTAATTACTCAATCTTGCAAAAGGGTGTTGTTAACGAGTGCTCATACGACGCTTATTAAGCAATCTCTATGAGAAATTTTAATAGATCACATGCTTCGCAGGATACTAATTCGTAAAAAAAAATTGTAATATATATTAAATTAATTCATCACCGACAACTCCCTTGAAAACATGTCAAGTGCCCGCAACTTCGAGTTTTTGGAGTTTGAAATCATCTGCATGGAGCCCTAGAGCCTCCTTGGAATTGACCCTGCGGTTTCCAAGATACCTATTGAAAACCTTTCAAACGAAGAGAATTACTTTTACACGGTGCGAACACGTCGGCCTGGATTTACCACCCACGGGCCCATTATCTAAGACCTCGTCGGCCCAGAACACTAAGACATACTTCTAAATCCCAAGGACATTGCGATCGCGATCATTAACAAGACGTGGTCTCTTTTATTAGGCAGAACAACATTCATTGGCAAGCGCGATTAACGTTATTTATTCAATTTTAATGCAGTTTCCTCTCGCGGTGTCGGATGGCACTTATGTGTTTGGTCGGGCACAAGCATTGACAAGAAAAAGAGACACATGTGATCGAGCGAACAACGGGACTTTTGAAAGATGACGCGTGCGTTGAGCGAGGCTCTGTTGAAGCGCTCAGCTCTGTCGCGCGACCAATTCGATTGATTTTATCTCTTTGATAGGAGATGAATTAGGCATTAAAGGTATAGGAATTGAAAAGGTCAACCGGTTAACGGAAGGAGACATCGGGATTTTGGATACATCATTTTCACAAATCAGGATCTCACATGTATCATATGTTTTTTGACGGGTTCCCACGTTTAACGTTTGAGGAGGGCAAACCGTGAAATCAGATGGAAGTGCGAAGGAGCAATTATTGAATGAAGCGGGTCGACCAGACAAATTAAATTATTAGTTAGGTAGGTCCATATGGACTATGGTAGGTCAACTGTCCAATTCTTTCTTGTCCAATAGCTATTGAATTATGGGTGAGTTTGTTTTGATAAACATTTAATGATTGAGGAAAATATTTTCCAACGACAGGAAAATAGTTAGCTTTCGTTTGTTTAGTATTTATGAAAATTATTTTTTTTCTTACTAAAATAGAAAGTCGTCTTCTCTTAATTGATTAAGCTTGCTGTTTCCGATATATTGAAAATGTTTTCCGTAAATCGATTAATTTTTCATCATCTAAATCACCAGAAATTTGGAAAATCAATTTTTCGGGAACAATTTTTCTTCGAACATTCAAACCCTAAGGTAGTCTCTCTTCTTATTGACTTTTCCTTATGCATTTTCTATCTGTTCCTAGTGATTCGGGATAATTAAGACACAACAATGTAGCACGAGCTATATTCGGACTTGAGCATAACAAATTACTTTGAAAATCATTCAGCAAGTTGTGACTGGAGTTTCGGCTTGACAAGAGGATGGGACAACAATATAAACAATACCAATGAGCCCTGGTGGCAGTATAAAGGATATGACGGTAACGATTGAACTGTCTCAAATCTCGATAAATCATCTGATTCGAAGTCTGCATTAGGCTCGAAATGAGAGTTATTCTTATTTTCATCAACTTCTTGACCGTGATGATCAATTTTCTTGCTATCCCTTGTTTTTCTCACTCATGTTGTTGAATGGCACGTTGAAACTTTCCTTTTCATTTTGGCTGAACAGCTCACCAGAAAGTTCAATCGAAAATGGTCTCTTTTCTTTGTTCTTTCCTTTTTGGGGAGTAGAAATTGAATACTTGACTGACACGTGGCAAACAAAAGGTCAAGAACGAAGGGATCGCCGACACGTGGAAGAGAAGCAGCCGGTGCCCAAGAAGCTCCATCCGCATTTTATAAGAGAATTTAATTAGAAAAATTTTGCAAATATAAATACTGTATTCATATTCAAAACAAGACATTTCGTATTTAGTATAATCAATAAGCCGTGTATAGAGTTTGATTTGTGTAGGTATCGATTGATAGAATTACTTTTTTGCAAAATTTCGAAAATAATTTTTTTTTTCTGTTTTACTTAAGAATGGATCCTTTCTTCGATATTAAAAACGTGAAAATATCTGCCGCGTGTTAGAAACTTCGAAAATATCCATATTTATAAGTTCCGAAAGACCTTCAGCATTTCTTACCAAGTCATAAGTAAACTCTCAAAAAGCAAAAACGAAATTGTGTTGTAAAAACATGGATACTCCAAACGAACAAAAAAAAAAGTCATTTTATTTAAACACTTTCCAGAAAAGAAACTTAAACGAGTTTTTGTCCTTCACCACATACATCCATTTACTTTTCTTATTCGTTTCAAGGCAATCGGTTCACTCAGCCGGATGGGTGTAGATGCAATTGCACCATCATGAAAGCGCCATCTGCTTATCGAAACGAGCTGTATTCATGCATCAGCTGAAAATTTTCTCGTGTCAATTCGCAAATTTGATTCTAAGGAAATATGTAACATATTAGTTGGGCTCATTTGTACCATAATTCAGAATTCAGCAGAAGTCTTGCCTTTCGATTCAGTGATTTAGATTTCTCAGAATCCAATTGGCCCGAGCCGCTGATCGGGACTGAAAAGGATGGCAAGTGGCAAAGGAAAAAATGTTAAGAAAAGGAGAATCTTTGACACCTGGGAAAGGAGCAAAGATGCCCAGGAAGCCCCATTCACAGTTAAAGGAAAAAAATCAGCAAAAAATTTGGCGGCATAAAAAATCTCGAATTATATATGCTTTTACACGTTTACTTTGAAATTTTTCTTGTGAGTTAAAAACGATCCTCGGTCGAGATTCTGTTAGATGACTTTTAAGCAAAAATAACGTCGTTTTCATTTAAATTCGAGCAACATGTATATCATGTTCTCATTGACAGAATTTTGACGGAATGTAAATATGTTCCATAAGTATAAATTTGAAAAAGTTTAAGACAAATGTATCTCGATGGACATGATTTGGGATTCTGGGTAGCTTTTGCCCCCAGCATTTATACGACAATTTTGTGAATGGGTCTCGCTAGTTTAATCGGAAAGATAAATGGTGATGCATAGTCAGTGTCTTGTGCCATGCGTGGCGCTATTTCCAAAACGAATCAACTTCTTATCTTAGTGTACTTAATAAAGTCATTGATATTTCCGCAGGTGGTGGTTAATGGAATCAAATTTCTCCACTTTGTAATCTTTTTCGTATTAAAGTGAGATACCCCGCAATGGGGAGGGATTCCCGAAAGAAGGGCAGGGTCTCACCGTGGTGCAATAGCGGTTCGAAGAGCCACCGGGCAAACCTAAGACGGGGTCCAAACCGTAAGGCGGACTCTACTCTCTAGTTATCCACTTTTTAGTAACTCGAAGCACCCCACCTTCAAGCGCACGCGCACGCACTTTCACGTCTGTGCCCCTCTCTCTCTCTCTCTCTCTCTCTCTCTCGCCGTCTCTCGGGGAGAACTGTGCATCCGAAGCAGAGTTCGCGATGAAGATCATTGCAACCAAACGATCGAGTGAGTCGAGAGCTGTATAGTTTGTTTTGGGATGCGTCTTGTATCGTCTCTCTGTCTGATCAGAAGCTTTGGTAATAATGTCAGTCGATAGTCTCTGGCTCGTTTGCCCGCGGGATCGGATCGTGTTCTCGGACGCAGTTTTGGTCGAGCGGATTCGAGAGGTACATCCTTACGTTTGTACGAGCCTTCCCTTCCTTGTTTCAGTTGCATGATGGTCTCCTGCTTTTGTTGCCACTTTCCTTTTCTTTTCGGTTGCTTTTTTTTCCACCGTCGCGGGTTGTTTCGTTTGTGTGAGCAATAGTTAAGACTCCCCCCTTACAACCACTTTGTAAATCATTTCGTGCGCTCGTCCCCCGCCCCCGTCTCTGCGCGTTCTGATGTAAAAAAGCGACGGATGAGAGAAACACGTAGAAATCGCGCACGCAGCTCAGCACGATTACCTGGTCCGTATAAGTTCAGTGAATCGAATGCTCAAACCTCCCATGTCGTAACACAAGTGAGAGAAAAAGATTCGATGCGCAACAGAAGTGGAGAAGCCATGACATTTGTGTTGTGTCGGCTCGACGATGGCGGATCATCGTGTTTTCGTAGAGTTGCTGTCGAGTCTTGAACTCAGCTTCTTCTTCGTGCATGGATTGCTCGGTGTCTGCAATTGTGTAGGTACAAGTGTCCACCTGAGGCTGGTGGAAAAAGTTGGCAGAGTCGGTGGATCATTCATAAGATGAACTGTAACTCTCCAAACAAATTGGTTTGATGTTGCCATGTGACACGCTCGGTGTCTCTAACCCAAATAATGCCATCAATAACCAGTAAACCATGGTCGAAAGATCTGTAGCGACACATACAGAAAAAAGATTGATACAAGAAGAAATAGCTGGTACTAAAGGATCAACGATTACCCACCCAGGGGAGAAAAGTGTTGACAAGAGAGGATCATTAAGAGTAGAATTGCGGTTACCAAGCTCCGATCCATCTTCCCCTATGAAGCATTCTCGTTTGCAAACCGACGGCCAATCGAGTCTTCGGGAGGAGGGGAGTTTATCGGGCCTATTATTCACTATTAGCCTTTCTCTTACCATTTAGCCAAAGCATATCTAAATCAACGAAGACGCCTTGTAAACCCCAAAGTTTTGAAATGGTGGAATGGAGAAGCGCTTCTGCAAGAATCACATAACTGAACAAAAATAACCACATCGCTGACTACAGGGCCCCGGTTTTGCTCGTTATATCTCTCTTGTAAGCTGTGTAGAAAGGCAAGTGTGAGCTAGACAATGTTTAGTTTACCCTTATGATATCCTCCAAAAAGTTAATTTAGACTCTGCTGTTTTTTTTAAAAGAAAGAAAAGCCCAACTCTCGTCAGAGAGTAGAAAACAACGACGCCTTGTTAACTCGAGTGAGAAGCGATAAAAACATTCTCGGTGAAATAATAGCACACAAAAGTAACCGTTATTAGACGAACACCATCAGGTTTGGTACATCCAGCAATTAACAGTACATCCTCTCCGGATCAGAAGAGAGGATGGAAACGACGACATGGCCACAGCCACGGCAGTTATGAAGAGAATCACTTGTCACCAGCACTCTACAGATCACAATCTACAGATCATAATTGACCTTACAAGTAGCAAATTCTCTCGCGTCTTAATTTACAACAACACAGAAAATCAAAATGGCCGGTAACCTGGTGCATTTTGTATCGGCGAGGTTGTCGGCAGAGTTTCACTTGGTCAAAGCACGAAATTTGCTGCAACTGCGACCGGCCTCGTGGTTCTTGAACTTGGGCATTGCCGTCTCCTCCATAATTATTGGAGAAAATTGAGTGCAGCTTGTCGAGATTGGTCAACGGACTGGTTGTCCTCTAGCCCCAGATATCTAATTGCAGCCTCATTTGATGGTTCATCATTCGCTGTCATGGACGCTATCTGCACATCATATTGCATATATATATATATATCAATGACACCTATACAATTTAACAAAGAGTATCTTGAACAGAAAAGTTGAAAAACACACCTCCCTCTCCAGTAGTTCGTTCTCTTCTCTCAGCAACCTTTCCTGTAAAGAATACCAATGAATCAAACTCATATAGCTGGAGTCTCTAACATTTTGATCTATTTTTTTCTCTATCGTATGAAAAGTTGCACCAGTTTCAAATTTTTATCAAGTTTTATTAACACTTTCTTTGTCTATACTGTCTACAGAGTCAGAATCTCACATTCCTTCGAAGCTGTGCACCAGCAGACTTCAGGTGACACTTGAAATATCGCCCTGAACTACTTGACAGGTTAATACTGTCGTTCCTTTGAAAGTTGTTTTGTTTACCTTTTGGAAGCCGATGATTACACTTCCGAATAGTTTATATCTTCCACAGGATTTATACCTCCATATTATTGATGCTCTGTCCTCATTACCTTTCTGTCTTCTTTTTGAGCGGTGTGCTATTGACTTCTTATGTAAGTAAATATTCCTGTGTTACTGGGTAGACTTGTTAGCTGGATGTACTATATGTACTAACCAAGTAACATATCCCACACAAGAACTAAGCCCCCAATGTAACTTCAACTCAGAAGTTGGATCGATTAGATTATCAACATTTTTCCCTTGGCAGAGAAACAAGCCGCTTTCAACTGCAATATGCAGTTAATCTTTTGCGGCATTCTGAAAGTGGATCCTCCAATATAGGTTTGTAATGGAGGTAATCCGGGCAAGAGGAGAATGACCTAGCATATTTCAAACTCTTTGCCAGAGCATGAAAAACTCCCAGTAATGGAGTTTAGTGTTGTTCTCTGGATAGTGGAAAACCCATTAGGACATGTAAACTTCTCAAAGAGCAGTGATGATAGGACTCGACGAGAAATACAGCAGCAGATGATCCGGTCGAGCTTCCTTAGGATGCTCTAAAGAGGGAAAGTTTTCTCCTCAACTTCACAGGATAAGGTAGGAAACCTTTTCCTCTCGGTCTGCATATTAAGACATTTGCTGCTGACAGCAAGAACAAATAGTGATTCCTTCTGAGACTTGGTTAGCCTGTAACCAGGCAGCAACATCATTGGTTAAAATTGGTGGGTTACGGACCTAAACCAATACATGTAAGGAACTATTTCTCGCACAATAAATACACTACTTCTCAATTCTTTGTACTGTCTTTTGTCAGATGGTTCAGCCCCACTCTCCACAACCCACCAACCCAATCACCGCTCTCTCGATGCTGTCACTGACCAATTCTGCAAAGGTCACTCCGTCTCTGAGCATTGCTGGCAGCCACCCCATCCAATTCCCAGCGGCTGCCCTACCCCATGAAAGAGAAGAAAAGAGAAGGAGAGAGGTAAACAGACAGATTCATGAAAGTGAGGGGGTAAGAGCTAGTTGTGGAGGTGGCAGCCTTAGTAGTCGTCTTTGCAGGTTAAATTCACATGGTCGTGAAGTGCACTTATGGCCACCTAAGTCCTCCCCTCAGTCCCTACGGTCAGATAGAATGGCTTGACACTTGCAGAAGCTATATCCATCAGAATAGAAACCTTCGAGTGGCATTTTGAAGAATCTAGATGTACATATAGTTCTGCTCCAGAAATTCAATTAATACAGGAGGAGCTAATTAAAAGAAAGGAAGAAAGAGTTGAAATTGCATACCTGATCTTGGAGAGTAATGACAGACTCCCTCATCAGCTGAGTCTACAGAAAGAATTACCGATAAGAAACAAGTCATCATGCAAGAATTGTGCATAAGTTACTGGATACAGCTAGAAGTCTATTGCATAAGATCAACCAAGCCTTATTCTGCCACTCGAGCAGTAACTGTTGCCTTATTTGGCCACTCAAGCAGCAACTGGTCACGGCCATTGTGGAGAAATCCTTTACAAAGGAGATACATAGATCTGAAGATATAACACGGTGCCTTCAAAGAGTGAAACAACTTTGTCCAATTAAATCAAATCTAGAAAACGGAATTGACGGTTGGAACAAGCATACTAGAAAAATTCTTGAAATTCTTTGGGGATTATTGATTGGTGCTGATTTACAATGGTGCGAATTAAACTCTTCTATGGTCAATAAGATCATAAAGGGCTTATCAATCCCAGTTTGTGCAAATCCAGATCATGTGACCGGAAGTCAAAGCAACTTTTACCTCATTGTATCAAATTTGAATATTCAATTAACTAAGTTTGGAGAAACTCCACGCCTGTATTTGTCCACACATTGGTGCCATTATACTACAGACCCCCATTACAATTTAAGAGAACCGTGTAAATATCCGGTGATCTACCCTGGAAATGTTGCACAAAGTGACTGCAACGGTAGACTAATATACTTGACGTGGAGTGGGCCCAATGTTGCTAAATAAATGTTACCGCTCAGGAGGGAGAAAGTAAATGTCAACGGAATCTTAAGATTATGTAGGGACAAAATTATAAAGGGAAAAAACCACCAAAAACCCTAAACTATGCTATTTGTGACACATTTACCCAATTGTACTTTAGTCCATAGGCATTTTCGTCTTTTTTGCTTTTTCTTTTTTTTTTTTCCTTTTCGGCGAGGGTCACCCTCACCTGAGTCGGGTGAGGGCCGCCCTTGCCCGAAAGGAAAAAAAAGGAAAAAAACAAGAAAAAGCAAAAAAGACGAAAATGCCTATGGACTAAAATACAATGGGGTAAACGTGTCACAAATAGTATAGTTTGGGATTTTTGGTGTCACAAAAAAAAGTTCGGGGTAAATGTGTCACATGTAACATAGTTTGGGGTTTTTGGTTGTTTTTTCCCAATTATAAATTAGGAAGAAGAGTTGCAAGTCTGAGGTAGGTTCATCTTAAAGAAGTGATAAATTAAAGTTCAAAAAGCTGATCAAGAATGGTCCAGTGATACAGCATCATGGAAAAAAATTCTGGAGAGAAAAATCCCACGATAACTGCAGTTAACATTCACAGCCACACCCTTACTCAGACGAACTGTAACTGCCAATAATTAGATAGATCAGTCAGCATAGAAAGCAAAGATTTATGGGCCCCTGGTTAATCTCAACAGCACTCGCATTGTATTGCAATTTCATAGAATTCAAAGCTATTGTGCCTCAGAGAAGAGGGATCAAACTTTCGCTTGTTGAGGAAAATCAGAGACAACACCTTTCTGTGTCGAGTCTGCACGATAGCGGCATCAAGTTGTTCTTCCAAATGCACAAGATCAGTCACACTGACATTGTCATCATCTGGCCCTTCCACGTATCTGCAACAAATGGAGGAGGGAAGAATGGTAAACAAGCTTAATCCTATGCCTAATGAGCTGAAGTTGGAGAAGCCAAAGTATATTGCCTTTGAACTAACTGCAGCAGCTGTGAGGGTGATAGCAGGCTTGATTCTCCAGATGGGCATCCCTAAGAAAAAACGATCATTAAGGAGTGGATTTTGCGGCTACAATAGTAGTTGTGCCCTAGAAGATGGATAGCAATTAAGTGCAAGTGTAGGGAAAAGTATGTATGCAAAGCTACACAACTTTAGTCACAAGCATCGTGACTACAGACAACACGTAACTAATTCAATGGCATGTCTAATCTGATAAAGATGCTCCACTGCACCATTACGTATTAAACATTGAGTCTTTCCAAAGAATTAATCAATTAAGTATTGAAAAGACCAGACAACACCCGCCAAACCATTTTTGTAAGTCAGGCTACTAACATGATCTAATTTAGACAGATGGAACTCAGATTGTGATTTAGCATCTAAATCAATGATAAATCTTAGACGGATAGAATTTGAATGAAGACCTTTTATGGTTTCCTCTTTAATGGGATTTAAATCCGACTGATCCTTGGTGTCAGCTCTATTGGCTTTTTCCTCAGATCCCAATGAAGTAATGCTTTAGTATCAAGCTCTCAGTACAAAATTAGTAAATACCTCGTTAGCATCATTGGAGCCCTCTGCTTCTTCTGAATGATTCCGGTAACGCTCAAGGATCTCGGCCAAGCTGAACCAAGAACTCGGTGCATTTAGTACTATAAGTATCAAGACTGTAGATCACTAGATTAGAGCCAGACGCGAGGCTACACTAATCTATGACAGAGTCTCAAAGAAGGTCAGAAGAAGCAGCATCAGTCATGAATGATGCCAATGACGTAGTGATCAATGCACTGGTAGGAAGGAATAGAATGGCAACATCCAAATGCAGGAAAAGCTAAATATAGGCATGAAGAAATGTTATAGAAAAATAGATAATAGCTCCAACATGTTACTCCAGGACCAGCAAGGGAGATATTTGACGAAACCATACCTAGTCAGCGGCACATAAGAACAAAAGTAGGAGAAGGATATGCCCTAATCACCTCTGAAGGTGATTCCAGCTCCTCAGACATCTATCTACAGAGAGTATAGCAGAGTGGAGCAACTTGACTAGACTTATGTAGAATGCTGAGGGTGTGACAGGTGCAGTCAACCATTCCAATTCATAATAGATTACATTCATATGGCAGTGATCATCTTGTAGAGTATGAATGGTATAAACTGAACAGAAGCATAAGAATCGGACTACATCCCAAAATTACTCAACCCAAGCCCTTCTTCCAGCCAAAAATTCAGAAACATCAGTATTGACCAGACTGTAAAACTCAATGAGGTAGATCTTCCACATATAGATGAAATTGCCACATCAGAATATTCTTGCTAGAATCTGGAGTTGCCCAGAAAGTTCGACCGTTGTCACACAAAGTAAGTTTTATTATAAAAAGTAAAGAATTCGTTCTGTCATCAAGGTTGCAGCACAGCTGATGTCACATGTTCCGCTTATAAACAAGATAGCAAACATTCTCTAACCCAAAAATGTTTGACTTGTCCAAGAGCTAGCACGAAGGTTCATATATGTGAATAAAAAACCAACACACATTCTTTAAAATGACATCCAACTCAAATACACATTCTTAAAATGACATCTACCTCAAATATTATATGAAGCAAGCATCCCACAGAGACAGCATGTGATTCAGTAAATGGTCAGTTGAGTTTAATACACCGGGAATCTGTCTCTTCGTTGTCTAACCAGTTAATTTCCTAAATATGTGTCGTCCTCTGTCTGGCCATTAATTTCCTAAACATAAAAAGAATGTACGTCCCTTTAAATTCTTAAAACGTAGTCCAGACATTTGTCTTTAAGCCAAGTGATGAGATACTTCTTCTGGGAAAAAATAAAACCCAAAACCTGATCTGGAACAAAGATCCAGTTTTTAACGACCTTTTGATTGAGCTTAAGATTATAACAGCAAGATCAGCACCGGTAATTCTAGATCATTTGCCAGGGTAATGTTTTGACCATAATCCTCAGTAACTCCCAAAAGAGATTGCCTTTTAACTTCACAACCACTTCTTTAAGAAGTCTATTGAGTGGTGGGATGCAAAGGTCAGACAAGCAAACAATTCAAGCCAAGAAACAATCAAAGGAGAATTTAACCCCATGCCTAAGGTATGCATAAAATAATAAATCTCAACTATAAGCTGAACCACTGAATCTGGCTTTGTTGACATATGACCAGCTAAAACCAAACAGAGAGAAAAAGCCCTTTGATCCATTGCCAAACAGCATTAAGATGATATTCAGCGACGTGCTAGAGTTGGCGAGTGACATATAACCCCAGCAGCCTCTTGAGCTCACCATACCAAGTTCGTCTTATAAAATGGCAAGACCATATAATCATCACAATGCATCAAGAGATTTCTGTGAAAAAACAAATCAAGAGAAATTCATTCAAATTCAAAAACAAACCATTTGAGTGTATGAATGAACAAACAAATTCTACGCCCATTTCAAGATTAGGAAGATATAAAGTTCTATCCTTATGCAAGCCGATTTACACCTAGCTAACGAGATAATTCCAAATGACAATGACAAATAAAATTTTCAAAAGTAGATAGGAACCAAATCTTATATACGCAACTGGGCTTCTATCAATTGCTATGCATCATTAAGTTAAAACAGAAACAAAGGCACAACCTACCAGGCAACTGCCTACCAAAAAATTAAGGCCGTTTGGAAACTCCATCAGCAATTTTTGTATAATAATAGCTCCGCCCAATCCTCTAACCATGCAATCTTACAAGTAAAAGAAGAGATGGGCATGCAAACTCTATTGGAAAGAGATAACTGGAGAACAGATAAGAGATACGTATTGATGAAAGCTTCATCTTCCATGTCTCAAGATTGGGTTCGAGGTTGCATAATAAAGGAATGGGCCTCACTCGATCATGACATGAATTGAGAGGCTTACTCAATCATGACATGAATTGAAGAAGACCCAAACGACATGCTTATATCAATTCAACCTAAGTAATGATGCTTCGAAATGGATTTTGGCGATGCCTCATTCAACTTATCAATAATATAGAATCTTTAAGTGGTTTTCAGTTTAACTGGTCATGCGGATTAACAGGTTTGGTCTTTCATTTATTGGCAAGCATAGTCATACAGTCCTAGTTCTAAATGATGTCTAATTTGTTACCTACAGATCGATTGCTTCATTTGGATACGCCACATCCATGTTCCAATCATACCATCTCCCACACAAATGAACCTTAGATGGAGCCATACCTAGTGTATGTGGATGGGACAATTTGCATGTCTCTGTGATAGATTAGTTGAGGTGAAAGGCCCGAATACCTCGTACTCTTACAAAAATTAGCGTCCAACACTTATTGGCCTTAAGTAGCTTTTAATGATATTGTTGAAGATAAGTTATTGTCGACTTTCCTTTGGCATCTCAAAGGAAAAATTCTTAACATGTCTCAAAAGCAAATCATGGAAAAAAAAAACAAAAACAAGGATTTAGGTAATGAATAAACCTCATTAAGAAGTGGTTCTTTGTGTATATACTTAAGTCAAAATATTAAAGAAACATGATATGACCAACTTGATAGGCTCATAACAGATCTAGCACCATGTTGTTGTGGATTTCATCATAGAAAGCAACAGAAATGCACATGAATCCTGTTCCTTCCCACATAGAATGAAAGACATGATCGAACTCCGAACTTTATATTGTTTGTACGTTTAAGTGTTACTTTCTTGCATTAGATTCCAGAAAGTTGTGATGTAACAACTGGCAAGACACATTTTAGTAGTTTAAACACTGGTTCCAATATTTTCAACCTCACAAATGATCTAGTAGGCTCACTTAGCCAAAGATACCAAACAACTCATATTTATGATTTCTGAGGAAATTGTAGCCCCACCCAAAAAGAAAGTGAAAAAGGAAAACTGCCAAAGTTTATCTTTCTCCAACAGCATTAAAACTATCAGATGAGGTTGCAAGCCTATTAACTCAATGTACTTAACCAAAACAATGATGAGGAAAAAGGAGAAAAATATTAAGATGAGGAAAGGAGAAAAGAGGCAAGTTTTATAGCTGATCATTTGCTTTGATCAGTAATTTGGCCACCAATTAGGAAATATCAAGGGAATCATTTACCGACGCCATATTTAACTTAAATTCATCAGAGTTGTGTTATTTGACGCCATATCCAACCTAAATTCATCAGAATTGTGCTATCCATCAACACGTCTATGTGTACTTTTGTGAAGACATGTCAACCTATTTGTTTAGTCACTTTTAATAAATTTTCACACAATAGCCATATCAAACATCAAATCACAGTTAATAGTTAAAAGATAGAAATTCAGATTTTTCAGCTTTTCAAAGAATCGGAAAGATTCATTTTGTAGGTAATCAAGTTATACATAGGTAAATCAAGGTTATTTCACAATTACCAATACTGAACTAATATTTGCGAACGATTAGTTCCCTCAAAGAGAGTACTATCATAGATTCAAGCCTATATCAGTGGAGGAGACTTCCTGTTTACAAAGTCATTGCTGACTCTTATTGTCAACCTTGTCTAATCTCGAGTGTGGTTTATGAGAGTATTAGTGTGGGTGACTTCAACATTTCCAGCATCACTTTAAATTGAAGAAGAGTTAAGAAAACCACGTCATTTACTAGAGCCTTCATCAATAGTGGCAACCATATATTCATACCATTGAAAGAGAGCTACGAAGATATGCTTTGAGAAATATCAATATCCACTTTGTTCTAAGAACATAACAAATAATCTACCAATACAAAATAAGTGATCCATTCTATTACACCACCTAATCCATTGTTCATTGGTTGTCAATGCACATCCTTCTCACTTAAGCACTATTTGTTTCGCAGAAAATGAATGATTTGGAAAATATTTTTCTAAAAATAATCGCTATAAATAATTAGCTAAAAAAATGTTTTCATTATCCACGACAATTTATGTCTAAACATTTTCATGGACAGTGAAAATATTTTTATTTCTTTTATTTTTAAAAGTAATACAAGTGATCATTTTTAGGAAAATATTTTTCAAGTCATTCATTTTCTGCGAAACAAATTCACTCTTATTAATGCCACTTTAATCATCATAGGGATGATTATAACAATGATAATTGTTAATGTGTATTTGCAATGATCCTCTCAGGCTCAAGTTGGTCGGCATCTATTTATTTGTGACACTTAATACAACACTCCCTCCTCTTATATCACAAATTCTCTCTTTCTCCATAGCAAGACTTACCCAGTCCATATTAGATCTTATTGAAGGAGCTGAACCTGCAATACTTAAAAAATCTAATTTCGTCCTTAGGTATTTACCCAGATGACCTATGATTGGATGTCTTTACAGTATCATATGATTTACCTACTTCCTAGGCAATAAACTTTTCATACGAAAAGCAAGATTATGAATTCTTCCGGCTCATGGATGGATGGCCCTATTACTTGACTGAAAATTTTTCTGCTATTTATATTATCCTGTTATCTGTAGTTCAATAGAGCTTTGAACAATCATTTTGCTTCAGCATAGCACGTATTAGACATGAAAGAAGACAATTGTTTTTAGTAGGCGACTCTGAGCAAAGTCAGATGTAAGAGATCCATGAATTATGATTGCCATCCGTTGAAGTTTGACTAGAGGAAGACGCGACGAAGTCCTTTGGTACTTGATGCCATCATTATTGAACAATTCCCACATAGACTACTACATGGTCGGTTTGGCTAAAGACTAAATAAGCAAAATTGTAAATTCACAAAAAGAAAGGACCACAACATATGTGAGTATTTAACCGTCAAAATAAATATTTAGAATCCACAAGCAACATAACAGTATCAGGACAAACTCAACAGATTTTGCACTATAAGTGCACAACAACATAAGTCTCATCCAAGTCAAAATTGTCGTTGCACTTTGGTCATTCCCCTGACACAGTTACTTGCAAAAAGAGTCACGTTAACAAACAAGACCAACTTGTCTCGTATGGTCTTGTATTTCATAGTCGCCTCCATTCGAAATAATTGTTCAAAATGTTCTGCATGTCCTCTGACTAAACAAAGAAAAAATCGTAATGAAATTGATTATAAGAAAGAATCATGTCGGAATTTCATAAATATTAACGGCGATTACACAAACATTAGAGTATGCTAGAAAACTAAAATAGGTGAATATATTAACTCTATCCTATAGTTGGATTGCGTCACTCAATAAAAGCTAGTACCTTGTATTTTGATTACATTGACTGCATAGTCTATTGCATGATGAACGTGTTCAACCAATAACATTAACATATATGACATGTTCGAGAAATTTTACATGTACAAACTTCTAAGAAATATGCTGAACATGTTGAAGCAAGAAGACAAGCATATATAACATGTTTGAGAAACTATACACGTAGAAACGTCTAACAAACAGTGTTTAAAAAAAGTTGACTGCAATCTTATTTCCCAACACTTACCCAAAAGCAAGTATAATTAGTTGACCCATTTATGATAGCAGCATAAGCAAGCTCAATTGAAATGCACCACATATCACGTAATCATCTTGTTATTCTTATTTGTCTTCAAATCAAATTACCTATGTATCGTGAGTATCAAACGGATTTGTCTTCAAATCAAGGCAAGTTCTTTATGTTCCCCATTATTTCATGTTGTCACCATCTGTGTTTTTGGCTCAATCAAACGACCATGCAAGGGAAACAAGGAGTATAGCGGCCAACTCAAGCGCACAACATCCCAATACAATGGCACGTGCACAATTCGCATGATCGTTTTTTAGAAAGTATGAAAACGGTCATAAGATCTTGGTAGTGTTAGTCGATAGTCCAAACAGTGTACATCAAGGGGCCATCGTGTTGGAGAGTTTAGTAGTTGAACCCCCTATATAGCGTACAAGTATTATCTATTCTAGCAAGAGAAAACATTACAAGTGCTCTCCACAAACCCGAATCAAGGCACTGATAAAGGGCTTGCGATACTTAAGAGTACATGTCAAAGTCAATAATCGTTGGGTTCACATGGGCTACATGTGAACTTGAATGGATATGTAACTGTTCATATGCATGTGTGAGTTTTGTTAGACAAATTCCATTCATGAGAATTATTGTAGTGTAGAACAATTAATATATCCAAGCTGGCCCATAATTTATTGGCTTAAGTTTTTGAATGAAGGTGGGTCCAACTAAATATATTAATAGGCTCAGACTTGAGCTCACTCCTGGCAATCTCCTCAAGCAAAAGGTTTTGGGCCTTTGTTGCACGCTATCAACAACTTGTATAAGAGCCGATGGTAGATTTATGGACCCCAAATCTATTCAAGTTAAAATATCTTGATGCAAAAAGATACCTAGATTAAGAGGGAGCAACCTAACGCTCTGCTCACGTGAGAAGGAGATTGCTCGAATACAATGTAAATTGTGTTAGAGAAATCCCACGTTGGAAAATTGCTGACGTGTAAAGTAGTTATTATATCCTAGTTTGTCCAAAACTTATTTGCTCAAGCATTTGAGTGAAAGTAGGTCCGGCTGAATATGTTAACTGGTTTGGACTTAAGCTTCCTTTGGCGATCTCCCTAGGCGAAAGGTAATAAGCTTATGCTATACGCTCCCACTAGAAACCTTTAGATGTTTTAGGCTCTGAGTATCATGTAGCTAGTGGCATGAGCTTTTTCAATAAGGTTTGGACAAAAAATACCGCATGAACTGTTGTTAAATAGGTCAAACTGGTGTCAAAGTGTAAACTGATCATGGACCTGTAGGCTAGCTTTGCCCACCCAATCCACTAAGTCCAATATTGGAAAGTGCCACCATTTAGGCCTAATCATGCCGGTATAACCTAGACGTTTGAGGAAAAGGCGCAACCTAGGCAAAAAATTGTAGGGTTAGAACAACTTGTTCTCTTGAATACCCAAATTCAGCGCTAAAGAATTTATCGACGCTACATATGGTATTCATCTCTACTTGGTGATGAATAAAGCATACCACTTTGATGAACCTTGCACAAGTCTACCTAGGGGTACTAAAAGTCCAAATATCAAACTGTATAAGCCTTAACTATGCACCTCTCAGAATTGTGCATGCCATGGTTCAGTATAATTGTTATAAAATCGCCGATTCCATTAGTAAATCATCCATAAAGCAAACATTAATTGAAGCAATTCAGTCGAGAACAGTATTATCCCCCATTGTGTAGCTTTCACTACCATTATACGTTATTAGAAGTGATTTTCAAGGAAAAGGCTTGAGAGAGAGAGAGAGAGAGAGAGAGAGAGAGAGAGAGAGAGAGAGAGAGAGAGAGAGAGAGTATACCATGAAGATTTCTAGTTGATAGGGAGCTTGTTCATGCCAATTTGAAGAAAATTCTTTTTTCATGACAATCTGAAGTCCAACTATCAATCAATTTCGTTGTCATGTTAGATCCAATTATTGAATAAGTGGATCAATCATTAAAATCTTTCTTATAGTTATCAAAATATACCCAATAACTGTTATTGACAATTTTAAATCCAAATTTATATTGACCCTTCTTATCAAAATGTGTTGTATAATTTAGCAAAGCACTAAATTAGAATGGTGTGTGAATTGCAACACATTGAACCAAACAAAATTAAGGAGATATATTACGTTTTTTTTTGGGTTGAGCCACCTAACGCAATACCAGTAGGGAAAGTTGCTTGTGGTTGAAGGAATTGAAGAAAGTGGAAATGAACATGAGGGAAAAAGCTACATGTCAAAACGATCTAAATTCTCCATGGTAAAGTTGATAAATTCATAGTGTTTCTATATCGTCCAAATATTGAGAATTCATTTTAGTTTTGGGCTTGTTAATTTTAGCTAAGCTAAACTTGACTTGGTCACCTTTTCATTGAAACAAATGTCACATTTCGGCGCCTATTATATGTGTGTGTTACCATACGAAGTTTTATACTATGCCCATGAAGCTGAAGAGAAGGGCTTTGTGGCATTGGGATGAAGTGTGAGAAATGCATAAGGGTTGACAAATTTGATTCATGGGAATAGCTTTAGGGTGTTTGCGCTAGATTCTTAGGATGGCATGATTATCATCTTAAAGAATTTCTTAAGGCAGGTATTGAACGTGCACAAGCTGATTGAGAGCTAATGTCGAACTCTTGATGATGGCCATGGCAAGCTAAAATCAGTTATGCTAAGGTGATCCGTATGCCTTGCTCTAGATAATTACGAAATGGTGGAGGACGCAACTCGCCAAATTGTCCTTGGGAACAAATTATTTAGGGAAGGCTGGCCCGGTGCTCTTGGCTTATCAGGCGCCACACGGCCTCATCCTTGACCAAGAAACTTTCAACCAATGACAAGTAGCAATAGAGTAAGTTTCTTAGACTATACGGGCCGATGCCAAGAGGAGATATGCTACCACATCTCCAAAGAGGAAAAACCTCCGCTGGCTTGCTGATATTAGGAGATGCCCAGTAATAGAACGAGGGTGCTACCAAGGGAGCACAATTGGTTCGGGAGCTACGCATGTCAAGGAAAGCATAAGTGACAGAAGATTAACCATTGACTTTGGTACGGGAAGCAACCGATAAGAAAAGTGGTATGTTCTGCTGGTGAGCGTTTACCATTCATGAGAGTCCCAAGAGAGTGGAGTTGCTAGTTACAGAAGTAAGAAAATGACAAAATAGCCAACTACGAAGGTTATGTGGAAATTAGGTGGGGGAGAGTGCCACAATCCGATTTTTCCCATATCCATGTGGATTGAAGAACGGGGCTCCGTGGCATCAAAGAAATAAGAGAGATGCAGAAGGTTTGACACTTCAGGATGGAAGTGGAGTGTTTTTGTGCTAGGAATCCAGAATGGGATGATTATCTTCTTGAAGGATCTTTCAAAGCAAGTTGGTCCTATGTACAAAACAATAGGGAGATGATGTTGTTCTCTTAATTATGGCAACGGCAGATCGTGACTAGTTATTATGCTCAAGTGATCTGTATGTCCAGCTTGAAGAGACTGGATTTGAGCTAAATAGAGTGTGGTACAATTGGATACAAGGATGCGATTCGCAAAACTGTCCTCGAAAACACCTATTTAAGTAAAGTATTATTCTAGTGCTCTCGGCTAATCAAGCAAGCATCACGGCCTCATCCTAGGCCAAAAAACTCTTTGCCCATACCCTCCTACTACGATAGATGTATCAATATTAATTAGAATTTCATCATAGAGAAGTACCATAAGATGTACAATCCCTTCTTTGAAAAGTATGAGAAGAGGCTAGTGGAGCGACTCCGAAGACCTAGACTCCAGAGCCTTAAAAGCACGTGTAAGATGTTCTTTTAAAGGAGGAATATAGAAGTTACTGCATGTCTCATTTTAGTAGACTCATACCAATATAATGGATATTCTAAACAAAAGTTACAGGAAAAAAAAAGTTGCCATTGCTTAGATATCGTTCTCGAAAAAAGAGCAACATCGTCAGGGGAAAAGATTAATAGACGAGGCTTGGATTTCTTCACAAAAAAACAAAATATTAAAATATTCATCATTATAGTTGAAATATTCACTATTTTATGATAGGCAGACTCTATTTTAATCTCATTGATAATGAAAAGTAATAACACAAACTGTGAAGTTTTACACAAACACTATAAGATAATTCAAGTTCTTCATTAGAATTCTACGTTCTAGAGAATGTATCGATAAATCATGGGCACCTCAATTTCTTGAAGTAGTTGATCATGAAAGGAACCAAGTCATCACATGCACAAAATTTTAAAAAGTTTTAGAGAGATTTAACTCAAATAAGAGTCTTAAAAGAAGTGCAATTCAAATTGAAAGGATAATCTTATCTATTGAAATTGGACTCCGATCAATTGCCAGGGTTTTAGAAAGTTTATTTTTTATTACATAGGCAAGGTATCATAATTCTTGTGAGTAGGAGTTTTCTATCTCATATGGCTCATTGATCAATTTTTGTGGTCTCATTTTTTTTAATAAGTTAACCAAAAGCGAAAGAAAAGAGGATATTCCATGAGCTTATACATATGCATTTGCTTGTAAAGCTTATACTTTAGAAAGTGATTATTATTTTAAAGATTGAGCGATGATCCTCTACAGGTAGATACTGAAGAAACCCAAACTGCAGACGCTTATGCAGCTCTACAGGTTACTTGAATTATTGTACATTGTGAAGTCCTTTCAATTAAGGAACGTCCTCATTTTCTGTCAATTCCATTATTCGAGCATAGACAACTGCAAGGTGTTAATTTAACAATTGCACGAGGGCTTAAACGCCATGACTGACTAATGATATAGCGATGGCATGTGTCCATTCGCTAATTCCAGTGGATTGAAAAGGCATAGTAAGACGAATGTTATTTGCTGCTTAAATAGCAGCTCTTTTGGAAAGTTGAGAGCAAACAAATGCAAAAAACAAACCTTCACAAAGATGCATGTAGATGACTGCACTTTACTTTGGCCTAGTGTGGCGACGAAGAAATTCTCGAACAGTTGGTATGACAGCTGTTCCTTAAAGAAACTGTCCCCCCAACATTTTAAGCAAATACTATGAGACCATATATTGCTATGTTTCCATTTCAATCTATTTTGAGTGAATGCGCCAAGAAGAAGCTTAGGGTATGACTAGCAAGAAAAAGTGTTGTTTGGTGTAGCTTATCGGAAAAAGGATCACTAGAGATTAATGAAATATTTTGTTTGGTGAAGGCACCCAATGGAGACAAATTGTATTCCAAAGTATCCTTTGGTGTGGCTTAGCTTATCAACAAAAACCACCACAATAAATTAGTGAAAAACTTTTGTTTGGTGAAGGAAACCAAAGGTGATGTAACGTAACACTCATGAGGGGAAACGCAAGTCTCCACAGCTTCGTCAAAAGCTTGGTTTAGGAAAAAACTAGAGAAGTCAAACGGTGGGATAACATGTCCCTAGATACTCATAAAAAACTTGGTTTGGACAGGAAAACATGTGAAGTAAAATGGTCAATTTCGCTACGCAAGATTTGACCATTCATATAAATCTCAGAGAATAATGGTAAAGTTAAGAAACATAAGGCAACCTCAAAAAGACGAGCAATGTGGTTATTGGTTAGTGAGTCTCAAAACTCATAAGTTGTTTGAGCGAAAAAAAATAGGTATTTAGGATAAGATGTGAGCAATATAAAACGAATGATACAATAGGACGAGTGCGAAGTTTTTGGTGTTAGAGGTCCATGAATTGTATAATTATTTTACTCACAAATCTTTAGATTTTGTATTGGCCACTTGCGGACAATAGGTAGGGAGCTGATGCCACTCTTCCACGATGCAAGTAGAAACCATTACAAGTCTTTCCTCGAGGAATTGGAAGCTCAAACATAGCAATACAAGTATGATAAGTACTGGTAACAGAATTTGCCGTATTGCTATTAGGAATCAATAAGGGAAGGCAGTCTATCTTCTAACTAGCCAGGAACATCACGAGTCCATCACCACCTTGACAAAACCGTTATGTCAATGGCTCCAAGCACAATTCTTTCAGGTGTTCAACCTTCTCCATCTACGCTCAACGAAAAACTAGCAATGTACATATATGTTAGCCTAGTGTCATGGTCCGATTTCTCCCATTACCTAAATGGGCGTAAAAGTTAGGATTTTGTGATATTGGGGTCAAGAGTGAGAGATGCACAAGGGATAATAGGAGTGACGTCGGGATTTTGTGCTAGGATCCTAAGGATGGGATGATTATCATCATAGATGATTTCTGAAGGCGGGGTTAGGAGCCAATGTTGCTGTCCTCATTATGGCCACAACATGCTGAAACCAGTTGTTATGTTGAGGTCATCTGTAAGTTTTGCTCAAGAGATTGGATAGCTGAACTAAATTGGGTGTGGCATAGTCTCCTATGAAAATGCCATTCACTATACAATCCTTGGAAACCCGGCTCATCAAGATCATGAGGCGCTGCAGGGACACATATCGATTAGGAAGCTTTCATCCCACAACACTAGTGTACCAAGCCAACTTGCACCTTCCTTATATTCAACATAAAAAGTTTACAAAGGTCCTTGCTGAACCACCTAGCTTTCTCCCCAAGTGATTCCTTGCCAAAAGATTTTAGGAGATTGCTTCCCAACTCTTTCCATGTTTGCCACTAATCTTTCTACTTTGTATATTGCAAAAAGACCGAAATATGCCATGCATGTTAATCTAATTCTCATATGCTTCACAAGAGCACATTCATACTTATTATAATCGTGCAATATTCTTTAACATCTTAATTACTACGATGAAGGTGGTCATGCGATCGTTTGAAATGGTAGCTATGTTCTCACAAGATTCGCATCACCAATACAATTTCCCAGTTCTTTCACCTTTCAAAAATCCTTTCTTCTCTCTAGAGTCTACAACACAACTACTATACGAATGCTTTGCTTCCTAACACTGGAAAGGTCGACGTGGCAAAGCTCAAGAAATCAACAACATTGCCCTATAATCTTAACCTTTTTTAACTGTCAGAACGAGGGGATGATGTTCAAGTACCAAGAGAAATTTTGACAAAGAGAATGCTCTCACTGAGAGCCCATACCTAGACCGCACGAAAGTGCCCGAGACGGACGACAATCCATTAACGTCCCGTGGAAACTCTAAAATGCGAGAGATAATCATCTACGAGGCATGCACCGCCAAAGACGATCCACTCAGCGCATCCGATGGATGCCAAGGTCAAAGCTGACATGTTTCAGCTTGAATGTCGGACTGAAAGGACGACTCGAGTAGCGTCCCCCGCAAAAGGACAGTGAATGAGGGGAGGGGGACGCACGAGCCAGCAACTCCAACACAAACTATGCAAATTCAATCAGATCAATTATTCTCTTCGACGTCATCGAACCATATCGAGCTTCCACCCTTTTTTTTTTATGATGAAGAAGAAGAAGAAGAAGAAGAAGAAGAAGAAGAAGAAGAAGAAGAAGAAGAAGAAGAAACCAGTGGTGTGAAGTTCTAGCAAACGTGCAAAGAGAAAGCGAGTCCCAATCGAGTATTATATGTAGAATCGAACAACCAAATCACGCTATGCACCGCGCAAAAACCGCAGTGCAATGAACAAAATAGTGAACGAAACGGAAGGAGAATCGCAGTCAAATGTAGCACGAGGCGAGACCGGTCTACTTCGTATCCGTGAAAAGGGGGGACGCCCAATTAATTAATGGAAGAGCCGAAGGCCCAAAACAAGCGGAGATTTCCATAAAAGGAAAGAAACCACGGTCCCAAAACGCGGAAAACGAGCGGAGAACGGCGACAAAAGAGAGAAGGAATTTTAAAAGGAGAAACACATCTCCGAACTTTCCAGAAATCACTACTTAAGAGGGAGAGGGAGCGCACCTGTTGTTGCCGCCGCTGCAGAACACGTACTGCTTGCCGCGGCTGGAGAAGACGAGGAGGGCGACCTGGACGTCGCAGAGGATGGAGAGCTCGCGCGCCTTCTTCATCAGCCCGCCCCGCCGCTTGGAGAAGGTGACCTGCCGGCTGCTGTTGTCCTCGATCCGCTTCATCACCACCTTCTTCCTCCCCATCCCCTTCCCCTCCCTCTCCCCTCACTCACTTTGCCCTAGTTTTTTGGCGCCGACTCGAGAGCCAGAGAGAGAGAGAGAGAGAGAGAGTAGCCGGCGAGATGACAGAGAGAAGGACGAAACACTCGCAAATAAATCTTTCTCTCTCTCTCTCTCTCTCTCTCTCTAATCCCCAGAACAAATGAGGAAAAATATCAAAAGACGCGACCGTCCGTTCTGCTCGTACCCCCTTCCCCTCCCTAGGCATTTATGTTTCGATGTTTTTTCGATTTAAGAAATCGGCCGGCGGAGGGACCGTCGACATTCGAGTCGGTCCGTAGAAGGCATCGTGGTCCGGCAAATGGCCCGGGACACGTGTCCGGCCCGCACTTGCCCCCGGGACGGTTGCGGCTCGGCGAGGGTACGCTCAGGCTCAGGCTCAGGTCGCGTACTTATCCCGTCTTAAAAATCGATGTGGCATTTTTTTTTGTCGTTTTCCCTTTGTTTCAATCGAGATCTCCGCGGCGCAGGGTTCCTCCGTTCCGTGGAAAGGTCTTCCGTAGCTAGTCTTCGCATGACAGGTCCCTATATTTTATCACAATATACAATATGATTCTAAATTTTTAATTTATTTAGTATAATATCTGAATTTTAGCTCAACATATAATGTGATTCCTAAATTTTTAATCCGTTCAATGTGAGCCCTTAATTTTTATTATATATTTAATTTAGCCTCTGAACAGTATGAAAATGTACAATATTATTCTTCTATTAATTCAAGTCCGGAGACAAAATTGATTATTTTTATAAAGTACGGTGACTAAATTGAATATATAACAAAAGTCAATGGATCACATTAAAGTTCAGGGACTCTATTGTACGTTGAGGTAAAGTTCTCGAACCACATTGAATAAATTAAAAGTTCGGGGATCACATTGTACATCGGATTAAAATTCAGGGATTATTTGTGTCGTTTTCCCTTCTTCGTCCAACTTGGGCATTCTACTTTGTTGTACGAAGGCACGCCCGTAAAAAATTTATGCTCGCGTGTCAGATGTTTATCTGCATGCGCGACAGCAAGATTCATCTAACATGCGTGCATACCTGTCTAGATACATGTAGTTGTTCAACATGCAATTTGGTCAAATTTGTGGCCGATCGAGTCTCCGATCAACAATTCGACTAGCACTCACAGATGGAGCATCGAGGCATCTGGATTTTATGGCCCGAATGGACCCTTCGATGTTTTGATCGGTAACTAAAAGGATGATGACAGAGCTTAGAGTTTAGACCGTAGAGTTGACCTATGCATACCAAAACAAGGGGGCTCTTGGGCAAACTTAACTCTCGATTTCGAGATCGGACTTTTTCTTTTTTTGTCTTTTATATTATCTCTCAACTCACTCTCAGACTTTTATCCTGCTTCCTTACAGGGTGTGGGAGTCGAAAACCACATTTAAAACTAATCGTCCCCACTCCTAACTCCCCATCTCTCTCTTCTCAAGTATGAAGGATGGTCACTAGGGCAAACCCCAGTGGTTCGAAATCGGATTTGTCTAGGTCGATTGTATCATATCATCTATGCGAGCTTACAAGAGCTTTTGCATTTTGGTGGCGGTTAGGTCGTCGCTTCCTTTAATTAGATTGATGTGCTTAGGACGAGGGGTTTCAACGAGGTTTTCTCGTGGATTTTTATTTGTTTTGGTCGATATCTCGTGGAATTGATGTAGGGCTGTTAGTCCAAAATTTAAATTGCTCTCGATCAGAATTATCCTGTCAAGAGATTTCTCTATTCTTTTGGGCAAAGTGTGGACACTCACATATTCGTTATTGTCATATATTGTTCCTACCATTTGGTTACGATGAAAGGAGCGACGCCTACCGTTTGCCATGTTCAACCACGATCTTTCGAGAAGCACCTTTTTGATGAAATATTGTATTCTTTTTTTTACCTTCTATTTATTAAGTGGAAAATAATCTTATGCAGATTTGAATTTTTCGTAAAAAAGTTCTTTAAGACAATTTGTCCTCAAAATTTGGGCTCCGTTTTGTTTAGCAGAAAATGAAAAACATTTCCCTAAAAATGATATCGTATCATTTGAAATGATTAATCAATGGGAATCATTTTTATTATCAACAACAATTCATGTTTAAATATTTTTTCGGATGATCGTAATATTTTTCGTTCATTCATTTTTTTTAAGCGACACAGACAATCATTTTTACAAATCATTCTTTTTTCCACAAAATAAATGGAGCCTTAGATAAAAGATAATGTACTTTGAGAATATTTATAAGACATTTATTTTGCGACTCGGACTCGTTTATTATTAAAGTGTATCTACATCTTCATTACCGGTGGTAAGTCGAGAGTTGGTGACTAGATACAGCAAAACATTTCTTATCTCAACAAGTCAACCAATACCTCTACCTCTGTCAATACCACAAAAAATTTCAAGCTATTATATTTTACCTTAATTTAATTTTCAAGTTACAAAAAATAACAAATTAGTACACCCATATCGATTTTTGTGAAACGAAAATCAATTTAGGGTAAACGTGACACGATTGTCCTAGTTTGAGTATTTTGGTTACACGAAAATTAATTTGGGGATAAATATAGTATGAGTGTGCCGGTTTGAGATTTTCGGTAATATTAATTCAAAAGAAAAATTTTTAAAAAATTACCCAGCATAACGATCCGGCCCATTTCCAGTTAAATGTGACGTAAGAATGTCCCGCGTGCCTTAAAGCTGAAGAAAGCAGAAGGCCTTTGTAACTGTGGGAAACGCCTGATGCATCGAAATTGCAAGGAAGCATTTGGTAACCATTCTATTCCTGGAAACAATTTCTGCTTAGAAATAATTTTTTTTATTCCATTCCCGAAAACAATTTCTAAGTATTTGAAAACGTTTGGTAACTGTCCAAAATTCCTATTCCTGGAATAGAAAAAAATAAAAATGCGTTTGGTAACTACACAAAATCTCTTTTTATTAATAATATTTCAATAATATTTTGAATTTTTTTTATATTTCTTTTTTTTTTCCTTTTTTTCTTCTTCTCCATCCTTGGCCCATGGCCAAGTTGCTGGCAAACGGCCACAGGCCAGGGCCAGTGAGGGCAAGGGTCTAGCCCTCACCAGATCCGATGAGGGCGAGGGTATAGGCCAGGAAAGAAGATGAAGAAGAAAAAAAGAATTCTTTTCCATTTTTTATTCTAGATTCTGTTCCAAAACTAATTCTGAAAATAAATTTATTCTCAGAAACAAAAAATTTACTAAACGAATTTTTGTTATTTTTTTGTTCCCAGGATCAAAAGAATAGAATCATGCACAGCTTGGCCAGTTACCAAACACGGTCCAAAAGTCATTCTTGATCGTTCGTGATTGGCCTCGTTTTGACCGGAACACATCGTTCCAATGTGGGCGAACATCATCAGACAAAAACATAGTTTGTCATCACTACGGTACAGTGCTCGAGGAGAAAACCAATCATGTTTGACAACATATCAGATGATGCAACCCACATGTTGTGTCTCCATATCTGATAGAACTTACCATTTATCGGTGGAAGCCATTACATTCGATCGTCCAAAATGCATTTTAGCCTTCGTAATAATAATTCCCTTTTATCTTTGGGAAAAGTTAGATGCGTAAGATGCAGTCTCGCTTAGCATATTGACTTGTTTCATGCCCGGCACGCGAAATATTGTCGAGCACATACTGTGCGATGCATGAATTTGTATGTATAGCGATTCATCTACTGAGGGATGAACGTCTATTATAAGCGTGTTTTCTTGTCTTTTTATAAATTATGGAAACTGGTTGCTTGAAATTAAAGGAAAATTACAAATGGCTTCAACTAGTAATTGGAAAAAAAATCTAATGGATTACAACCTGACTTGAATCTGCCGATACTCCTTTTGCTTAAGAGCTTCATTTTTTTAAGAGAAAAGCACACCGATTATCACGGATTTAACATATAATTTGGGTAATTTTACTTCCCAAATGCATGCTGCTATTACCGGGCCCATGCCCCTGCTCATTTATCTCCTGCCATTTTGCAGTCCTCACCTGTGCTAATCTCCCTATTTGATCAAGCATCTTACTTTACACCTCACGTTAAGTGCCTAGATGCCATTTGCTAAATGATTAATCAAGAAAAATAAACAAGGTCAATACGATCGGGAGTCGCAGTCTTGAACAAAAATCCTCGCAGCAAATTAGGAAAAGAGACAACATGGGCCCAAAAGGAGCGAGCAAAAACACAATAACAGGCCCATTGTCGGAAAGATGTGGCACATGGGCCTTGAAATTGGGCCTTCGGAGAATTCTATCATGTAGGTAAGACGACGGCTGAGGGTATGGAAAATTTCATGGGAAGCCCCCACATCCGTCACGGTCGAAACCTGGCAGTTTAGATTAAACGAATTCATAAGGGCGGCAATAATTCGTGAACACACACAGAATCACACTATGGATTAATTATTTCCGAGTATTCCCAAACTCGCAACCATAATTTGCATAACTTTATCGTCACATGATCTATTTCATCGAACTGTCATAGAAAACAAATCGAGGACGATTATATATAAGCAAAATGAGCTGCTGCTCTCATGGCAACCATCCTGGCATGTAACTACTTGAGCTTGGACCTGCTGTGACTACGGATGCAGAAGGATCCTGTGGGTATCTGCAGCCACAAATTTCAACTTAGTTAGTGGCAAAATAAAAACTTTGATATTTGAGCAGTGACATGTAAAGAGAGCCATATCAATTCCGCATAAAGCCAAGCCCAGATAGAGAAGAAAAAAATATAGTTGAGGTATTGCTGTGTACTCAATGCCACATGATGTATGTGGAGAGGTCATAAAGAGAAGATTAACATTGAGGGTATTACTGATACAAAGAGGAGAGAGAGAGAGAGAGAGAGAGAGAGAGAGAGAGAGAGAGAGAGAGAGAGAGAGAGAGAGAGCCTTACCCAATTTGCAAGGTGGGTTCACAGTCTAAGGGATGAAAGAAGGCATCACCATGCCCATGATGTGGTGGAGCCAAGTGCCGACCGCCATAAACCATTTCCTCCGCAGCGCCTGGGTTCATTTGCAGTGCAGTTGCTTGGTACCCTTCCATTAGCTGCACGAACCAAATGCATCAGCTCGTGATCACCGACTCATACACTAACGCTTATTTTCTTCCTTTCAACCACATTTAAATTCGCACGTTGCTTTTAGCTACTGCTGAGCTCTCCTCAAGATGAATCTTGTGCAACATGGTAAATGTGACCAGTCTTGCAATGTTATATATATAATGTATGTAGCACACAAGCAATTGCGTTCAGCGAAGAAAGATGGAGACTAATGATGAGAACAAAGAGCTAGATACTAATCAAAGGATCATGGCCATATAGAGTTTTTTTCTTGTCAAATCTTTCGGCTACTAAGAGAGTTATGCTAAACTATTCTTAGCATGTCTATCATTCTCACCCGCTGCTTCAAGGTCCGGTTTGCTTCATTGAGGTGCTGCTCCTGAAGATGTATGAAGCTCCAATTGTAACTATCTGAAGGCTAGAAAATAAACTGAAGAGTCAATCTTATCATACCTTGCGTTGAAGATCAGTGAGCTGGTCCAGCATATACTGTGTCTGGTAAAACCAAAGGACAAGGTCACTCAGAAAATGTATCCATCACAACTTTTATTGTAGCACTAAACTGCATAATAGATGGGCTATCAGGCCTTATTATCGTCTGTCCACATAATAGCAAACTTGGACAAATGCCTCAAGATTGAAGCATGCACACATCCTTGGACAAGAGTATTGAATCATGCCCAATTGCCTCAACCTTAAGAGATAGAATGTCCACTTGAAAAGCCACGAGTTCTTTCTATTAATGGCTGGTTTTTATTTGGAGATGCCTAAACTCTTTGTTATAAAATGCAGACTCTTGTTAATCAAGAAACTTTGAATAGATTAGAAAACACAAAGCGCTGTATATATAGGATAAGAGAAACTGTTTAATGCGTACCCGGGTGGAACGAATCTGCTTCAAGGATGATTCGAGCTGCCTCTCCAGAGACTCCAATTCTTTGCTGCTCAGAGGGCCTAATTCTTCCCCAAGAAGATTCCTAGCAGGGGGACAAAAAAAAAAAAGACAATGCACAATCAATAATTAGCAAATTCTATGTGCGTTTATGAGTGTGTACATTACTGATATTGGAAAATGACCCGTGATAATATACCTTTGGGTTCGCTGTAGGGCTTCATAGCGTGCTTTAAGTTTCAGGTATTCCTGCTGACTGCTTAACTCCTAATTAATTGCATTTCAAGCAAAGAAACTTGGATTATAGCTCAAAAGGCAATCATACAAAAAAGCACACGCTGAATATCCTCACTAGTAAGACGGTACTTTGTGCACAAGTTTGCTTCAATTGAAATAAAACTATGTCCTGCACGTAGCAACTCTTTCAAGTGACATTTCGCATTTGATAAAAATCCAACACGAACACCTGGAAAAAGGTACTTAGTTGCATTGGTGGGGTTTATGCAGTTTCCTTCAGATTCTTCCATGCAAAATGAGTGCTATAAATCTCTCTTTCACAAGCATCACTAATGTAGAGTATGAGAAATGAACAAGAATGCATAACGAGGAAACCAAAAAAGAAGGGTCTAAGCATACTTAGTTTTCAGAGCTTGGCCAACCAGAAAAAAAGAAGACTACCAACTTATGAGGCACTAACAAAAAACAACAAAAGGGACCAGCATCACGTTGCACCACTTTGACTTAGATATCAAACGACACTCTAACTTGTTCACTAGATTTTGCCAGTAGATATGTCAAACAGCAAAATTGAATGTAAATACCGTACTGCATTCACCTATATTACTTCCTTTCTCTTTCTTTTTCCATTTTCAGGGAGGGGTTTCATGGATATACGTAATTCAGTTAGATTGGAAAGTCTCAGGAGCTTAGGGATAACACAAGAAGTTGAGCTGGAGCTTTTATAAAATGCCCTTTCTTCCTCATTAGTCAATCGGAAACTATATGTGGCATCACAATCCAAAGCGCTAAACTTGCAGGGTTCCATATTCATATGCATAGCCAATAGCAATGGTAAAAAGTTTAAAAGGATGCTAAAAAGCTTAGCAAACTAAGAGGAATATAAAAAAATGCTACACATGTACTAAATGGGTTTACTATAATTTGTTTACTATCACTAATGGATGGAGCTCGGCAATTCAATCAAATAACCCTACCGGCTACTTCGTTTTGGAACCCATGTTTTGTGGAACTGATCAAACTTAGTCACATGTACATAATGCTGCATAATTTACCGAGAAATTTGTTTTTGTTTTCAATACCCAAGAATTGCTGGAACGAGAAAAACAATATCCTAAAGATGGGATCATGGTGGTCATTACCAGTTGTGCTTCACGGGTAGAGATACTAGGTTCTGGTGCTCCGTAGTTGCATTTCTGATACCTCTCCAAGGTTTTGAGCATGCTGCTTTTCATATGAAGATCAATGAATGAGGAGCAGAAAGTGCAACTACAACTTAGATTGACAAAAAGGTAAAGAACTTATATTGCATACATGCAATCAAAAGCCTCCATTGGAAATTAGGATGGCACGAAATCCTCCTCACGGAATCGAACAATAATTTGAATAATTTTGTACCTTGCAAGGCCATGTTTTCATGTGTAGTCACAAGAAGTTAACACTAGGTTGCCTGAAGACGATTGATTGCTTCGCAGTGAGTACTTTATTGGGGGTGTGGACTCATGGTGCAAGAAAAGAGATCTATTTCAGCTATTGAGAAATTCTATGACAGCTTCCCTATCTTCAAGATATATGAGAATGCGCATACTAGATCATGTGTTAAACTCCAGTACTATATGCATGCCTACCCCTTAATTAACTTGTACAAAACAACGATTACACACCTAAAACAGAAATGTGAGCGTGTGGAAAATGTGTGCAGTACTAGTGTGAAAGTGGTATACACACTATATAAAAGCAAGCAAAATTCATGGTCTGTCAAGAGAAATATTGTAGGAGATGTGTTCATAGTAGCATATGACTAGAGTACCACAAGATCAAGAAGTTATTTTATCTATCCTCTTCTTATTCATCTTCTCAATTTGTCAGGTACATTTTCTCTTCCCCAATTCTAGACTAAAAAGATAGTGAGAGGATTGTAAACTTACATTCAATCTACACACCAAATCTTAGTACCCACAATGCTTGAGACTATGGAGCTCTCAGTTTCAAATTCTAACAGCCACATAACCCAACCCCAAGAGAAAACTTGCCATACGAAAAAAAGAAATCAACATAGAAGATCGGCAACCAAAACTTAAGTTATAATATGAATACTTAGCCAAGAGTAGTTTATGCAATTATTTAGATATCCTAACACCATATCATTTGTGCTAACATTTTCATTCTTTATTTCCTTGGCAGATAGATTGATACTCCTTTCACAGAATTGTTCTGTCAAGAGAAAGCGAAACCTCTTTTCGAATTTTATATCATCATTTTAAACAACCAGGATATGAACTTGACAATAGCAAGTTCTTAAAACATGCACGCGACATTGTATCATTAGTCAATTTTGCAACAAATACTTTTGTAAAATTGAGGATATTCTTGACTTATTAATACGTAAATTCATCCTTGTTTCACTATCACGTGATTGAAAAAATTTCAAAGAGATATTTTATCCATCACGATTGTATCATTGTACAGCCTTGCTAAAAGTAGAGCTCGGTAAATAAATTTGAAACAGAAAAATTCAGGCTTGTCATTTTTCAATATATGACATGCACCATGTGACTTTTTATCTCTCATTTTTCAACAAGGTCTCGATCAGAACTTAGCTTGTCAAATCCAAATCCTTGTCAGGGTACAATGATCAGTATCGTGCGCCATTTTTCCTATCTGAACTAGCGAAAGCCATCTTTTCAAAAGAGCAAAAGTACAAGATGTATATGATATGCCCCTGCAAATCGACCGATTGATTTGCATTGACTAATTTGCAGGAGGAAAGTATAAAATCTGGAGGTTAATACACGATGCTCCATCAAGTGGTTCCTCAGAAATGGTCAGATTAACCATTGATTTTCAGAGGAACTTCTTTATTGTTAGAGAGAGAGAGAGAGAGAGAGAGAGAGAGAGAGAGAGAGAGAGATCTGAAGACTGAAGGAAACCCTAGACCTCACGCCAACTTTGGGAAGATGATAAAACCCTAACAAAAGAGTTCATTTTTTTTTTTGGTAAAGTAAACAAAAGAGTTCATTATACCTGCCTGATTGCAAGAAACAAAACATGGGAGAGAGAGAGAGAGAGAGAGACAGAGAGAGAGGGGAAAATTGTTTGATCTGGGTAACCCAGTTCTTCTCCTACGAATACAAGAACTGAAGTTCCTTAATTTCCGTGTTTTACAGGCAACAATGAAAATTGACATGTCTCGCTTCATCGGAGAATGAATACAACTCTCAAATTGAGAGCTCGAAAAGAGAGAGTGCTAATGGAAGGATTATGGTCAAATGAAACTTAACATGAAGGGAATCAACAGGAGGTACTTGAATAGAGAGAGAGAGAGAGAGAGAGAGAGAGAGAGAGAGAGAGAGAGCGAAAGGGTAGGCGAGAAAAGCAATCCCCGTATGCTAAAACATCAGAGCAGACCAACGTTTTCAGTCAGCTAGGCTTGATCAGCATCTGGTTGCTCGGATCGGACCATGTTGACACAGGAAAAAACTTCGAGAGACATGGAAGTTGCAGACATTGGCAACCGAGGTGGTAAAACAGCACAGTAAATGGAAGAGAAAAAACAAGACTGGGAGACAAAGAAAAACAAAAGGGAAAAAATAAAAAGAGAGGAGAGATAAACACGGCGCGTTCGTATTTTGCTCCTTTTCATGGTTTTCCAGTTGCAGATCTAACAACACAGCAACACCCAACCTGCTAAAAACGCCAAGACATTCACGAAAACGGCAAGGCTCGGGCCTGAGCACCAAGAAAGGTCGACTTTTACCTTCTCCCAAAACCCCTCGACCGAAGAACAGAAACCAAACACGACGGGCAACAGCCTTAGTTTTCTCGATGGGTTTTTCCCCCCAGAAAAGTGACGCCGGTTTGATCAAAACACGTCAAGAACGAAAGGCGGAGTCGAGTTTCGTTTTGGTTTCTTTTTTTTTCTTTCTATCTTTTCGGGTGGGGTGGGGGGTTATACCTTGAGCTACTGCAAAACTCGTACAGCTTTCCCCTATGGGAGAAGACGATGAGAGCAACCTCGGCGTCGCAAAGCACGGAGAGCTCGTAGGCTTTCTTGAGGAGCCCATTCCTCCTCTTCGCGAACGTCACTTGCCTGTTGATCTTGTTCTCGATCCTCTTCAGCTCCACCCTCCCTCTCCCCATCCTCTCTCTACACCCTCCCTCTCTCTCTCGCTCTAAGCACAGGGAGAAAGAAGAAGAACGAAAAAAGATGCAACCCCACGATCGTTCTCTTGTTAAAAATGGAACCCCCTCTCGGTTTTCCAACCTCTCCCTGCCTCCTACCCACTTATATACACACAACCTAAACCGAAAAAGTTCTCTGACCGAATGAAATACTTTCGCCCATATGAAACATTATTCGCATTCGATGACGATCGAAGATGTCGATGTGCATACCTACTTTAATAATTCGAGTTTTCGAAGTAAACGATTCTGAATTTGTAAGCTCATTTTGAGTATTTGAATCTTGGTCGTAAGAAGAAAATCCATCCCTTAACTCATTTGGTCAAATTTTCATCGTCCTTCTCTTTGGGTGTAAGTTGAGGTATGCAAAAAAAGTTATACGTACGATGGCCGTACGGGCAACCGGGGTTCTTGGTTCCTTGGGGTGGCTCTTCTTGATCGGACGGTGGAGAAGACGGGGCGGGTTGCGTGGATGCGCGCGCGTGTGGACGATGGTCTATCGTCGGACACGAGACGAAAGGTCCAAACAGCGAAAGGCAAGGAAGAAAGCAAAGATGAATGGGGGAAAGGTACAAAGCACGTGCCACGTGTCGAGTGGCGAAGTGGGAAGAGACCCCTATCTCGCTGAAGCCATTATTTTTCGGGTCGGAGGGGAAATCACATGACCGAAGATGAATTCGAGTCGTCGTGTCACGTGTTCCAATCGAATTAAAATAAGAAAGGCAAAAAAAATAAGAAAAACCAAAGTGTGTTTTCGATTCGATGGGCACAAGATTTTCGGCAATGTCCAAAGTGTGTTTCATGTTGTGACCCTTTGTGGAGCCAGAGCGAATGGTACTTCCCGATGATTACATGCACGATGCGTAAGAGCCTTTCAATTTCGTCTTAAGAATCCAAAGAAGTTGCTCTCGACAGTTTTCGTGCACCGTTCACTCACTTTTCTCCACCGTGAAAGAACCACCCTCTTTTGCTTGGCAAAGGCACGTAGCGCGTGCTCAACACTCGTGGCGTCATAGAGATAATCACGTAAATAGTCCATGGACTTTGCTCAATGTGCAATATGATCCTTGAATTTTTAATTTATTCAGTATGGTCTTTGAATTTTAACTCAATGTGCAATGTGGTCCATGAACTCTGAATTTGTTTAATGTGATCCATGAACTACTGTTATATGTTCAAACTAATCTTTGAATTATATGAAAGTGTTCGATGTTATTTTTGAACTCAAATTAACGTAATAACAACATTGAATATTTTCATATAATCTAGTAGCTAGTTTGAATATGTACTAAAAGTTCATGGACCATATTAAACGAATTAAAAGTTTATGGATCACATTGAACATTTGCATATGGTCTAGGGACTAGTTTAAGCACGTACCAAAAGTTCATGAACTATATTGGGCAAATTAAAAAATTCATGGATCACATTGCGCATTAAATCAAAGTTCAGGGACTATTTATGTCATTCTCCCTATTAGTTAATTCATCTGCCATTATTCGGTAATACGTAGAGACGTATACAACCTTCTGTATCATACTCGAGCATTCTAATGCGGTGCAACATGAGAGTAGGATCGCAAAGGTTCAAATGGCGTGTCCATTTTTATTATGTTTTGTAGGTTCATGAAGAAGCCCGGAGGCACGAGCTAGGACCTAGGGCGAATTGGGGGATCAGAAGAGACCGACCTCGCCACATAACAATATCGTGACCTAATTATAGGGAAAGTTATCGAAGTAACCTATATTGCCATTAGGAGAACTCTTGGGAAATATGATAAGCCATTCGATTTATACTTTAATGATTCATTCGCTCCTCAAAGAAAACATCCAATGTTTATTCTTTCAGACGGTCTTCGTTTTCTGTTTCTTTTTAGCTTCACCAGACAAGACATGCACAGATGATGTGTGCAGAGATGCAAATGACGGGCAACGCTTGTATGTTCTTGTCATCCGCGGACGACAATTGAAACGTAAATAAGAGACAAAGAACGAAAAAACCAAAGTAACATACTTAAACAACGAAAAAGTACAGTCTCATAATTTCGAGGTGAGGTAGCAAGAGGTCGATCCGTGACGTAGCCTTCGTAATTCACCTCGCCGTATGAATGCTCTCCAAGACGTCAACTTCACACCGACGATGCCTTCACGTCGGTTTTTTCGGGTGACGAGGCCGAATTTTTGGACCAAAGACGACACGCCTTTTGGTTTAAGTCCTGGTGACAAAGACGGAAACTCGACGGACGTGAGCAGGAACCGACGAGAGCTAGCATGTGGCCGCGGCGAGTGAATTCCGCTTTCGTTTCGGTCCTGGAATAATTGCACCCCGAGCGGACGAGTGTCGGGTCCCCGATTGGCTGCCCGCGGCACGCTCGCCGGATCGCCTTCTCCACACGTACACGCGCGCGGGGGGAGATTTCCCGAGGTGCGTAGAAAGAAAGGAAGAAAAAGGAAAAGGAAGAGAAAGCAGCCGGGCATAAAATTACCGAGGGGGAGGATGTCCATGGAGAACAGCGACCAACACAACGTTCGGTGGGGGACCGATTAGGGCAAACATCGGACGCGCCGAGACAAAATCGACACATGGGGGTTTTGAGTCGTCGCGGAGCAGCGCGGGGGGGTGTGGTCCAGAGCTTGTGACAGGGACGTTGGGCAAGTGGGTTGGGGGGAGAAATTATTGACAGGGGCAAACGATTTTAATTACGGTATGAAACTAATGTCGGATTCGTGACCCTTTTGAAACGGTGTACTGAAGCCGATCCCGAATTTTTGTTTTCTTATTACAGTGGTGAAGGGAATCGGGACAAAAAGAAGTCTTCCGAATATGGCTTGACATATCGAAAGGGGGAAGAGGGTAGCCGGGATTTCATATCCGGTAAAACAAATCTCGCGAAATGATTGATGAGGTGGATACGTATGTGTAATATCCATATATATATGGATATTATACATACGTATCCACCCCTGCTCGCTATGGGGTATTTGCCGAGCTCCCCCGCCGAAATTTTCTTGATGTTCGTGCTTAAATCCCGCGAGGAAATTCCGGAAAACCACATCCGAAGTTTGAAGGGGTCCGTGGAGAGAAGTCGAGATCTAAAACGGATCCCACGAGATTACAGAGGGGAGGGGAGGGGACCAGAGGGTGACGAGGAAGCGAGGGGTGGGGGGATGAGAGATGAATGTTGCTGTTGGTGCACTGCATATGCATTCAATGGTGGACGATGATGAAGTGTTTCTGAGGCGGGGCAGGGCCCCGCCCACTTACCACCGCCAGTAGCTGTAGCTGTAAGTGGGTCAGAGGGAGGTGCAGTTTCCGGACAGGCAACGTCAGCATCGCCTGATGTAACACGCGGGCCATTTTCCATTTCGGGCAAACTCCTCTTTAAGGAAGTCTTTTCGTTCCTCCGCCTCGGAGCGAGAGAAGAGATAAGGAGATAAAAGAGAAAAAGGAGAGATTTTTTGCCCTCGCTCCCACTCAATTGTCCATTTTGTCCAATCCCTTCTGTACTTTTTTCCCACCCCAGAGTCTCTTTTCCCATTCGGTCCTTCGCCCGATGGACAATTCCTTCCTTCTTTCCGAGATCTGAAACTGTTCTTTTTGGGATCGTTCATGCATGAGGGCGATTCGCTTCGCTCCGTCGAAGATAAAATGATGTGCGAGGGTGATTAATAATGCATCCTCGTGTCATTTATCGGGGCCACGCGATTGTTTCGCACGAACGAGCAAACCCACCCACGATCTCGTTATTTGCGGTCCCGAGTGAAAGTTGATTTTGTTCGGAGAAGCAACTTTCCATATCGTGGTTTTGGCTTTTCCTAAAGCCACTTTGTTTAGTAAAATACCTTTCGGGGGAGGGGGGGCGCTAATGTAAGTGCTCCTAGTGGCATCGGTCGGTAAGTATCATTTGTCGCATGAAAATTTGGTACCGATCGATGAAAGTATATCGGAAGAACGGTCTTCCAATAACAAAACAAGTCGGGCTTTTTGCTTTCGGAAGACCTAGTGCGCTATCGACATCGATCTGAAGTTTCAAACAAATGGCTAGCACATAATGATTACTAAATTAGAACGTCTATATTGCTCAAGGTCTCATTTATCAATGCTAACATAAAAGAAGGTAAATGGAAAAATAGAGCATACACCGCCGACGTAAAGAAAATATCACACACGTGGTCTCATTTGCCATTGATTTTAAGGATTACAACCACCTCCACTCTCAAATCAAAGGCGTGTGATAGGGGCGAGCATGATTCCAGGGTAGAATCAGGAATTGGATAATCGGACTAGTGGGAATCGGTTCGTACACAGAGTAGGTTCCAGTGTATGCAGGATAGGTTCCATATTTCGAAAATTGGGGAATCGATTATGACAGACGGGCGACTTGGAACAAGTCTTTATGTTTTTCTTATTCTATATTTTCGAACAATCTTACGGGATTTTATGGTGTCCAATGATGAGTATGTAATTTAGAATCACTAGTCTGAATTTCTATTTCCGGTTATATCCATGACTGAGACTTTTACTTTGTCAATGCTTTATACTTTTCGTGGGTCTAAATATGAGTTGTGGTCACTGAATTGTAGCAGCAAATGATGGTAGTTGGAAATGATGATTTGCTGCAATCGTTCAATTAATAATACATATGAAACCTGGATAGAATCTCGAACCCATGATAAGGTAGATTCAGGTTTTAGAATATGCATGGTACGTTCAAGGTTCCAAAAAATTGGGAATCAGTTCCGACGGATAGGTTCCAAGGTCAGTTTAGGTTCTTGAAACTGCTCACCCCTAGCGTATGAGGCATCTTTTGTAAAATTTCCTTTACACTAGCGGGACATGATATAATTACTCGAAATAATTGATAAGTTGATTTGTCAAAAAAAAATGTGACAAGCTCAAATTGAGCATTTAAATAAATGCACATAATAAGATCGATATGCAATATAGCTTCGTATATCAACTTTAGTGAACATCCTTCGTATTTCCAGTGATACTTCTCTTTTTTCGGGAACATATACAGACAAAGTATATGAGGATTAAGGCTCCGTTTGTTTCACGGAATATAAACGATTTACAAAACATTTTCCTAAAACTGATCAATAAACGAACAAAACATATTTTCATCACTTACGAAAATATTTAGATATAAATTGCCGTCGATAATAAAAATATTTTCGATTGACTAATCATCTCATGCCATATAAATGATCATTTTTAGGGAAAAAATGCCCAAGCTGTTCATTTTCAGCGAAATGGACGAAGCCTAAAGCCGTTGTTAATTGATTCTAACGAAAATCTAAATTCGTAATTTGCAGGAGACGTGAGAGATAACCCTAGGCTAGACATATCTCCATGAAGGGGGCCCCACTTGTTCCCTGCTTCCATCCGCATCAGAACACAAACAGGTTGCTCAGGAATCAACCCTTAATCACGTCCTAAATCGCTTATGCAGCAACCTTAATCTGCGGAGCCATTCCTCACCTCTTTCGTCAGCGTGTCCCGCCCGCCCCGCGGAAAGCCGACGCGACAACCACCCTTTTTCCCCCCGTTCTCGACACAATCCTCGTAATTAATCTCGGCCCAAAACGGCTACGCACGATGGATCTGCTGCAGGATTAAGGAGCAAAAGATGGTTGGGTTAGCCACTTCAGGACGAGCACTCGGCATCCCGAGGCGTATGCAAAGGCTTTGGTTGATTTTTTGCCCTGTTCTCATTTGAGGTTAGACAAAACCGTGCTCGAGAAAGCGTGAAGGGAGGATGATTATGGCTAAATTAAGGATGCGCAGATGGATTATCTGTCCGTATGCTTTCCATGTTAAGGAGGCGATGGAGACGAAAAAAGGTGGGCTCGATCGATATTGGGCCTCTCAGGCCCAAATAGAGGGCCCTCTCTCATGCCTATACTTGGCCCCCGTTTTATTAATTTTTCATAGGACTTTCAATTGGGATTCCGAGTTTAGGATTTATGGTCTAGAATTCGGCGCCATGTCTAGGGAGATGTATGAAAGCTGTTAAAAGGGAAGTGCAACGGGGGAAGCACTTCAAGTGCTCTTGGGAGTGCAACGGGTAACATTCAAACTACATTCATTTTTGAGTAAATTTTGCCGGCGATCGCTAAATTTTAGCAATGAAGTCACTGAGTTTTGAATTCAATAGCTCGATGCACGTACTTTCATTTCTCTTATGTGGGAACTCTTTGTGATGAGATGCACGACTTCATTGCATTGCCATCGATTTTCAAAATTTCGGATGGTTCAATTGAGGTGAGCATGGTTTCGGGATAGAATTGAGAACCGGTCTGGTTCCAGGTTCTAAAATATGCAGGATATGTTCCGGGTTCCAAAAATTAGGGAACTGGTTCTGGTGGATAAATTCTAAGTTTTAGGTGGAGCCTAGACTAATCCTAGAACCGCTCAAAAACATGATAATTGCCGTCGGTGACTCTCACACAAAGTTCAAAATGCATCTTTCACTAGGTTTCTTTCTCTCTTTTTTCCCACAAGTATACGAACATATTTGCAGTGATATCAGGGAATGGTCTAAAAAAAAAACAGAGAGAGGGACTGAACAGTGAATTGCCGAATTTCCAATAACGCAAATAATTTCTCAGGTGGCGGGTCAAGTGGTTCTGTCATATATTATTATTTGGCCTAATTTCAAAAAAAAGCACCAATTTTATCATAAATGACAATTCCGGCTTGAAATTTTTTTTTATCTCATAAAAAATCATAAACTTTTACTTAAATCTCAAATTTGACCCGAACAATTTGAAAATTTCACATTACGGAGGCCGGATCTGAGACTCGAGTAAAAAGGTTAATACTTGTTATCTAGCCAAAAAAAAGGTTCGGGCCATAATAGTCATTCTAGGTAAAATTGGTGCTTTTTTATTTTCGAGTTAGCCCTATTTTTACCACGCATTTACGTTCTTTTTTTTTATATATATTTTTTAAATCTCGTGTGTTCATTGAAGTAAATGGCACCAACCCTAGCTAGACCCGGGCCTCCTCTCTATAAATCACCGACCTACCACGTGGGAACTCGATTCTCTCCCGTGTTGCTTTAACAAGCATGCGGGAACCACCGCGAAACAAGAAAATCGAATGCCATTACTAATCGTAATCAAAGCATTCCTCTTTCATTTTCCTTTCTCGATCGTTCCTTACGTAAATGTAAGCTTGGCACGCCCGATTAACGCGAACCGGGAAGCGCATCTCAGATCCCTTCCGGCATCGACCACGCTCTCGACGGGATGGAGGTCCGCGTTCTCGGCACGTCTTGATTCACATCGCACCGTCGCGAGTAATTGACCCTTTTCCCCGATAATTTTCCGGGGTCACAAGGGAACGTATCGGGTTCGATTTCTACTCGCGACGACGCCCGATTGGAATTGCGACATAGGACAGATGGTACGCAAATTCTCTGGAGGCCTACCCTACCAAGGGATTAAGCTTGTGAAAGTCGTTTTCCAATTCATGAATGTTCTTCTGCAAAATATTTAAAGGGTGGGCCTGCAAAGCGTTGGCCGTCCTTATCGAGTTGATACGCACGAATCTCTTTCTGTGCCTGTTAAAGGCCACTATACTATACTTAGATTGATTTCAATGCGACGAGGATTACTTGGTCCACCTCACCGTCTAATCGAATAGAGAATGAAGGATAAGATGATGAGCCTCTCGTTTAAGTACCCAAAAAGTTATAAATTTATTATACCGGTACTAATTCAATCTTAAACATTTCAATTAGATCTAAAAACTTAATCATAAACCCTTTTACATTGATATCAATTCAGTCAATCCGGCCAATTTATATAGGAAATCTCTAACGTGGATACCACATGTCCTACATGGCATGACTGGCGCTGACGTGAACATTTTTACTAATATTTTAATAATATTTGATCTTTTAATTAATTTTTTGAATTTTTTTCCCTTCTTTTTCCTTTAACCTACACCTGGAGACCGGCCACAGGTGAGGGTCATCCTCGTTGGATTTGGCGAGGGCCACCCTCGCCCAGGCCACGAGGGTCGAGCCCTCGTCAATTCGATTAGGGCACGAGGGTCCGGCGAGGGTGATCGTCGTCCGCCCTCGCCTGTGGCCGATCATAGGCCATAACCAAGTACAGGCCACAGGCCAAAGGAAAAATAAGGAAAATAAAAATAGATGAAAAAAGGGAATAAAGGGAAAAATTAACAAATTTTTTTTTAAAAAAACATTAAAATATCATTTAAAATGTCTACAACAGCGCTAGCCATTTGCCATCCGTGTCATGTGAGATAGCCAGTATCCAAGCCATGGCCTTTGCCCAGGCCCAACTGGTCGAGCCCATTTTGGTATCCAAGCCCGCCCAACAAGCGGCCCATGATTTGAGTATTTGGCGGTCAATTGCTACACATTAACGTCACGCTACGCTCAACTATAGATGCTTACTGGTTGCGAGAAAGAATGCGGGGTCTTGACGAATCTTTTCCGCGAAGAAAAGCATTTCCCAGTCAATTGACAACACCGCATCGAGGAAGAACATTCTCCGATCGTCACACGCGGTCGTGTACATTTGTCTTGATTCCAATTATATAGAATGGTAAAGTAGAAATACTCGAAAAGCTTCTGATAAACGATTGGGATCTATCTTTCTTTTGTGATCCAATGACTAATGTCACCAAAGGGTACGGGACTGTCGTCATGCTTCGGGCAGTCGAAAATAAGCATAGATCCTTGAGAAGACGATTGGGAAAAGAAGGTATCGGCAGAATTTTCTAATATATAACGACGAGATTTATAAACTTCGATGTTGGAGGGTCGGAGGACCCCATGATGCCTGAGCAAGAAGCATCTATAAACTCTAGTCGAGCATATTAGGAAAAAGAAAACTTAACATGTAATGATGCAAAAAGTCATGATGAGATCATCGGCTCTTCAGAGCATTTATGGATGATAAGCTTGATCGGAGCCAACACCTTCGGAGCCAACACCTTCGGAGCCAACACCTTCGAGCGATTGGAGGCGCTGTCGGACAATGTAAATGTAGCTCGTGGCCTTCAAGTCCACATTCTCATCGTCGCTGTGATATGAACTCTGTTGTGCATACCCAATAGTCGATCCAAGAACACGATTGGCTTTCGCGACAGAGCCAATCTGAACCGGCGTTGTCGACGGGAGGCTTGACATGCTCTTCCGAGCCATCGAATGGTATTCATACTGGCCTTCTCTGCCGGCAGGCGGGCTCGGCTTCACCTTGCTAGCGCCGCCGTGAGCCGGCTGAAACGACTTGGCCAGTCGGGAGAGCGGCTTGACTAGGTTGTTCTTGAGGAAGCCTCTTCTCTTGTTTGCTGTTTCCATCTTGCTGGGAGGGATTACAAGTGAAAGTGTTTGTCGTTCTTGTATCTGCTCTATGATGGAGAAGCACGTCCCTCGCGCGTATATATACATAAAAGAAAGGGTGGTTAATCAACCAAATGATGGATTAGTAGTAGCGTGAAGGAAATCTAGAGGAAAGAAAAAGAATATTCTTCCTTCATGAAATTATGCAGGAGGCGTGAAATAAAGCATCTGGGGTTTGCATGTAGAGCATATTTATCCCTTTAAAGTTTGTCTCTGTCAAAGCATTGAAACGCGGGGTTATGTGGTGGGTCGGCTATTGATTATTCCTTTCATTCGTACGCGCCAACCGTCGAGTCGATCAGAAGATAAGGTTGGGAACTACCGGCAAAACTCAGGAAGGATCATATATTCCGACAAAAGTGAGGTCTAGGGGATATGTTGAGAATTGGCGGTCAATACAGTGATCTAAACGGAATGTCTGCCTTTTTGATCTGATCAAGAGAAATATTACCGAGAGTCCGGCGGTGGATATCATTTGAATGCGAAACTAGGGTTAGAATTACTTAAGAAGAATGCGAAAGGCTCGGTTAAAATGTTTATGATAGTAGGAGTAATCAGTTTCAAAGTGTTTAGGTTCCAAATCTAGAACTTGGAATCTACACTATCAAGGTCGGTTCTTCGTTTTTAGAACCGGGAACCGATTTTGTTAACCTTGAAATTGGCTCGAAACCGAATTAGCAAGAGTTTTTTTTTTTTTCTAGGAAAATTTCAAATAAGAGCCTCAAGCAGATATATTTTCTTGAAAAATGGTCTAGAGTGAAACTTGTCTCAAATAAGAATCTCAAACTTGCCGGGCAGCAAGCATATGCCTCTTACATGATATTTCCAAGGGCGTTTTTGGTCCCAAAGCTTTTTCTTTTTTCTATTCATCTTCTACTTCTTATTCTTTTCATTTCTCTTTGCAAGCATCTTCTCCGGCGGTTCGTTCCTCCTCTGTTTGCCCTCCGACCGCGGCATCAACCTTATCACATTTGTCTCCTTCCACCAGCAACTCCATTTTCAAATTGCCTCAACCACTGTCCGGTCTCGTCGGCGCCGAGGGTCGAGGATAGGGTTATGTTCCTCGACCAAGTGTTGCTTCTTGTCCGACGTTGCAAGGAATTGGAGTGCGTGAGGCTGAGTTGGACGAAGAGACCACAGTGGCGTTGTGAAAGGGCTTAATTTGAGGCCGCACAGGAAAGAATGCGCCCCCGACTATATTATGGTGAAGCAAAAGTGAGGAGGAAGAAGATGATGAAGCACCGGCTTTGCCACGGCCTGAAAACAAAAGAAGAAGAAGATGAACAAAGGAAAAAAAAAAAAGAAAGAAGATAAATAAATAAATAAAATGTGTTCGCGGACGAAAATGCCCACAATTGTGGTATGGAAAGTAGTATGTGAGAGGGACACGTCTTGTCGGCCAATGAAAATTTGATTGGACGTAGAATTAGGCCTTTATTTGAGACTAGGTAAAGACTTCATGCTTTTATTTGAAATTTTCTCTCTTTTCTTAGTTTTATTTTGTTTTATACATAATAGACACGTGTCAAATATGAATACAATTCTTTTTTACTTTAGGATAATATAACAAACCTATTCAATTTTAATAAATATATATTTTTGAGAAAAAAATAAGTAAAGACATTACTTAAGTTAGAGGTAAATCAGTTCAAAATCGATATAGATCCGTGGTCTAGGATTTTGGATAGAACCAGTTGGTTCTGGGTATAGAATTGGGAACGAACTTGTCGAGGTTGGTTCCTAGATTGTGAAATCGGGAACTGGCCCAAATGCTCACCCTTGAATGATAGTTAGGACAGCAAAACGTTTTCTAAGTGCAATCATCTTAAGGATTTGAGGACGCAGAACCTAAAACATGAGTAGTTTTGGGTTAAAAGTCAGTGCTTTTATTGGATAGACATCAGAACAAAGGTTGGCCCAAGGACCCACAAATTAATATCTTGAACCAAATAATCCCTTTTTAAATGCAATTTATTTCCCTTTTTAAAAAAAAAAATTGCCCTTTTTTTGCTTAGATGCGTTAGCATCAGATTGTTTCATGCCTTTGGAACTGTGTTAAATCAGTATGTGGATTACCACGAATTCTTAAACTTTGGCAATTGATGCTCCGACAATTGCCTACCATGATTCGGTGCGTGCTTCTTCTATCTTTCCATATAAAGCGATTAACGATACGTTTGAGAGCGTTCATCGCTTCATGTTCAGCAATATGGAATTTTGCTGGCATCCTCTCCCCAGCCATGCAAAGCAAAACCTACGGCCTCGGCAACAAGAGATCGAGTTCGCACTTTTGTTATGTCTTTTCTTGACAAAATTGTAATTTTATGTATGAGATGTTGATGTTTTTGGTGATCACTTTCTTAGTTGCTAGGTGCTGTCTAGTAGCTAGATTCTTTTAATTGAAGTCGGGGTGCTGTTTAGGTGGGGTATTCAATTTCAGATCGACTTCAAGGCCAGTACATTAAAACCTAAGATGGCTCAGTGCTATAGTGATCTCTCCCCGAGGTAAATTTTGCAGAAAAGATTTAGACGAAACGGGCCGCGTTTTCCTTTATCCTTCAAAGAAACTTCTTCCCTCCAAGTTTCGTCCGGTGGGTTGTAAGAACGGATATTATAAGTACAGACATTCACCTACGTTTGTATTTATTTGAATCTACATCTAGGCGATATCCATGACTTATGATCTACGAATCGAACATATGATCAGAAGAAATTTTCTCCTGTCAAAGTCGGAGAATAAGTTCAAAAAGAAAAAAAAAAAGGTCGGAGAATAACATAGGTTGAGACGCCGGACGGAATGTTGGCAGCCATTGAATCTGACTAGTAGCGGATAAAAGAGGGAGGCTATAAAGCAAAAGGCCAAAGGCAATTTCCCTTCTTCTTTCATAACTACACCCAATGTCCCAAAAACTGTTCACATGTTCAAGCCTAAGCCTATCTATGCTTGAGCAGCTGTTTGTATCGAATCTTTGATCAATTTGGCTAACTTCTTCGGATTGAATTACCTTTATCTCTATTCGATGAAAATCGTCAAAGAGCATTTTACACACTGCCTGTGGCTAGTCGAGGCAATCACGGGCATGGCCGAAGAGCAAAATGAGCGTGCATGAACAGGCAATCCCTTCTTGAACCCGACTTACCTCGATCCATCCATGTCATCAATTTTCATTTATGAAAAGAATCTATCGATATTTGACAATGATGACAAATCGATAATTCGAGCTACATGGACACGAAAATTTTCGACTTGTCAATTATGATACAAAGAGCCTGAATTTGGATCATTTAGTTCGATTTGGTTGTTGTGTTTAGTTTTGTTTAGTTAGTTATGAAATCGCCAAAATTTGGACTGAGTGGTTTGTCTTGATTTGAAAAGTTGAGCGAGCTAACCCCGCTTCATATGAATAGGGAACACAAATTCCGGTGCTCAAAGTACTTCGTGTTTGTCAACAGAAAAGTGAACGCTCTTTTTTTTTTCTTTCTTTTTACTTAATGTAGAAAGCAGGTAAGTACCTAGCTTTAGCGTTGACCCTCTGCAGAAAGTAGGATATATTTCGTCAAGCCAACGTTCTTTAATTGCAATTTTCGTCAACGTAAAATTCGATTGCTTCAGTTTTAGCCCTTCCTATTCCACAATCCTCAAAGCTTCTCGAGCCTCGCCATCTGAGGACCACCCATGCAAACTAAGCAAGCAAGAGGAATGAGTTGGCTATTTGCTATGCGTGTCTCCTGTTTGACCATATTATGAGAAGGCATTTCGTGCCTCGGCCATGTATCTCAACGCCACGTGCCGATAAAAATGAGTTCAGATGAATGTCGTACCGATAATCTGATCGGCTTGTTACACCGTATTAGCAATGGAGCAGATACCTTTTCTTTTCCCTACAAAGCTGCATAACGTAGAATGCATCCAACTCAGCCTGCGACCGGGTAAGACTTGGGCTCGAGAGTGTCCTGAACTACCTCCCGTGTGCAAGTGCATCCTCCACTTTTGGACTGAATGCATGAATGATGGCAGTGAGTGCGCTCTACCAAATATAGGTAGTGCTTCTGTTTCGTTCCTTTCATCATTCACAGCAATTTCCTGGAAGAAAAATGCACTGGTGCCTTCTCGGGCATGGTAGACTAATTCCAACCCCCACTAACCGCATAGACCAGCAAGTTTGCAATCAAAAGCGCCTCATGGATACTTTTCAACCAATGTTTGACCAAACACCTTGAAAGTACGCTTTCCAATACCATTTCCAGAAAGCAAGGCGAGAAAACGCGCATACTCAATTCGCCGCCCAGGGTCCTAGAACCAAAAGTGACTCAATCCAAGCACACATATATGTCCAATTTAGATACCTCATACATACGAAAGCAGTAGAGAGTACACTGTCCAAGGAGATACTTTCAGATAACAAATGGGAGCGAATAGAACCCCCGGTTTATCGGGGTTCGAATTCTATATACATGAACATTTAGTGTACCTAGTAAAACTTCAAGGTCTGGGAAAAGCACTGCATTTATTATGTCTTTAAGAAACTCCACCGGACTATTCTAGTAAGGGCAAATACTACTCCCAAGAGAAAGAGGGAGTCTGGTGCGGTCCATTTGCAGATAATCCGGTGTGCTCAGATTGGAATAGCCCATGGTAATGGAGTTCCCCATTGCCGGTGCTCTCAGAATCCAAACCAGGACTCGCAGGCTTGCCAAGTCCTAATCTATTATAGCGCAAGTCGGTGGTCAATGATTGAGCAGAGGTGGATGGGACGAGCTGCATCATGTGGCTCAAACCCTTCTCGGAAGTCTCAGCTGGTGGTGATGACAGAAGAGAGAGAGCACGCTCGGAGGCAACAACTCTGTTTAAGCCACTGGAAAAGGATCTAGCATTGTTACCATTACCACCAGTTCCGGTAGCGGAATTGGGGTCGAGGACAGGCTTACATATTGGAGCTCTGAGAAGTGCGGCACCAGTTCCTTGCAAGAAGGGAAATTGAATAGGCCCTTTGCAGTGAGATGAGGTTGATCCGGCGAAGGAGAGATTTCGGTCATTGAAGTTAATGAGTTGAGGCGTGTTGTGAGAAGTGCTGTCATCCTCTACTTTGACAACTCCAGGCCAAGAGCAGCTTGCTAAAGCACTAGCTGGAAACATCTGCGGACCACTGAAAGGTGAAAATCTGGCACCTAGAATAGGTGTGCGCATGCATTAGTTTTAAAATTTATTAAGCCGAGGAATGCGAAAGAAAGATGGACAAAGATCTTGTCTTTTAAAATTGGGATAAAAAGAGAAGTTGTGGACCATGGTTAAGGACTTTGAACCTTGGTGGCTGGGGAGGAACCGGCCAGTGGTCAGGGACAAGGGGTCGGGCTGAGGCTTCCTCCTACGCCTGTTGTGACCATCAAGACGTTTCCTGCAGCTTCGCTTCACATCATCAAACTCCCCTAATGAATGAAACCTGTCCAAAAGAGTTCAACACAGAGGCGGTTTGTTTATTGTAGCGCACACTTCATATACATGGTTATGGCTGTTTTAAGAGAAAGTCAGAAATAGCTCAAGTAAAAGATACATGCACTGATTCAAAAAACAGGCATGATGAATAGCAGAAAGCCCAAAAAAAGGAAGTACCGCGAGAAATGAATACTTTTCTAGGAGACATTGCTTTTACGTAAATAGCTGTTTCCGATGGCAAGTAGCTTTGTGCTCAGAAATCGTTAGCCACTGGAAGACAGTTTCAAGAAGTCGACTCAAAATGCATCACACATTTTGATTTTCTAATTAAATGCTTAATGGCCAACAAACCATTTGTACATCCTGAACAGGTCACCAGTTTGAGCTCAGTTCAAATGTGAAACAAAAGGCATGTCAATGTCTGATTTCTAGGTCAATCATGCCATTCCACTTGAATACTTGATAGTAAAGCTGAAGATGTGATACCAGGGCATGATGAAACTTGTCGAATAATGAAGGAAACAAGAGCAATATAGATGATTGAAAGAGTGATCAATGCAAGTTGAACGGACAAAATTTTCCATTTCACAAGCTAATGCTAAAAGAAAGGCAGTCAATTAACCAAATAGGAATTGAATTGAGTGTTCCTTAGACACTGATTAATCCTCACCTGCTGCACTGCTGGCAGAACCGTTGTTCCTGACCCCTAATGATAACCTTAGGGGTTTTCGAGTGTAGCTCACACACTTTGTGCCGGCGATGATAATCTCTGCACTTACTAAGGTCAGAATCACATCCATCAACCAAGCAAGAAGCAACTTGGCTACCAAAACCAGGAGCTCGGGCCCGCTTTAACGATCCATTTGATGATGAATCCATCAAAGAAGCTCAAAATTGTCCCGCTTCTCCCGAGATTTCTCCTCCAAACTCCCCCAATCCCGAGCTTCAAGTTCACAAGGCAATCCTCCCCTCTGTTATGTAGCTCCACGCGGCATGACCCTAAAACTGAACCAATCCGTTAAAATCCTTCTTTGTCTTCAATTTAGTCCCAACTCCAAGGAGCTGTGAGGTTGTAGTCCATAAAATTTCCTTCTCTGTTTCTACCTTTTTCTTCCCCTTACTTGAACTCTGTCTCATCCTATCATCCACGGATTATGATGTGCTTCAGCCCAAATAACCAGACCAAAAGCTACAAGTCTACTTAACAGTAAAAATTTAGATCCATATTATGCTCACAGAAGAAAGAAGGACAGGGCAAGAGAGTTAAACCGTTTCCATCATATCAGTAAGTAAGATGTTAAAATTTGCTTTTCACACATCAGATGTGTACTGCGACATATGTTACTTGTAAACTATTATGTGTATACAAAACATAACGTTTTCCGCCAGATGCAGGCAAAACTGTTGAGTCTGTGGAGTTTAAAGATTCAAAACTGTCTTTACCAGATGCATCCATGCTCAAGAAATTTTACACCAAAGAAAAAAGTTCCAGAAGGAGAGAGAGTGGTCTACTCAAGAATCTACACTTCTCATCTCCTAGAACATAAAATCTTGATTCATCAAACATGATTATTTAAGATAGACACAATGGGGGCATGTCACGCGTGGACAGTTTTCTAATCATATCAAAATCACTGGCTCCAGCAAAAGGTTAACTTTACACAATTCACAATGATTTGCAGCACACTAAGTCCAATATCGACAATAACCGTGCTGCTACAGAATTCAAGATCAATTTCGAAATCAGACTTCCGTGCATTCTCTTCAAAAGATTAAATTTAACACAAACATAGAAAGGTACGCTATACCCAATTGTGCACTGACATGTTGAATTGCAGTACAGACCCATTTAAAAAAAATCATAAGACGGCTATGCATCAAAAGAAAAATAAAAACGACAAGTAAACTTCACAAATAAAGCTCCAGAAAAGGTGGAATCCCGGGCACCTGAGAAATCCCAAGAATCAAGGCCCCAAGAACTGCAGAGACATCTTGGTCACTTGCGACCTGCCTAACAGCAGGAAAAACCTCAAAAGTCAGAGACTGCGAGTTGAGGACCAATTAAGCAGTAAATTCAGAGGCTGACATACATGAGGATGGGAACGATAAAAAAAAAGTGCGAAAAATTGAAAGAAGAAGATGACCTTCATTTCACAGCCACGAGTGCTTCCAAACCCAACAACCGTTTGCACTATGAGGCACCAGAGAGAGAGAGACCGGTTTCTATAGTGGAAATTATTGAGAGGCGCAACAGAGAAATGGATAATGTGTCCAAATTTGGGTGAGACAGTGGGGGTGAGTGTGTGTCAGCCTCAGAGAGACAGAGGAAATCGGAACGAAAGGGTCAAGAAGCAAGCGAGGGTCGCGAGCCTCCTCTTCCTTTTTGATCTGGTAGCCTCACCTCCCAAGCATAGAAGAAAGAGGAAGTATGCAAAAACAATTCAAGGAGAGAGAGAGACAGAGACAGAGACAGAGAGATGAAATAATAATAACAAGAGCCCGAGAACGAGTGGCAGGGAAAGGGACAGGGTGTAGTTACTTTCAACTTTTCAAGTATTGTGTTCGAGGGCATGATAAAAGTACACACAGAGAGAGAAAGAGGGAGATAACAATGGGGTTCTTTTGTGTTGTTTCACAAAAGTACACAGAGAGGAAGAGAGAGAGAGAGAGAGAGAGAGAAAGGAGACCACGATGGAGTTCTCTTGTGTCGTTTCCCGTTCCCTCCATCCTCCTTCCTCGCTGGGCTCCATCACGAGGGAGATCGATAGAGAGAGTTCCCTGGTGTTGCTGTCCGACTTCTTCTTCTTCTTCTTCTTTCTTTAATAAAAAAAAATTCCCTCCCTTCATATTAAACTTCCTCTCCTTTCAGTCAACTTGACGAAGATGAAGTCCACAGGAATTTAAACCTGCTCAAAACGAAGCATGGTCCGTCGGTCCTCTCCACTCCAGTCTTGATGAATGGGGGTAAAAGCAAAACCCGTTTAGGACTATGCCCTGAATTTCTTATTCCCTAGTTGGAGAAGTAGCCAATTAGCCATAGGCAGTCAGGTTTTGGAGTGTTTATTCTAGAGGGGAAGGAAGTGGTCATATCGACTTAAGGCACGGACGGACGGCACCTAATGCACATACAACCCTCTTTTCCTCATTGTCTTTTTGGTTAAACCTCTTTTCTCGCGTTAACTATAAGAAAAAAAATCCAATCCTTCGAAATTGCGACGACAATTCTTTGAATAATATATGCTTCAATGTTATGAAGCCCCCTTTATTTTTTTTCAAGTTTTCGTTTCTGGCAAAAATGCGCCTTGAACTTTCTTGCCAAAATGCAAAAAAAAACAAAGCATGTTCTGGTTTTACAAACTATAACAATAGATAACCTTACATATCCCCTCGTGTGCATTTTGAACAAGCCCAAGATGCTCTGGAACCAATTAGAGTCCAATTCTTTAAGAAAAATTAGAAGAAGTTGAACGTGAAAGTCATTCTGAGTAAGATAATTCTCCATTTCTCACGCTCATCCTAACTTTGAAGTGGACGTTTCTACTTGAAAAGGACAAAAAACAAGAAATGAACTTGACCCCAGAGGAACAACTGTGTCGGTCGAAGTACTATGGACAATAAATACGCCTTGAATTTTTTCATCAAACTGACCAAGCATCGATGTTTTTTACTGGCCAAAGAAAAGCTGCCATATGTAAATGTTTTTTTTTAAACAGTTATTTCGACAAGAAACGTGTATATCAACGATACCCTCCTCGTAAAAGTACTTCCCTTTCCCAAAATACCGTGCGACGCCCCGTCTTAAATGACACCAACTTTCGACCCAAAAAAAAATGAGACCAACCAACTCACAACCCTTCCTCCATGTTAAGGATAACAATGCATGACCCGTTTAAAATCAAATTATTTTGAATTAGTCCATTCTTATCTCATGTAATTGCTGTAACAATTAGAAGAAAAACTCTATAAATACAAACGCTATCCGACAAAGCCTGGCCAGTGGGTATCAAAAAGTAGTTAAGGATATGTGGATGGCGTTGGAGGACATCGAGGTTTCAAACTCCTCCTAGGATTCAAGGAGACGGGAGTGTGGGTCTGAATCAGACCTGTCTGATAATATGTGCCCCACAAAAGATTAGCCTGTGCTCAATTGCCAACCTTTCGCTTTTTTGGATTGAGTGTGTGCAAGAACACCGCTTCAAAGCCAATTTACCAGGATCATAAAGCCACATCTAATTTCTGTTCACAGGAAAATCCGTCGTGAAAACGACCGCACAAGAGCTTTCCCATGGAATAACACCATCGATTTTCTCTAGCCAACCAACATTTTCCATCTCGCAAGTCTTTATCGGTCAAATTGTACTATTCATATCTCAAAGTGAAATTCGAATTCATATTAAATGACTTAACTTTTCGTACCGGAGCTTTGCTTCGCTTTTCGCATTTTAAGCATCTAACAACTTTAGCTATGAACTTCACACGGGCTCTGGGGAGAGGTAAAGTATAATGCATAGTGAAAAATTGAAACGAGCATGAGAGAAAAAAAAATCCCTGTCAATCATATCTCCAACCTTTTTGATGGGGTCACGCCATAAAGGGGAAAAGAGAGAAGACTCGCAGAATATAAACTCCAGGCACACAGTGCAAAGAAGTGGCAATTGCATGGCCACTATGAGCAGCATAGTGGAGGTGTGTCGTGGAGGATGATGCATCATCAGCATAGTGGAGGTGTGTCGCGGGAGGGGAGGGGGTGGGGTGGGGGTAGGGGGGGACGGAGAGACGGCACAAAACGTTCATTCTCAAACTTTCATTACAAGAGCACGAGCAACCAAAAATCATTTTCGAGAGACGTAACCATCATTTCCCATCTTAAGCAAAGAGGTTTGCCTTCTAGGTTTGGCCGTCTCCCAAACTTGTTAGTTTCGGATTTGTCTCCTCTTTAGTTTTAGTATAGTAGGTGGGGGCGGCTTCGAACTTCATTGCGGTAGGACAGAGCCATAAATTCCCAAACCCCACGAGAAAGAGAAACAATACTTTGGTATGACGGGAGATAATGATAGCGCTAGCAAATATAACCAGTTGAATAAGAATCCGAGGAACTACGGGTGTCGAAACGCATACAATGAACTCAAATTTCAACTGTGAGCTCTGGACAGGATTATGCGGCCACCTAATCTCAGATTAAAATAAGCCGAGCAAAGCATTATTGGGGAACTGCAGCCACGTATCTTGGGACATCACCATGGGGGATGCAAATTGCATTAGCCAACAAAAATGGAAACTTGGGTAATGGTCCAGCGAGGCATAGCTTTTGCAGACTCCTGGGTACTGCTTTTGATCTCAGTAGACTAGGCTTTTATTAATTCGAGCGATTAAATAAGGTAAGGTAAAGGAGGAGGAAGGAGGGGGTTGAGCATTCGAGCACCAAGTCAGTCCCCTCCAACTAAAGAGCAGTTGGATGTCACTTCACGTTTACGCCTTCACTAGAGAATCATGTAATTTTTTTGTGACTTGTCTATCCTGGGAAATGCACGGGCATGCGCCATGATCCTGACATCGTTTTTCATGGAAATGAGGGCATTTTACAAACGGTGCGTGCTGCAAAATTCTGAACATTGGTCCTGAAAAATGGGTCAACGAAACGGAAAAGGGCAAAAACATTGACACCAACGGAGACTAATGATGCAATATCGCCTCCAATTGCACTAGACAACTTGGTATCAAAGCTAATGTTAAATGGGTTCTGTCACTAAGGCATTGTCTTTCCTCCTTGCTAACTCCTTTTGCAAAAGTAGACGACTAGGTCGCCGTGGACACGCAACTAGTCTCTCCAGAGCTCACGTTATCCCATCATATAGTGACTGAATCACCATTCACTCCTATCACCATACATTAAATAAATTTATAATAACATTAGAGGTACTAAAGTTGATTAACGCAAGTTTGGTCATTTTTCATTGAGTGCCTAAAAGCAATTAGTGATTTCACTTCCAACCTGTTTCATTACTTTATAAGTCAACTTAATATATCAATCTCGACGTTCTTAGCATTTTTGAATTAGCAACACATAAATAAAGATTTCAAAACTTAAAAATTGTTTCACTTCATGAGGCATAAGGTCGACCTCACCATCCTGTCTACATTCTTTGAGATAAGTTTCCTAGAGCTACTACGTGGTCTCTTTGCCCGACAGATTCCTTGTCTTTGCTTTCTGGTGCCTCTTTGCTATTCAAAATATAAACAGGAAAACAACGTTCCGGTTTTATTATTAGTCTGGCATAGAGGGGCACCTAGTTTTGGAGGCACTTATATGACGTTCTATAGAGGTAATGACCAAACTATATAGTTAAACCACAACTTCACTCACGTACCAAATCTATTAGCGAAATAACTCAAAAATCAATCACGCGATGTTCCCACACTTCACTAAAATAGTCAAGTGACCCATTTCATCAAACAGCTCATGCTTATTTGGAAGTTCTGAAATTCGAAACAACTCCGCATCAGATCTAATCTTTTACTTATATTGGCAAAGTCCATTTCGTGACAGACCTCCAAATTTGGGGGTCGTCAATCTAATTTGCCATTTTTATTGGGTAGAGTTCATTTCCAAGACATGTAACTCCAAATCTTCGGCGTTGCCGTTCGAGGCTTTCCCGTAAATAATTCACACTTCTTTTTTTTTTTTACTGACCGTAAAATAATTTATATATGGGGGGAGGTTTCGCGGGAACATCGCCGAGCGCTGTCAAACAGCTTCTTCACAGTGCAATGCTCGGAGAAGTTACCTCGAAAGGTCTGTGGGAACTGGAAACGATAAGATGGGGAAAAGGGCTGGCTTGGTCAAGGGAATCTCGGGCTCTAAGCTGAGATTAATCAAACAATAGAACTCGACCAAAACCAAAGAGGAATTGAATAACCATTCTATTCATAAAATAAATAAATTAGGCATTAGGCCAAGCTGTAGTTGGGTCTGCTTTGTCAAGATCCTCGGAACTCTCAAAAGGGTTTTCTATTTAAGTAGGCTACTTTCCAAAATTAAACCTCAAAGACCCCAAATTTGACATAAAAAGAATAATATATACACGGTCGCCCGGAACATCCGCCAAAAAACCTCAGACCAGAAATTCCCAGCGTCTACACAGAATCTTCAATCTTTACCTAATATAAAAAACTTTGAGTGATACAGCTACACGAATGCTCTCGTGTATTATTATTTAAACAGGAACCCAAAAAGAAAAACCATCACGGCATAATTTTTTAATCAGGCCCATGTGCATTATAATGATTTCATGCTCAAGACTAAGGAGTGGTCATCCGATCATGCATTAAAAAAGTACGGCAAAAGCAAAAGAATGCATAGCCTGTGGTATGAACCTTTAGCATAAGGAATTGATTTCGCCGAGGAATAAAGTTTCGATGCATAATGTAACGTCACGGTGACACACAACTTGGGCAGCTTAAGCATTATAGTGGCACTTTGTGGGCTCGGACAAGAAGCGGCACCAAGAGACTACGGATTTTGCTAGTACGAATCATTATTGTTAACTGTTTTATCAGCTCCCAACGAGGCATGGCCAAGCTTTAATACCAAAAATGCAGTCCATAAACCAAGTCCTCTCATCTTCTAATCTACCTGAGACCCCAGCTCTTGTCCCTCGCGTAGCAGTTCATGTATGTAAGAACGCAGACAAAGAAGCTGAGCATAAAATAAGGTTTGCTAAATTGCTATCAGTGGAGTGCACCTGTTTTCAACTAACCATTTGTCAGTCCAACCGATCCAACTGCATTAACCTGAACCACAAAGAAAAACGGTCGTTAACTTGAGAGATGGTCCAGTCATTATAGTAAGGCAAGGAGCTTCCTGTACTAAAATTTTCTCACTCTTAATGTCTCACATCTCATATCTGACTTACACTTAACATAATACGCGTGAACCAACTTTATTTGGAAGCTGAACGACCGATGGTTCATTCTTCATTGATTGGCACTTTCCGACTATCGGTAACGAACAAACAATGCTTTTCAACGGAAAAATTGCTTGCTGTTGCACAATAGACAAATTGGCACCTCTTACATCCATAAATATGTTTAAAAAAAAAGAAGAAGCAAACTCGGCGGTTTTCAGAGCGGAGTTGAATTCAGGCAAACATTACACCCAGGAGAAAAGGAAAAGTTGGAGTTCAAATGCTCCGACACCTAGTGAAAAATTCACGGTGTCCCTAGTTTCATTCACTTCACATAAACCCATATAAAGGTCACATTCAGCTGTTAAATAGTCCCTTCAATCTCTCCTACACAAGAATATGCTATAAAATAACTCAGAGAACACATTTTCTAACATACTATTCCATAAAGGTAAGTACAGACCCCAGAAAGCATCAACCTGCAAGGGGGCTTGTATGGTCGAGTGATCCAATCACAAAATTAAATCACTCACAGTTAAAAAATATTACAACCAATCTGCACCGTCCATCTTTTAATCTGTTGATCATGTTGCTCGTTGTTCTTAGTAAAAGCTGCTTATGCTTAGTAAACATATTTCAGGTGTAGTAAGTACAAATATTGAATTAAAACGTATTATTGTTAGCAATATCTAATATTGACGAAAATTAATCAAGTCCACTAAAAAACGGTTAATGAACACACTAAGCAAAGTCAAAAGAAAGATAAATAACATACAAAACAAGAAGTTTTTCTAAAAGAAAACACAGAAAGAAAATTTTTAAAATTGAAAATAGAAAAAAGAAACAAAAAGGAAAGTGGCTAGGCAGTGGAAGCCAACCACATCGACCATATGGAGCAACGCCGACCCTCCCATGTCGCCACAGAGGACAGTGCGACCCTCACCAACCGTCGGCGAGAATTGCCTGGTCTCAGATCTGTCAAAGGTCGTGCGACCCTCGCCGGTCAGAGAGGTTCGTGTTGCTCTGTCCAACGACGGGTGAGGCTGCAATAGGTGTTGGAGGACCTACTGTTAGCGGTCGGAGAAGTTCAAGCCACTCTCCCTCTCTCCACTTTTTTTATTTTATTTTTTCTCAATATAATATAGCGTAAATTATGCATATGCTTATCAAATGAAATGATTATTTAATTAATATTTTAGTTGAAATGAAAAGGTTTACTGAGGACAAATATGATTTACGTGAATAAGGTTGACAACCGGTTGGCCAAAAAAAAGGTTTGCTATTGACAGTTCTTTATTTGTTGAAATTGTCTAGTACAATGAGATAATTTACCATGACCAAGTAATATTTACTATAAACAACCAATTTTTCCAAACAGATAGACTATTTTACCCTTCATTAAAATGATATACCACAAAATAGATGAAGTAACTGAATGACTACACTTTACTACACACACAAAATTATTTTACTTTTGCAAGACAAAGATTTAGTGACATGATCTACTCTACTTTTGATTAATGCGATTCAGCACAAACAAACTTTTGACCAATTACCCGAAACAATTGAACTGACGTTACCGTGAGTTCACCATGACCAAGCCCCATATTTTGAAATCTTGTTTTAAGTGCATTCGGATTCCCAAGACAAATCAAACTTAGATGTCGCCTGGTTTTAACAGTGGGCAAAGGTACAAATTGACCGACTCTAGATGAACTCCTGACCAGATGAGGGCAGATCATCGATACCTAACAAACTAGAAGAACTTTAGCTCTAGTGCAGTGGAGCACCCATTTGGGACTAAGCATATCCAAATTATGGGCTAAAACAGTAGAAACAGGTCTGAGCAATTGCATCTGTGAGTGCACACATTTTAAGACAGGATATCTCTGCAGCATCAAGCATTCTGAACTTCCAAGTAGTGCCATAGAACCCCTGCAGCACATTGTCTAGATTCTACAATTGACTTAACAAAACATTAACAGAGGCTAAGATTAGATGTTTGTCGTGTTCTTTAGCCTCACCTTTGTGCCCAGCATTCTGGGAGGGCACCGAAACCCAAACATGCTTACTCTTCCCAGAGTTAGGTATTTCTAATGAAATACCGAGCAAAATGTCTCCCATATCCATGATGCAATTTCCGTTGCGCATACCAGGACGTGCTAGGCGAAACATTGACTGATCACGTAAGCCTTGTTTTCACACATCGGGGAAAAGATGGTGATAGGATACGAGAAAGTACCTGAGAAAAATGGAGTATGCACTAACACCAAGTATAACTATTACGGTGACCGGTGTGTACTCCTGCGTGTCAAGATAAGAAGGTAAAACTGACCCAGCCCAAGTTGTATCATTTAGTTCCAAGTGCGGATCCCGTAACTTCACAGAGCCTCTATCAAACCGACCAACGTTGATATATCTCGAGCCACAGTACCTCGTCTTATGACGGCGATGATGCTTTCCCCGTACTAAAAATATTTCAACCAAGGACAAAAGACGCAAACGAATGGTACGCCAAGATTCAAAGCTCGCTCGGGAGATCAGAATCTCCGAACGACTCTTCCGAAAGACATCGCGCCGATCACTGAATTAGGTTTTGATTTCAGTTGCAGGAATAGGGGCATCAGACCTCGCGCTCACTCGACATCAATCTAGTTAAGTCGAAAGGTAGGAATACGAAGATCATAGCTGGACAGAGAATTTCCAGCTCAAGCAGAAGCAACGACGGAGCAACAACGTCCATACCTGGTCATACAATTGCGATTACCAGAGAAAGGGCAGGCGACAAGCGGAGCACCGACGGAGAAATCGGCCTTTTCTCCCATCTGTGAACGAATCGATGGATCGACGGTCACCAGTTTTGAGGGAAAAAACCGACGCCGCATTCTGATCAGAAATCTGCAAGAAGCAACGAGAGAGATCGAGGAAGAACCTGGAGCAGGAGGCGATCGAGGAAGAACCAGAGGGGAAAGGGGCTCCACATCGTCGAGCCTGATGAGCTCCTCGTTTTTCGGTGGAGATTGGAATGGAAGGTGAAACAATGCTCGAAAGGACAGCGTTTGGCGTTTCTGAGTGCGTACAACCAAAAAGGGCCAACTGAGATGGCAGAAAAGGCGGGAAAGTTTCGGCCTGCAAAATAGTTTCTAGGGGAAAAAAATCACCAAAACTCATCGTGGCATATTTATTTTAAAATTTTTTTTGTAACATAAAAAATCTCAAATTATCCATATTGTGATATGTTTACCCTACGTTGAAATTCTGTTAAAAATCTTCGTTAAAACTCTGATATGGCACTCACTTGGCGTCAAATCAGAAAAAAAAAATTTCTAAAATATTCAAAAAAAGTCACTATTCATAGCGAGTTACTATTCATCATATTCTTGCTCAGCCAAAGTTCTTCTAGAGCTTGTTCATCGCTACCCACTGCCACCTGGACCTTCAAGAGCTTCATCATAGTTGCCAACCATGGCAACTGCAAGCTCGAAGCTTGGCCATGACCGCTCTGCTCGAGCTTGAAGCTTGGCCGAAGTGGATCTTCACCTGGACCTTTAAGAGCCCCAAAGCTTGGTCGAAGTGGATCTTCACCTGGACCTCTGGGAGCTTCGTCGTAGTTGCCGACCATAGCAATGGCCAACTCCAAGCTTGGCCATAGCCGCTCAACTCGAGCTCAAAGCTTGGTTGAAGTGGATCTTTGCTTAGACCTCTGGGAGCTCTGTCATAGTTGCTGACCATGGAAGCCGCGACCATGGCAGCCGCAAGCTCCGAGCTTAGCCATGGCCGCTCGGCTCAAGCTCGAAACTTGGCTGGAGTGGATCTTCGCCTGAACCTCCAAGAGTTTTGTCATAGCTACCGACCATGGCAACCGCGAGCTCGAAGCTTGGCCATGACTGCTCTGCTCGAGCTTGAAACTTGGCTAAAGTAGATCTTTGCCTAGACCTCCAGGAGCTTTGTCGTAGCTGCCGACCATGGTAGCCGCAAGCTGGAAGCTTGGTCATGGCCGCTCGACTCGAGCTTGAAGGTCGGCCATGACGACCGCTCGAGCTCGAAACTTGGTTAAAGTGGATCTTCGCTTGGACTTTCGGGAGCTTGGTTGTAGCTGCCGAGCATGGCAGCCGCAAGCTGGAAGCTTGGCCATGGATGCTTAGCTCAAGCTTGAAGCTTGGCCATGGCCACTCCACTTGAGCTCGAAGCATGGCCAAAGTGGATCTTCGCCTGGACCTCTAGGAGCTTCATCGTAGCTACCGACTATGGCGACTGTGAGCTCGAAGCTTGGCCATAGCAGTTGCTCGAGCTCGAAGCATGGCTAAAGTGGATCTTCGCTTGGACCTCCGAGAGCTTCATTGTAATTGCCGACCATGGCAACCTCAAGCTCGAAGCTTGGCCATGACAAAGAAAAGGAAGAGCTCGGGTGGCTGCCATGGCCAAGCTTTGAGCTCAAGCTGAGCGGCCATGGCCAAGTTTTAAGCTCACAGTTGTCATAGTCGGCAGCTACGATAAAGCTCCTAGGGGTGTGCAAAAAAATCAGAACCCACCCGGACCGCTTGGGATCACTCGGAACCCGAACTGGAACTGGTGGTTGCCAAGGGAACCGGTCCGGTTCCTGGTTCCAATTTTTTGGAACCGGTGGGTACCGATCCGGTTCTCGATTCTCAATGTGGAACCGCCTATCCACTCACCCCGACCGGACCGATAATATAATAATAATATAATATATTTCATTTTTTTAATTTTTAACTAAAAAAATCTGACCAAAAAAAAATTTTAAAAAGAAGAAAATTTGTTATCATGTCTAAAGGTCTTATTGGGATAACCGTGGTCATTTTTCTCAATAATTGATAGGTACTCACTTGATTTATGGATGATGTAGTTAATATAACCGATTATAGTGTATGAATTGTATGGAAAATTATGTTATTTTCTTTTTGTTCTGTTAATCCGATGTTGGTCCACAGATTTTTTTTTATTTTTCCAAGAAAACTTGTTGGGACCGGTTTTATAGACCCACTTGGGAATTGAACTGGTTCGGTGGTCCAGTTCTCGGGTGGATCCATGGAACCGACGAGTGGGTTGTGGTTCCAATTTTTGGAACCAGTCCTATAGCGGACGGTCCACTATTCTAGGGCGAGAACCGATCACCCGGACACATGCACACCCTTAGAAGCTCCGAGAGGTTCAAACGGTAGTGGGCAGTGACGGACGAGCTCCAAAAGCGCTCCGAAAGAGCTCCAACCGAGCAAGAAGATGATAAACAGTAACTCCGAAGACGATCAACAGTAACTCGCGATGAACAATGATTTTTTTAGAATTTTTTAAAGATTTTTTTCTAATGTAGCGCCATGTGAGCAGCATGTTAGAGCTTTAATTGAGATTTTTAATATAACTCTAACAGAGGGTAAATGTGTCACAATATACATAGTTTGGGATTTTTTGTGTCACAAAAAAAGTTTGGAGTAAATGTGTCACAATGGTATAGTTTGGAATTTTTTGTGATCTTTTCCCTAGTTTTTATCGTGGAAGTAATTTGATGCGTTTATTTCACGAAAAATAAATAATTTAGAAAATATTTTTCTAATAACTATCATTGTATCACTAACAAAAATGAAGTAACCACTTTTAAACCACAAAAATATTTAAGCATAAATTATTGCGGTTAAAAAATATTTTTTATTAATTAATTATTTCAATCAATACATATAATCATTTTTTAAAAAAATACATTTTCATGAACAATCATTTTTTCACGAAACGAATTTGATCATTTTTGTCTAGACCAAGTTTAGGGTATAGGTCCACAACGTGAAAGGTTCCGCGGCAAGATCTGTTCACATGACACATTAGATTTTTTGCTTAGCATCTCAAGGGAATCAAATACGATCCGAAAAGTTTCCCCAGGTGGAACAGCCACTCCGCAACAACCATCATGCGAGTTCCGAGACATCATTAGACAAATACGGAGGGGAGCATCCACGAAGTCAGTTCTATACAGATTCTTCGATCAGAAGGTCATTGTATTATCAAAAGAATAAATCTAGAGTCCTTGCATGATAGATCGCGGACATGTTCAATCGCCTGTACTTGTAGTCCTGTAAAAACACTAAAAGCACAGGCATAGCGGCAGAAAAGCGGGCTAAATAGATAAATCCAAAAGACTAAGGACAGCTTTATTTTTGACTTCTATCTTTTTCGTCCAACTTCCAGCTGGACAGAGACCTATATCCAGAAATATACACGACAAAAATGACCTAAGTAACCATTTTAGCAACCATAGATCACCGCAAAAATTCGGTGCCCAGTCCGTCTTTCGATTAATTTAGTGTGGGGACAACCTATTTAGTCGTACAGCTTCTGGCCACTCGTGCAGCTTAGAAGGCTGCTCAACAAGGCCAGTGTGTCACCGCACGAAGAATTCTTCATTTTCGATCCCGATAAATGTTATGATTGCTGGGTACTTGAGCGCACTTGCCGAAGAACTGAACTTGTTAAGCTGTGCGTTCTTGTAAGAAAGGAGGCATTTATTCCTGAGATCCTCCTTCCAAATATGCCAGAACTTGAAGACCTGTTGCCGTTCGCATCTTCAGGAACTTGGTTTCCATTTGAACCATCGGGGGTTCTTGAGGCAACATCTGAATCTCCTAGACTCTCCTGAAAAGCAAAATGACCGGCAAACTTGAGTCTCAACAAAGCAATAAGTGAATAATATAAATCATGGAGGATAAGTGATGGCAAACTCACCATGATGCCAGAGGCAGAGACAGTACTATGTAGGGGCCGGAAAACCTGAAAAAGAAAAAAAATCCAATCAGAGACATAACAAATTGCAGATTGAGATGCGTTACGAAGGTGCATCTCAAAATCTAGGCACTTAACCTCTCTCCTCCACCGCAATTAGAACCCACATACCATTGTAAACAAAGCAACCACTATCCCAATGACAAAATTTCTGCCGAACATAGAGATTTTCAGACATCCAACAAATTGTAGACCAGCGTAGAGATACTCATTGCTTGATCACTCAATTCATCTACTTTGTATTATTAGCTACTGTTAATGGCAAGTTAACCAACCTGGCGAGATACATTGGAATGAGATGGTGATGGAGGCAATGAATTGATATGCCCCTGCACAAGTGACATCCAATGAGAACAGGCAGGGACAAAAACAGAAAGCGCATATGCAAGCTACATGACAACATCTTACAGCGGAAGCAGGTGAAGCAGGGGCCTGCTCAAGAGCAGCTCTAGTTGAAGTGGTCAGTGAAGCCTACAAATTTAGTGAAAACAAAGTCGATTAAGCTACTAACAGCTAGACAGAGACAACCAAACTTAAGCAGCTGATTTTAGGATGTCAAAAGTAGCCTAGATTCTAGGCTCATCCCAATGAAAATTTGGGTGGATGCTCTAATAATAAATAATTCCACCCACAATATACCAAAAAGTAAACTAAGTGCATTTTATCTGGCAAGTAAATCAAGATATAAATGAAATTTGACAAAAATTTACTTTTCATCCAGTATCGACATATTATAAGAGAGAACAACCAACCGATGAGGGATCTGCAAGCTGAGTTGCACCACAGAATTAATTGCAATGCATACAACCACAGAAATGTCTATTTTCGGGAGAGAACTAAACAATAACAAGGAAAATTGCCAAACTGCGGAGAAAGGAAGGAGTTTAAGCACGTACCTGACTACGCTCTGAAGTTCTTCCATTACTCAAACTTGAGGCAAAGGCACACAACTCCAGTACTCCAATGTTTGTAGTGTCCTGTGCAGCAGATAATCCGCCATAGGGATTACAATCTAACAACAAAAAAGACGCAATGCAATAAGAATCAAGGGACTAGCAACTGCAATTACCTGTTTGCCTTCGATTCTGCCAATCTTTGATTCCTGAGACATGAGAGCACAAAGATGGAACAAGTCAGTTACAGAGAACAAGATGATTACACAAAAAGAAAAAGAAAAAGAAAAAGAAAGAGCTCCTATGAGATTATTCACCAGATTCTCTACTGCGCTCCGAACACTTGTAACATTTGCATTAATTGCCTCCATTTCAGCACTTATATCGGATACCTGAAACATTAAAAGTCATTACTAAAATATTTGTGTACTGCATCGGGGGAAGCTGTGTAGGAAGATTAATGTTGAGCTGGATGAGTGGTTACAAGAGTTAGATGAACAGTTTAGTAGTTCCAAATACGGCCATGATGAGTCAGTAATCTTGTGCAAAAGCTAAGTGAAGTGGAATTCACCAATAAAAGAAATAATTGCAGCTTCCCCACACCCCCCCCCCCTTTCTCCTTTTTCTCTCCCTCTGTCTCTCTCGTTTTCTTCTGCTGATGAAGGCACAAGATTCTGAGTTCCAAACTAAAATATGCAGGATCCAAAGCATTGAAAATGACACTGCTAGCAGTCAAATGAAGTATTACATATACAGACTTTTGGAAAACAAAAATATTAAGTAAGAAGTTTCTTTCAGCAACCAAAGAGTACTATGTTCTAGATCAAGCAATGATTGTGCTTTTGGCCACCGCCTAAGATTGAACATACCGTATCTTTTGTTTCCGCAGTAAGCTGGGCAAACTCATCCAAGTTGCAATCCAAGCGATCGATTCTTGAAGATAAAAGGCGCTTGGTGGCCTGAAAAAGACCAGGATCAGCAAAAATCAATTACACTATTAGCAAACACCCATCATCTTCTAAAGGTGTAGGAGGAAAGTTACAATCAGTATGTCTACTTTATGAAAGTACTATTTCATAAATCTAAGCAGTCTGGTAATTCTCATTATCATTCTCCTCCAGAAAGTTCAAAATCATATACATTTTCCTATCACCACACCCACCTAACCAAAAATCTATGGTTCAAAGAGAGCTGCAAACTTCATGTGTTTTAAACATTTTTTCATGAAAGTTACTTGCAAATTGTCTGCTCCTTACCGAATTTCCAATAAGAGAAATCTCTCATTTCATGTATCATGCAAGAATCACGTGTTCATTCACACATCACATGTGAATGAAATATCATCAATCGATATTCAAATCACTTGATGGAAAGAGAATTTCTTCCAAATAGAATAACTGTTTCTGAAAGCAAGCACACCGAATGGAAGTACTTAAAGTTTATTTACATTTCCTCACTCCAAACTGGAAAAATATGCACAAAATTAACACAAACTGAAGGGGATAGTTTGCTTTTATCAACAATCAACGGTGCATAGCACTAAAAAAAGTTAGAACTATTTTGGCAACCCAGAGCATGATGTGCACATACAGTATGACCTCCAAACATTTTATAGGTAAATGTCAATAAGATTGAAGGACAGCATTAAGCTGTCAGGGAATCAATATAATACCGAGATCGATGAATAGACATTTTCAAGTTGTTTAGCGATAGATGTGCAGGCATCTGATAAACTTCGCCTCGTAGCAAACATCAGATCAGGAAGTTTCCACCCCTGTAGAGCATTTTACAGTATGTGTCAGCCTACAATAGAAAAGGTTAAAAAATTGTAGAGTCTAGCGACCAAGTACTGAGATAGATGCAAAAGGCAAACCTTCCACCAAACATATCCATATCCCACCACAACAACAACTATCACAATACCGTATCTGCTGGTGCCTGCATACAGCGATACAAGTCAAAACCTCCTAAAGTTGTAAAAGAAACAAATAAGTCAATAAAAGCTGCTACGCGACAAAGTTTATGCCGTAGCAGTCTCCACCAAACACACACAAACAGAGAATTGACATTGCACGTATAGGCAGCAAATAGATTGTCCAACACAAAAACCTGTTCCAGAAGTAGTTACAATTGTAACTGGCCTACTTGATGCCAATATCTGAAGTTCCTGCCTGAGGCTGTTAACCTGCCAGATACACACAATAAGCAAATATTTGTCAAGAAAAGTCCAACTAGTGCTGAAGTTTCAAGAACCTAAACTAATCAAACAGACAGTTAAAATAAAGTCCCCCATTAACTTGGACATATTTAGATAGATCTAAGTGCTGAAGTTTCCTTCAAACTGTTTTATTTCCTTTTCACAACCATAACAAAATTCTCACGCTCATTTTCACAAACCTTCTAATGGCCTGTTGCGAATTAATTAAATACCAATGGGAAAGGTTTAAAATGGCCAAAAAAACAAATACAGTTTTAGGGTACCTTTACATGGTCAGACAAAAAGTACACATAGTACCACTCAAAGATGGTCCCAATAACAACATTCACAGACACATATAGCAATTATCTCTTGAGTACTTAAGAACAATAAAGTTCAGCGTCAAGTTGAACAGTAAGAAATAGATTTTCCAACTTTGTCAAATTAATTCATTACATAATTACAGCATAGCTTTCGTATGGCAGCAGTTTGGTGCAAATCCACAAGGAAGCTAAACTTTAATATCCATAGAAGAGTCATGCTATCTCGCATTTTCTTTGGACCAGCTTCTTCAAATAGTTGTGTTAAGACAGATCAGCAAACCCTTATATCTCTTTTTCCAAATTATTGCCATATGTAAACATAAGAAAATATAATTTCGTATCAGGAAGTAAAACAGATAAATGAAGTCAATGCTATAAGAAATCATGGAGCACATGTAAACCTGAGCCATCAAGGAGTCATTGCGTGGCTTGTTCACAGATGAAGTGGACTCATCTTTCCTGATTCCCTTCAGCACCTGCCACAATCACTCCACTGTAAGAAAAGCTTCAACACCAAAGCTTCAAAAAGAAAAATGAAGGCAAAATTTTAATAAAATGACGTTTCTTGTGAAGGCAGATATATTACCAATTTCCTGTGGTACACAAACACTATATTGAATACTATTGACTGCTAGTAAGATGACTCATAGCAGGCTTAAGGATGATATTCACATGTTTTTGTTGTTCTGGTGGATAAATAGACTACAGAATGACTATCACAACATCAATAAGTAATTTGTTACAGGGAATTCAGTCAGAAACCCTTTTCTCTCCATGTGCCATCACACTGGATAGTGCAATCAGATAGATAATGCATTCACTTCATGACAGGGTAACAAGTACCACCTTACTCGTAAAACCATCCATGTCACCACCATCTTAACCTCTTAAAAATATTAATCCTAAGGATAACTCTACAGAAACTACATTTTCTGCACCATCCAATTGATCTTGATGAAAAGTTATTCTAGCCCTGCTTGCAAGCTGAAAAAGAAAATGGAAATTCAGATTATACATTCCCTATCCCTTCTACCAAAACAATTGAAAGTACCAACAGGGTATTAGAAGCCTCTGGGATGATGAGGAATTGGATTTCCACAAGTATGGGCCCAACAGGCTCAATACTTTAGGTTCAACGCTAAGATAACGAGATATTTATGGAAACTAGAAGAGAAGAAAGCAAAATTACGTCATTTGATGGTATATTATTCATAAACAGTTGAACTGGACAAAAGAAGTATGGAGAAAGGAAATAGAGACACTCAAATAAATGCAGTTGCATACCTTAAAAGCAGAGAAAACATCTGAAACATTTGGCATGCGACCTTCTTTTGCAAGAACCGACCCTACAATGCCTAGATGACATAAGACGACTTTCATCAGTCAGCAACACAAATCCGCTGAGACTTCCAATTAAAATATCACAACATGAACCTAATAGGTTTCCAGGAAATGAAAAGACCCACGAAGGATTAACAGTAAACATCAAACAACTAGCACCATTAAAAATCCCAAGCATAAAGTGTTCAAGAAAAACTGCTTCACAGGCATGCATCAGAAGGAAGAAAACGTTAATATTTCCTCTACGAAAGAGGAATTAGATAAAAAGAAACCGTATACACCAGAACTGCATATTCTGCATCAGTTGATAGACAAACACTCGAGGATGCTGATCTAGTGAGAAATTCATGCCTCGTGTAGCTGAGGTTTGACCTAATTTTTTCCTTGAGGGCCAAAAATACATGGTACCTAGTCAGTGGTTCCTGCAGTTTCCAGACTCAAGATTAACTAGGTATTCTTCTGCGTTCACTAAGCACCCAAACACCACCAACCTCGTTCAATGGGCAGAATTTGAGTTCTTTACCAAATAAACGGAAGTCATGCTAATACAGATATTTATTGAATTTTTGCAGCATATCATACATCTATTCTTGGACGGCAAATGATGAAGTGATATAAACTCACAAACTCTCGATGCCATGGGCTGCTATCTTACCCATATACTCCAGGGAACATTCTGCTCAAATAATTATCAGGATCCTGAAAGGGATAGGTCTTTTCATGATAAGAGGGATTCCTTCAGACTATTTCTCCTTTCTAACAGTTTCTAATGAACAAGGGCATCGCCAGCAAATTTAGAAATTGACCACATCCCCGAATGCATTACCCTCAGGAGAGAACGCACTTCACCCACTACAGTTATCAGTAACTTACACGGCTAAGTGATAAATCTGTACAAAGTGACACAACCTACTTCAAGCAATGCTAAAGCCAAACTCAACATTTCTTGCCAGAAGCAATTCTTAGCTACTGTAACAATGGTCACCGCATCTCATCAGAGATGTTACCAACCAAGCCACAGATAGGCCCTTAGTTCCACAAGATCTCCGCCATCACATCCCTTCACCTCACCAGAACACCAGGGCCTCCAAACGTGCAAAACAAGAACCATGATTTCCGCCCGCCAAACCTGCCCCTAAGTATTTCAACAGGAACTACTCGACGACTCACGCAAAAAACACAATTTCGCACTCGTTCTCTCGCTAGACGGGACAGAACACCAAGCAACCGCACAGAACCAAACCCGAGCCACCGAATTCCCAACCACCGCCGCACGAAACCGCGGAAATCCAGGCCGATTGAAAAGGGAGCGGGTTCGTGAACTAACCTGCCCCGACGAGAATAGCGAGCTTCCCGAGAGGGAGCGCCATCGCCGGCGATCAAAACCGACGGAATCGCAATCGAGTCGATCGGCGGAGGCGACGGCGCCGTCAGAGCACCGAGACCATCGTCGGAGAAGCGGACGGCACGGCCGGTGACGAGAATCGCCGGCGATGGAGGGAGGGAGGGAGGGCGAGAGGGAAGGAGGGAGAGGGTTTTATATAGTTTCGACGAGTGGTCTCGTCGCCGTCGCGGCTCGCTTCAGTGAGAGACTGGGGAACTCCGAGCTTGCCCTCAGCTTCCTGCTGGGAGAAAGAAAGGGACGAGCCCTATGCACGATTTCCCAGATGAATGGCCCTCGATTCCGCTCCAATTTACGAATCCTGCCATCGCACGGGGCCGAGTATGCCCGGTCGCGATTTTTCTTAGGCCGGTGAGATGCCATCAAAAAGGGATAAAAAAAATGTGGCGGAATATGTTCTTACCCTTAATAAAAAAAATTTGGACGTGAATTGTTGTTAATAATGATAATGATTTTTTATTAATTTATTTTCATTTCCCGAAAAATAAATGATCTGAAAAACATTTTCACAAAAACGGTCACTTGCATCATTTGTAAAAATAAATGGACGATAATTATTTTCTATCGTTCACAAAAATATTTATCATTTGCACCAAAATTCGAAACTAATGTTGCGAAATTCAGTGCACACCTATTCATGGATCCAGTGGCCGTCAATAGAAGTGGGCCTAGCCTTTGGCCCGTGAGGCAGATTCGGTCTGAGCTTACTATACATAAGATTTTTGGGCAAACTCAGACAAAATTCACTCTTCTATGAAACTCGGCCTCCTTAGACATGTTATCGTCTTTAGCATTTTCATTTAGCGATGGACTAATAAAAAATAAATGAGCTCCAAAAATCCAATTACTAGCAACTTGTCCAGTAGAACAATAGGTGCGATAGTAATCAGTTTATCTTGAGAGCAATTCTCTTTTGAAAAATGATTAAGCGACTGTCATTAATCTGCTATAAGAATAATATACTCTTTTGGATCACAAAAAAATATGTAATTATTATCGTGGGATCTACTACTTTAAGAATTTGTGACTCACAACATGATATTGTTCTTACATTAGTCCATTCTCTTTCTCTCTCTTACTAAGGCTATTAACACACCCACCGGCATCCGGAAGCTGATATCTCTGCGGGGAAAAAGTGCCAAAAAAGTCATAAACCTTTTGGATTAGTGCCAATTCAGTCTTAAACCTTTTGCATTTGTGCCAATTCAGTCCTAAACCTTTTTTTGGTGTCAATTAAGTTTTAAACATTTTAAATTGGCGCCAATTCAGTCCTAAATCTTTTGTTTTTGTGCCAATTTAGTCCTTTCGACCAATTTTGATCGGAATTTGCCTATGTGAACGCCTGCCGGTCGATGACCGGTCACTGGCGTCGACGTGGACAACTTAAATAATATTTTAATATTTTTTTTGAATTTTTATTTATTTTTCTTTTTTTCCACTTCTTTTTTTGGCTTTCTCCTTCCTCTGGCTGGTTGCTGGTCCAATGACTGGCCAGAGGCCGGCGAGCTCGACCTCGCCGGATTTGGCGAGGTCGAGCCTTGCCCAGCCACCGACGAGGCCGCCCTCGCCAATGGCCAGCGAGGTCGAGCTTGCCGGCCTCTAGCCTTTGGCCGGTCGCCAGTCCGGCGATCGGCCATAGGAAGGAGAAACCTAAAAAAAAAAGTGGAAAAAAAGAGAAAAAGGAAAAAAATAAAAATTCAAAAAAAATATTAAAATATTATTTAAGTTGTCTACGTCAGCGCCGATGACCGGTCGCCGGCCAGCAGGCATCCACATCAGCAAATTCTAATCAAAATTGGCCGGAAGGACTAAATTGACATAAAAACAAAAGGTTTAAGACTGAATTGGCACCAATTTAAAATGTTTATGACTAAATTGACACCAATGCAAAAGGTTTAAAACTGAATTGACACAAAAAAAAAAGATTTAGAACTAAGTTGGTACTAATGCAAAAGGTTTAGGACTTTTTTGGTACTTTTCCCGTCATTCTGTAGTCTATTTATGCACCAGAACAACAAAAGCATTGAATATCATCCTTAAGCCTGCTATGAGTCATCTTACTAGCAGTCAATAGTATTCAATACAGTGTTTGTGTACCAAGGGAAATTGGTAATATTTCTGCCTTCACGAGAAATGTAATTTTATTAAAATTTTGCCTTCATTTTTCTTTTTGAAGCTTTGGTGTTGAAGCTTTTCTTGCAGTGGAGTGATTGTGGCAGGTGCTGAAGGGAATCAGGAAAGATGAGTCCACTTCATCTGTGAACAAGCCACGCAATGACTCCTTGATGGCTCAGGTTTACACGTGCTCCATGATTTCTTATAGCATTGACTTCATTTATCTGTTTTACTTCCGGTACGAAGCTATATTTTCTTATAACCTTCGCCCTCGCCGGAGGCGGCAACGAGGGCTCAAGCCTCGCCATGGTGGGGCGAGGCCCGACCTCGCCGGATTTGGCGAGGTTGGGCCTCGCCCAGCCACTGGCAAGGCCACCCTCGCCAGTGACCGGCGAGGTTGAGCTCGCCGGCCTCTGGCCGGTTGCCGACCTCTGGCCGGTTGCCGACCTCTGACCGGCTAGAGGAAGGAGAAAGCAAAAAAAAAAAAGGCGGAAAAATAAGGAAAAAAATAAAAATTCAAAAAAATATTAAAAAATTATTTAATTTGTCCATGTCAGTGTCACATCGGCGTCGGTGACCGGTCACCGGCCGGCAGGCGTCCACATCGGCAAATTCCGGTCAAAATTGGTAGGAAGGACTAAATTGGCACAAAAACAAAAGGTTTAGGACTGAATTTGCATCAATTAAAAAGGTTTAGGATTTAATTAGCACCAAAAAAAGGTTTAGGACTAAATTGACACCAATGCAAAATGTTTAGGACTGAATTGGCACCAAAAAAAGGTTTAGGACTAAATTGGCACTAATACAAAAGGTTTATGACTTTTTTGGCACTTTTCCCTCTCCGTGGGCATCCTAGCTAGGTCTTCTCATCACAAAGTCACGATCCCTTTCATACTTTGAGATACATGTGTCAATTGTGTTAAAGAAGTCTCATGTCAAATAATTGATGTGATATAGAGCAATTAATATGTCATAATTGGCCCATAACTCATGTCTTAAATTTTTGAGTGAGGGTGAGTTTAATCAGATATGTTGTCGAGCTCGGACTTGGGATCCCTCCTGGCGATCTCCCAACAAATGGTGTTAGATTGATTGGCGATCCACTCCTAAATATAATTCGGTGTTTGGTGAATATCTCAAGGAAAGAATCTAGTAACCAACGCGGTTTCTGGACAGAGAAATGCCTAAATTAAGGGGGAGTAGGGGAGTAGACTTGACGGTGAGCTCACATGTGAGGGGTAGTTGGCTTGTAACTTATTTGATTAAACTTTTGAGTGAAGGTAAGCCCAATTAAATATGTTGATGGGCTCGAACTTGGACTCCATCTTTATGATCTCTGAGTTTGAATGTGGCCGCTCATGCGATGGCTAAATGGGCGCTGTGAATAGCTCTAAGTCACTCTTTTCTGCCTTCTTCTGTTTTGCCGATAGAGTTCCTTTGTAATTGGTATTCTAGATATTGAATTAGATCCTTTACTTATCATAAAAAAGATAGTTCCAATGGCTAGAGAGACTAATGATGTAGACAGGGGTTAGCGTGATTGAGGGCTAATTAACAGTAATTCATGCAACATATAATCAAGAGGAAATATAAAAATAATCAGCTGGCGATATTATTTCCTTTAGACACTGTGTAGTTCAAAATAAGGTACGTGGTCAATTAACCCTTTTTTTCCATATACAATATGTATATAACTACTATCTCTCGATGTCCCAGAATACGAAAATTTAACGGCAACAACGGCGTTCGTGACCTATTGAAGGGAGGCACCGTAAATCTGCAACTGGCTCAAGATGTGCTCGAAGTTCTCCGTGGACTTCTCGATCTGATGAGAATGCACTCCTTCGTAGGTCGTCACCACGACGCCTTCGTCTTTGGTCAGTCGTTGAACTTGCTTCTTCACGTTGCAGCCTTGGTACGTGCATCGGTAGTAGCTCCTGCATGCATGCATCGCATCGCTCACAGATGTTAAGACAAATATAACAGATGATAAACTACTCATTAGTACACATGCATGCGTGCACACATGCAAATCGCAAAAGGCCCTGGGCTCATACATATCTGGGATTATTCTAGAAGGCGAGATAGGAAACTTGTGTCGATATGATAGTGAAGCCTGTTCGAACTTTTCGGTCAGTCGTAGAAGGTTCTCGTGGACTATATAAGAGGAAGCCAAGCCAATATTCAAAGCAATCTTAATTCTGCAGAAGTGGAAATCTGTGTTAAATTGATCCAATCATGCCGATTTATGTTTGACAAACCTATTAAGAAAGGATAGTAAATGATCCTTTTAGTCAACATCGCCGAGAATTTTGCCCCTATCGGTTAAATTCGGAGTCATCGTCGGCATACTGGTTTGCTTCCACAAAAGAAAGGTACAGAGGAATGTTTATCATGGCTAGGCTGACCACGAGAACGTGAAATATCCGATTGTACGGATTGCCTTTCTTTTGAGTCAAGCCAGAAGAATTAATCATACACCTGCGTACTTATAACACTACCGTATACTCCATGACTCACCGGAACTTCCAATTAGTTAAGCCGTGCGGGTCACCATGATCATCCTTTCAATCATAATTCTGGAACTTATGGAGCACAACATCGTTTAAACGTGAAGGGTTTCTACACTGTAAATTGTCGATTTCGTGTTTGCTTCAAGTTACGCAGTGATGTCAAACCCGATTGGAATCACACGGCAACATGCAAAAAAAAAAAAACTAGGTATTTTAAGTTCGACTAAACTGAACTAGAATTTTCTTCATTCAAACCCAAATTACCAAACCTGAACTCAAGTAATACTCTCTTCTCAGTACTCACGCATCCTCCAAACAGAAAAAAGAGAGAGAAGTTCAAGTATGTACACTTCAGTTCCAATTCAGGAAAATTATTAAAACAGTTCTAAACTTATTGCAATTGTGTTAATTCAGTTCTAAACTTTTTTGTGCCAATTCAATTATAAACCTTTTACATTTATGCTAATTCAGTCCATCCGATCAATTTTAGCCGGCCAATGCTAACGTGGACACTGGTAGATCGATGAACGCTGATATGGTCATTTTTAAAAAATTTTTAAATTTTTTAATTTTTTCTTTTCCTTCATCTTCTTTAGCCTCTAGCTGATCGCCGGCTAGAGGCTGGGGCTAGTGGGGTTGATCCCGACGGCCGCTGGCGAGGACGACCTCGCTAGCAACTAGCGAGGTCGGCCCCATTCGAAGCGATCGGCGAGGCCGGCCTCGCCTAGGGGACGAGACCTTGCTAGATCTAGCGAGGCTCGTCCTTGTCGATCGCTAGCGAGGTCGACCTCGCCAGTGGCTGGTGGGGCCGACCTTGCCAACCCCAGCCTTTGACCAATTGCTGGTTCGGCAACCGGCTAGAAATTGAAGAAAATGAAGGAAAAAAAAGAAAAAAAAATAAAATATATTTTAAAAATTACCATATCAACGTTCATGAGATGGCCAGCCAAAATTGGTCAGATAGAGTAAATTGGTACAAATGTAAAATGTTTAGGACTGAATTGGCAAAAAAAATATTTAGGACTGAATTGGCATAATTGTAATAGGTTTATGATTGTTTTGGTAATTTTCCCGTTCCAATTCAATGATGTGAAAAGGGTTTTAATCCAATTAAGCAATTCAATGATATGAAAAGGGTTTTGGTTCCAATTAAGCATGGCAATCTCTAGAGCACCTATAATCAAAATATTAAATACAAAAATGTGGAATCATATCGAGAATCACAGCGATGGCAACATGCGAAGAAAACCCTTGATTTTTGGTTTCTAACGGGACAAATATGCCAAATTTAGTTCTTTTATATATGTGCTTCCTTTCCTGTGTCAATGGAATTGACAGCTACCAAACAACTCTATTCTCTCCACCTCTCTCTCTTCTATTTCGATCCTGGGACTGTGCTGAGCTACGATGAAACCAAAGGGCACAAGTTATACAAAATCTAATAGCTCACGATATCGATCAGGATAAGTAACGGATTACTTTTCTAAATTTCGCCGATCAGAGAGGGTAACCACATCGTATAGCTCGGCTGCGAAAATTTTCTGACGAGTTGTTTGTGCTGGATTAACCTAATCGCCGAATTCTAGGGATAGGGTGATTATGGTGATCGCGTGTGGTTGTTAGTTCGTCTCGCAATGGGAGTCTAACCTAATCTTTCTTGTTCAACGTTTCCAGCATCTAGAAGAAGCCTGAACATATACAATTCGATGATGATAAGAGGATATTTTGTGTGTTGACCTAGAGAGAGAGAGAGAGAGAGAGAGAGAGAGAGAGAGAGTAACAAGCAAACGATCAAAAAAGAGAGTTAGAATTTATTATTTAGGATAATAAGTTGTTCAAAATATGTCGCTCATCCTTGTTTAAAGATTTGAATGTTTGCTTTCAGAAATGGTACCGGTGCAGGAGATCGTCCAATTCAGTCCGTGTTAAAGATGCATAAATCTATGTTTTCTCATGCTCTTCTAAAAGGATTTTGTTAACTAAAAACTTAAAGAAATAATTGACCTCAATCAACTAACTCACCGTGGGAATTTGTTGTTCTTCACGCCCTTTTGGCCATATTTCCTCCACCGATAGCCATCGTCAAGTATGTCCACTTGGCTCCTCGTCTGGAAAGCGTACTTTGGCTTCTTCACCTTCTTAGCTCCCTTCTTCTTTGCCACCTTCAAGGCGTCCTCGGCATCGTTCTCGTTTGCCACGGGCGCATCCGGCACGCGATGGTGGTCCGACGACGACGAGTTCGACGTGAACAACCCCAGATAACCACTACTTTGCTCGATGTTGTTGCTATTATCGTGGCCATCAAATTCAGTTTTGTAAGGACCCAAACTGGTCAACCTGGGGTTCAGGGACAGCAAGGACGGAGATGAAGAAGATAGCAGCGGTGAAGACGGGTAAGGGAGGAGTGAAGAAGAGTAGCTCAAGTTCTCCATGAAAGAGAAAGAAGAAGAGACAGGCTGGTCGCAATGGGTGTTCATGGAAGGAGAAGAAGGAGACGGAAGCGAAATACGTCGGGGATTTATGTGGCTGGGAACGTGCAAAAGAAAAGGATGGGAAAAAATATTTAATGCAAGGGGGTGGCTGCTAACCTGCTATAGCGACGGCTAAGCGTCTAATTAGCTTTTCTTTTTCTTAACTTTATCCTACGTTAGAAGTCGTAAACGACACGTTACGGGGTAACGTATTACTCAGGAACAAAGATGGGAGTACAAAGAAACTATATTATAAACGAAACATGTCTTGCATCTGCTAGAACAGGCTTGCACCAGTTGATACATGTATCCCTTGTGCAAACATATATGATATCATATTAATTCCAAATAAAGTTAGCGTAGATAATAATGCGGCAGCCAAAATACGGCCTGTTCATTTAAATATCCATTTAAGCTTTATGGAATCTATCTGTATGTCGTTTGTGTATACTCCTAGCAGCAAATAGTACATAAATGAATGTAACTTTCTCATTCTAGTACGGTAAATTAGTTGAAGATTCTAGGTGCATACATACTGACTAAGTGAGCTGCCGACGAGCCGTGGAACAAGTGAGTTTCACGAACAAAAGGCAATAGCCACGCGCACAGTTCGTTGGAATCTACATTTTAACCACATTGATGACAAATGAATCTCGTCACCGAACACTGCTCACACGACCGGAAAAACAGTTTTCTCAGCATAAACAAGGACAGAAAACAAATCCTCTGTGTATAAACAGTGCACAGCTACGATCAGAGGGCGGCGGATGTAAAGATGCTGCGGGGACTTCTTTGACCGCACGGTGAGAATTTTTATCGGGAAGAACAGGACATAAACTACACGTATTGAGCTAATTTGGTTGGTTTGTACCAAACTTTTTAAGGGTAAGAGCGCAATTGTTTGTTCTTTTTTCCATAGATTGCGACACGTGGAAGGTGTGCGGCGTGCGCTTGCTTTTCTCAACGTTAGGCTCGTTCGTGGAGATGACGATGTTTCCGCCAAGTGACGACGGATACGACGCGTTTGGATCAATTATAGCGACGAACGACCGTTCCCATGTGCGTCACATAGTTCATAGCTTAGCTTCCATATCCATGAAATTTTCAATGCAAGACACTAGATTGCTCTTGGTCATTCACCGAAAAGAAAGAATTGGCGCAGCCCATGCTATTTTTCTGCGCGATCCATTTATTGAAATTAGGAAACGACTGCGATATTTACTACAATTTTTCTTTTTATTGATGTTTTTCTGGCGTGACGTATTTGAATATTAATCTTCATTTCATAAAATTGATGTTAATGACAAGTCCGGGGGTTTTTGTCGAGTTAGGATGAGTAAATTGACACCACAAGCCTTGTTGGGGGTAGTGACGCAGCATCTTGAAAAATAGATGAGTGGTTTCGAGATAAAATTTTAATGCGATATGCCGTTACTTCACAAAAGTATAAGGGTAATAAAAGTATCCTTGCTCAGCGAGAAAACTTACGTGCAATGAAATCCAATCATCGAGACCCCATATACAACCACAAGATTCTACCAAGGAACTTAGTGTTGCCCAAGAAATTTCTTTGTGCGACTTGCAAGCAATTTTTTTTATTTTAAACAGGCGACCTCCAATTTCTAAGCTGAAAATCTAGTATCTTATGCTTTGACGAGATATTATAAATCAACCGATCTTATATTGAGTCATGACCTAATCTATTTAAAATACCAATTAGTAGCCCATAGAATATTGTCCAATCTTTTGTCCCCCTAAGGCATTGGCCACTCCATACAACTTACGGGGATCTTAAACCAATGTTATAAACTCTACCCCGTATTTTTTTTTCTCGATACTCACGACACGAAGTAATTATCGCGAGTAAATAGACTAGCAAAGGCTATATGTTTACCATTAACCAAACACGAGTTAATGCGCAAACACCAATGCACGGAACATTCGTGATGATCAATAATAATCGATAACTGGTAATCCGAATCGGTGCATGGTTGAAGATAAAAAGAACGTGGAATAAAGGCGCGCATGCTTGTGTTGACCGGTCGAGCAGTCCAAGTTTGAATCGCCCACATCGCCCGCCGTTGGACGACAGGAACGGATCCCCTCGTGCCTCCATCGTGGGTCTGCCTGTTCCTTCGGCAAGATGCATATTTTTAAGGCCCACACACACGTGGATCCGTCATTGGCAGATCGCGATCTCCATTTACCCTAGCACACGAGCATGATAACATTGCATCTCTAAGTAAAAATAGAAGATTACGGTCACGTGAGTACAATCGTTCCCGAGTACGAGCGCGCACCGGAACCCGCACCTTCGATTATTTTATTTGCTCGCGGCTCGCTTTTTCAAAGGTGGGGGAATTCGGTTCTTACTATGTCTAGCCTAGGTAAATTTCTAGCTGGTAATTTCACTCGTGCACGCCACGGTGTCGATAATTGCAGACCAAAATAAAAATGATTTGAGTGGCGTGCTGGTGAGAACGGAGGAAAATGAAACTTTGATCCCTATTTTGTCTTCTTGCCGACGGAATAATATTCCATTCGATGTCCATCCGAAAACGACATATTCCCCCGTAATATTTGTCAATTCAAAGGTGAAGGGACCGCGAAGTGGACACACATTCTCATCGTGATATAATCTGAGCTAATTAGAAGAAGTTTCTTTTTGGGTTAATATCACGAAAAACTCTAAATTAATATATTTATAATAAATTTATTTAAAATTAATTTTTTAATTATAAAAAATCTCAAATTAGTATACTTGTGATAAATTTAACACAAAACTAATATTTTGACCATAAAAAATCTCAAACTGATATATTTGTAACATATTTTCCCTCTGTCAAATTAGATTAATATCACCAAAAATCATAAACTGTTATATACCCACTCCAAACCGATACACTTGTAAATTGTCAAGTATTATCCAATTCAGGAATTTGACGATAAAATTTAACGAACACTAATAAAGAGTAAATTTATCACTGATGTACAAATTTTGGATTTTTGGTGGTCTAAAAATTAATTTTTTATAAATTTATTACGAATGTACCAATTTGAAATTTTTAGTGATATTAACCCTTTTATTTTTGTGGTGTTGTTGTCCTCGTCTCATTATCCAAAAATTTTCAAGACAAAAAAGATTACAAAGGCGATGCACAGTCTGAGATGTTTCAATTTCAATGCGAAATAGCATGCGATTGGAAGTAGATCTTTCTCTTTCGGGTTGATGTGAAAATTAGAGGAGAAATACATAAAAAAACAAAAATTGGGGTTATTTTTTTTTGGGGTCAGAAAAAAATTTGGACTTAACGGGACGTCAGTTTTGTTTTCTTTTTTTTTTGCCTTTTCCTCTCCAGGTGATCGAAGAAAAATTGTTTCGTAAAATTATAAAAGAAAAAAGTTTAAAATACCCAAAATTTGAATATCCATGTATCTTTTAATGTGCTCATTTCAAATGTTAAAAATAATTAGGATAAAGCGAAACAAGAATAATTGCAATCACTCTGCTGTGGAAGCATGGTAACAGAGCTTGCTCATAAAGTTCACGTCCAATTGTTTCGGGGTTCAAGTCCTGATGGGAATACTCCAGAAGTAAAATCCCCGAATGCATTAGGACCGTGTGGGAGGTGTGCATCATTTACATCATCGTGGTCCAGTCGAGGTGTGTGAAAACCGGCTTGGACACCACCTAACCTGCCACTAAAGAAGAACACTCGGACACACAACCCTGATCAATACATTTCGGGGCACAGCATTCTCCGTTTTTTTCCGGTGGCCGCGGAGTTGAATAATAATTCACCAAGCCCTCTCATAATATGCAGCAGCAGACAGTGCTGTATCAGCGTGGACACAACCAAACCACAGAGCTCTGTACCCAGCCGATGGCCATGTCATTTCTCTATACACTGACCTACAGCTAAAACTTATGAACCTGATCCATGGAAATCGAATCCCAAGTCACTTGGAAGGTATATTGTATACACGCATGCACGACGTAGGCACGCCGGCCACTATTCATAGTCCTCTCTCTTTGACCACGACTCCCGCGCGCGGACAGACGGAGCAGTTATCCAGATCTTCCTCATTTTTGACCGATCCGATCGTAAGACCATCGCTGTTCTTTCCCCTGCCGCTCCTCCTCTGGTTTCTTCCGTCGATGGTACGCGCCAGGTCGCCTTCCTTCGCGTCGATGCAGATGATTCCAAGGAGAGATTACACCATCGCTGGCATCACTTCGAGAACGATCAAGGACCGGGGCTTTCGGCAGCGAAACCCACTCTGTGGGCGGCGTTGAATCTGCCTTTGAAGCATCGCGTTAGCATTTGAAAGTGATTCGTCCAAGAGCTCATCACTAATTAATTATACATGTTGAATAGTAAGCAATTAGTTAATTTTATGTTGGCTCGTAAACAAGAAAAACCCAATCTGTAAAATCTTTTAAATTAGAATATAATCGAATTTGCAGTATAAATACATACAACGCATTGCATAAATACACACATACATCTGTAAAAAAAAAAGTTTTGCAAAATATAGCGGATTGCAACGGAAATCCTTAATCTATCTAATATCATGTTATATCTGTATCGGGTGGTAGTCAAGAACATATATATGATTAACTTTTATTCTTAGTCTCGGCCTCCGAGAGACTCATCAGAAAGCTTTTCGACTGAATTTTATACGGATTTTATATATTAAACCAACTCCCGAATCACCCATTATAAAATTCAAAAGTCTGTTTGTTTCACGGAAAATTAGATAATTTAAAAGTTGTTTTTGTAAAACTAATCGGTTATATCACTTAAAAGAATTAGTCAATGAAAAATTAGCTAGTGGCCAACTAAACAATCTAAGTTCTGAACCAAGACAAGGGGAGATGTAATTGATATATCTTTCTGAAATTGCCGAACCTGGAGGTCGTCCTCGTATTTTATCACGAGGCATAATCCTGATCATGAATTCTTATCACAATGACACGATGCGGGTATAATTCAACGGTTCTCTCCTTGCACAAGTTGTAGTTTTTTGCAAAGACGTCACATGGAAAGGAACTTCAATATTCGTTCACACGAGGAGACTGAGAGAACAAGATGAACATCTGAGGACGGCCTAGACAGCCCTGCAGCTCTTGCGAAGGTTCATTACGCGTTCGTGGAGTGAAATTCGTATTTACACTGTACGTCTAATCCACGTATAATTTTCTAAGTCAGATTAATGTCTAGAACGACTCTTGGATTTTACTATTTCAGACCGTTTCGAATGTCGTGCCTCGCGCACTTTGCCTGTATTTAAAAAATAATAATTTTAACCACTTGAAAAGTTAACAACTTATAAATATTCGACGAGTACTCTTTTTTTTTTTTTTGTCGATCAGATAATATCGTGACGGAAAAGTAAAAGGAGTAACTTTAAAATTTTTTTTGTAGAAGTCAAAGGTCAAAACAGGCAAACTCTTGAACCATGGAAATAAATTTCCTATCTACCACCACGGCAAATGGTCCAAGTCCCGTTGCACGAGTCACGACCAACGGACGTCACCCCCCACATCGGCCCATGTCCCGATCCCGATCCCAATCCCAGTCCCAATCCCTGTCCCTTGTCACGATCTGATCCAACATCCCTTTCACGCTTTGAAAATTGGACACGATCTGATCCAACATCCCTTTCACGCTTTGAGAATTAGACACCACCGATCTGCATTTGAATACCGCGGCCACGTTCCCACAAAGCTAAACGTGAAAACCAGAAGAGAGCAATCTTTTGAATGTTCCCCCAAAAAGAGGGTTTGGTGAAGAAGAAGCTTCTTTAATGCCATTTGGTGGTTGATTTGATTAATAATTTCTCGGACTCATAGTATACCAAAGCATGAGGAATCGCCACGCCCCCTGTTTATATCGCGACTTGGATTAATCAATTCGCATAGCAAGTTTGTGCTCTCGACAACATATAAGCTATCGTTTTGTGCTTCGATTGGATAGTGCTACGAAGTTTCCAAGAGTGCGGGTTGACGGGCAGAGCTTAAATGTTGCGCGTACCATCGGGTCGGTCGAAAGTTCTTAGCCTTGCGAGGACTATAGAACGCAGAAATAGGTTCCATGAGAGATGACTTTCGATTATCATGTTGCACAAGCTTGTCCTGATCAAGGGGAGTTGAATTATCTTCGCAGGCACTAGAAGCTTTGAAGTATTCCTTGGCGGGTGAAATACGTAGCTTTTTGGTTTGATAAGTAGCTGGAAAAGCTACCGAGAATTTGTATGACACTCTGATAAAAACGTTTCGTTGATTTTTAGAATGTTCTTTGTTTGGATATATATTGATAATAAAAAGCAGCACACGAAATTGTTTTCTGGGGCAACACTTGATACTGAATATAGTTCATTGCGCGTCAGCAATGAAAGAGTGATTTTCGGGGTTTTTGAAAGTTAAAATCTCGTATAATCATTGCGCACCATGAAAAGAGGGCAATCCAAATTTTGCCGCCGTAGGTTCAAAATTGTCCTACCTTTCGTTAAATCAATGACGGCATAACACGAAATTTTATCGCTTCAAGTTTTACACAAATTTTTCACATTATGGTAGATAAATCTATCAAAATAGGTTATAGACTTGTTTCTTAACTCATACTTGATGAGTTGAGTTGTTAAATAGGTTAGTTATATTCGATAAAAATGGTTTAAAATGATAAAATCTAAGATAATATGGATGTGAAATTGATTTATAACTTGCTTAAACCCAACCCACCTCTATGACTCTCCTTTGCTCTCTCTCGATCTCATACTCGCTCACTGCATGCTCTAATTTCAGTTTAGGTATAAGTCTTTCTAAATTGATTTGAATATAGAAGTATTTTAATAATATGAGTTGAGATGAATATAAATCACTAAATTTATATTGCATGAAAATGGGTATCATTTTCGATTCAACCTAGACCCAACTGTTTGATGAGTATAAGTAGGAGTCGTACAACTTACTTTATTGCCTTTGGTCCACCCCGTGACGACAAACTTAAGAATTGGTGGACCAAAGCTATTTGAGTTCACTATTTTATGAAGTGAATCAGGTTCTTCTCATGCTCGTGTTTCTACGTGTTCACCCGCCACAGAAAGAGGGTATGTTATATTGTGAAAGGAAAGGAGCGATTCCTCGTGTTTCATATGTGTCGTGTTACACGTTACTAGTTATAAAAAATAGTTACTTTTACCCACCTCGGGATTGACCAAGTGAGAATAGTATTTCGATATCTTCAACGCAATATTTAATGGTCAAGGGTTTAAATCCTATCACAGAGAATTCATATTCAAGTGTGAAGCCATGACGGTGAGTTACTATGTTACTTTTGTTCAAATAACCGATTAATTGCGATCTTACTTCCGAAATTACCCTTGGTTGGCTTGAGAGAGAAAGAGAGAGAGAGTAGTGTGCATGCCACGATTTGTATTATTTGGAGTAAACCACGTGAATTAATATCGTCCGAATAATTAATTGCGTGGATTTCACTATATTGCCCACGCGATTAATAAGTATTCTATTATATGCGATGGAACTAAAATATTTGGGCCCACCACCACCCCAGTGGAAAGGAAGAGAGTTAGCCACATCGGCAATTGGGCAATCAATGGGCTAGAAGGCACTGGTCGAAACCAAAGAAAATGAATTTTCAAACGTTTTCTCCGATGATTCGATCAAAAAAAGGAAAAACTTTTCTCCAATGACCCTTGTAGATCTATTCCTACTCACATGCACCATTAGATCAAGCAATCTTGCGGGAAAGCCATCTGGTTTGATGTCGCGTGCGAGTCCAACTCACGTGCATTAAAATTAGGGGTGTCAAAATCTGAATCGAAATTTGAACTAATTTGAAAATTTGAATCTCTTTTTATCGGATTTATTTCGATTTAGGTTATGGGGAAAACAGGTTGTTTTTTATTGGTTTGGCTTGCGTTACAATTCGAACCCAACATAAACAAATTTGCTTTTTATTTATTATGAGATCGAGAGATAAAATTGAGCAGAAACAACTTTCCGTTTATTATGAGATTGAGAGAGAGAATGTACAACATGTAGCAACCATCCTTGAAAGCAGCGCCTGGCGAAGGAAGCAAGGTAGCAATGAGGATTAACTCGAGAACAAGAGCCTCCATGGCCCATCGAGCATTCGGATCTAGAGGCGTCTCCACCAGATCGAAGGAGAAAACTCCATCAACAACAACACGCCGAGGTCTTGTGCGGCGGGCAACCGAGATAGAGGGGGCTCCGTTGTTGGTAGCGGCGGCGGCCGCTGTGGCACGACTGGTGTGGCGGAGCTCAACGGTGAGACGGTTGCCAAAGGCGATGGGGCAGGATCTATTCGGGGGGGTTCGTGTGTTCAGGCGGAAGCGTTTCGTGATTTGCTGTTTGGTGCTTTGAAAAAAAAAAAAAACAAAACCAAGAGTAATGACTCTGTCAATGAGGGACGAAAGGGATGGAGGCAAAACCTATTTCGTGTTCCCAATATCACGTGGGACGTGGAGGACGAAGGCCCACAAAGAAAAACAAGCAAACTAAACTGACTAACCGAACAAAATCAAGCCGAACCAAAATTTCGATTTGACTCGAAGTAAACACACATCTCTACCGGTTCGGTTCGATTCGATTTCGGTTTTCAATAAACCCCAATCACGAAGCAAACATGCATCCCTAACGGTTCGATTTCGGTTTTAATAAACCCCGAACCAAACCGAATCATTAACATCCCTACCAAATATTTGCAGCTTTCAAGGAGTGCCGTATTTCTCCCAATCAAATAGTGCTCAGGGAAGACTCGTGCAAGCCTCTTTTACATGCCTAAAGGACTTTGACTTCGACCAATCGGGCCGATTATAATAGCGCAAGGACCGGGTCAGGACATACCAAAATATTTAGGTACCGATCCATTTCGTGACTTAAGGTATACCCAACTTTCATCTCAGTCCCACTTCCAGGCATCTAAATCGGGGAAAAGAATAAAAAGAAAATTTAGCATTTTGCAATTGCTTGGCGTTGGATTACCCGTATTGGTCTCATCTATGTGGAAACGATTTCGAGTTTCCCCGGAAGTAAGAGGCATTGCGTTGTCGACGATTATGAAAGAATCTTGAATTGACTACAAATGCTATTCCCTATGTCTCTTTAAGATTGGCTATATTAAGATCGAACATCACACCAAAGGCTCGCTCCGTTTCTTTCTTATCGATATCAATGAGCGTGCGAGACTCTTTGAGCAGCCGATTAATTTTTATTAGATGTAATTGTCCCTCCGTCTCAGCGGTCCGTGTTCTTAGAGGCGGCGCCAAAAGAATGCGCATACGCGGTCATTCGAACCTAAGCGTTGAGGTAGGAGAACGAGCATGCTTACCGTCTGAACAATCCTCTCAGACTTGGAGGCTCACCTTGTCTCGTTCAGCCGGAACGACGAAATCAGTCATCCGATTGAGAGGAGAGCCTCGAGGGACAAATTTCTTCGGGGAATCCAAAACTTCTTTATTTCGTCTTTTATAAAAGTAAGCCCAATGCATCCTTCCATTATCGTGTCCAAGTTCATGCAGTTCACTCTTGTCTTGAGAAGAGCGATGGCGATATATTCGAACAATACGAGAAAAGAGATAATTTAACCGTCTCGCGGATTTAGAATTTGAATCGAATCTTTCATAATTATTGTAAATCTATTGTTTTTTAGAAAATAATCCACACCTCCAAAGCATTTTCCGGGCTCTTCATCAGGTTCGTATTCCCTCGGTCCCTAGTACGCGAATAAAGAGTAACATTTATAAAACCAATGCATCTGGACGGATAGCAAGGTTCTGATTTCGCGAATATCCGGAAAATCTCTCCATTTATGGTAATGATGATTCCATTTTCCCCACGGCCCTTCGAATCACTCATCACGCCAATCAGTACCTCATGTCATCTTTTTACGAAACTCGCACGGCTTTAATCGGGGGAGGACGCAGCCGGTTTCGAATTTTTTCCCCTTCCTCTTTATTCTAGTGCGCACGGCGACGGAGCTGCGAAAACTACATCGAGCCTATCGTCATCGAGTAGGAGGAGTAGGGAGTAGGAAGTAGTAGCTTCGCGGCGCAAGCAACCGGTCCCTGCCTAAACGAGAACGACCAAACCAACAGTCTCGTCCCGGCACCGCACCGCACCGCATCGCATCGCATCGCTCGGCCTCGCACGCGATCAAATCTCCGATTAAAATACGAAGCCGTCATTAGCGTGAGCTCCCAAGGGGCATTTAAGCAAAACCGCGAGCTGCTCCTCCTTCAACGTCCCGTCGTCGACGACGACGATCGACGAATCTCCTTCTTCGTCTGCTGCTGCTGCTGCTGCTGCTATGGCGTCCTTGGTTCTCGGCCTGAGAGCTTCCGCGAACTCCTTCCTGTCGCGGTACGAGCCCGTCGCCCTGCTCCTCGCTCCCCTCCTCGCCGTCCTCGCGGCCCGCGCCGTCCGATCGTTCGTCGGCATTCTGCAGGAGCGTGGGCTCAAGGCGACTGCGATAGGCTTCGTCCTGAGCTGCATCAAGTACGGTCTCTCTCCTCCGCTCTCGTGCTCGTTCGCGCTGGGCTCTGTAATTTATTTATTTATTTTCGTGTCGCGCGGTCTGCTGCTTCGAGGCTTCGATTCATTTTTCGTGTGTGCGTGTTTTTTTTGTTTTTTTGGGATTTCGAAGTGCAGGTTGGTACCTGCGGTGAAGAGTTATATAGATGCAGAGAAGCAGAAGGTCAGAGTTTTTCTCGATTTTTCCGCTAGAAGGAAGCGCGAGCATTTAATTCTGTCGATTTCTGGAGGAGTGAAAGAAAACGGCACTGATTGGACGTCGCTAGGACGGGCATTGAATTCACGGAACAGAAGAGAACAGAGCCGCGATTGTGTGACTAATTATCCCTGCAGGGAATCGGAGGAATGCATAGCCATCTGATGCGATTGCGTGTTTTCTGATTGATTAGTAGAGAATTGATGGATAGGTGTTCTGTCGTCTCTAATTAAGTATCTTTCCCTTGGAAAAAAACGAACCACTTTATCAGATTGCAATGCGAAGTTGCCGCTTTATGATTGCACCTGTGCTGGCTGCTGTGGCCAGAGCAGCCTGCTAGTGACAGACAAAGTAGTAATTGCACGGAACCTGGTTCATGCTCGTTGACATGGGCCAACTGGCACTGTTGGGACCCTGTGGGATCACAATTGCATCGTTTTGGTTCCCTACAATTAACAGTTCGAAACACTACATCCACTTGGGCCGAGCCTATAAAAGTTTTGAAGACAAAGTGGGAGTATGAGCGATGAATTTCGCAGTTCTTCGGGGTGTACTTTTTATGTTAAATGGTTGATGTCTTTTGACGTCTGCATAGACTGATTGCATAAACGAGAGGACCGAGGCTCAGTGTCGTGGTGTGCATGGTGCGCCTGCGATAAAGGCTTCAGAGCTGAAGCGCAGGAGTCTTTAATTTATTCGAATCTAGTGTATTGTCTCAGGAAACATGACAAGAATTGGCCTTCATGGCAATTTTTTAGCTGATTTTCTACTGGCCAGACGGGAGGCCATTGGGGACGATATGCTTTTGGTGAATTGCTGGGAAGATTCTTCCATCATGTATATTGGTTGAAGTCACGACAATTTTATGTATCCAATTCTAAGAATTTTAACCCCTCCCCTAGCCCTCCCTAGAAAGCGGGAAAAAAAGAGAGAGACCCAAATATAAAACAAGAAAAGCATATTCTTGGATCAGCATATACCTAGTTCACATTCTGCTAATGCATACGTCTGCTGATGTATCTTATTTTTGGGCTGTACCGGACAAGCATGATCTGGGCCTATCTAAGAAGAACCTGTGTTTTGGTTATTGTACGATTTATGTCATTAATTCTGCTAGCTTAATTGCTTGAATTTGCAGGTGGTGGACCAGTTACAGTCTGGTGGTCAATCTAAAAGAAAAGGCTGGAGAACTGAGTTGCCAAGGTCTGGTGTGGGAAATGGCGTAATAGACATAATGAAGGAAGAAAAAAAGAACGATGTGGTTTGGCAAGGCAAATGCTCGGGTACAGTGTATGTTTATCATTTAGAGATACTTGCATGTTTATTTAAAATGCTCTTGATGAAAATATCCTGAGATAGCTGACCTGTTTTTTGGCAGATATATCAGGGGAAGTGAATGCGAGGGGCATTTTTCACTGATAAATGAGGCTTGTTCTATGTTAGTATACCAAACATGGCTCTTTTGCACTTATCTTGCTTTCAAAGATCCTCATGACCATGATGTATTTCTTTAGCTGCTAAAGTTGCTTCAATTTTGGTGGAACAACTGATATACATGCAAATAACCCAAAGTCTAAGTAAACTTTATCGTCTTACTTTGGTGTTTCTTGCCTAGTTTCACTACACGTTCTCATCCATTTGAACATCTTCTGCTTAAAAAACATCGGTTAAATTTATCACCTTTGTGATGTCCGGTTAAAGCATTGAGTGGCCCTTCTTTGTTGGATGCTGAGAAATTGTCGTTTCAGAGATTTTTTTATTCTGAAAATGAAAAGTAATAATCAATTGTCGATTGAAGCATGTCTTGTCTGGCCAATTTTACAGATTCAGGTGCACAATTTGAAAAATAAAATCATGAGGCTCAGCCTTTTATAAAGTGCCTAGCATCCTCTCTCTTCCCAGACTCTCATTTTGAATCCTTGTCAGGTTTGCACACACCAACCCGTTGCACTTAGATGTCTTCCAGAGTGTGGCTCGATTTGAGGCGGAGATTGTTGCCATGACTGCTGCTTTACTGGGAAGTAAAGAAAAAGTTTCCGGAGGACAAATATGCGGAAACATGACATCTGGGGGAACTGAGAGTATATTATTAGCAGTGAAAACTTCACGTGATTATATGAGAGCTAAGAAGGGAATTACATCGCCTGAAATGTACGTGAGACAGTTCTCCGTTTCTTTTTCCTCCTGGAAAGTTTATTGTTTATGGCTTTGTTCTTAATATGCCAAGGTTTGCAAATTTCCATCTAACTTTAGGATAATACCGGAATCTGCACACTCAGCATATGACAAGGCTGCTCAGTATTTCAACGTCAAACTGTGGCGTGTTCCAGTGAATAAAGAATTCCGAGCAGATGTAAAAGCAATTAAGCGGTACATTAACAGAAACACCATCTTGGTAGGCACTAGAAGATTACTTTCCTCTACTCTTTCGTGCGTTAATTTCAGTTTTCTTGGGTTTTTTGACTCGACAGAAGTTTACATATTACCTTTCCTTGTCATTGACTTTTCTTTATGCCATCTTTGTTGTCATTAATAGAAAGAAGAACTGTTGTAGTTTTAGTGATTACACTTTTTTAATGGTTATTATCTTGTAATGATTCTTAGATTGTTGGATCTGCACCCGGTTTTCCTCATGGCATCATTGATCCCATTGAGGTATGTGCAATTCCTTTGTGTTAACAGTCAAAAGGGCCCTTGACTGGATAGTGCCAGTTGAATGTTTTGCTTATATTTGTCTCTAAAGAGGTTCTCTGGCATTATTTTGTGTAGGAGCTTGGTGAACTCGCTTCTAGCTTCAACATATGTCTCCATGTTGACCTTTGTCTTGGTGGCTTCGTGTTACCTTTCGCTCGTAAACTCGGGTAACTTGGGTTTTATTCTGACAGCAATTGCTATATAATTGGCAATTTCGCCCTTCTTGCTACTGCCACTGTAAGATATTATTAGAAAGCTGCTTGCTGACGAGTGATGACGGTCCATGAAAAGGATTTATGCGCTCTATTGTCATGGTCATGATTTTGCTCGAGTTTAAATGACTCAGATTCTCTATGCTATGTTCAGAAGACATTAGGGGGGAGGAAAAAGTGAGGAAAGTGCCTTTAATTTTAAATTTGCACTCTTTCTTCTGTCAAAAGATGAAAATTTTTCATTACTATGCACCCAAGTTTCAGTTCCCCCCATTTTGTTCTCTCCAACATGGCCTTCATCTTCAACTTTTAACCATTGGGAAGGAAGAGACTCATTTAGATATAACTTGATTTGTTTGGTGGGACTTTTGAGACAGATTCATCCGTGGCTTCTTGCTTCTCTTTATTGAAGTTCTGAAAAGAGTACAAACTTCTATTGCGTTTCTTTTTGGTATATTTAAGTTGTGATTGTATTTTTCATGTACGTATGGTGGGTATGTATATAATTTTTGCAACTAAAATAAGTCTTTTCTTTTCTTTCTTCTCCCGAATTGCAGGTATCCAGTTCCTCCCTTTGATTTTTCCGTTGAAGGGGTAACATCGATATCCGTAGATGTGCACAAATATGGTTTGGCTCCAAAAGGAACTAGCACAGTTCTATACAGAAATCATGACATCAGGAAGGTAATCCATTTATGATGCTTCCGCTTTTTGATTGCCGGGGTAATTTAAAGCTTAGTTTGTGGTTATGTTTTATATGTGCATTTCTACAAAAAGAAAAGAAAAGTCACATTCAAAGAGAAGCTAGTTGAGAAGTATTTCGTAAATGATTTATCTGATGAAGTTTGCTCCATCACCTGTTTATTGAGTACATTGCTGTAGTTAGGTTGAGCATGCAGCCCTTGTGCTTTATTTCACCCTATGACCATCTGATTCACAAAAAGTATGCTTTATGTACATTATGGGCCTTGCCCCAACAGCTAGCACTTTTGAGAAAACAGTTTCCTAACTTGGTTCTAAAGTGTGAGTCAAGAGTTCAAATTGACACTCTCACTTGGTCTGGTTTTGCCTGATTTCTTGCTTGCATCCTTGCCTTTATATAATTGTTTGGTGTGGTCACTATTTACATAATATGTTTCATGAATAAGGTTGAACTTATATGGAGAGAATCATGAAGTATGCCTAATATGTATTTTGGACCCATTTTCTAATAGCATAAACTTTTGAGGAAAAATATTTTTGAACCCTTCCTTCAATTTAAGTATTGTAGGTTTACGTGTTTGTGCATCTCTGTTGATGGACATTGCTTATTCAAGAAAATCTAGGCACCACATATACATGCTGTGCCTATGTCCCTGAAAGATGATATTCCCTTTTTTAGGGGTTCAAATAGTGTTTTTTTTTGGTCATAAAAATAGTGTTTAATGTGCTGCTGGTTTAATAACTTTTAAGGATATGGTCGTATAGTTCTCTTTTAGTAGCTCCAGGTCTGGCTATTAATTTATTCTCAGTATTTCAAGAGTGAGTGAATATAGTAAGTGAATATGATGAACAAAAAAAAGCAAGCTTTAATTCAACATATTCAAATTCATCACTTTGCTCCATTTCTAGTCTTCATTTTCAATTTGTTGCAAGCAAAGTTACTTGGTACTACTTTTAATGTCCTTTTTTTTTTCAATTCTGTGAAGATTCATAAAGGCTGATGCATTATCAAATTGTTGCTCGGGTTGCATGATCTTATTTATTTTTACACTCTTAAGGATATTATTTCTGATCTAGCTTTATGGTTAACTATGTATATGGGGACCTGCCATGATGGATTTCTTGGCTTTCATTCTCCAACAGCATCAATTTGTTGCTGGTGAGTTCATTCTCTCTATATGCAAAGGCTTGTAATTATCATTTCTCTGTTTGTATTTGTGCTTGTTACTTCCTTTAGCTTAGTAATTTGGAGGGAGATTGATCTTTGGTCTGTTGCATATTGAATTGGGAGGGGTTATGAAATGTGAAGATGGAGAAAGGAGAGAGGAGAGAATGTTTCTTTACGGTGGCTTTCAAAATTGATTTTTTTAAACCTGTGGATGTTGTTATTGGATGGATCAGAAGTTTAACTAATTTCTGTACTTGATACTCATACAAAGTTCTTTTAGATGCTAAAAGTCTTTTCTCGTGAAGCCCGGTATAAATGATACTTGAGGGAACAACACTTTCTCTTTATCCCTTAAATTGGTAATTTTTTTCAAGCGCGTGCATGAACTAATTATTGTTCTCCTTGTCTATTTTGCTCATTTTCCAACTTCATTATGCAGTGACGGAGTGGTCTGGAGGTCTATATGTCTCTCCAACCATGGCCGGGAGCAGACCAGGGGGCTTGATTGCTGGTGCTTGGGCAGCAATGATGTCCCTAGGGGAAGAAGGTGCAAAATTAGGCTGGCTCCAACCTATATTGCCTTATGAAGTCCTCCATCGCTTTTTGCTCCTTTTCTCTCTAATTTTGTACTCTTCAAATCTTCACTGTTGGTTGGTTATGTTTCATCGCATTTTATAGGTTATCTAGAAAACACAAAAGAGATCATGGAAGTGTCAAAGAAGATTGAAAGAGGGTACGTTGGCTGTACATTATAATATAGTTTAAATCTTCCAAATTTTGAAAAATATCTGTCAACTTCTTTTGCAGAATAAAGGAAATTCCGGAGATTTTCATCATCGGTAGGCCGGACATGACGATTATAGCCTTTGGTTCTAATGTTATTGACATATTTGAAGTTAATGATATCTTGTCATCCAAAGGCTGGCACTTGAATGCATTGCAGAGACCCAACAGGTGGGAATTTTTTTATACAAGGAAATTTTAGGAACACAATGCATCTTCTTTTTGAGTGTTGATTCACTGTCAGGGCCGCGTCCAACTTCTGAGAGAAGACTAGACATTGTTTTATTGTGCAGTTCTTTTATGTTATCAATATTTTAATTGACATTCTTAATAGAGGATCTCTTGCGGTCGCCATTTGTTTAGTTTATATTACAGTTGTAAATTATGGCTTAATTTGCTCCATTGACAAGCGGCATCAAATATTTGTCAGAAATACATGGCCTACATTATGCCTGACCGTTTCTTCCTTCTGTGTGTCTCAAATCAGCATACATATATGTGTGACCCTTCAACATGTACCGGTGGTTGAAGACTTCCTCAAGGATTTGAAGGAATCCGTGAACACTGTAAGTTGCTAAATAAAGCTATGCGATCTTCACTTGTTTTAAAGTTATCAATTAGACATGTATCAGTTATTTGGGAGTATTCTTTTTGTACACGATACAAATACCTGCACACCATAACCGTGATGTGTAGACTCACAAACTCACTTGTTTTGATCATTTTCCTTCCCTAGGTTAAAGAAAATCCAGGTCCCATAAGTGGAGGGAAGGCTCCTATATATGGCGCTGCAGGAAAGATGCCAGATAGAGGAACGGTGCAGGAATTGTTGGTAAATTTCATGGACGGTGCTTGCTAAGTGGCTTTGGCTCAGTGTTCTTGATGTTCTTGGGACCTGTTCTTCAAACTTTACCATCACGGGTCATTTCGTACCTTAATCTTCAATCCTTGACATTCTTTGATTTTCGCACAACTTTTCTGTTTATCAGAATAATATATTTGCTTGATTATCAACTAGTGATGTGGATTTCAAGTGCCATATATATCATGGCCTAGAAAAGTATCGTGCATATCAGTTTCCCATTAATTTTCTTGGTCTGTCTAAACGACTCTCTCCCTAAGTTCAAAATTTGTGCTTTCTGATGTTCCATCGGTTTTAGAGTGCGAGTCATATATCGTAACTGTCTTTGCAGGCTGGCAATGTTTGCCCATGAATGATTCAGCGCTTTAACACCTTGTAAATGTCATAGTTATAGGTAATGTGAGATTCTAGCAAGATAGTTAATGTAAGAATAAGCTCACTGCAAATTGATCATATTCCAACATACATTCCAACAGCGTTTCAAATATATATCCAGCACTGAACCATATGGTCGTTGCACACCATGTCAAACAACTCAAAAGTAGGATCGTAAGAGGAAAGCCTCTTTTATTTGACTCTACAAAATTCACTCTCGTGCCAAACTGCAACAGTCCACCATTAACGAAAAAACATCGGAGACATGAGAAAGCACACACTACTTATGGAGGCGTTGCCTCAGCTGCTTCCGCTCCCTTCCTCTGCTTCTACAGCTCCAGTACCAGATCTGCGATGACCCATATTATAGCTCACTCAGGCTAGATCAAGGTAAAAGAAAACCTAAAAATGATCTTGTAGACATGTTTTCTGCTTTAAAAGAGATTCTTGCTGAAATTTCATGGACAAGGTGGCAGCTGTAAATTTTACTTTCAGTGAAAGTTAAGTTGCGAATGAGCACGGTTGGTTGAGAAGGTTTTCTTGCGTGTTTTTAGTTGGTTCAAACGGATTGACCATGAACTCCGCAAGTAGATATCTCTTTTAGAAATACAGCAGAGAAATTTTTGACATGATTGCAAATGCTTGTCCAGCGGATTCATACTATGGTTCTCCTCATCAAAAAGAAAATGCTTCTGGTACTAACTTTTTGGCTCGTGTTCGATTCGAGCACGCGACGAGTCACATCATGGGTCTTGAAAATCAGGAAAATTATACTTACAGTCCGCGTCCGTCTTGATCCAGCACTCCCTGTTCCCATTTGACTCGCTCCCGGCAAGTTTGAACTGGAGCGGCTTGTTCTGAAGCTCCTGATCTCTGTTTTTCTTCTTACTTTCCTGGGTTGTTTTCTTCTTGCTCTCTCTCTGCCGCTGCTTCTCTGCCTTTTTGGTCGAGGCGCAACTCTCAGGGTGAACCTTTCTGCGGAACATCTGAAGTATCTACACGCCACGCATCAAATTATAAGTGAAGCCCAAAAGTTCCACACGAGTTTTACGACATTAATGTTCTAAGATACAATTCAATCACCCACGTGGGAGGGACATGGTTCCAGAGTGAGTAGATCCCAGATTTGAAGCAAGGAACCTATTCTATTAGCACGGCTTCTTAGTTTTGGAACATACAACTACCCTGTAGATCCTAGAACCAAACCTGTGGGTCCAGTATAGTTCCAATAGACATTGGAACCGGCCGATTATTATTATTATTATTATTTGGTACTATTTAAAATATTCAGCTATGTTGAAAGCTGATGATGACTGATGACCAACATGATCTCAATGCTTCAATATTCCATCATTAATAAACACTGATTTATCTACTAAACTGATAGGAAATATATGAGCCCCACCCATTAACTTTATGTCTCTCACGAATAAACATTGTTTTGGTAAATTCTTAGCAACTTCTTTTGTTTCATGCCATCGTAACTTTCTTTATTTAGCAAAAGATTTTTATAACTTTGTCGTCTAGGCATGATCAAGCAGCCATGAAATTCCTTAGCAGGACAAGCAAGGAACCAGAGGCGGCAGCAAGCAAGTGTAAACAGAGAATTTAGGGTTATCTCAGTCGGATTCTCCAGTTCGGTCTGTTCTGCACCCTGAACCTGGAGCCGGACCGGTAATAGCCGGTTTCAAGTTCCAACCGGACGAGAACCGCGCCAGTTAGTGCCGGTTCGGTCTGGTTGCAGGGTCTGTCCAAGACTGGTGCTCACCCCTTTGTGTTGCCTATTTATTTCATCGCTGTGTTGATGTTGGGGTGGCCGGTTGAATTGCAGATCCATCAGTTCGATAAAAATCAAGTCAGAATAAGTTTGTCGGCATCATAGTGCCATTCCAAGCGACAGTTCACGTTAGGGACGGAGTAGCCCAAGACTTGCAAATTTTTACGTCGCCGAATAGAGCGACAATGAAGGGACAAACAAATGTTTGCTTATTTAGGAAATATGTCGAAGTACCTTTTGCAGCTTTGTCTCCGCTGAAGTTGAGTCAGTATTCATGCCAGCAGTTGCAGTGGAGCTCCTAGAAGGAAGGAGCATTTTTTTCTTCAGCTTCTTTTTCATAAGGTTCATGGCTGTATGCCTCTCCTCCCTCTCGGGTTTCAACTCATATCCATCCTCTGTCAGTTTGCTCCTCTGAAACAGCTCTCCGAGTGATGTCCTGTGTTCCTTCGTCACCGCTGCTGTCGTTTCCGACAATTCAATGGCCGAGCTGAAAAGATATCCTTGGAGCGGATAGACTGTATTTGTGCTCCCGTTGTTGGTCTCTTGGCCATCTAAAATTGGCTTTCCACTGAGGGTGATGGTGCTACAGTGGCTGCTTCTTCCCATGCTGACTTGGCTGGATCTTCCCGACGAGTCATTGCTGCTATCTTCCTTGGCTTCGGCTACCAGCACCTTCTCTAACTCATCATTGATCAACCTCAGTTCATTTTCCGTCATTTCAGTTTCCTTTTCGGTTATGTAATCGACTGAGTTGGCAAATGTCGGTGTTGAAGGATCGGACAAGGGAGTGTCTGAACCGAGGGTGCCTATTGCAAGAAAGCCAGGGAAGAGCTGGGGCTCATCAGCTATAAATTCTTCCTCCTGACGGTTTTCATATTCTGCTCTTGCCGCCTCCACATTAGCAAATGATTTCCGGAGTCGGTTCTCTTGCTGGGCATGTCTGGCAGGTTTGGTGAGATAATTTGTGTGTTGGTAGTACTCCTGTTCATCGATTGATCGCTGCCCAGAAAGGCAATTGCAGGGGTTTCCTGATGCACAAAATGTAGAGACGGAATAAGCATGGGCATAGAGCTGATAAAAATTTCAATTTGGGCTCGTGAGTTCTATGTTATGAACTTAGTAGTTACTCTTATGAAATAGGTGTCATTATTATTGTCAATGAACTAAACAACACGTTGCACGTATTTTGTACTGTGACACAGCCAAGTACAACTGCTGAATGACTCTGTCTATGCAGGAATGCTGCAAATCGGTTTTCCTTGGTAGCATCTCATGTCTTCACCAATAAATAATGGCTCCCATAGATTGTTAAAAGTCCCGTGCACAAGCTAATGTGAAACTTCTACTGGGAAGTGTGTTAATTTCTGCTTTTAGATCGTTGGGAGTAAATGAACCTGTCATTGATGACACGCGACAACCCTTGTTTGTTTGATGAAAAGATTAAGGCAACTAGCAGCAGATAAATTCTGAAAGGAGCTTACCAATAACTAAGTCCTTGAGGGGCTCGCCACCAGTTTGGCGGAACTTCCGATGCATCCAACCGAGTAACTGCAGCATCAAGATAGAATGGTTACATTGGAAGACCGAGAATGTCTCGATTCTCCTCTACATAAAGCAGCATATACATTTACCTTCATCTTAGGGCAGTGATCTGTCAGTTTTGATCTCCTTTGTTCTTTGGGGAGTCGATGGAAGAGAACCTACTTTTAACAGTCAAGTTAGAAACAAGATTTATCGAGATCGTTCTTGCTGATATGAGATAGTGATGGCTCGAAAGAAGACATGAAGATGGTTCCAAGCAGGTGTTGCCTGTTATTTTGTCAAAACCGAATCTTGCAAATAAATGGATGGATGAGTCCAGCATATCTTGAGCGCACGATCATATGTAAAGCCATCAATATATGTTGATAGTGAGGTGGTGTTGCAGGTTATTTTACATTAACTCTTTTGTTCCCCATGTGTTTGTTTGGTATCAATAATCACTTCAATCACTTTTTTGGAACTATAGCATCATGTTCTTCATCGTGTACAAGAGATCAACGTTCGCAACTGGCGGTGATAGTTGTTTAGTTGTGAACTGCGGTATCCATTGACTGTCTCTCATCGTGCATGACCAGCTCCCTACAATTACTTGTTGAGGTCGGTATGTATATTAATATAAGACCACCGGGTATTTGGTGAAAAGGCCTTTACTGTGGGGACGACAGCGATGGCCCTGTTGAGAAAGATGGTTAAAATGAACTGGACAAGGAAAAAAATCTCTTCTTATAAAGGACAGCATATTCGGAAATCTCCAGCTTCTCGGGTGGGTCCTTCATGTGAAGGTAGGCCACATTAAATTTGACTTTGTGGTACCTAGTCCAGTGTTGAGCTTTACTATTGCTGTTTTAATTACTGATTAGATGATTTCGAGATTACATAAACAGTTATATTAGTGTCATGGCCGGCGGCACAGATTCACATTCATTTGTGATATTCTTTTCGCCAGATTGATCTAGCGTTGGGCTGTGAGGAGCTGCAGTTCATGCTCCTGTTAGTTAAACTAACTGCTCCAGCTAATGGTGATCATAGAGTTCTGCCCTGGAAACTAGATTGATTTGGAGGTATGTAAAGAAGCTGGCTAGAGCATGCATGTCCCAGAAACTGTCCATGTTAGAAAGCCTTTTATCCCTACCACCGAGGCTCTTTTGGTTGTGGGATCATCAAGTTCCTGTCGTGATCAAATCACCCTGGACATCCTGTGGAGATCCAAACACGTTTCAAGGCCATGTCGGCCTGCTGCAACTGCCGTCATCATTTCTCCGGACTCTTTACTCGTCTCCTAGTCTTTGCCTCTAGGTGGGCAACTTCGTCGCTGTTGCAAAAATATGAATAAAAGTGCCGTTATGTGAATCCATCTCGCACATTTACTGTAGAATCTGATTAGGAAGAGATTGCCAATCAGTAGTACAATGATTGCTTGGTCCTACTGAGAGAGAGAGAGAGAGAGAGAGAGAGAGAGAGAGAGAGAGAGAGAGAGAGCTCTCAGTGGAAGCCTAGAAGATCCGTTGCTCGTATCATGTCTCCACGTGCTCTCGTTGGTCATTAATGTTCAGCGCGCAAGCTCTCATCGAATCCCCGTTCGAACAAAATTCGACAGGTGAATCACATGCTGCTCATCCTCTGATCAGAGAGCTCCAGGAGTGAGCACCATGAACTTTTACTCGTGTTGTACAGCCACATCTACACTAGCACTGTAAATCTTCTGGCTGATACGACATCCTTTGGACTCATGATTGTCATCTGTCGGACGTATACACCCTGTTGGTATTAATCAACCATTTCCATGGTCTTCCATTGGGGAACCTCTCTGTACCCTTTTGTGGCTCCTGAAAAATGAAGATCAACATTGTCCATGAAATTCTGGACCAAGCATGTCCTTAAAAGTCTCCATCTCAATTCTCGTTCAGAAGACCTTTGGATTGTTGAGATGTAAAACTACTGAAGGATATTCCCTCTCCCTGGGGAAAGAAAAAATCCAGAGAGAAATCCATTCACGACGATCGTTTTGTTCCTTTTCTTCCTGAAAATGCAGGGTCGTGTTTTTGTATATACGTCTAGAAAGCCGTGGCAGCGAGTTTTAGCACATTTTCTTCCATACTACACTATGCGTCGCGTCATATGCACATGATAACACGATGCTAATCTTAATACGCATAAGCATGGGCACCGTTTGTCGCCACCATCATCGCCATACCATCATCACCTGATTCTCCATTGAAATGAGTTGGTTCTCTCTTTCTTCCGTCTTGTTGGAGATTTACCAGCGATACAAGACAGCAGGGAGGAGGCAAACAGATGGTGTCAAGAAAGTAGGTCGCTGTGACTTCCATTCACAGATGACACTGTAGGACGTTGATTATTGGAGGCGACTGATCATCGGCCAATCATAACGTGCTGTGCTCCTCGTCCATTCGTTCATATTAGCTTCGTGGACAAAGTAGGAGTCGACCATTCTTTCTTTTAGCTTCGCGGGACAAAGTCGGAGTCCGATTGCATGGTCACGAACTTTGCCAAAGCTACCTGAGGGGTTGAGGGCAACGGCCATTACATATTATCCGAAATTTTTTACCTGACAAGAGGTTTGGGCTTCAAAACTTATTCTTGTGACGATAATTGTCCAAAAAGTCATAAATCTATTGTATGCAACTAATTCAATCTTAAACATTTTGATGTTTTCTCAATTTAGATATAAACCTTTCGGTTTGTTAATTTAATCCTTAACCCTATGAACATTTGCCGATTCAATCCTAAACTTATTGGATAATTGGCCGAAAGGATTACATTGATAAATTGTCAAAAAAATTTAGAATTAAATTGGTACAATTGAAAAGTTTATAACTAAATTGGCAAATCGTAAAAAAGTTTAAGACTAAATTGACGTGGTTAAAAAGTATTGAATTGAATTGGTTACTCTACAATAAGTTTAAGACTTTTTAGATAATTTCCCGATCAGTTTGGTTCTTAGTTCTCGGCCCTTGGAAGCCTTCTCAAAATCTCAAATACGTGACCCTGAGACTCTGAGAACACAAGTTGCGACACCTATGCGAATGCGCAAGAGACCTACGGACCTCTCATCACCTCACATCCCAAGGCTTTGCATTCTATACTGACGACAAACGAGGCACCACCTTCTTTAATCACATATCCTAGTCCCCATAAAGCGCAGCAGGAGAGATCGACTTTACGGTGCCAAATTAGTCAATTCATCTAAACCTAATTCAAAATGTCTCATTTTCACAAGCATAGTATGCTTGACATTGAATCCACACCAGTTTCTTATCTGAACCGAGCGAAAAAGCCAAAGATCATGATCAGTCGCGTACAACTACAGATGCTGTGTCGATTAAAAGAGAAGCCTAAAGACACATGATCGTGAAGTAAAAGAGCAGAAACATATTGCAGTTAGAACGAGAAAAGAAGTAGATTTCCCCAAGTCCATGAAGAGAAAAAACTGTGACAAACATAGGCCAGCATGGAGAAAAAGGGCGTCAATCCGATTTCTTATCTGATCGCTGGGATTTGTCTGTGGCCGCGGTTACGCGAGGCTTATCCTCTGCCATCTTTCCGTGAGTCTCGTCTCTTTCCCTGAAATATCCCTCGAACGCCCGTGGAAGGAACCGGGGAATCAAGAACCCAAACAAGTTGATCGAGAAGTATAACAGATTGCCCGCAGCCAAGCTCCTCCCAAACCAGAACCACACCAGATCCTGGACCATAAAATTAAAAATAACCATGTAACTATAGATATGTTCAAGTTCAACAGCAGAAGCATAATGAGTCGAAAGGTTCAACATATGATCGACAATGAAAAAGCGTGCAGGATCTTGAATAATCTCCAATTCTTCATTTAAAGTTCCAATGAGTATAATTATCTAGTGTTCTTGCCGTGAGTCAAGTAACTAATCGTATGAACAAAGTATCTTTTCACAATCCATGCAAACAGTGTACGGTATGCATAACATTATATTATTTGACAACACCATTGACTTGTTGGAAATCTTTTTCAATAAGATGAGACTGCACACCTTTCAAATGATTTCTCCCGGAAAATTTTCCAAAAACTGTTCATAACAGAAGTAACAAATGTTTGAAACAGAAACCCTTTCGGAAAATCCACAAGATCGAGTTATGACTTTGAGGGAACAGGCGTAGATGAAGTAGCATGTGGTTTTCCAGTCCTACCTTAATCTGTGCATTTGCCTGCAGAGTCTTGTTGAACCACACATCAGTCGTCCAATCGATGATCACGAATATCCGCCTCACAGTATACAACAATGGCACCAATGCCCTCACAGGTGGCGAAAAAAGTGACAGCCCGCTTATCAAGTTCTCAGTCAATATCTGAAATGAAAGCAAGAACAGGTGCGGAGTCGCGGACCTCACTGCGTGGTCATCGCCCCTTGCGAAACCGCCTAGCACGTAAGCCAACGGCAGAAACAATCCGATGGTAGTCCCCACCACAACATAGAGCCTGAACAGCCTGCCACCCTGGAAGATCTCCGCTGAAGCTGTGGCGGCATTGCCATGAGACGGGAAGGCCAGCTTCGAGAGGGCAATGAGATACACAGATGCAAAGGCGGGGAAAATGAGGTCGAGGAGGGGGACGAGGCCGCTTGCGGAGAACACCATTATAAATGCCACGAGCTGGAGCTCGATCACACGCAATGAGCCCATCACTCTGCCAACAAGGGATTGCTGGTTCACGGCCTTCCGAGTTGGTTTCGTGGCTGCGGAGAGGACGGTTTGGTCAAGCTCCACACCGGGAGCCACACCCAAGGTTGCTCCTGACATTTTTGTTCCCCTTAACACTACAACCTTCGATTGAGTTTTGAAGTTCAGAGACGACGCTTATACTGCAAAGTCCAGCAAAAAGATAAAACCGGAAAACAATGGGGGGTCATAATCAGTTTTAGCACCCAATGCAAGAACATGAAGGCGAGGAACAAAATCCAGCAAACAAGTAAACTATCATTTTTTTTTCCATCAAAATCCTAACTTGATATTTACATACCAGACCAAGAATCCCTGTACAAGCATCATCCCATCAGAAAGCCCGTCATGGGATTCTCCTAATACAAAGATTCATGTCCATTATGTGACCTTAGAATTGCTCTTCCATTGTCAGTTTAGGAGTGAAAATGCGCTCAGAAAACAGATCAGCCGCGACACTATTGGCTGCATGTCAAGAAAACTATTCCGCATTCACAAAACTTGCAGAATACAACCTGACAGGTAACGCGGAGTTAGAAAAGAACCCAAATCTACATGTAATCTAAGCTCCTCAATAGTGATCAAGGTTCTTAGTTCTTGACGTAGCTAGGTTCCACCGTTTCTAAATCCGGAACTGTAGTAATACATTCCAGGAAACCACCCAACTTTTAAGCAAATTAACCAAACAAGCCCCATCCATCATCGAGGAAAGCGATACATGTAAACTACAAGGAAAGAACCAAAACTTACTTAGATTCGGTGTAACGAGAAAGTGATCCAAAAACTAAAGAGAAGTTCCTCCGAGTGATGAGAAGACGAAGAAGAAGAAGAAGAAGAAGAACGAACCATCGCCAGAGAGGTAGAGGGAGAGGGAGAGAGAGAGAGAGGAGTGCTGGGCAATGGGAAGCGGATGACCCTGCACCGTTGTCGGTCGGACGTGTTGCCCGGAGGTCGCGACACGTGGACTCCGCGCCACGTGGGAGTTCGCCGGTTGCCTCCTTCCCTGATCTGACACCTGTAAGAATTTTTCGTGAGACGATCCGAACTCCATGCGAGTGGGGTCCCCATCGTCTTCTTGCATCAGCTCGCGTAGGGGTGTAAAAAAAACCCCTGCTGACCTGGCCCAACCTGACCCGGCGATTCGAAATTTTAGGGTATTTTGAGGATTAAGTTTTATTTTTCCTGGACATGAATTTTAGATATGGATATTTATTAGGAATGGATCGGGCTAGGCCGGGCTGGGCTTTTTTGACTTGGCACCAAATATAGCCCTTCCCCCCTCTCTCTCTCCCCTTAGCTTCTTCTCTCTTTGGCAGCCGTGCACTTCTCTCTCCCCCCTTTCGCTCTCTCTACTCCTCCTAGCTCTCAAGTTCGAGTTCGCGGCAATGGCGGGGGTGAAGTTTGCGAACATGGCCACGGTGCCCTTCGTCCTCGCCCTCACGGCGCTCGTCGTGACAGCCCAGGTCGAGGCCCCGGCGCTGCAGCCTTCTTCTCTTCGCCTCCTTCCTTGGGACTCTCCATCCATTTTAGCCTCGACCACAACAGGAGATCGGAGGATGACTTGATCGTCCTCGCCTCCCACGCCGCTATTGGGATAGCGAAGTCGTCAATCCAGGACACTCCCAGGTTCCCGCATATCTGATCAATCTCGCCCTCGCCCCCCTCAACCCGGAATCTCGTCTGCTCGAACAAGTCTAGCGACTGTGTGTGGAGCGAGGCCGAGGCGGAGGACGAGGAGTCATTGGGCGAGTGCGACGACAAGGACGCGTTGTAGTCTTAGTGCTTTGCCGCGTTCCGGCGCTCAAGCCGCCTCTTCGTCGACCCCCAATTCGTCCCGGACTCCATTGACTTCGCTCTAGAGAAGATTCGAGGCATGTGACAACTGCATAAGGCTTAGGGTTTTGGGACCCTAAACCCGACCTGGACCTATCCGACCCAACCCTATTCTTGGAGTATATGCTAAATAGGGTCTTGGGTTGGGTTGGATCGGGTCGGGTCGAGCATGACCCTGTCTATTTCAAGTCGGGTCGAGTATCATGAAAGCCCGATCTGACCCAACCCATTGACACCCCTAAGCTTGTGTGCTTTGTTGTTCAAAACATGCTAGAATGGGCCGCGCGATACCCCGGAAAAAATAAAGTTTTCTAGGCAATTTTCAACTAACAAATTATTTCATCTCTAATATCTTTATTTTTACATTTCATTTGTTTTGCGAAAAATAAATAATTTAAAATATATTTTTTCAAAAATAATTGTTTGTATCATTTAAAATAATTAGTTAATGAAGAATGTTATATTGTCGATAACAATTTATGTCTAAATATTTTCGTAGACGATAAAACTTTTTTTGTTCGTTAATTTTCCCAAACAATACAAGTTATTATTTTTAGGAAAATATTTTCCAGATCATTCATATTTCGCGAAGCAAATGGAACTTAAAAAAATGGAATTTATTTATATAATGCCAAAGTTAGCATTAGTCGCCCCACCTGCCTGCCAATGATATCATAATATTCCATTTCCCGTCCTAAGTTTTGATTTTTGCATTAACGCGTTGATTTGAATACAAAATTAAAGTATAACACATTTTCAGCTAACAAATCATTTCATCGTCAATATCTTTCTTTGAGAAAAAAAAAGGAAAGTTTTTTGCTGGAATTTATTTATACAACACTAAAGTTAGGATCAATTGCACCATCTGCCAATAATATCATAATTCTCCAATTTCTCATCCTAAATATGATTTTCATATTGACGGATTGATTTGAAAAAAAAAATATTAAAGCAAGCTTCCATATTTAAAAGATAATTCGAAAATCAAATGTTTTTCCATAAATTCGATTTTAAAAGTAACAAAATAAAGAGGAAAAAAAGGACCAAAACTAAGCTTTGTAAAATCTTATGGTTGTTAACAGGATTCAAAAGGACGAGCGAAAAAAAGAAGAAGAAAACAATGATTAGGGACTTTCGAGATTTTTGTTGTTCGGAAAATTAATATGGAAATTACCATAACATGCGTGATTACGACCTGTTACGTAACCCAAGAAATGCTTCTTCATAGATTATAACCTAAGATGGGCCGGGCTGCTTCGTGGACTATGGGCTCGATCCACATTAACAAAAAGTCGGACGTATCATTTCCATAAACCGGAAAAAAGAAAAGAAAAGAAAAATCCAAAATCGAAATAATATACATCTCACCAGCTAAATCGCAAAATCCAAAGGCGAAATAATACATCTCCAGCGACTAATCATGCTGAACTTAACAAAAGTAACTGCACAAAAAAAAAAATATGCGCGACTATCTCGTAACTATACCAAAATCAACTCCCCAAAAAGTCCCCCGCCAATACTGCTCTCGTCCTACTCGTCGATTAACCATAGAACCTAAAAGAGAATTCAAATGAATAATTGGAGCAAACCACACCGCTCGTTGAGGAGTACAAATCTCTTCTAAGTAGATCAGGCTTAGACTGTGCTTAATTGTAAAACATTTCAAAAAAGAACACGTATGGTTGCCAGCGTGTCATGTACAATTAAGGCCTAAGCTGTTTTCATATGGTTTAACGTAAGTTTACATATATCAGAAACAATCAAACAAATGCCTAAAGATTCCTTTCGTCGTGTTTGCTAAGACCAAAGATGACAAAAACGTCATCACTCTCGCTAAGGATCAAAGGCGACGAAAATAAAATCCATCGCTATTGCTCAATCCAATAACAACAAAGTTTTACTTTGGCCATATTCGGTAGGGATGATTGATTTCAAGGAGGGATGTTTTCACCTTAGAAACAAAAACTAGAGTAGAAGGATTGGGTCCCAGTTTTTAGAATCAGGAATCGGCTCATCTGATTCTAGAACTGGTGTGATTTCTTTCTCCCTCTTTGTCCCTATTCCTTAGCGGGGAATGGAACACTAGATCCAGATGAGGGATTGGAAAGAACATTGTTTTTGAATTATTGCATACTCTTGCAAAGAGCGTGTCCACGTGCGTAGTTTATGTTCTCTTTTACAGCCTTTTGGCATAAAAAAAAAAAGCTCTCAGTCTAGGTGGTTCAGTCCACACTAAGAATCAAGAATTGGATTAGCTTCCACATAATCATCTAGCCAATTCAGTCCGATTCTTATGCTCATCCCTAATATTTGGTTATGTCCACATCAGGATGAAAATCCACTTTCGCAACCATAAACATAACCCAAAACGACACGTGTCACCATTGTCGTCGCCAAAAAACAAATCTGGTATGCTCTAACGGGATGAAGTTTCAATTCTGTCTTTGTTTGATGAGTTTCCGGTCTTATCAAAACGCGAAGAAATAAAAATTTCATCATTATTGCTCAATTCAATGGCGAAGAACTTTTGTTTTCGTTGCCCTTGCTCAACCAAAGCACGACGAAACCAGTTTTTCATGGCCTGATGTCTCTTCTTGTTTTCTCCTTTGCAACGAAACTGATTTTTTTTGTCGCTATAGAGTAGATCATTGGTGACAACATTCTTATTTTGTCGCAATTTCTTACAGAGGTAATTACTTTCGTAAATGCGTACTCATATAAACAATCTTAGCTACGTTTCAACAATGCATTGGATAAGGCAGCAGCCTACTAAATACTGAACCAACAACAATGCCAACACTCCACGGTCGTCCCCCAGTGTGGCATTGGCCCTTAACATCCGGCGCCCCGGAGACCCCCGGTGTGGCGGTAGGGCCCTCCGCAAGTCCGAAATGTTCATATGGCGGCCAACACGGTTAAGGTGGGAGGCCCGAGACAAAGCCTCTTCCCGCATATGGCATCGCTAAGCATCGGAGTAGGATTTCGATCAAACCCAAATCTCGTCCGGGTGAAATTCAATTTTGCGTGCAACGTGAAGAGCGATCAAGAACCATATAGATGGTTTGGGATTTCAAGACAATTACACAATGCATCAGAACCGTCCTTAAGCCTTGTCATTAGAAAGTGACGCAAAAAAGGAGCTACGAGAAAAGAAGCAAAGAGGCTTACACGAATTTTGGTGATATCTTAGTGATGTGACGACGACGAAGAAGTTTAAAAGGTGGTGGTGACAATTTTTTTTTTTGGGAAGAATAATGATGATTTGATAAATAACATTAGTATAATTGCCAATGTTTGGTACAATTTAAAATCACATAACTTCAATGGTGTAATTGCCATTGAAAGTAAGGATGCAAAGCGTACGGGCGATAAAAGATGGGATAATTTCGGTTTTTTTTTTCCAATTTTTGTCCTCCTTCCTCTATTAAGGATAAATCTCCGTCTGTTTCGTAAAAAAAATAATTAAGAAAAATATTTTCCAAAAAATAATTTCTATTATCGACACAAAATGTTTTTGTGGACAGTAAAAATGTTTTCCATACCAACATGACACGGGGCAAGCGAATTTGTATTCATACCAATCGCATACATAGGATGTAAATAACAAATGTTGGCTTCCATGCACGTATACTCGACCTTTATGATGTGCAGTATCTTTTCGATACGGCATGACGATAAAAAACAATAATAAGAGAATATTAATTTCATATTGATCGTCATTTGTTTTTTTTTTTTTTTTGAGGAGTTAATTAATAAACTAGATGAATATGCGATGACTAGAGTTTCTCGCAATTTCAAACGTGGCAGCCACATCTTCTCCTTTTGCCTCTCCCGATAAATCGCCAAAAAGCTAAGAAAATTAGAAGGAAAAATCCCAAGAGCATTTGCCGTTCCCCTCCCATTTTCCGGCACACAGCAGCTCTCGCTCGGCCGATGGACCAATCGGGACGCGCCACGTCACCATTTGACCGTTAGGCTGGAGCCGGGGAGCCGAAGCGATGGCGCGCCGGCCCTCGGAACCTCGAAGCCGCGGCGCCGTTGGGGGCGGGGGGGTTGAATTCGCCTTTTTGTTCAGACCAATTTTCGGATTGGTCAAACGTGCGCGCCCCAAGGAAATGGTCCCGTGTCAATTTCCTATTGGGGACCGAGACAAAAAAAAAATTCAAAAAGAATATGTGCCCTCCCATTTGCCAACCAATAACGTCTAGCAGCCGAATAAAGAAATAATTCCACATGGGGAAATTCCCCTTTTTATTTTTATTTTTATTCGTTTGAAAAAAAACCGAACGAAGAAAACAACTGGTCGGAGGCTGGGGTGCGCAGCGGTCCACCCTGCTCACGTTAGCAACGACACGGGGGAGGGGTCGTTGGCACGTTGCCCTCTAAGAAGGAGAGCACAGATTTGCCACACGTGTCCGGTTTCTCTCCCGCGTCGCCAATCTATCCGTTAACTCTTTCTCTCTCTCTCTCTCTCTGCAACGCCTCCATTGAAGGAGGAGGAGGAGGAGGAGAAGGAGGGGAGGAAGAAACGAACGGCAGAAATTCATACGCGAAAAAGGGCGGGGGGAAAGAAGGGGATCTTTTGATCCTTGAGAATGGGGAAGCTGCTGTGCGATTCGACGGCGGTGGCGGAGAAATTCCCGTCCCCGGCGTCGACGGCCATCGTGCCCTGGAGGGAGGTCAACGCGGAATCGCTCGATCCCGCCCCGGCAGCCGCCGACGCCGATCTCCCCGGCGGCCAACACATGGCGGCCTCCTGGGACGACGTGGCGGGCCTCGAGGACCAGCAGCGGCGCCGCCTCCAGCGCCTCCGCTCCAAGGGCGTCCTGTGGCGGCACCCGCAGGACGAGGACTCGTCGCCGGTCGTCTTCTATTTATCCCACGGCGGGGAGGTGTCGGCCGACGGGAACTGCCTCTTCACGGCGTCGCTGAGGGCGGCGACGGCCGGGGGCGCGGCGGCGCGTGGGGGCGACGCGCGGGGCCTGAGGCGGCGCGTGGTGTGCCGGTTCTCGGAGGGCCTCGGATCGGCGCCCGGGGAGGAGAAGGAGGCGGTGGAGGGCGCGATCCGGCACATGTACTCGCCGGATCTGAAGAGCGGATGGGGGGTTCATGTGGTTCAGGAGGTGAAGCTATTGGCAAAGAAAGAGGACAGGGTCGCTCTTGATTCGGCCATTGCAGAACTGGCTCAGCTTGGGATGCAGAGGTAGCAATCTGTGTGTTTTTTTCCGCCACAAAATGACGCATTCTTTTTGCGGGTTTCGTTGGTCGTAGTTTGTCAAGATTTGGTTTTTTGGATTTGTTGACTGCCTGCTTTGGGTTGGTTAAAAAAAGACGAGAAATGAGAGAAACAAGAAAGTTTGTGGATTCTTGATTTTCTTTTACCTTTACTGGAGTCAAGCTAGGGTTTGAGCAAGAAATTAACGTCTGGGATTTTGGTCATTAGGAAGTTTTCTTCAAGGGCATGGCTTTCAGGACCTTCGTTTTCTTGTTATTTTGTGCAGGATAAAAAATCGAACTAAGCCAGTAAACTGGTTCGGTTGATTTTGCAATTCTGTTTGCGATGTTACCCAGATGTCGCTTTGGAGAGCTATGAGTTATGACTGACTGAATTTTCTTTCTTGAAACTTGAAGAATGTACGCTTGCTACATGTATTATAGTGACATTGAATGTAATAAGGTTGAAGGAACCAAGTTGCACTCTTGAACTGAACTGGGTTCCACAGTTTCAATTGAATCTTGGTTTTACTATTCTTGATGCATTCCTGTTTTTTATTGAAGAGAAATGGCGGCGGAATCTATTTACAAAGAGAGATGCATTCCCGTGAATGATGGCTCAAGTTGGGCCAAATACATGTCAATCTCCGGTTCATCTGACGATGAATATGATATCATCACTTTGCAGTACACTGAGGAGGGTTTATTATCTGTAGATGAGAATAGAGAAGGTCATGCTGCAGCGTTTGGTGATGACATAGCAATTGAATGCCTTGCAACTGAGTTCAACCGAGAGATTTTTGTGGTGAGTGTCAAATTCTCTCTTTATCATAATAAACTTTGATTGGGCTATTCCTATTCTTCTTCTGTAAATATCTGGTGGTTCTATGATCTTGATATTTATTTGTATCTTATCAGACTTTGGCTACGGTCATCGTTTCTGAAGTAATTCTTTTGCCATGGTATAGGCAGTCTACTTCCGGGGTAGATTAGCTTGGAAAATTAGCTTAAAAATTTATATTCGTTTAGCACTTAACTGGTCTCTTGCATAGGTCCTTGCTACCACTACACTTGGGAGATACAAGGACCTTTCAAGGATTTTTCTGTTTCAAATTCTTGAGATGTCAAGGAGACTACAGAGTTTATTTGAGCTCAGAGAACACTACATAAGCCCTGCAGTTAGCTAAAATGTCATTGGCTTTCCTTGGAAATCTAGTAACTCCTCAACTTTATGCCGAGTCATCCAGGACTTGGCTGGGTTATCGTTGGACTTAACCCTCGCTTTACTCTCTCTCTCTCTCTCTCTTACATCTGACCAAGTGGAGCTGCTGCAACTCCTGGTGTATGGGTTCCTTTTGTCCCGCCAGTGAAGCAATTTCTAGTTAGCAATATGGTTGGAGAGTTTGAAACTTCTACAGTTTTCCTTCTCGTGCCTCTATGGTTTTCTGTTATACATCACTCTCCCTTGTTGATAGGCCTTACCTGGGAATGGTTGGCAGATAACTGTCACTGATTTGAATGAGTAGCAATCACAGCCTAACCAGACAAGGTTGGACGTTTCGCCTTTGCTGGCCTATGCTGTTTGTGCAGGCTTTATGTTTTGAACATAATTATCTGGCACTTTGAAGTTTGAGAACCCTCTATTAATGAACAGCAGGTCTACATTGCTGTTTGTAGGGCAATATCTTTGGGTTGCTTCATAATATGTTTTGGTGATAGCCGTTCTCATTGCTTCATATCTTACGATACTTAAAGTCGTTAAAATATATTGTTTTTTCCTTCTTATTTTCTTTCCTTGCTCCTTGATGTATAGTTGCTATGCTCTCTTAATCCATTTCCCCCCCTACTTGCTAAACTAGAAGAGTTTCCGAGTGATCATCCTTTAACAAGATGTTGTCATTTTCAGGTACAAGCCCACGGATCTGACGCAATGGTCGATGAAGACAACTGTGTTTTCTTCCTCCCTCATCGTCCAAGAAGTCAAATACGTGGTCCTCCTTTATTCCTTTTCATGAAAGGAACAGGTAAATGAATTTGGTATTCTGTCTGCTTCCCAGAAAACCAAAAGAAACAAAATGGAAAAAAGAAGTCAAAATTGCTGTCTTTTAGCAAGTTGGTCTGGAATTGTGAACTCTCCATCTGGATTTAATGTTGCCTCACAATTGATTTTAACGTGCAGGGTGGTGTGGTGCCGGAGCTGATCACTACGAACCCATCATTGCTCGTCCTGCTTCCCTTGTATCCCTAGAGAAAGTTGCTGAAGTACTTTGAAGCCACCCTCCATGCAGTTTTGTGCCCTAGAGTTAGAAATAGAAAATAGTTCATTCTTTTCCTCCATAGTGTATGGCTGGCAATCTGGTTCTCCAGATTCTGCCTTAGATGTCGAGGACTCTTTTTTTAGTCATAGCCATCCATTTTCTTTGTCAATTTCATCGAGAATTAGTTGTGTCTTGCAGGTTTTGTGCCTGCAGTCAGAGTAATCTGTAGTAATCTTGATGTTTTTCCCGGCTGTTCTTCTTGTGGTTGAGTTCATTGTGGGTGCGCTGATACTGTCCCAGCACTATTCAATTCAAGCGAGGATAGTGCCTTTTTTTTGTATCTTATGCTGGATTTAGTTCATCAATGATGAAATTGAGTTTGGTTTGCGCCAGTCTGCCATCCGGTGAACCTGTGTTGAAGTTTTCATTCCACAATCTCATGATTTATATTGTATAAAATCCAGACACTTTCGAGAATTTTGCTTGAATTTTTGCAGAAGATCGAAGGAGATACACAAATTGACACATTGGCCTGAGTCTTAAACTTTACACCTCCGCCTTAATCTGTAATGGTTTTCTTTATTGCCCGTTACCATTTGAGGAAGATGTGCTAGTTCATGGGATTTGCACGTTTGCAGTGCTGCACTTGTGTCTTGATGAATTTCTGGCTGTAATTAATCAGATGCCGATGTTTCTTTGCCCGACTTATAACATCTGCTTTTTGGGGGTAAAACTCGATTGATTTCCGAAACAAGTTCTGCCAGATTTCGCATCAAGACTATCGCACTTTGAGGCTCGCGGCGACCAGGGTTCATGCACTTCGAGCTGCTCTTTTCCGCCATTCGAAAAGCTTGCTCAAAAGCCGACTAGCCCACAGAATCCTCTCGGTTCGGAAAAAAACTTGCAAAATAGGGATCTCTAATGGGTAACAACTTATTATACCCAATACTTAGAGGAGAAAAAAATTCAAAGCAGCTTCGCCCTTAGTTGAAACCTGTCTCAATTATTATTGAATCTTTGGGAAGCCTACTTTATCCCTTCACCATGCTTTTGGGGACCTCCCTGTGAAGCTTCATACTCTCTCTGGATGTGATTCTGGTAATTATTGGGGCTGTAGTGGTCTTTTTCGTATGGAATCTTTTGAGAATATCCATCCATTTCTGCAAAAGCAAGAACACCGATTCATTGAACCGTCAACTCATATGAGCAACAGGGAAATTTCAGGACACTGATAAAGGTTTTAAGTGATGCGTGCCCTGATTTGCGATCCATCATGAAAAAAATTTGAAAGAACCACACAAGAATTCCAACAAAGTATGCGTGCTCTGATTGCCTAGTGGACCTTACTTTACAACCCATCTTCACTACCATGCAAAGTTACTCCCCAGAACAGAACTGGAAAAAAGGTAAGTTAAAAAAAACACCTGATTATTTTGCCTTGCCCCTCTCAAACTCCATGCTTTTTTCACTTTATAGAATTTGCTTCGTGAAAGTCTCATTAAACACATGATTATTGTTGAGACATTTCAATTTATGAGAAGTTATAAACCTGAATATCTTCTCCTGTTAATACTTGACGTCAGCATAGGAAGGTTTCCTTTTGTTTCCAAAAAGAAAAATTCAGTCCTCTCGTGCCAAGAAAGATCGATTATCGTAGTTTAAAAATAAATTAAGCGATTGCAATTACCCTTTGAATTTACACATTTATTTCATGAAAATCAATGATCTGAAAGATTTTTTTTTCTAAAAATAATCAACTGTATTGCATAGAAAAATGAGTCTACATGAAAATATCTCCATTATCACCAAACATTTCCATTGATGATGAAAACATTTTGTGTTCCATTCGTTAATAAGCGAGTGCTTTTAGAAAAATGTATGTTTTCCAAATCATTAATTTTAACGAGCGCACACATCGGTGGTCTAATTTCACCTTTTTGAGGTATAAGCCAGCTGAAGGAACGATGAATTATGTAGTGCATGATCCAAACTATAATGCAGCAACCGGAGGAATTGCAGATGTTTTTGTTGACAGAATTTGAGAGTAAGGCAGTACTTTTTTGCTCTGCTTTCAAAACGTGCCACCAAAAATAATAGCATAAAGGCATTGCATCACCAAAGATAAAGCCAGCAAACCCAAATGCACATGCTTGCTTTGTGCATTTAATATTTAACTAGAGAATATATACGTTTGACACAACTTCTGCCGACCAATCATGCCGATGATCCATAAGTTTGGGCATTGTTTAAGGCCAATGTATAACGTTTCAGCGCTTGCAATAATATCCCATGCCTGTCAACTTGAACACTTGTTAAGCAATCGAATGACAAATTTTATAATTTTTCAATGTGCAACTTTTTGTTTTATCCATCAATGCTCTCGATAGCAAAGCATTCCTTGTTAAGTTTGTTTTAACAAATACCTTAAGAGCATTTGTTAACGTGATTCATTTAGTTTTTATCCTGACGGGGAAAAAGATGAAATAGGATTCTTGGATAAAAAGAGAAAAGTGATGTATACAAAAGCTAGCTTACAAAGACGTGGCAGACTTTTTATATTGGGTATTGAATATGGTTATCATTTAAATGTCCATTTACAGCCTGTCACGATACATAACATAGTAATTTTATCGACCGGTCTTAATATATGCCCATAGCATGAGGGTGGATAGCAAAGGATGTCCTCATTGGATGGTCGAAAATGTACGTATAGGAAGAAATGAATGGATAAGATAATGCGCCTAAACTAGCTGGAAACTTCAAAACCATCAAATGGCACACTGCACGGGCACCAAGAGGGGCTAAACAAAATAAGCACATTCTTAATCAGCCCATTACTTTTCCAAAAGCAATTCTTCCCAAGAAAGAAAGGAAGAAGAAAGGAGCAAAAAACAACAATTAAAGTTAGGGCAACATTATTCACAGAATCTCTGCCTAGAAATATCCCCCTTTTCCCACACTATAAATGGCCTTTGTTTCCACTGCTCTATGTTCAGTCAGATATGAAATCTCACTCATCAACTTTCCTCGTCAAGTCCTCAGCTGGAAGAGATTAATTCTCTTCATTGCTCTTTGAAATTCTCAACCACAAACCTTATAGAGGATCTTTTCTTTGAGACTTTAAAAGAGATGGGTTCGATCGAATCGTTGAAGCTTCAAACTGCCATGAGGAATCGCAAGCTCAAGAATCACCACCATCTTCTATATAGTTTCATCCCCTACCTTTTGACTGCACTGACGTGCTGTCTATCCTGTTCCTATCCCTTTTGGTTGCCCTCCGTCGAGCGTTTCCTGTTCATCACCCTCCCACATGTCGGGACTTCATTGCTCAGTCCAAAGTATCTGTTCTTAGTTGTGAACGCCATCGTCGCCTTCCTGCTTGGAGAGTGGAAGCTCGGAGGCCTGCACTCATCCGCTGCATCACACAACAAGATCTACGAAGAGTATGTCGAGAGGAGCCGAACCAGGAATATGCCCTCCGCTTGCCCGGGAAGCAAGAGTTCGAGGGAATCAGAGGATGAGAGATTGACTGGAGATGAGGTGAGAGAAGAAGAAGAAGAAGAAGAAGAAGAAGAAGAAGAGAGGAAAAAGGAGTCGGGTGATGATAATGATGACAAACGAGAGATTGAACAAGAACAACAAGAAGATGATGAAGAAAAAGAAGAGACCGCAAAGGAGTCGGGTGATGATAATGATGACAAACAAGAGGCCGAACAAAAACAACAAGAAGATGATGGTGAGGAAGAAAAAGATGAGAGAAATGCGCAAGAAGAGGATGGGATTCCTGCTGAGGAATTGCAGAAGAAAATTGAAGAATTCATTGCCAGGGTTAACAGACAAAGGTGGCTTGAAGCTCGATCTCTAATGCGCGCGCGTTAGGGCATAAGCTTGCCTTGCTCCCATGCGAGCTTCAGCTAGGTGTTTATCTTTCATAGTCACTTCAGCAAATGTATGATCCTGGCAACTCTCTAACTCGTTTGCATGCGATCAATCTAGAATTGTATGAACATACTGATTCTGTTTTGAAATATTATTATTGGCTGAGTTTTTAAGTCGACGAAACATATTTCTACGTCTAAGTTATTAAAAGAAAAGTTAAATGTTCAAAAAGTAATATCCCATGGTTGCGCACATTTTTGCCTCTGCAATTATTAGCACTGAAAATTACAACGATTTTTCGGGTCGATGAGAACAAAGTCCCGCATCTAAATTCCATAGATTGAAATTTTTTAGTCGATGAAAAAAAAGGTTGATGGAACAAAACTCCTACATAATGAGTTTGAAAAACAGAAATGAAATGCTCAAAAAGTTATATTTCATGATTGAGCATGCTCTGCGTCGAAAAGTAGTGAATTTCAAAATGCTCGTTGCTCTATTACATATGCAGAATCTTGAATATTAGAGATTAAGGTTAATTGGAACTCGCCTATGGAAGTGGAAGCAGCAGCTCTCCTTCTCGCCTGTAATTATGTCCAATCCCTGGGCATTCGAAAAGCGATTTTTAAAAGTGATTGTAAAATCTTAATTGGTGCCATTCAACAAAAGGGTCTTTGCCCTTGGAGCATTCAACCTTTCGTTACAGATTCTCGCTTTTAATTTCAGCACAATCCAGGTTAGAGCTTGGACTGGACCCGTAGATCCAAAAATGGAGCTGCTCATGCGCTTGCAAATTGGGCCTCTAATCATATAGACACCACATCCTCTTTTCTCTACTATGATCTCCCTTTTAGAGTTAAAAATATTGTACTAGTAGAGTCCTCTTTTATATTTCGCTCTAATGTAGATAATGCTTCCTTTTTGTAATTGCTTTATTTGCAATATATAGTTTAATTTCTAGCAAAAATAATAATAACTTGCACGCATGCGCACTTTTCACAATTTACAAATTTCCCTTTGAGTTGTACCGTTTCATTTCAAGTTTGCGTCTAGTCATCCGGGATTATCTATATGTATGCAACGATAAATAGGTACATTTTAGGTTTGGCAATTTACTCCTTGGTGACGCGATGATTGGGGTTGCAATAAAGCAATATATTGCTCAAATTCTCGAGCTCTTGAGCTAAATAAATGCAATGACCCAATAATTCAGGCAATGACGCAATAGATTAAGCAATATTTATTGCTTAGATTCCGCAATGACGCGATAATTCAGGTCTCCTGACCTTTTCTGAGTTCTGTCGATCTTTGACTTGGTGCTAGGAGGGTTGATATTCTTTCCTTAGCTGCGAAGAGTTGGCCTCCGTACTTCGTGAAGTGGCTCCGATATTCACGGAAAAAAGCGGGGCCAAGCCCTCTTGTCTCATCACATGCGCATGCAAGTGGGAATGCTATACTTTGTATTAGACGTGAATTGCAAGATCCATACGATAAGTACGTGATAAGTTATCATTAATCATTGAATTCGATCCACCTTGCGTAAATATTACTCTTACAATCTACCGAACCACGCTGTATGTCAATTTTTGTGAATCCACCTTAGTATGAATAACGTTTGCTTTGCTGAGGCATCTTAAAGAAGTTGTTGGGTTTCGGGGGTCTTCGGTCCCTGTCGCGCATGTATGGCCCTGTAGCTCCAGTGGGTTAGCGTCGCGCAACCTTAATCTAGCAAGGAAGCGCTCTAATTACAAAGCCGTCCGGGTGCGGGTGAACATTTTTACCTTGGGTTTTCCGTTTTCTTCGCAGTTCTCTTGTTAGATCTTGTAAGCATGGAAGTTGTTGGTGAAGATATTTTCCTGGGACATGCGATCCATTAAGATGTTGTTGTTTCAGTGGTCTCCTGATCAATGCCATCGTCGGCGTTGCTTTTAGGTAATGATACTTGACTAGAGAGAGTTGGGCCAAACCCTGCGACAAAGTACGCTTTTAATTACCACATTAATTAGCTGCCTTTTGCCACCACGGTACAGGATTAGCAGCTTAAGAAACTATATAACGAGCGCTGCAAAAATGGGTGGTCCTTTGTGCTTACGATGCTAATGCAGTGGTTTTGGTAATATGAGAGGGTGGGTTAGACAATTTGTGTTGTCGTGTCATAATCGTGTTTGTAATTCGTGTCAATCCGTGTCGATATAAAACATGTTGATATTGATTCCGCGTGCCAAATAATTTGACTATATAAAAAAGTAATCGCGACCCAACATAGAAAGTTAAGCGCGTCACAGATTAAATTCCCAAACTATCATCGGATGTACAAGATAGGGGAATCACGGGCATGCGCTTCCCCACTTACCCTTGGTGGGGGCCGTGATGATAGGCTCGCCTAATGGATAGTTGATGCGCTTGATCGGAGCCTTAAACCTAGCTAACATTCCAGCAGGTGCCAAGGCAGATCCCAAATCCATCCGAAACCTCTTTCTTCGCTTCAAAAGCAATTGATCACGTGGAAAGAACCTAATTGATGGCATCTCTTTCTCTCTAATACCCAGTCTACAGAGAAATGCTAAATTAACAAAGGAAAAGAAACGCTCGTGGGCAACTACAATCGCAAGCGTACGACATGAGGATTCATAGGCTTGGCTATGGCCGGTGGTGGGAAAAGAAATCAATGAGAGTTCTCGTGTGATAAGCGGCAACTTTTGCTTCTTTTGGACCAATCTCGCCAATGTTTCGGACCTTTAATGAGTGATTGACTATCGTGTCGAGGCATTGTGGGGTTCGGAATCATCCCAAAACAAAGGGGTACAGATGCCTTGGACTCGATTTAGTTGATAAATGTGAGATCAATAAGGAGCAAAGCTTCTGTGGTAGAGGCCCGAGTCCTAATTCGAGCCTCTGATTTTCTGAGCCTAGCCCAACCCATTCGTTCTTTTGCTTTCATAACATTTGAAATGCATGTCCAAATGATCTGAACTCAAGCTGGTCAAACATTGCCCACGAGAAATCCGATCTTATTCCGGTATTTATCATGAGTCAAGCACAAACTATTGCATTTTTACCGATTCGATCATAAACTTTTCAAATTCAATTCTAAACATTTTTACGTGGTCACCAACGGTCCTATGTGGCACGGCCGGCGACGGTTGACGCTAACACGGACATTTTTTATATATATTTTTTAGTTTTCTCTTTTCTTTTCTTTTTGGCCTGAGCGCCGGCAAGGTTCACTGGACGCTCTCGTTGGCAATGTGCGAGGAAGTCGCGGCCTTTACCTAGAACCCTTGAGGCCGCGATGCCCTTGCCTGGGCCGGTGAGGGGGCCTGTGGTTGGGCGATCCAAAGAGCAAAGAAGAGAAAAGAAATTGAAAAAGGAAAAAAAAGAAAAGAAAAAAACCAAAGGAATTGTTAAATTTTAAAAAAATATTAAAAAAATGTCATTGTTAGAATCGACCGTTGCCGGCGGACCTATATCTGGCTATGCCATGTGGGACCGCCAGTGACCACGTCATCACTTTCCAGTCAAAATTGATCAGATGAACTCAATTGACGAAATTGAAAGGTTTAAAGCTGCATTGGCCAGAGTTCAATCGGTTTTGGACTTTTGGAACAATTTTCCTGTCAAGTACATCATATCATATTTCAACTAATTTCGCTTTTACAAATAAATGCAGAAAAAACGTGTCGTGCCGCTGAAACAAGCAAAGATATGTATCGTTTCTCCTCCATAATGTTTACTCGAAATATTTGAATAAAATTGTTTCGATGGTACCTAAAATAATCTCGCACGTCGCCCGCCCCATTAGAATTTTAGAGCTAGTCATAAGATAAAAGGGAAAATGACACAAATAATCCCTGAACTTTGACTTAATGTGCAATTTGATCCTTGAACTTTTAATTTGTTCAATGTAGTCCTTGAACTTTAACCAATTGTTCAATTTGGTCCTTGAACTTTTGATTTGTTCAATGTGATCCTTGAACTTTTAATGTGTGTTCAATTTAGTCCTTGAACTATTTGAAAATGTTCAATGTAGTCCTTCCATTAATTCAACTGCAGGGACTATATTGAATATTTTCATATAGTTTGGGGACTAAATTGAACACATATTAAAAGTTCAGGGACCATATTGAACAAATTAAAAGTTCAGGAACTACATTGAACAAATTAAAAGTTTAAGGATCAAATTGCATATTGAGTCAAAGTTCATGGACTATTTATGTCATTATCCCTAACATAAAGGATGCGGCAGCCCTAGACGCAAACGAACGGCATGGCCATTACGGAATAAACTTTTTCCTTGCACGTCACCAAGATGGTACTTCATTGGTCCTTTTGGGACCACGGCGAGCCCATTTCGACGAGAGTCAATTTAACAAGTCGTTGCCCTTTCTAATTGATTTCCCTCCCCTTGCTCAACAGCATTTTTTCCGATACTTTTCCCAAATACCGATCCGCGTTCTTCTCGTGTGGTCAAACCGCTTTCATCACGATCTATTTGCACCCAAAACCGACCAACTTTTTAGTTATAGAGTTAGTCGATAAGAGCAAAATGTGGTCATTTATGCACAGAATTACCGTTAGCTTGAAGGGAATTGATAACTCGCCGATGAAGTCATCGACAACACAAGGTGTGGCAATCGACGAGAGTCTCGAAGTTTCTCGACAAAGTCATCGAGCAATCGACACGAAGATAAGAGTTATTTGTTCTTTCAAATTTTGCAGATGCCGTCTGTAATGGTTGTGTATACCCCAAGTGTACGCTTTACAAAGCCCCTTCAATCAATCAAGAACTCTACTTTCTCGCAAATTTATCTTTATCTTTACTCGATTTCAGACATAGTTTCAAATACTTTGTTGTCGATTAAATTTCGATGTTATATCTTTATCAACGCACTTTATCGTAGATTAAATTCTGGTTACTTCGCCGTCGATTAAATTCCGATAAAGTATATCCGTTCCTTGTGATTTATTGAGATTCCTGTCCAGAATTGCTATAAAATCCGTTTTACCTTGATAAAATCGAAGAATTAATTTCGGTGAAAGATATTTCGTCGGAGATCCTTCTCGATGAAACGAGATCACGGTATGATCTATCCAAAAAGCTCAATCTTATAAAGGAAATTCCGTCGATCCCTCTTTTGGGCGACATAGGCTCTTGGAGAGAGGTTCTTTTTAATTTTGACGTCTGGTGTCCAAACCTGTACGTCTTGATTACTCATTTCATAGGCCTCATCAATTTGGCGTGCATCACGTGGGAAGTCTTGTGCCAATGCTACTATAGCTTTGCCAAATCAACAGTTTAAGTGACAAAGGAAGCTCACCTGATCGAGAGCAACGTCATTAAAAAAGAGAAAGATTGATTTTAACGACCCACGGTCCATACCTAATACCAAATTTGGGCTGTCACTCGAATCACCAGCCAAGTTTTTCGAGCAAAAAAATTTAGAGATTTTGTACCTAACAATTACTCAATGATGCATAATGAGTCGCTTGAGATTGAATTGGCCTGTCGATATTTTCATGTTTGGAATGCTTCATCCGCCGCTTCTTTCCTTTTCGCTGATATTTGTACAGGGACTAGTGCCATGAGGTATATCGGGCTTAGCCGCTTAGGCTTGGCTGGTAAGGAAGAGATTAATCAAATTTAATTAACTACTAATCAACAGATAATACCCCAGTTACGATAAAAGTAATTAAGCAAATAAAATTAAGACCGAACGCACCACTTGCCTTGTTTCTCCACAGAAGAAAATAAAACATTTGATGGGTGGGGGGGGGGGGGTGCGGTTCCTTGTCGCGAAGACAAAACCAGCCTTTCGGAGATCTCAAGGGACTCGCCCCTCGGCATCTCCGAAGCTCCTCCTGTTCTTGATCGAACGCCATTCTTGAACCCTTCATAAGCTCTCTCGATTCCCCAAACAATCGGAAGCCCATTTTCGCCGCCCTTCGTCTTCGATCGAAGGAGGAACTTGCTCGCCTGTTCGGTGGGATTCCGTTGGACGATACAAGGAAGAAAGTTCCGATTTTTATTCTTCTTGTTCAAGAAAGTTGGATTGGATGGCGACGCTTTCTCCGACGAGCTGTCGCTCCTGCGCGACTCCATTGCCGCCGCCGCCGTTGTCGTCGTCTTCGTCTTCCGACGCGCCGCCGCCGTCGATGTATGGACGCCGTCATCAGCGGATAGCGTTATCTTCGATTCCGAAGCGGTTTTGTTCGGCTAAGGTTTCTTCTCGGTTACACGGGAAATGCTTCACGAGCGCCGTCCACATGCAAGATGGTTGGTCATCTTCGTCTTTGGTCCTTTTTTGAATTATCATTTTGCATATTGTTGCTGCGATTGCATTAGCTCGCTGGTCATTTTGTCCAGCTCGGTTTTGGAATCGGCCCAACTCATTAAGTTGTCGCCTGTTTATACGGCTACCAATCACAGAACGATGTCCTTTTAATTTCCGATCTTGTTGTTGGTGTTGAACGGAAATGATTAATCAGAGTTGGAGGTGGTGGGTGGTTGTGTAGATATTTTAGGACTCTCTCCATCATCGTTTATCGCGATTTCTTGGAAACTATGCGGTCAGGTTTAAGAACGCTTGGCTTGATATCTGATTGAGTGGCGACGATAAGTTATGGTACCTGTGCAAGTTAATCTGGAAGTCTTTGTTCAGCTGGCCCTGTTGGGCTAATCGCTTCTCTGTTCTAGGACATTGGACAAAGATATGGACTGAAAATTGTGACTGAACCTTCCTTTGCGGCAAGCATTCTCTCAATTGTTAAGGAAATGGTAACAGTTTTGTGGGATACTGACGACTGTGAATTGTGGGACTTCTCTTCCTGTCTTCTTTACTTGTTTGATCATTCCATTTAGGTGCAGTAGCTCCAGCACCAATCGAAAACGAGACTCCTTTCAAGAAATTAACGGAGGGGCTGGTCTCGGCTACATCATCTGAAGAATGTAAAGATGCAGCTGCATTCTCGAATAACAATGGCTCCACTGTCAGTATCACCGTTGTTGGGGCCTCTGGTGACCTTGCCAAGAAGAAGATATTTCCTGCACTCTTTGCGCTGTACTATGAAGATTGTCTCCCTGAGGTACGGAATTATGGGAAGTATGCTTGTTTAATCAAATGAAAAATAAATCTTTTGCTGCGATTTGTTCATGTGGATGCGTAGACGAAGCAAGATGTGTAATGATGGTTCTATGTTTGCAGCACTTCACTATTTTCGGTTATGCTCGGACTAAGATGACCGATGAAGAACTTAGAAACATGATTAGCAAGACACTCACGTGCCGGATTGATAAGAGGTGAACTAGCTCTTATCTTTTCTTTTTGTGCGGTTTAAAATGTCCATCTTGCTTTTGAGGATTTTGGTGCATCACGAGATGCTTGACTCTCTTGTCTTTGGTTTTTGGAAGATTGGATCAAGCAAATAAATTTTATCTTATTTGTCTTTCAGAGAGAACTGTGGTGAAAAGATGGACCAATTCCTCAAACGATGCTTCTATCATTCTGGTCAATATGATTCTCAAGAAAACTTTGCGCAGCTAGACAAAAAGATGAAGGAGCACGAGGTAATCTTAGTAATATACTTGAGTTTTGACTTTGCTAGTAATTCACAAAATCTTAATGCATATGCAAGGGAAAGTAGGGCTGGCAATTTGTTCTTCTGTATCATTTTATTGTCGTGTCAAATTGGGTTATTACACATTTCCAAAAACGAAGCGCAAATGGCTTATGAATGAGGTCAAATGAGACCAGACCACACAACATGAGTAGCATGTTTATCACAAACGGTCCTGCCTGATATAGTTAATGATGGAACAACTATTAACCTGAATATTCAAACTTTCTTGTGCTTTATGCTTCTAGCATCGTTATGGCACTTTCAACCCTTTTAAGAATAAGTTTTATTGTGGAATAGAACAACTAGATAATCTCGTTCTATTTTTGTCCAATCGATAGCTCGGGTTTCCAATCCCTCATATATTGCTACAAAACTGAATACTTTTTGAAAGTCTAGTTTATATGTCTGAACGCATGTCACAGAATCAACGTGTGGTATCTCTTTAATAAGTTGGGGCAAATCATTTATGAAGGAGTTGAGCAGTTCATCTTGTTTTAGACCAGATTTTGTTTCTGCAGAATTACTTGTGACAAAAATGCAACTCCCCAGCAAGGTTATATCATGCGAGTGGGGTGACCAATTGCAAGCCCTAATCACGAATCCTGTTCTAATTCGCCATGGTTTTTCTTAATTTTGTGATTATTAGTACGCAGGTTATGACAGCTTGATCTAAAACAATCAAGTTGTTGGTTTACTCTTTGTAATTCGGTTCAAATTTAAACTCAATTGTATCAAGTTTGAGCTTTCTATATGTGTGATTTGGTTGAGTAATTTAGTGCATGCCTCACATAAGCTGAGGTGAGGGTTTTTGTTTGTTTCACTGATTGAGTATCTTTTTCTATTTCATGGGACAATTATGATCGGTCTGTATGTAGGCTGGAAGAGTCTCTAATCGCCTCTTCTATCTTTCAATTCCGCCAAATATTTTTATTGAAGCTGTAAGATGCGCAAGCTTATCAGCTTCATCTGGTAATGGCTGGACTAGGGTCATTGTTGAGAAACCCTTTGGTCGGGATTCAGAATCATCAGCTGCTTTGACCAAAGCTCTTAAGCAGTACCTAGAGGAGGATCAGATTTTCAGGTACTGCTTTCATCGACTATGATGCTAATTTATAGGTCAGGAATATTGAGTATGAGCTGACTACGGCAGTACTTCTTACAGGATTGACCACTATCTAGGGAAGGAGCTTGTGGAAAACTTATCCGTTCTACGCTTTTCAAATCTCATTTTCGAACCTTTATGGTCAAGGCAGTATATAAGGAATGTGCAATTGATATTTTCAGAAGATTTTGGCACAGAAGGACGTGGAGGGTATGTTTCTTTGTCGGTGAGCTTTTAGTCAATCTACTGCTTAAGCTTAAGGTTTACTTAAATGCCACTGCACGTTTCAGGTACTTTGACCACTACGGGATTATAAGAGATATCATGCAAAATCACCTGCTCCAAATACTTGCACTCTTTGCAATGGAAACTCCAGTGAGTTTGGATGCTGAGGATATCAGGAATGAAAAGGTAGTCAACAGGAAACCTAAATTATCTCTTGCCTTTTTGGATAGGTTTATGTGCTAATTGTTTCAAGTATATACCAGGTCAAAGTGTTGCGTTCTATGAGGCCATTGAGTCTTGAAGATGTGGTTATAGGGCAATACAAGAGCCACACTAAAGGAGGGATCACCTACCCGGCTTATACAGATGACAACACTGTGCCTAAAGACAGCCTAACACCAACTTTTGCCGCAGCTGCGCTTTTCATAGATAATGCGAGATGGGATGGCGTGCCTTTCCTGATGAAAGCTGGAAAGGCATTGCATAATAAAAGGTAAATGTGGTTTTGAGATGTCATGAACAGATTTTTCTTCTTATTTTTAATTATTTCACAAAGAGTTTCACAAATTTACCTTTTGCCTTTGTTTTTATGCTCTGTCATTTAACGCAGGGCTGAAATAAGAGTGCAGTTCAGACACGTACCAGGTAATCTGTATAATCGAAACATAGGGACAGATCTCGATCAAGCCACAAACGAACTGGTTATTAGAGTTCAGCCAGATGAGGCCATTTATTTGAAGATCAATAACAAGGTCCCTGGTTTGGGGATGAGATTGGACCGGAGTAATCTAAATCTGCACTATGCAGCGAGGTAACTTTCTTAATAGCTTATACGTTATTAGGCAATTTATTGGCTTTGTAATTGGTGAGCACTGGCACCACATTCTACTGCCATTAGCACACAAAAAAAAGGTAATGATGATCCTGGTGCTTTACAGATATTCAAAGGAGATCCCAGATGCATATGAGAGGCTTTTACTAGACGCAATTGAAGGAGAAAGAAGGTTGTTCATCCGCAGTGACGAGCTTAATGCTGCTTGGTCGCTCTTCACACCGGTGTTGAAAGAACTTGAGGAGAAGAGGATTATCCCCGAGTACTACCCTTATGGAAGCCGGGGCCCAGTTGGGGCCCACTATCTTGCAGCAAGATACAAGGTCCGTTGGGGTGACCTCGGGATGGAGCAGTAAACTCCTTTGGGTCAGATCATGGCTCTGACGGGGGAAAGCTCTATACCTTACCTCGGTTATTCTGTTTCACTTCTGAAGTGGATTAATAGGGTAATGTCCAGGTGTTCTGGTGAGGAAAAAACCTGGTATTAGTAGGTAGAAGTAGTTTCTAGGACAGAACGAAGAGCAGATTGATGTGGCTCTCAAGTTGTGAAAACGTTTCAGGGCTTACTCCCATTTATTTCCCTCCCTTTATTCTTAACACATCTGGAAGGGGACAAAACATGAGCATTTCAGGGTTTGTCTCGTGGTTTCCTGGTGTTGTCTTGAATTTCTGGAAGAAATGGGATGTGTAGGCTCTACGAATTTCTCCTTGAATGGAAGAAATTTGAAATGGGTAACTCGACTACGTAAATCTAAGCAGGTAAACTGTTTACAGATTTGTTTCTTTTGCCTCGCTGCTTTGGCTTCTCGGAATTCTCTTCTTCAGTGAGGCACTGTGTATGGAAGCTGAAAAACCTAAAAACGGCCTTACTTTCTTTTGATGCATTCGACTTAACTACTGTCAAGAAGCTGAGTCCATCTTCGGGGTTGGGATTGTGATTAATGGCAGTTCTGATGATTCATGCAATCATCCAAAACGGATCTCAGGCTTGTTAAGCTTTCTCTTTTTCCCGAGAACAAAAAACAGAAGATCTTATTGATGAGCAACTGTAGAGGGAAGTGCCCCAGAAACGGTGAAGGGCACATCAGACCTTAAGTGAAACCGAGGCACTAGTTAACGATGCAGTGTCCAGTCTGATCGTCCCGTTCTGATCGTCCTGGTCATCGCCACACATTCCGCCATCGATTTGCCGGGCCCATCTCCACATCCACTCGAAGTTCTCATTTCGCGTACCTACCGTTTCCAGTGTCTTGCTCTGGAGAAAGAAAAAGATAGGGGTCATGGGATCGGCCTGTTTTCTTGTCTTGCTGATCAGACAGTCATTTTGGATCTTCTCGTGTTCTTATTCAGAATCAGTCACGTTGACGCAGATTGTGTCTCTCTGTTCGCTCTTGTTCTTTTCTCATTTGGTCGTGGCTTGGTGAGGTATAATCGGTTCGATAATCGAGACGAAGGGTCGAGATTTCCCAAATCCGACAACGTCGCCGAGGACCAATACGAGAGAGAAGATAGAAGATCCCTTTGGCTAGTGTCCAATTCCTCTCTCTCTCTCTCTCTCTCTCTCTCTCTCTCTCTCGACTACTCTCTCCACCCTCTTCGCTTTCTCACGAAAAAGATGAAGACCATCACTAATCTGAACCTAAATCGAACTATTTTCCTAGTGCTTATCTACCACGAAAACACAAAAGTCGGGCGGTCATCCAATCATGCAATCGAACTAACACAAAATATAGAAAACAATAACAGCGTCGCTGTCAGACACCCCTGACGGATAAAAAAATAAGGGATGGAGCTCCATTTTTCTTGAGCGAACATTCCCAGAAGGACGTTTGCGAAAACTAAATTATTGTCCACATCACAAGCAGGACACAACTTTCATAGTTGAAATCGGGTGATATGTCGAGCTAAATGAATGGAGGAGGGGAAGTGGGACCAACGCTGCGATTCCAAGTTGAGCGTGACACAGAACTTATGAAATCGCAAGCCCTTCTCTCTCTCTCTCTCTCTCTCTCTCTCATGTGTTCCACCCACCAACCGGCATCATTACAGGACATCGCCCCGATCTTTGGTCCGACGACTTGTGATGAGCAAAATCCAAAGATAATGTCTAAAAGCGGAGAGATTTTGTATCGGAAGTCGTCGAGAATGTCATTGGCTGCTCGAAAAGCAAATAAATTCTGGCTGAACGAACGGTCGTTGTTAAGGGGAACTTATCATGCTAAGTTAAGGCGTAGTAGCGCTTCGCACCTAAGATTATTTAAATGGGCTTGAGGACGAAGCTATGTACGTTCGCATGATGGGAACGATGATTAAGGGATGGGATTGGATTGGATTAGAGAATTGATTGCGACATTCAGTCGTGTTGGCCTACTGATCATCAAGAAGAAGGGAGGCTCATTGTGCCTCGATCTTCTATGTTTTGTGTCTTGATGTGCACTCCACGATCACAAGTAACAAAGAGGCGTCCACGCGCGCGGGTAAGAGAGAGAGAGAGAGAGAGAGAGAGAGAGAGAGAGAGGTATTGCGTAATATATTAGCATCTCCTTGAAGAATTTGATTCCGATAAGCAGGCATTTTGATTCCATATGTCCGAAGGAAAGTCAAAAAAGACAATTGAGGATCTCTCCTGAATATAAATAAGAATAAACTTAATCATTATATTGACGAATTGAGAGATTTTCAACTCACAAATTAGAAGTTGCGCATTCGAATCCCATCAAATTCTTGCAAACTGTCACGAATCATTACCACAAATAAAATCTAAACTTATGCAGTTTTTAGATGTTTCACACAATAGTCGAATTTCCAAAGACCAAAGACCATTAGTATATAAGTTCTCAACTAGGAGTTTTTCTTTGATATACTATTGACACATGACATTCGACTTAATTATAGCACGACTATCTTATTTACCTCCAAAATTAATGGGAGTCGTTAGCGGACTTGAACTTTGTTGACCTAAGATGAACTTTCTTGTGAAAAGAAAAGGCTTAACACAGAGAGATAAACCCCATCAAATCGAGTGGTATCAAAAGGTAATCCCATGTCCACCGATCTGACAACCGAACTGCAAATCGTGTAAAACGGGAAGAAAGAGAAAAACGTCCATAATTGCGGCGGTCGGTCCAGTGGGTGTAGAGGTTAACCTCGGAGCCCATCTGTATGCTCGATCTCTTCTGCTCCTCCATTTCTAAAAATCATAGTTCAGCCTATTGATGAATGTCTAACTTGAGCCACGGATGATTTTTTACCATCATCGCGGCTGATTTATGATCTTTAGAAATCGAGAAGCAACAAGAGAATTGGAGCTTAATATTATAAGGGCTCTAAGTCAAATGAGGGTCCAATTCCCTTAAAGAGCAGCAACCTTAGCTCGAGACACAATTATGGTCCAAGTTTTTTTTTTGTCTCATAAAAAAGCATCAATTTCAACTCGTGTTTCAATTTTTGCCTAAACTTTTTTTTTTGTCGCACAAAAAATTCACCCAACATACTGATTTTGGCTAATTTTTTTTTGTCTCATGAAAAAAGCCTCAACTTTCGGTAAGTACTCAAATCTAGGCCTCGTCAAATTTCTTTCCAGTGATGGATACTTGACATCGATCAAATTTGGGTACCAATTAGAAGTTTTACGTCTTCTTACGAAACAAAAAAAAAAGGTTTAGGATAGAATTAGGACATATGCTAAAGTTTGTACTTTTTTACGAGATAAAGAAAAAGTTGGGGTCATAATTGAGATAAAAGCTAAAGTTTTTTTTGGTAAGGAGATAAAAGCTCAAGTTGGTACTTTTTTAAGAGAAAAAAAAGTTTGAAGCATAATTGAGACTCAAGTTAAAATCGGTGTTTTTTGAGGGAATTAAGCCATCAATCAAGAGTAATTGTGGCTCAAATTAGATATTCATTCGATATATATATATAGAGAGAGAGAGAGAGAGAGAGAGAGAGATTATTGACACAAGTTAAAGTTGAGGTCAGAATTGAAACGAGAGCTGAAGTTGATACTTTTTTATGAGATAAAAGAAAGTTCGAGTACTCAAATTAAAGTTGGAATTTTTCGAGGGAATAGAGCCATCAAACGAGACTAATCGTGGCTCAACTTAGACATTCACTCAATAAATATACGAAGAGATTATCGACACAAGTGATTGATGCTTTGGGGCAAGACTCTTCATCTCTGTTTTCCGCACGGAGCATCCCCATTTACTACGACACATGGGCAGAGAAACAAGCAACCGACTGGTACAATCACACTGGAGACGGGGACATCAATGCACTGGACACACCAACTTTTGTTTGATTCCCCCAGTCACAGTTTGACGCATGATTGCTTGAATTTTCAACGTCCCCCCCCTCCCAATTATAATAATGAGTAAAGACAGAGAAAAAGAAGAAGAGAAGAACACAGTGAAAACCTAAGAGACACCTTCTTTGCCCTTAGGACCAGAAGCTTCTGATATTTACTAGTGTGAACATGCCAAAGGAGAGGAGAAGAAATGGAGCTTCTTCTCACAGCGCTTGGTGCGGAAAAGTCTGTGGTCGTTCCATGATTGCCATCAGTTATGGTGCCTGCAATAATTCTTGAAAGCAGCATCTTCCAACCCCTCCAAATTTTTCTGTGTTCTGATCGTTCCATTCTCATTGCCACGCTCATCCATCTTATGGATTGATTACAGACCATATTTAGATAGGAACAAAAAAGTTGGAACTTGACAAAATTTCCTGGTGAGTAGTGGGGTTAAGTCAATGGTTTGGAATTTTGGTTTGCGGTAAAAAGTCAAACGACGGAGAGCTGGATCGGTAAAAGAGAAGAAAAGGAACGATAGTGGAAGGAAGTGGAGTGGTGGGGTGACTTTAAAACTCGAAAGAAAAAAGATTGAATTTTTTTTTTCAGCGGTTCCAGTTCCAAACAGTAGCTCTCTTCGATTCACATATTGCACTGAAAAGTCATAGGAAATATCTAGGGTTTTCTATTTGGAAGAAGATCGTCTTTGTTAGGCCCCATTCATTCACCTCTCTCTGTCTCTTTCTCTCTCTCTCTCTCTCTCTCCTCTCTCCTTCTCTGCTTCATCACTCTCATGGAGTCCAATGGCTCAAATCAGCAGCAACACCCAAAAGACAAGAACCCTTCTGAGATCAAAGACTTCCAGATTGTGATTGCGAGCAAGGACGACTCGAAGAAGCAATTGGCGCCGAAGAGAAGCTCAAACAAGGACAGGCACAAGAAGGTCGATGGCAGAGGAAGGAGAATCAGGATGCCTGCTCTATGCGCGGCTAGGATTTTCCAATTGACCAGAGAATTGGGTCACAAGACCGATGGAGAGACGATCCAGTGGCTGCTGCAGCAAGCCGAGCCGTCGATCATTTCCGCCACTGGGACCGGGACGGTCCCCACCTCGGCCCTCACCGTGGCGGGCTCCTCTGTTTCGGAACAGGGCAGCTCTGTTTCGACCAAGATGGAAGGGTTGGGGGGTGTAGGGCCGCTTATTGGGTTCGGAGGCAGGGCCAATTTGGCGATTTCCAATGGGAATTTCAGTAGATCGCAGGTTGTCGCCAGCGGGGTCTGGCCCCCAGTGAGCAGTATCAGGCCGGGGTTCGTTCATTACCCCGATCAGTCTGCGGCTGTGGCGGCGACCATCGGGGGTGAGAGCTCGAATTACGTGTCAAAGTTTGGGTTTCAAGGGGTCGAGTTTCCAAACATGAATGTGGGGCTGATCAGCTTCCCCACTTTCTTGAGTGGGTCTAACCAGAGGATGCCGGGTTTGGAGCTGGGCCTATCCCAGGATGGCCATGGTGGGGTCTTGAATTCTCAGTCATTGAGCCAGATTTTCCAGCAGATGGGGCAGAGCGGAGGGGGTGAGACGGTCTCGGTGGGTCATCACCAGCAGCAACAAACCCCAGATGATGAAGGGGATGATTCACAAGAATCAGGGGAATAGAAGGAATTGTCGTGTTCTTCCGGGTCATTGTTGACTCTGGTCAAGAGATCTTGAGGGCACAACTTGCAATTTCTTGAGGACTAGTAGTACATACATCGGATGGTTTCCTGAGGTTGAAAAGGAATTTTGGGGCAAGAATGGAAGATGGTGTGTGGGAAATTCTACTTTTTTCCGGTTTGAGGTTCAACTGGAAATGAAGTACTGGCTCTCGGTGCTTCTGGTAAATTATCTATGTCATCAAGGTGAGTATGATCAGGTTCTAGCTCGACCCTTCGCGACTATGCTTGATAATCTCTACAAAGAAGACTGAGCTGTGTCTTGACCCTAGCAAAATCCCTAATGGGATTTCTTCTGCAGATGGGCGGTGAGCGGTCCATCGGTATTTGGTTTCGGGTTGATGTTCAGTTTTGCTTCTTGATTGAATTTTGAGGGTTGTTGATCATCTGTACCATGTAATTTTTCGCATGTCTGTCATGTTTTCCCAATTTACAACACGAGCGAGGTTAAGCGTTCGCGATCTATCGAGCTTCCATACTGAACCAGAAATCACCAATTGCACATCATGGGTTCTTCAGCCAGTCGTCCTTATAATTAAGCTGTCCTGTGTCTGCATCTGCATCTGCATCTGCACAGCCTCCTCTTGGCTGTAAAAAAAAACCTCTGCGACTTAATCAGCTCGATGTGTCTTCTTCCACAAACTTTACCTTCCCAAAAACGTTTCCCTGAGGATGAAGATAAGCCTTCTGTGCAGCTAGATATGCTAGAAAATGTAAACCGACAGGTGCTGGATTTGAATTATCGCGAACATTGGATCTTATTGGCATTGCGAACGCTCGAGTGTTTGCAAAGATCGTAGTAGAATCGAAAAAAGTGCAGGCATTGCTGACCTCCTCTTGCTCGCTTTCTCCTCTCTCGAGCCATGTGAAACTCTAGCTACTCACCGGATCGCCGCACAAAGTGTGGCTGATGCAAATTGAGGTGGTGAAAATGGGGAACTCCGTACGGGTGAGCACGGACGGTTTGCTTAGAAGTATGACATGGAAATTGGATTGGCCATGGACCATGGGATGGTGCGAGATTGATTCGAACGTAAGGTGTCACTGAATACGATGATCGAAACGCCGAATGGGAAAAGTTGGTGATAATTTTTGGATATTCACAAACTTTATTCACGAACTTTACTACCACGATAATGCAACTTGCTATTGCTAAAACGAATGGCCTGTCGGGACACCGAACACGATTATGATGGCATTTATAAAATAGTATAAGAATGTCACGGAACATTTGAATTTAAGCATATCTTATCACGTGGCTAAGAATCATGTCATGATGAGAATGATTTTTTTTGGTAATCAAGATAATTTTGTGGTCGACAGTCTCTCGATGCATCGGATCCCGCCTATTGACTTCTATTTATAACTCTTTACTAAATTACATTTTGTATCTCGCGCCTTTTTTTTTAGTCTAAAACTTCTAAAACCAACGACACTCAACCGCGGACAATTAGATTTCTTTTTTACCATCAATATTAATGCTTAGATTTACTTAAAAATATTTTGGATAAATGCACTGAAATTGTTAAAACTTGTTATGAAAATACAATTGAGTCATTCATGAAAATGCAATCAAGTCCTAAAACTTTCAAAATGTGCAATAGAATCCTAAAACTAGTTACAAAAGTGCAATCAAGTCTTAAAATGTTCAAAAAGTGTAATCAACGGAAAGATTTGATTGGACCAATTTGTTCAGTTCAAGAACTTACTTGCACTTTTTAAAAGTTTTAGGATTCAATTACACTTTCGTGACAAGTCTTTAAACTTGATCGAACTTTTTGAAAATTTCATGACTCGATTGCAATTTCGTAACGAGTCTTAAGATTTCCGGTGCACTTATTCCTTAGTTTTTTAATAATTTTTTGAAATCTTCAATAATTTAAACGTTGGTGAGAAAGTAAATTTTTTCTCATTTTTTTCCTGCTTATTCTTTGATCTAAACAAACGGGGGTTCGTTCGAACCGATCAGACGGCTTACATCTTCCATCTTCTTCTGATCGGACGGCTGACAAGGCACGAGACTGCTTCCATGCTTCTCCGCAAGCGATCCATGGATCTTCCCCGTACAATGCACGCACACCCTTTAAAAAATGGCAGCGAGAGTGAGGCCTCTGCTCTGCATCCATCCCAACACCTCCATGCCCGTCGTCGCCGCATTCCGCCAGAAATCGCCGTCGAAGCCTTCTGCAGCTAAAATGGCCGCGAGCGGAACCGAGGGCGGGGCACCTTTCTCCGCCAAAGTGATCGACTCGCACCTGCACGTGTGGGCTTCTCCTGCAGAGGTAATCATCGTCATCGACCCACTTCCTGGAAGCTCGCAAAAGTTTGGCTTTCTGGGTGTGCTTGTTTGGGTCTTGCCAGAAATGCGGAAACGGGGAGGTGGGTTTTCTGTTTTAGTTAGATTTGAGGAGTAATTACGGATATTGAGGACGAGATGATCGTTGGTTTCGACAAGTCGATGCATTTGCGGTCTGGGGTTGGGTTTATTATGTTTGTGTAATTTTTTCTTCTTTTCTCTTTGTTTACTCTTTTTTTTTTTTTTTGGCTTAGTGAAGGCTGAAGATAAATATCCTTACTTTCCTGGGCAAGAACCGACTTTGCCGGGAGATGTTGATTTTCTTCTCCAGGTATGTCTTATGGCGGTTCTCGCGTGTTGATTCCCATAGAACACGTTTCACCGGTGTGATTGATGGAGTGGTTAAGAATGAGACATACTTGAGATAAAAGGCAGAGCAGACCCAATATGAGAGCTGATTTTATGCAGATTTTGGTGTAGTTTTTGTTGGAGAAACATAAAATTGATTATTGGTGTGATTGAGCACGTCAGTTGCTGGAAGCTACAAGCGTTAAAGAAGAGTCATAAAAACTTCAACGTGGCTTCGGTTTTCTTCAATAGATTAAGCTGTTTTATTGTCTTTCTTAATGATTGTGAATTGTTATGTTTCTTTATTAAATGTAATCATTGGAGTTTGTGAACTTCAATTCCTATATAAAGGGATGAAGTCGTGAGTTGTAAATTAAGCCAAACACAAAGCCACAAAGACAAAGCATTCCAAACAAAAGTTCTCCCTCCAATAATTATTTGTGCTCTTATTCCAAGTTTCCAAAGTTTATTATTATTCTTTTGGTTCCAACATTTGGTATCAGAGCTAGAAATGGCATCTACTAATTCCGTTCAGTTACAACTCCCAAAGTTGAACGGGAGGAATTTCAATAACTGGTCCGTCCAGATGAAGGTTCTTTTCAAATCACAAGATTTGTGGAACTTGGTGGAAAACGGCTACACCGAAGTGGCCAATGCTGAAGAATTCGATGCTTTGAGAAGGGAGGAGAAAGAATCTTTGGTGGAATCTCGGAAAAAAGATCAGAAAGCATTGTTTGCGATCTTTCAATCCGTAGAGGAAATGATATTTGAAAAAATATCGAGCGCGGAAACCGCGAAAGCAGCGTGGGATATTTTGCAACAATCCTACAAAGGCGATGATCGTGTCAAACGTGTGCGGCTTCAAACACTTCGAGGAGATTTCGAGTCTTTACGTATGAATGACTCTGAATCAATCTCGACGTACTTTGATCGTGTGCAGACCATTGTTAACCAATTGAGGGTTAATGGTGAACAACTCCAAGATGTGCGAGTTGTAGAAAAGATCTTGAGGTCTTTGACCGAAAGATTTAATTATGTTGTTGCGGCGATTGAAGAAGGACAAGATGTGTCAACCATGACGTTGGAGCGGTTGATGGGTTCATTGTGCTCGCATGAGCAAAGAATGAATCAAAAGTCCGTCGATTCGACTCCCGAGCAAGCATTGCAGAGTCGGGTCACTCAATCAAGCCGAGGAGGCTATCAAGGTAGCCGAGGTCATGGAGGTGGTCGAGGACGTGGACGTGGAAATTTTAATTTCACCGGAAAATATAAAACACGTGACAAATCAAAGGTCAAGTGTTTTAAGTGTAACAAATTTGGACATTACAAATCCGAATGTAAAGCAAAGGTGGCATACGAGCAAGAACAACAAGCACATGCCATTGATGCCGAGGAAAATGTGGTGCTAGCGTGCAAGAAGGATGACTCAAGCATCATGGACACCGACATCTGGTACCTTGATACTGGGTGTAGTAATCATATGTCTGGCCGAAAGGAGTTATTCTCGCAATTGGACGAAACAGTTCGTGGTGAAGTTAATTTTGGAAATAAATCCAAAGTTCTCGTAATGGGCAAAGGTAACATTAATATCAAGTCAAAAGATGGTACTAATGTTACTATTGCAGATGTTTTCTTTGTACCGGGACTTTTTTGGAATTTGTTAAGTGTTGGACAACTTTCCGAAAGAGGCTATAAAGTCCATATTGAAAATGGAGTTTGCACCATCAAAGGTGTGAATGATAAGTTGATTACGATGGTGCAAATGACGAAGAACCGAATGTTCCCTTTGACTCTTCAGACGAAGAATCTTTTGAGTTTTCAAGCGATGATGAAAAATACAAACTGGTTGTGGCATCTTCGATTCGGTCATCTAAATTTTCGTGGACTAAAATTACTAGTCCAGAAAAAGATGGTGACCGGCATGCCTCTGATTGACAGTCCAGATCGACCATGCGAAGGATGTCTTGTTGGAAAACAACATCGAGAATCTTTTCCAATTGGAAAAGCCAGAAGAGCAAAACAACCATTGGAGTTGGTACATACAGACATCTGTGGCCCTGTTGAGGTGGAATCAGTCGGACAAAAAAGGTACACGTTAATTTTTGTGGATGATTTTACCAGAAAAACATGGGTATATTTTTTGAGAGAAAAATCTGAAGCTTTTGGCAAATTTAAAGAATTTAAAGTCTATGTTGAAAAGCATAGTGGCTTTATTTTAAAGACGTTGAGATCAGATAGAGGGGGAGAATTCACTTCGAATGAATTTTACAAATACTGTAAATTTCATGGAGTGAAACGTCAATTGACTGCCAGCTATACTCCTCAACAAAATGGTATAGCAGAAAGAAAGAACAGGACAATTTTTGAAATGGCAAGAAGTATGTTAAAGGCCAAAAATTTACCCAAGAAGTTTTGGGCAGAGGCTGTTGCATGTGCTGTATTTGTGCTAAACAGGTGTCCAACAAGGAGTGTTCTTGGAAGAACCCCAGAAGAGGCTTGGAGTGGCAACAAGCCAGATGTTTCATTCCTACGAGTATTTGGGTGCATGGCATATCCCCATATACCAGATGAACAGAGAAAAAAATTGGATGAGAAAAGCCAAAAGTGCATCTTCATCGGCTACAGTGACATGACTAAGGGTTATAAGCTGTATAATCCAGTCACTGAGAAGGTAATCATCAGCAGGGATGTCCAGTTTTTTGAAGATGAAGCCTGGGACTGGAACCAGAAGATTAACCAAAAAAGCATCACCATCGAAGACGAACTATTGGTGGGTGAGATAGAAAAATCTTCAACTGAAGATCCATCATCTTTGCCTGGTACTTCATTTTCTTCACCAAGAGTAGTTTCAGAACCACCGATACGTCGTTCACAGCGATTGCGGGAGATGCCATCAAGATTCAAGGATTATGTTGTCACAAGAAATGATGATAGTGATAATGATGGAATCACTGATGAAACTATGATAAATTTTTGTTTATTTGCAGAATGTGACCCCGTGTCCTATGATGATGCAGCAGCAGATGAGAAGTGGATCCTAGCAATGGATGAAGAAATCCACTCCATTAAAAAGAATGACACATGGGAGTTAACTTCTTTACCACCTGGTAAGAAGCCCATTGGTGTCAAGTGGCTATATAAGACGAAGTACAAGCCTGACGGTCAAGTGGACCGACATAAAGCCAGGTTGGTTGTAAAAGGCTACAAACAAAAGCCAGGTATTGATTATTTTGAAGTATTTGCACCAGTGGCTCGAATGGATACCATTCGGATGATCTTAGCACTCGCAGCTCAAAATCGTTGGAAGATCCATCAAATGGATGTGAAATCAGCATTTCTCAATGGTGTTCTTGAAGAGGAAGTCTATGTGGAGCAACCGCAGGGTTATGAGAAGAAAGGGCATGAAAATCAAGTTTATAAACTAAAAAAGGCATTATATGGGCTAAAACAGGCACCTCGAGCGTGGTACACGAGGATTGACACTTACCTATTAGAGCATGATTTTCAAAAGTGTCCATATGAGCATACACTGTATATCAAGTCAAATACTAACGGTGACATAATAATTGTGTGCCTTTATGTTGATGACTTGATATTTACAGGGAGCTGTCCAAAGATGTTTGCTGAATTCAGGGAGGCTATGACTAGCCATTTCGAGATGACAGATTTAGGATTGATGTCCTATTTTTTAGGCCTTGAAGTGAAGCAAACAAATGATGGCATATTTATTTCACAGCAGAAATATGCTAATGATATTTTGAAGCGATTGAAGATGGAATCACTCAAACCAATACGAACTCCTGTAGCAGAACGATTGGAGCTAAAGAAAGAAGGAGCCGGTGAACTAGTAAATCCCACTTATTTTAAAAGCATTGTTGGCAGTTTAAGATATTTGGCTTCTACTAGGCCAGATATTACTTATGGCGTGGGAATTATTAGTCGGTTTATGGAGAAACCATACCAATCACATTTGCAGGCAGCAAAGAGAATTTTGCGGTATGTCAGTGGAACTCGTAATCATGGAATTTTATATTCTTATACTGATAATTTCAGTTTGGTGGGCTACACAGATAGTGATTGGGCAGGTGATATTGAGACTCGAAAGAGTACTTCTGGAAATGCTTTCTTTCTTGGATCAGGAGTAATTTCTTGGTCCTCAAAAAAACAACAAGTCGTTGCACTTTCGACAGCTGAAGCAGAATACATAGCATTATCTTCAGCGGCATGTCAAGCAATATGGCTTCGTAGGATGTTGTGTGAATTAATGCATGAAGAGACAGGTCCTACCAAAATATTGTGTGATAATAAATCGGCTATGGCTTTAGCCAAAAATCCAGTTTTTCATGGCAGGAGCAAACACATCGACATCAAGTATCACTATATTCGTGATAAAGTCAAAGATGGCGAGATCGAACTTAATTTCTGTAGGTCAGAAGATCAGATTGCAGATATTTTAACGAAACCATTGAAGACGGAGACGTTCAAAAAATTAAAGATGATGCTCGGTGTTGTTGAATTCCAAAATCAATTTTAAGGGAGGCTGTTGGAGAAACATAAAATTGATTATTGGTGTGATTGAGCACGTCAGTTGCTGGAAGCTACAAGCGTTAAAGAAGAGTCATAAAAACTTCAACGTGGCTTCGGTTTTCTTCAATAGATTAAGCTGTTTTATTGTCTTTCTTAATGATTGTGAATTGTTATGTTTCTTTATTAAATGTAATCATTGGAGTTTGTGAACTTCAATTCCTATATAAAGGGATGAAGTCGTGAGTTGTAAATTAAGCCAAACACAAAGCCACAAAGACAAAGCATTCCAAACAAAAGTTCTCCCTCCAATAATTATTTGTGCTCTTATTCCAAGTTTCCAAAGTTTATTATTATTCTTTTGGTTCCAACAGTTTTATGCTGTTCTTCTTAAATTGGTTGAGCCAAAGATGAGAGCAGTGTAGCAGGAAGTGTCTTTGTAGTGAGGAAACATGCAGCTATTTTTCCTCTGGTTAGGTATTTTATGTGTCACGGCCATCAAAAAATGAATATGTGCGAACGGTTCTTGTTATCAGGTCAAGATTATTGACACAGAGAAGTAGAGTTAATCTAGATAACGTGGAATGTAGATATAGTGTTCATTCATTCGAACGTGGATGAGTACAGAGGCATCTGTCCTCTGCATATAGATGACGAACTGAGTGGATGAGCGAAAAGGTACAATCTTGGTTAGCAAGCTGTTCTCAGTGAGGTTTGGCTGTTCATGTTGGTTTGTTTATGCAGTGTATGGATGAAGCAGGCGTAGATGGTGCTCTTATTGTGCAACCTATTAATCACAAGTTCGACCACTCTCTAGTGACGAGGTCTGTTGAAAATTACATTGTTCTTCTCGTAATTTAATTCTTCATAGCAGAAACTAGAATAATCTAAGACTTCGTGCACTAGTCCTGCCCCAAGTTGTATGCCACTTGGGTGTGGCTGAAATTGCTGCACTTCTAAATATGGGGAGTGAAGAATCAAAACCACGTAATAAATCAATAGTCATCAAGAATTTAGTTTCATTTTTTTCCCCATCAAACTTGAAGTCACTGGTTCAATGACTATGTACCTCGTAAAGTATGGTAACTCATGGTCGACTGGAGTCTGTTCTGCTTCTTTCCTCTCCTTTTCAGAATATATTTTCCTCATACAAGCTTGTACTTGGACAGCGTCATAAAAAAATATCCAACTAAATTCGTTGGTTGTTGCCTCGCCAATCCTGCAGAAGATGGAAGTGGGATTGAGAAGTTGGAACAGCTTGTTTTGAAGGTCTGAACATTGCAGTTGTCATCGTACGAAAGTACTTGATGGAGTTAGACTAATCTCTGATATTGTTTTGTTATCATGACAGGATGGTTATAGAGCTGTTCGTTTCAACCCATATCTGTGGCCCTCCGGTCAAAAGGTGTTGATTTCAGTCAAAACTATCTGCACAACTGCTTTGAGATGATTTTCTTTGCTGATTCAGATTTGGTACATGTGGTATTAGATGCATCCAGCAGATAGTTGCACTGACTTTCAGGAAGGAAGCCAAGATGAGAAAGAGAAAGAAATTTCTGCATATTTTGTACTTCTTGCGCTATGAACTGGTTGCCGAGGATATTTTTATTCTGGCTCTAAAGATGGCATCAGTGACATAGAAGCGAAATTCAATTATGCATGATTCTATCAATGTAAAAGCCTTTTATGATGAACATCCTAAGACGGAGAATTATTGCAAGATGTTGTAGATTCTAGCATAGTGTGAATCTTGATCCTTCATACCTGTATTAGATGCTACTGGGATTTAGTGTAGAAGAAGAGTGAACTTCTCAGAGTTCTATGATGTCTCTGACATACATGTCGATGTTGGCAGATGACCAATGAAGTGGGGAAGGCATTATTCTCTAAAGCAGGAGAGCTTGGGATACCTGTGGGGTTCATGTGCATGAAAGTATGGCATCAACTCTCTCAATTATGCAGACATTTCATCTGCGATGTGATTCTTGATGATGTCGGTTTTATGGTGTGAACCGATGTTTATGTCTTGTTATATGCAAGACCAATATATCTGAAAGACCCTAAATCGCGTCATGATCATTCATTCAAATTCTCACTCATTATATTGAAATGCCGTGATCTCACATTTCTGTAATTACCCAGGGCCTCAATCTCCATATTTCAGAAATCGAGGAGCTATGCAAAGAATTTCCTTCGACAGTGGTTTTGCTTGATCATTTAGCTTTCTGCAAGCCACCACTGTGAGTGATTTAATTGTACTGACATCGAAATGTTATTCGATTCCTTAGTTGTTCAGCGAACCTTGAGGCACTTATTTGTCTTGTTCAGAAATGATGAGGAAAGTTGCACCTTCTCTGAGCTTCTAAGATTATCCAGATACCCTCAGGTATCAGAGCCCTGGACAGGAGTTCAGTTTCTTCTCCGTTTCTATGAATACGACTATTTACTTGGCTGCTGCCATATAGTTAATGCTGTTTGAATATTACTCATGTACAACTCTCTGAGCCACGTCTTGTATTTTTCGCTTTGACAACCCCACCATCTTTAATCCCTCTTTCACAGTGGATTTTTTCTCTTTCTAAAGTATCAGCTGCAGGTTCCTGTTGACATGATCTTTTCCTGAACAGGTGTACGTAAAACTCAGTGCTCTTTTCAGGGTGTCGAGAATGCCATTTCCGTTTCTTGATTTATCTGACCTTCTTTCAGAACTTATTACCCACTTTGGTGCGAACCGAATAATGTGGGGCAGGTGAATTTTGCCAGTTTCCCATCTCCTTGAACAAAAGAACACATGTAGAGAGGATAATTAGAACACATGAATGAAGGAATCGAACTCACTTGGCTATTCTGTGTTTTGCTTGATCTTTTTATCTGTTTGCAGTGACTTCCCATTTGTTGTACCGGAGTGTGGTTATAAAGGAGCGAAAGATGCAGTCTCTCTCATTGCCGAACAAGTGCCTATAGCATCTTCTGAGCTGGAATGGATCATGGGTAGGACAGTCATGATGCTCTTCCCAAATGGCTGGCTCTAAACATTGGTTTCATGAGAACACCGTAGTACTACACTATATTCAGGCCACTGGTAAAAATTATCAGAGAGAAGGCCAGACAAGAGTTTCAGACTAGGCGCAGAGAGTGGCTGGGTTTTGTGCTCCCAGGCTAGGATTCTTCGCGGTACTGAGAGGAGTGTTCAAAGGGCAGTCCCATGGGTACGCTGATGTGTGGCGACTGTTGGTGGATCTATGCTGTGGTGCCGCCACCGTCTATTTGCTTCTTGAGATTGTTATGCAATGACTCCTAGTCCTTGATGTTCTGAAGTTGGTTGGTCCGGTCACTCTTGCTATATGTGAAATATTTTTTGCAATGCAAGTCGCACTCGTATCGATTGTGTACAAATGATTCTGTTCACTACAATATATGTCAATAACATATGGTTTGCTTAATCATATGCTTTTTGTACTTTTAACCATCTACCACATGCAAAAGTTTCCACCATTGGCAAAGTATAAATTTGACGGCTCATTATTTGAGCTAAGTTTCTGAGATCAAGTTCGGCAAAAATCTAACGGCTGCTGTCCTGCGGAAAGAAAATTCTGCCCGTTGAAAATACCGGATTCATTCCCACAAATCTGAAACAAATGTCGCAAAATGATCCGAAAAACAAAACAAACAGAGCAAAGAGACCACGTCGTGACTCGTCAGGTGGAATCTCACTTGACATATTCAATTGTAGAATTCCATAGTGTTTATAGCCGATTTGCAATATTATCTCGCCGTCGATGACGGAAGAAAAGCAAGGGTGAAAATTTTGCGCGGACAGATGAACACTATACACTAAAGACTACTGAACCACCTTTAAATCTATACAAGCTCCTAATCTCTGTACAGCATGCACAAGAGTTTACAAAGGGGATTAATCGTCTATGCGTTGAATTTCGCCCATCATGATGCGATTGCTGGTGACTTTGAAACCCAAAAGAGCGGGATCAATTTGCTTCCCTTTCTTCCCTTTCTTCTTTCCGCTTCGTCCCGCTTGAGTTCCTTCTAATGATTCTGAAACTACTGCTGCGGATTGGGGCTCTTGTGGTGCAGGCTTCTTAGTACTTTTTAGCATGTCGATAAACGATGCTTCTGACACATCTGCATCATTGCAAGATGAAGTACGCCTGAACCGCATATCTTTCTTGGCAGCTGTGATGTCCTCAGCACCTTGCTTTGTTGGATTCCCTCCTTGGTCCTGTCTCGACCCTGTAAAACCATCAACTTCATGAAGCTTTACCCAGTAGCCATAGAGGGATCAACTCAGTCAAAACAAAATCTTGCCCAATCAACCCAAACAAAGCACGACCATCCCCACTTGACCGATCAATAACTCAAAAGGAGACACAAAGAAAACAACATCAAACTTACCATCAGGAACACCAGGAAAAGCACTTTTGAGCCTCGCAAGAGGATCGGACACAAGCTCTGGCGGTCCTTCCTGGGATGGGCCTCTGAGCAGCATATTGTCTTGACTTTTGGACAGAATGACTCGTACACTGTCAAAAGCCATCGTCAAACATGAATGAGTAATTGAAGAAAGACATACAAAGAAGAATGGACTGCCATACCAGAGACCCAAAGAAGAAGAAAGACAGATAACCCTTGATCAACAGTCATTAGCTATTAGTGACCTCATAGAACTTTGTTCTGGGAGATAACCAGCATTTAGAGTTTAGGAGGGAAGCAAGATCCATTGTATAAGCAGAATTTACAGTTGATATGATAAAAAATAAATATTAGCAATGCAACCACATCAATGACCAGTACAGTAAATTAACCCAACAGAGTAACCTGCATTACACGAAACTAACAAAAGCATGGCCATACAACTCTCTAAAACTGAGTCATATGCCATGTAAACTATGACTAATATGAGTTATTCAAAGAGTCCCAAAAATGATAGAATAACTCTGAAGATAACACCAGCTTTTGGTTTTCTGAATATCATTTGTAACAAAGGAACCCTCAATTACATGAGTAGATAAAAAAAAGTGAATCCAAAACAACAGGAGCATCTGGGCTATCGAGCTAGCAATTTCAGATTCAGCAATTGGCTGCTGCCATATGCCATGTTCGACAATTAATCGAGAGAAACACCGCAACTATGCTCCTTCTCCACTCTTTAGGTAATGCAGGAAGGGATACTTACTGATCCTTGCTCATCTGTTCAGGATAACGGTTTGCAATTCCTTCATCGTAGAAGACTGGATTTTCACCTATAAAATATTTAAATTTTATTTACCAATAAAAATTGAACATAACCATAACAAAAACTAACAAGAACATCAAATCTAAAGTACCTGCAGCAGCACCAAGTGAAGCATGCCTGCCAAAGGAATTGATAGGTACTCCACCATGATCTGTAGCAGCCAATCCTGTTTGTTCAGCCGTGACTTCTTGAATCTCAAAGAGCGAACCCTTTAATTTTCCCTCGTTTTTTGATACACCCTTCCTCCCCTCCGCCTCCACAAGCTCCTTTGTATGAGCTGAATTATTGTCGTTCCTGCTTGGATTAGTATGAAAACCCATCCCAGATCCGTGAATACCGGACAAGAATGGATCTGCCGCAGCCAATGCCCCAGAATCCATTCTGAATGGCAACTCATCTCTGTTTTCAAAACTGCTGGCGCGATCAGAGGAATTTGATCCATAGGAACCTACGGGAAACGAGTTGCTTAAACCAGCTTCTCGGTCCTGAAGCAGATTAAATTGACGATCCAGAGAGTTCGAACTAGAGTAAAAGCCGGATATAGGCCTTCTCTCCCCTGGTACTCCCTCACTAACATCTGCATACTGGGTGGATTGATGACCAGATTTCTGATGAAGCAATTCCATCAGCAGCTGCTTTGACTTGTCATCATCTTGTCCATCTGACATCCACGAACTCGGGTCTTCAGAAGTCATTTTACCCAATTGCTCCTTTTTTGGGCGTTCAGCACCAATATGCAATTGCTGAATTCGAGATTCCATCCAGTCATTTGCAATCTGCCCATTATTCTCAGACCAGTGACCATCCATTGCATCCAGCTGAGAAGCATGAAATTGGTTGGGAAGTAAAGAGTGGGGGGCACCTCGAGGGTGCAATTCTGAAGCAAACTTTGCTTGAGCAGCAGATTTTGTTCTTGTGCTAGACTCTTGCATGTCTAAGCCATGAATACGAGTCACAGCATTTAGGACATCCGGATTCATTCCGGCATTACCAGTTGGTAAAGAAATTGAACGGTCAAAAGGCAGCCCGCTAGGTTCATAAGAACCTTGTCTAACACGATCCTGTAGCGAATGATTCCTGTCAAAGAAGCTCAGCTGGTCTTCATTGGATGGCCCCTGTTGTTGCTGATAAAAATCTAGTGGGCTAAACCCTGATGAGTGTGCTCGGTGACCACCGTGCATCCGAAGGAACGGATCAGTTTCATCAACTGGCCAGCCAGAGCCAAGGCGCCTTTCTTCCAAATTGGGAGGTAGACCCATTCCCATTGGAAACTGCCTAGCTTGAAGTTGCTCTTGCAGTATCTGATGGTCCAAAGACTGAAGTTGTCCACGCTGAGCACGAGCTATGAGTAACTCTTGAAGCTCTTGTGGCAGACGAGCGAACTTTGCCTCGGTTATCTGCTCAAGTGATGGATCAATATGTCTGGCAGGATGATGAGAACGTTGTTTCATTTCATTGAGAAGCTGTTGCTCCAATATAGCCCGATCAAGAGCATTGTTGGCTCTCAGAGGATCAACAGTTGACTGTGCAAGGCCAGGATCATGCATTCGGTTTCTCAGGATTTGTTCAAGCAGGACCTGTTGAACTTGAGACTGCTGTTGCTCCTGCAGAAGTTTCTGTTGATGCTGAAACTGCTGCTGCTGCTGCTGCTGCTGTAACTGACGCTGAAGCTGATGCTGTCGCTGCTGTTGGAGATGTAGTGCCATTAGATGTTCCATTTCTGGTACAGTATGGGCGGCCAGCTGCTGCTGGTGTGCCAGTTGCTCACCAGCTATTTGTTCCAAAATGGAATGGCCGGAATTTGCATGAAAAGGTAACAGGTTTTGCTGTTGGAGATGGTGATGCTGAAGTTGCCTTGACAATAGTTGCTCTGCTAGATCAAGACGGTTTGATTCCTGTTCCATGCGTGGAAAGTTTCGAGAAGCCACAGTTTCCTGATACAAGTTGGGGTAGTCAAAAGCTGCATTCCTTCTGTATGAATCAGGCCAATTATCTGCAATGAGAGCTGGGTCGGCAATGCCTCCGAATTGAGGACCCCTTCCCATGGCAGAAGGCAAGTTGGATGCAGAGGTATGCTTTGCATTAGTGGCTTCAATCTCGGACCAAAGTAAACCAAAAGGATGCATCATGTTATCATTTTGGTTTTGAATGTTGGGTGCTTTCAATTCAGCTTGAACAGAAGAGTGGCTCAGAGGTTTCAGAGAAGTATCATGGATGTTTCCAGTAGATCTTCCAATAGGATGGCCACTACTTCCTGGTCTTCCTGGGAAAACAATTTCTGGAAAGATACAGTATTATGAGAAATGGGAGCATTGCTATTCTTTTCCAAAACTAGTGACTGCCAACAAGCTTATCAAGAAAATAATTCACAGCCAAATGAGAAAGAGTACAAACAAAAGTAAAGCTGGCACTAATAAGAGAACTCACCTTCATCTTGGGCAGCAAAATCATTAAACTCTGTCTCCAAATGAGACAGATGAGGGACACCAGATTCAGATACTATGCTTTGGACATTCTGAGCCGACATGCTCCTAATCTCTGGTAAGGACCGGCTTTCCATGATGTATAAATCATCAACTTTACCAGCAGGAGCAGCAGCAGGCACACCAGTCTCCAGCTTACCACCTAAAGCACTAGATTCATCTAATTTCAAAGTCTGATCAGCACCAGTGGCAACGACATGGATGTCCTTAAGATGTGGCATCACCTCACCCAATTCTTGAAAAGGCTTTCCTTCAGGAGCATCTTCCAGGCGGACCGGTAAGTCAGTGCCAAAAAACCCCTGTTCAAACCATGAAATGATGTCCACCCCAAGAAAAGGTCCTTGGATCTCCAATTGAGGATCAAGGTAGTATAAACTAAGCTCCTCCGCGGAAATACTCCTCTCCGACTCTTTGGCCTCATTAGAACTCAAATGATGGATGTTTCCACCCTGGAGTTGGAGAGGAGAGGTCAATCCAAATAGAGAAGTTGAGTCATTAGAAAGCTTCGATCTGATGCCAAAAGGAGAAGCAGGTGTAATTTCTTGAAGTTGAGATTCATTGGTAAAAGCAGATAGTGTCGCCGTCCCATTATTGGCGATATTTGCCTGAGAAGTGGCAAAGTAAGGACTATCAATTTCATTTGATCCTCGGGTACCATTATCAACGGAGTCCCCGTGATGAACAACTTCAGCAGGAATTTTCTGCTCCACTCCCTGGTTTTTAACATCTTCTGCACCATAAGATGAATTTAATAAGTTCAAGCTGAAGCTAGTAAAACAAATCAAATTATTACAGCCCTGCACTGCAGTACATATAAAAAAAACTGATAGAAACAAGAGGAAGAAGGTCATTTACCCCCCCATGTTATCATTTGAGAACCACTAATCCATGCAGCAGTGTTATTACCGGCTCGAGAGTTATTGCTTTCCAAAAGTTCTTGAAAGGTATCGCCATTCTCTTCAGCAGATATGAAGGAGAGAATGCCCTGTTTCCCCGCGTCAGCAGATTCAACATCACCAAGACCTGAAAATTGAAAATCGGCAGAAGATTCAGTGACATAAAAACTAGCACGCTGAGAGAAGCTTCGTTGCTGAGTTAAATACCAGTAACATTTTCAGTTGATCTGCCTTTTCTAAATGAATTATACACTGCTCCACTGCCAGTGATCTTCCCCCTCCATATGTCACCAAGGACAGCCTAATTTTTCAAATGAAAAACACAAATATTGGGAAGATTAACCTCAATAATATAAATAAAACTTCTGGCTGAAAACAAATAGACAAAGAAGACTAAGAAGGTAAAAATCATGTATTCATTATTACCTCCTCTTCAGTATCAGGGGTTATGAAAGCTAGCGGTTCAGCAACGTCTGCTTGAGCTATGGGGGCTAATTCCTCCATGTCATCAGGCATGGAAGCGAAGGATTGTTCGACTTTTTGCTTGCGATAAATGTCAAGAAGCTTTGCCCTAGGGTAACAAAAAGAATCAGTTAAGACAATTGGTTTTCCAGGGATGCTCTCACTCTTGTCAGAATAAGCAGCACCGATGGTGCCCGACGATCTTCCCATCACACTGGACCTTCCTCGTCCAACGGTAAACCCCATATGTGAACCCTCCACTCTTCCTCTCTCAGTTCCAAATCCAGGAGCAGCGCGGTAGGGAGTCGAACCACCGGGATGAACTTCCATTCTGTGGCGTGGCCTCCACTTATCCCGGGACTCAGATTCACGCTCTGGAGCTCCACGGTTGCTGCCTAAAAGTGCTGAATTGTCGGGGTGACCATCTTCCTTCTCTGCATCTGCCCTCTTTTCATTGCGAGATTCTTTATCCTTGTCCTCAGGACCCCACCTTGAAGACCACTTGCTATCACGTCGCATTTCATGCCCAGCTGTGCGAGTATTACCATCGCTCCACTTATCACTAGCAGCCAATGTTCTACTTTCATTAGTTTCCCGGACCGGAACATTGTCAACACGACGATCTGGTTTCCTGCGGTCTCTCCTACCGCCAAGTAAGCCAGTTTCCCTTTCCTCTTCACGCCAACGACGGCCACTTTCATTCTCAGCAGCAGCCCTCCTCCAGTCTTTTTTGTCCTCAGTCCCTTCCAAACGCCAGTTCTCCTTTTGAGTGGGATCGCTAGAATTTCCAACTGACACTGCAGATGGAGCTCGCATTTCCTGATACATAGAGAAGAACAGGTAAGTGGAAACAAACATTGATACTTCATAGATGCATCTTCCAGATCCTGCAATCTCATAAGTTTTATCGAAATCTTCAGGAGAGGGGAATAGCTTAAGAGAAATAAAAATGATGTTGTCCTACAGTGCAAAGACTCATAAAACTCCAAAAAAAGCTTCTACTAAGAAAACAACCAATGAGAAGTAGCCAAAAAACTGCTGGCCAGCTAAAAATCGTGAGGGAAGTACAGTGAAGTCTCTAAAAGAAATTCAGTCTAATGATGGTAGACATGCAACGGCATGCCTCTCAAGAAGATTATACTGGGCTATAAATTATGGAAAGGAGACTGTGTCTCATGAAGGTATCTGATTGAATAGAAAGTCCTAGTCGGGATCATTATACACCAGCTACAATAATTTAATTGTCACTAGAGCCGACTATATGCCTGGGGGCTTTAGGTTGCTTTAAAAATCAAAATTAGAGACATACATCAGGAAAAATATTTGTACATTATTTACTCGCCCTGGTATTAAAGTTGCAGCAAATTGATAAGTCGATATTTTCACTGTTAACAGTTTATTTTAAGAATGAAGACCAAGGAGGGAAAGAACACTTCCTTGTCCAAAATTGCTAGCAGTTCAGAGGTTCATTTACAATAAAGAGGTCCTAAAAGAATTCCTCCCTCCAAAAACACCCTAAAGAATATCTTACAGTTTCTACTTCCCGCTCATACCATGAAAAATGTCACAAACTCTAGCACATTTATTGTGAAGGAGTAACCTATTTTTATGAGTATTGCACACCCTCAGGTGCCAAAATTAGAGCCAACTTTTCAATCAAGGCACTTTCTACAATTCTATACCATACAACTATTTTCTGAGAACAAAAAAACTATCCAAAGGAAAAACCTCAGTATCTATGGCCAATTAGAGCATTGAAATTACCATCTTAGTCTCGGTTGGTTTGGCATAGAGCCATTGAGGGGACAAAGGTATGCTGCTCTCTGACGGCACTTGATCTGCAATTAAAAAACTCAACCAGATTAAATGCTGTAGTAACTTCTACTTTAATGAGATAACCCAAAGTGAAATAAAGCAGCCATATGCTGTAGTAACTTCTACTTTAATGAGATAACCCAAAGTGAAATAAAGCAGCCATATACACAAGCTATTCTGCTGCCATACTGCAATTTTCTCCATTGCCTCATAAGAATCAAACTTTCAAACTACAATAACAGATTGTAAAAAGTACCTTTTGACTCATCATTCAGCCCCATGAGCACCTTTTCCTCAAACTGTCCTCCCAGAGCTTCCACTACACACAATGAGCACATTATTAGCACCTCCAAATCCATCAACGTTACCCGACTTAATAACAGCATTACAAGCATTCGACATGAAAATGTAATCAATAGAGCACATGCATGTACAACCCTAAGATAAAAGTAAGAGCACGCACAGAGAAAGACAGTAAACGACTAAACAAAACTTGAGAAAGTCGAGCTTCGACCTTGTCTGCTTACAGTGTACCATCCAATGAATAGACAATTAACGTATCATGACGGAATAAATTTCTTAATAAGGATGCAGCAAGATTGTAATAGGGGAAATCAGAGTTTTTTTTTTGGGTCATATAATAGGTGAAGTCAGAGTTCACATGGTAAACTGCTTGGCAAAGGTCTCACGGCATTTCTTTAGCAGGACAGCCCCAAACTAGGGAGGTCAAAAATTCACAGCTTGGAGCCACCTCGTATCATTGAAATATACAGTATAGTCTAGTTCGTTTTCATGAAATATATCTTTGTTGGCGAACGTAAATCCATGATATAGCGATCTCGTAGCTACAACAATATTCAACATAGCCAATCATTTCAATAGCTTTAGCAGTATCCGTTGTACCAATCAAGCACTTGATCTATCAAAATCCCTAAATATTCTGGGAAGAAAAAAATAATTATGTCGTTGTCAGGCAAAAATTTGATAATTGCCAAGAACAGGTGTGATGCTGGAACTACACGAGCTTATTAGATCCTCAGTCAAAAGCATGATCAAAAGCCACAAGCTGGAAAAAGAACTGCATAAACTTCGTACCGGAAAGACTATGCCAAACACGGACTAGAAGGTACCGGGAGAAGAGGAAATAGACATATAAGGCGCGATTTTTAAGGTTCTGATTTTCCACATCGAAAAGTCCAACAAAACGCAAGCTAGTTCAGAAAATAATCCATCACCAGGAATGACGTCTTGCACCGGAAAAACACGCGACGCCTAACTACACTTAAGGAGAGGAAACCGGTGAAGATCGGTGCACAGCATAGGGGGGAACAACCACGGCAAAGAGATACTAGGAACTCGACCACGACGAAAAGTGTAAACACTAGGAAGAAATCTCAAAAAAAAAAAAAAGAACAGAAAAACAGATTAAATATGAAACTGAAGTAGTTAAATATAAGCACTCCCGAGCAATCAAAATCTAATTGACTGAAAGCGACACGATTCATCAGATGCAGGACAAGCAAAACCATTACGCTACTACGATTATGAGTCGAGAGAGATGCATTCAAATTTCCTTCTTCCCCAGGAAAAAAAAATTGATAATACCAATCTAAAACAAATCCAATCGCAAAAGGGTAAAAAAAAAAAATAGATATGATGAAGCCACTTCAGAAACTCGAACGCGATGAAGGCAAGAACGAAACAAAACAAAGGCCCGATTGTGCGAGCCTAAGCAAAAGCGAGACAATGAATAGATGCGATACACGACAGCCGATACGGTGCGAAACCCTAATCTGACAAAGCAGTCCCCACATACAAAGGGTTGAAACGCGTCGGCCACACCATCTCGATGCTCCTCCAGATCACAACCCTAGGCCACCCGCATCGGGTACCGACTCGCCGAAGCCATACGCATCGCCGCCCAATCCAAACAGGCGGAGGAATGCAGATTCGGCGCGGCCGCACGAAGATCAATAATTCACAAGCACAAGGAACGGAAAAGAGAGAGAGAGAGAGAGAGAGAGAGAGCGAAGGCGAGAGGCAGAGAGCGAGCGAAGTACTTTTGGGAGGAGGGAAGGAGCGATCGCCCGGCTTCGAGGACAGCAGATCGTCGGGCAGATCGAACTTGCCTTCAGCCATCGCGCTGAGGACGAATTGGCGACGGAGGCTAAGGGGGGAGGGGAGGGGAGGGGAGGGCGGCGAGATCGGGGAGGGAGATACCGGAGCGCGGCGGCGGGCGCGGACACACGGCGGCGCAAGGAGGCGGAGGCGAGGGCGAGGGCGAGGGAGGTGGAGATTGACCGGGGGGGAAGGGGGGCAGGACTTCTAGGGTTTCGAGAGGGGGGAGAGGGAGGGAGGGAGCAGGGGTTGTTGGTGCAGAGGAGGAAACACACTTCCACAGAGAGAGAGAGAGTGACAAAGAGAGAAAGTAGCTTTCGGGAGGAAAAATGGGTAAGCAGGGATGGGTTTGGATTTGGGTGGTCAGAACAGCCAAATCGAGTCTCTGGTGAAATTTCGAGTCCCTTGGCTTTTTTCTTGAGATAATAATATAAATGGTCCCTAAATTTTAATTTGATATATAATTTAATTTCTGAATTTTTAATTTATTTAATATAATTCTTAAACTTTAGGTCAATGCTCAATTTGATCCCTGAATTTTTATTTTATTTAATATCATCCCTGAACTTTTGGTACGTGTTCAATTCGATCCATGAACTATATCAAAATGTTCAATAGTGTCACTAAACTTGAATTAATGGAAAGGGATTATATTGAGCATTGTCATATAATTCAGAGACTGAATTAAATATGTATCAAAAGTTCAGGGATGACTTTGAACAAATTAAAGTTTATGGATTATATTACATATTTGATTAAAATTCAAAAAATATATTGAATAAATTAAAAATTCGGGGATCAAATTACATATCGAATTAAAGTTTATGGACCGTTCGTGTTATTTTTTAATTTTTTTTGGGGGTGGGGGGATTTTTGTTTTTTCTTCCTTGTACGTTGCTTGCCCCCTGATCTCACCAATGAATGCTTAGGACTTTTTTAATAATTCAGAGTCTTTCTCGTTTTTTTAAATTTGATTTTGTATTGTACCGATCGGTGTCATGCTTCCTTTTGATGTTCTTGATGAGGCCGGGTGTAGATCCGTCTTCTTCGCGGTATCGATATAGGAGTATATTGATCGGCCGATCGTGTCGGCCTGCACGAAACGAGCACGACCCAAAGATCAACGAGGTCGACACAGTGCGACTTGTATATCTGGCCCGCCGTGACACAGAATCAGCCCGTCGACACGGACATGATGCGAGATATCCTCGGTTTTTGATAAAAATCTATTTTACGAATCGTAGCGAGTGTCGACAGAATGTCTTCGGATCAAATTAAAAATTAGTGCATGGTCAATGGAAATATCATTTATTTAAAACCTCGATAACGAATAGCACGTAAAGAAATAATCTTTTGGTTAATTGGTTTTAAATGGGTCACGTATATGTCGTGTCAACAATAGCCCCGTTAATTTAATCAAGTTATTATATGACGGATTGGACATGGACACAATATAAAATGGACCCAAACAAAACTTTCCTCGACCCAAACCCGTTAATTTCAGTATTGCATTCAAGCCGCGTGTGGCATCCAAGATCGCCATCCCTAGACATAATAAGAGTTTGATAGCTTTAAGTTCTTGTTAATATATCATCCTCAACACTAGTGGTGATCAGTTCTCAGTTTGGTCCAATTTCAAGGTGCAATCGAAAACCAAATTAGAAGGATCGATTCACAAAATTGGTAATATGGGACCGGACTAGTTGGTCTTAAGATCGAGAATCGGATCAGAATCCGGTCCAATGGAACTGGTGACTTAGGATTTAGTTCCTATTTTGATAACTTCTGTCAACGAAGTTTACTTGTCCATTTTACACGCTCGTGCCGAGTACTCAGCTGCCCAGCGGACATAAGTGATCATCAAACGCATCCTAGTGTCCAGTTTGGGCCTCGAATTAGGCCTAATTTGTGGACCTTAGCCCGCCCATTAACAAGAGAATAAATTGCACATGCACTGTTTGGGTTGGGTAGGCCAGGATTGGGCCTAATTTGTTACCTTAACCGGCCAACTTTTTGTCTTTCGGTGAAACGAGCACTATTGGCTGTTCTTTTTCTCTATATTCGATGGCATTGTTTTCCTTAAGATTTTTTCTTTTTGGGGGGAGGGTCAAATCGATGCTTATCTCAGAAGCAACACGCGAAGAAGTACGAGGGACATCAGACCGAAAATGTATATAAAGGAATCAAGTTGGGGCCGCCACTCGAGCCCAATTCACGGCGTTTAATCTGGTCGGTCCGTCGCAAGTAATGCCGCGAGTTTTGGCACAAAGCGTAGCTGCTATTGCGTGTGCCGGGTGCATTTCGTGTCCAGTCCAACAAGATTGTGCCGAAAAATTCCCTAAAACAACCTGCGGTGTTTAGGTACTGAACTCTAATATACAAGTGTTGGGGTGTGAGTGCGTGTGTGGATTTTCTGGGGCTTTGAGATATAAATCGGCATGGCCCAAAGCTAACCCTATTATCGTAGTGACTATCGCATGAACGGCGTACATTTGCTGAGGATTCTTGCAGCCACATGTAATTGATGTTGTGCCTGTTAACTCCGGCTTAATAAAGGAATAAGGACGACGAAATGATAACTTCGACATCAGCAAATGCAGACTCTCGTCGCAGCATCGAGCATGCAACATCAAATGGACTTCCGATAGCCGTGGACGCTCAAATGTCTTTTTCACCCGAACCGTCACGGCTCGACTCGCATAAGCACGAAATCGGAGATCTAATCTGTTTATCGCGACGGGCCACTTCGCCTAGAATTTACAATTTGGACCGGCCTAGTAGCTGAGATGAACCGGATTAATAAGTTGGAGGGCTAAGGTGGATCGCCCCTGCAATGAAAACAAAGTTGTTTCCTTTTGACGGGCTTGGGCTGCCTGATTTGGATCATAGCACAAAGAATTGCGTCAAGCTTCAGCAGATTCCTATAATAAAAGAACAAATATCTGCAATCGCAGGAGGTATTGGTATGGCTTTAGCTGACAAGAACTTCCGAAAGCCATAGAGTTCATTACCTTTGCGTTCAATTGCGGGAAAACTTAAAAGCAACCTTAATTACGACCTAAGGCCAAAACTGAGGAAACACAAATCGTAAATTATATCTTAGTCAAACTGATTAATTATCGAGTCAAAAAAAAAGAGCCCCTTACACTTACACGTGCGCATTCCATAGGCTGGAGATTACTGTATAGTTTGTAAATGACGTTGATCAATATCATCTGAATCGTAAATTATATGGATCCCACAGTATGGCCTGCACGATTATCGATTTCGATGGGCATAATCTGTGTAAGTTATCCACCATGCAATACTTTTTTTCCAGGAAGACATTGCGCTCATGCCGTTTCAGGACGTGGTATTGGTGCATCTAAACCGTTGATTGATGAGACCTTCAGAGTCAGGCTTGGCAACTGGCAATGAAAGTCAAAGATGAGAATTCTAGTAATCGCCTCGCCACATAGAGCGCTAGATCCAGGACCACCTTTCGCTACATGCATGCTCGTCTAGTTGGTATACTTGACAATAGTAATAATTATCTAGGTGTATTGCAAAATTCGTCAAGTGAGAAAAGCCAGTGAAGTGCGAAAACATCCTAACTACGTGGTGTCGGCATCGATGCTTCGGTCATCCTCAAAACCCTAGCACGATATCTACAATCCTGGCTAGGTAGTACTCGGAACGTGATATATAGAGACAGGAACATCACCACTTTGAACGATCAAAGATATTGACACGGGGACAAGATCGAGGGATTGGGAAAAACGTAAGAACACGAGGATTTGAACACGGAACCATCTCATCACCGCATAGGCAAATCGATTCCTGCCCCCCCCCCACCTAATATTTACATCGCGAGGAGGTCGGTTTTCTTCTGCCGAGCAATCATATGTTCGTGACGGCCCGATTTTGATGTCGAGTCACTCCTAGGTCGAAATCAATGAAAGAGAAATGTCCCCCAATCTCGTAAGTTCGTCCAACATATTTTTGGATGGTGGGTGTCCCTTGGAAAAAGGGGCATCGGAGTCGCCCTTTTGCATGGCTAGCTGTTTTTCAAACTCAAAGGGCCGCTTTTCAACCGCAATTTAGGATAGGATAAGAGGACAAGTTGGGTAAGGCTTGGAGCGATTGGATGAGTTGCAATCATCGGCTAGGATCGGCTCGATGCATAAACAGATAGCAACGTCGACGGTCAACCCCGGCCATAACGAGAGGTATGCGCGGCGGATGACGCGCACGGAGCCGAAGGGCGTCGGTCCACCCCCGATCGGGTGATCCCCTAATCGTCCTTCCTTCACCAGAGAAAAATCGTGCATGCGAAATCGACAGCTTTCCGATATGTCTAAATGATTTGAGTTACGATCACGATGTTTTGCATTTGCTAAAAGACAGTGCGAGGTCCACCTTATGGATTTGCTTAATTCCCTTTCCCCCTTTTTTCTTTTCTCCTCCTCCTTTTGGCGTTATTCTGGGCGATTGGTCGAGAGAGGATTCGTTGTCCCTTCTCTTTTGTGCACCGTTTGGACAACTGTGTTTTCGACGTGATTATCCTTTACACGTCAAGGGGACGCAAGCAAACGTAAAAACAGAGCGACAATTATAGTTAAATTGTACCAAGTGTTTAGTTAAAAACGAGATTTTGCTTAGATTCTTGGGATTTTTTTTTTGGCGAAAATGGGCTCTATGGCGATCTTGGATAGGAAAGTGATTGTGTTTTTTGTTTTTTTTTATACAACACATAGCCAAATTTTTAATAGTTGATCGCCCATAGATTCAGTCAATGTGATACTTGCTAAACATCCATTGTTTCTTGTCGATATCGATATTATGTAGTTATCAATGACCACATCACAAAGCTGTTGATATCCATGTCACATAGTTGTCGACTCCCCTATAGCCTATTTCTTTTGTTTTTTTGGTCAAATTGCTCTATAGCTTGAGTCATCTATTTTTAACCTATCTCGACTAATTGATCAAACTTAATAATCTGTCTATTACATAGAGCTGACTGTTCTTTTGGTGTAAACACCAAGATGTGGTGTAAGATTACCGTGAGACGAGGATAGGTGTTCTAACACATTTTTATTTGTTGGCTGTATCCTACAAACAGTGTTTCTTTTTGTCAATCATGTACAGCCAAGAGCCCTGGTAGGCGGCCCCCCAAAAAAGGCGTATGGCCTACCTTTCCATCGACCAAATCTTTCAAAAGTAACGCTAAGATATTCAAAGTGCTTACAAAGATTTGTATATAAAGTTTTGGAAAAATTATTTAAAAAGTCCTAAACTTATTGTAATTGTGTCAAGTCATTCATAAATCTTTCAGTTATATCAATTGAGTCATACAACTTTTCATATTTTGTCAATCGAGTCCATTCGTTCAATTTTGACCAGAAATCGCTGATGTAGATGCCAACTGTCTTACGTAGCATGCTCGGTGTTGATATGGATATTTTTTTTTAGTTGTTTCCTTTATTTTCTCTTTTTTTTTGGGCTTAAGGACCGGCTATCTAAGCCGGCCAACCCTCACTGGCCGCAGGCGAGGGCCGGGACGCCCTCAGTCCATAAAAAATTAAAGAAAGAACAAAAAAATTATAAAAATTCATAAATTACCAAAATATTATTTAAAAATGTCTATGTCAACGCCGACCATGCCATGTAAAACAATCAACGTCAATGTCAGCGATTTACAACTAAAATTGGCCGGATGAACTCCATTAGCAAAATGTGAAAATGTTTATGACTTAATTGGCATAATTGAAAAAGTTTAGGACTGAATTGGCATATGTATAATAAGTCTATGATTTTGTTGTTAATTGTCCCATAAAATCTTACACGGTTCCTAATATCTTTCGTCTCTGCATTAACAACACTAGCAGCTGGAAGAATTTGTCGTCATAATCTTTCCAAACCTTGTTTTATTGTTACACTAAAAGTGACACGGTCTAAAATTCTTTTCCTCCTACTTATCGATCTTAATTTCGATTGAAATACTTACTGAACACCATAATTTTAGTCAAAGTATTCGCATAAAATTTGTAAATTGAACTCATGACTTTTTCTCATTCAACAGGAAGGAAATTTTAGAGCCTCAACTCCCATGTTTGGCACAAATTGTCGCTAACAAGGCAAGGGTTCAAAACTTTGTCACTAAAAAAGTCACGTTATGCACCGAATACCCAGCTCCTGACTTAGGGATTAGTTAAAGGTTTCATCGAATAATGACAAGAGATGCATTTTCATTCGCAAAGAGGCAGTGCACCATGTGAAGGTTATAGGCAAACGGGGCAAGTCTTTACTTCCTCGTTTTGATTGCAATGGTCCCCAAGTCATTTAACTCAGTGATTATCAACACAAGTGGCTTATATATAAACCCAACCAACGCTTTGACCTCTTCGCAACCCTATATCTTAAAAAGAAACAACTATATAAACTCAATCTGTGTGGATTAGCACCACTATAGTCAGAATAGGCCCTCTAGTGAAACTCACATGTTCAATGACTATGATGATGCTAGTCTATATAGATTGAATTTCTGAATGTATATGTTTTTGTATGTCAAGAGGACTCGATTTATGCTCGAGAGAACGTTAAGGCTTCGCTGGACCAACATTGTATGCCTTGCTTCATAAGAGACAAAGCGTTTGGGACAAGCTGTTGTAATTCCACAACTTACACGATCACAGGTCATTACATAATCCACATTAGATCTGGTCTCTAGATATACAAACAAACGCATGGCTAGGATCTCTTATGTCCTCAAGCTACCACGTACATCACCCGCTACTGCCACAAAGTATGCACCCTCTCTCTCTTACAGGACACCCTGGAACGACCTATTCAAACTCGACTGCACTCCCTTCGGGCTCTACTTATTTCCAAAGAGAAAAACAAGCACCAAAAACCAAAATTCACCTAGTTAATACTCTTATCATATTCCTACATGTGTATAAAACATGGCGAAAGCATTAGTATACTCTAGAACTGATTTATGGTAATCATCCTGGACGGGCTGAGCAGGCGGTACGCGCCGTAGCCCTGGCTGAAGCCGCACCCGACCCGCCGCTTCGTGCTGAGGCCACCTATCCGGCCCCCGTCCTCGTCGTCGTCCTCGGAGTCCATCTCCATCAGCACCCTGTAGAAGACTGCCACTTCGCAGGGGAGCTGGATGGGCCCGCCGCTGCTGTAACCGTACTCGGCCTCGGCCTCGTCGAGGAGGGCCTTGAACAGCGGGTGGTTGGCGTACTCGGTCTTGATCACGAACTTCTGCTTCCCGGGCCCAACGTACACCGAGAAGCACCCTTCCGGAGCCACCCGCCGCCTGCTCCCGCAGCCACGCTCCACGGTGGCCGCCGCCGCCGCCGCAGCCGCCGCCCCATCCACGGACCCGTTCCACGACTTGGTCTTCCTCGTGAGGTGACCCGGGGAGGCGGCCTTGCTGCCACCACCGCGGCCGATGGATTTGCACCGCTCCCACGTTTTGGTGATCAGGCCCTTCTTCGCTTTTTCCTTGCCGGCTTCCATCTCTTTGTCTTCCTCTCCCTTTGCCAAGAAATCGAAACCACTTTTTTCTTTTTCTGCGGACTGGTCGCTCGAAAAAGAGCACGAAAAGAAGGGGGGGAACTTTCGGGTGAAAAGAGAGCAAAAGAGCTATGCGCGATCAGAGTTTACCCTCGGTCGTAGGCCAAATGGAACGTGGCCTTCACTCTCGGCAACATCGGGTTGCTCATGTTGCTTCCCCTGGTCGAGACGAATTCGAGACCTGCAACATGCGAGAGAGGATCGAGGAAGCCAAAGGGCGACGATACGGTTTCAAGAAAACCGAGGGAGGATTCAAGTCGATAACGATGCCATCCTTTTGAGCTTCTAGGACAAACACCGACTGACAGATTTGGGGAAGAGGGAGATCGAGGGGGAGCGAATATAAAAAGGAATCGATGGGAACCTCACCAGATGGGATCTGAGCAAGAAAAGTTATCGCGGTTTTAATGGGGGAAAGCACAGCACGGCCAACAACGCTGCTTTCATATATAGGGCCAAAAGGGTTAGCGTACAGAAATTTATTCTTGAAAATATTATCCACTTGTCAACGCCACAAGAGCAACCCCACTTCCTATTTAATCTAGTTTTTTTTTCTTTAATTTGGATTTTGATCAGCTAGTGCTCCTCCAAAGACGCTCTTTGAACCACCCAATAACAGTAACAAAGTAGTCTAAAAAATCTTAAACTTATTCTGAGATGGTCAATTCAACCCTTACAACTTTTAATCGTAATAATTCAGTCATAAATTTTTTTACGATTTGTCAATTTAGTCATAAAATTTTTAATGAGTTATTAATATAGTCATTTCGGTTAATTTTAATCGGAAACTGCTGACGTGACGGTCTGGTCATTAATGACGCTTTTATGTGACACTAACATGGACTATTTTTTTAAGATATCTTTTAAAAATTTCTGAATTTTTATTAATTTTTATTTTCATCTTTTCTTTTCTTTCTTTTTTTTTTTCCTTCAAAGTGCTCGCCTAGGGGCTGGCGAAGGTGATTGGCATATTGAAGAAAAAAAGAATAAAGAAAAAAATTCTTTCTTAAAGAATTAAAATATTGTCTACTTTAGTGTCAGCCAAGCGTCGGTCGTGCCATATATGAGAGCCAGTATTGACGAACCTCCACGTCGGAGATTTTCGGTCAAAATTATCCGGAAGGACTAAATTGGCAAGTCGTCGAAGGATTTATGATTAAATTAGCACAATCAAAATATTTATAACTGAATTGACAAATTGTCAAAATATTTACAACTAAATTGGTATAATTGAAAAGTTTATGAATTACTTGATCGCCGTATAGCAAGTTTAAGACTTTTTTTTGGATAATTTTTCGGTGCCGAAAGGGCTAGCGAACAAAAACCTGTTCTTGAAAAGATTATTTACTCGTCAACTCCACAAGAGAATCCCCACTTCTTATTTAATTCGTGTTTTCTTATTTGCATTTGATAAACCAGTGAACTTCCAGCTACCCTCGTTTGAACAACCCAATAAGAAATTTTCAACTTTCCAAGCCCTAGCTTTACTTTGTTTCCCCCCTTCCTCCTGTGACGGGTATGATTAGCACATCGAAAACTCGGTTATCTTTAATTAAACCGTGCTTAAAAACTCGTTGACACAGTCCTCTAATCTCTTTCTTCCTCATGTCTAAGTACACCGGACCTGTCCTGGCGATCCTAACAGGGACGTGAAGCTGCCGGTTCCTGTGCATCGAGACGACCCGCGGAAGGTGACGAGCGGACGGGCTTTTTGCCTTTGTTATTGTTGTTAGTCAGCGAGAAATATTTGAAATTAGAGCAATTATGGATCTTTGGTTGGATTCTCCAACTTCCCCACTAATTTCTTTTTCTTTTCTACTATCCCCCTCCTTTTATTTTATTGGTTAATATTTATTTTAGTGAAATGATGATTAGCACTGAGCGGCGAGAACCTGGAAGCTCAGTTCCCACTTCGTACATTCCATAACATCCACCACGTGACTGAATGCTGTGGAGCTGTATTCGATAGTGACGTGCCATGATTACGAGTAGGATGGATCCGCAGCTCAGGTTCCTGGGGGTGGATTTCAGGAATGGTGCTGTAAATTCTTCAACTGTCGCTTCGGATGGTATGAACACGCCACGTCATCGTACCGTGCTGTAAATTTTTCTTTCAGTGAAAACGATGGGGAGGCACGATCGCCAAGTATGGTCTCACGGCTTCCATAGCCGTAGCTGTCGAGTTCGCTGGCAGGTACAGGAGCCCCCTTGCACCAAAAGTCGGGGATTCGCCACGTATGTTGGAGCAAATGCTCGAGCAGCAAGAGAATTGGAGTTTCGCTCACGGCGTGACTTAAACTTATGATCTCGCAAGAAAATAGCACGACCCGTTTGATCACCAGACCGCCACGCTATAAAGCTGACGTGATGAGCATGTTTTACTCTCATTCACTGGACACATGACTACTAATGTGTATTGAAAAATAGCTCTGACTTCCTATTTTTCTTCCTTTTTCAATATTGGACTCCTTCTTCATCTAGGCTTATGTGGACAATAATCGTCGACATGGACCGCGGCGGTCGGCATGGACAGCAGCTCATTCACAACGTTGCCTCCAAATCTAAACCAATAAAGGAAGCACTTCTTCTAGATCTAGAGCAGTAAGGTGGCGTTTGGCAAGTTGCCAAATAGCGAAAATTTCTGATTTTTTATTTTCAGAATCAATTTGAGAATATAAATCCGTTTATTAAAATTTTTGTACCCTGGCATAAATTTATAAAAAATTGTTCCTAGAATCAATTTTAGAACAGAATAAAGAAGCAAAAAAAGTAGCTTCTTGATTCTGAAATAATTTTTTCATTTCTGATTCTTCTTTATTTTCTTCTTTCTTTTTGGTTTGTTGTTCTTCTTTTTTTCGGTCTGCCGCTAGTCGCTGATGACCGGCGATCGACCACCGATGATCAGCCACCGGCCAAGGCTGACGAGGGTGGCTCGTGGCTACAATGGCGAGGCCGACCTTGCCATCGCCATTGGCAAGGCTGGCGTCCAGGGCCGCAATGCCCTTGCCAACCATGGCCAAGGAAGGGAAAGAAAAAAAATAAAAAAAGAGAAAGAAATATTTAAAAAATTCAAAATATTGTTAATAAAAAGATAATTTGTGTAGTTATCAAACATATTTTGTTCTTTTTATATTATAAAAAAAAATTTTAGGCAGTTAGCAAACTCCTTCAAATGTTTAGAAATTGTTCTCGGGCACAGAATAAAAAAAAATCATTTCTGAGCAGAATCAGTTTCCAGGCACTGAATCGTTATCATGCGCACTCTAGTGGACGATCCCAAATCTGGAGCCTTGGGCGCAAGCAACACAGCTTCTTCACATATTCCAGATTTAGAGCTCGTCCATGGCCGTGACCCTCGATAGCAAGGTCCATGGCAAGCCCGTCGGTAGCGACGGTGGGTAGAGGCGCCGGTTACTTCGTCAGCTTGGCTCATGGTGGCTATAGCCACAAATGGCGGAGAAACAGACAAGCGGATGGAGATTTTTAAATATCTTTTTAATTAAAGTCCACGTCAGTATATACGCGTCGATTTCTAATTAGGTCGGAGTGAACAAATGCATGCCCATCAACCGATAACGTGACTCTCGCAAATGACTGAGTATTTCTCCCTGGTGGCAATAACACTTAGATCCACCAGCGCGCTCAAGTGTCATAGTCAAGACGGGGCAGCTGCCACGGAGCATGTGGGTCACAAAGATGGCAACCCATTGGCTCCGTTGGTAGACAAAACACACTGCAATTATGTCATCCCGAGTGGCCAAGTCAACCACAAAATGTAGTATGTACTACTCAGTGCACTTCCCCCGTGGCGAGTACCAAAAATAAAGAAAAGAAAGAAAGAAAGAAATAAAGAATTTGCGCAATCACCCGCCGCGTTACTCCACACGATTTTCCCGACGATGCGCTCCAAGTAGTGACGGCCACATCCCATGGTGGCGGACCCTCAATTATTTACCATTTTCTTGATCGCAATTTGCAACATAATTATTTCCCTTCAAAAGTCATTAGAACTCGATTGCTTTTCCCCCTCGCATATTCAGATGCCTGGTTAACCATTGGACCTTTCAGCTGCGGGGGCGGTCCTCCTGGCCTCGGCACATAGGAAAACTTTCCACCGTGTATTTCCACGTGGCGCTCGTGTTCTTTTTTAATTCGCTTTCATTTCGGGTCTTAATCTTGACATAAACAAACAATTCGATGGTTCATATTCTATTTCTAAGTAAGTTAACTTCATACCAAGCGTACTGGATCTCTTCATCGTTGAAATGTGGTTCATACTTCCGATCAACAGGAAGGTATGAGGGTTCTGCTCCCCAGCAAAAGGGCGAGGGTCAGGGCCGGTTGCCCTGGTGGGGATTACAGGAGGCAGCAGTCCCACTACGCCAATGGGCTTTTATAATTTGGATTCGTATTTTATTAGTAATTTGAGCTCCGGCCCATGAATAGTTACCAAGTATATATAATATTTTTTCTCTTGTAATTTAGAGTTGTAACAGAGAGATATGATGTGTTAGTTATAGTGGAATCATATACTGGATGTAGCCCTACTTTAAGAATGAACAAAGATAAAATCTTGTATCTCGATTTTTCTTTCTCTCCTTTTTTACTCTCTATTCTGTTGTGTTTTTTTTTTAATCAAAGAAACATTTTATCCATTTACCTAAATAGTTAATTGCAAATTAAATCACATTTGGTTCTAACTCGAGCCTGCTCGCAAATGTAATGATTATACACGGGACAGAAATTAAACGATATAGGGAGACATACGAGTGCATATCGTTGTTTCTCTTGAAAATACATGAACAGCTCGGCATTGTTATAAGAAGTGTTATATCATGAGTTTGCATGAACTATATTATAAATAAGAAAATGTCGCATTAAAATATGGTCATTAAAGAAAAGACAGTGCTTCACGTTAATGCCATATCTAATAATTGGACTTTATTAATACTTTGTGGAAATATAATATTTATAATGATACTTTTTAGGTATAAATGAAGTGACACGTTACACTATTAAACTGATTAAGGAAAGGATATAAAATTAGCGAAGAGTTGAATGATTTTTTCATGAGCTTGATATGACACGCATTTTATAGCCGTATTATTCATTTTACGATAAAAGAACGAGTATCATGAGTATTTCACAAACAGAGCACGCAACCCCATATGGAATCAGCCTACTGACCAAGTAATGGACGTGTGTAGATTGGGCACAAGATGTGAGATTTTATCGAACCACAGCTAACTACTCTAAAACTTTTAAGCTATTTGATTAAGGCGACTTTGGCTCATTACTAAGCATGCAGACATGTAATAAGCGAGGCAAATAAAGAGCCTGGAAATATTTAAATCCGAGACTTCCTGCTCTGACACTTTGTAAGATTTTGTGGGATAGACAATCAATTGTTACTAAAATTTAAGTTAGTAATGAATGCTTGATTTGATATTTGATTATTCTCACGTGAGAAACGTGTTCTATATCATACAATATCAAGTGCAAATAGCATCATATTTAGGTCATCCATTTGGACTTTTAGCTTCATGAATTTGGTGGAAATTTCCCTCAAGGTGGCTTTTCTCAAGATAAGGAGAAAATGGAGATCGCCAAAACACATATGACAATTTCAGGTCAGATCTTTCTCAATTGTGGAAGTTTGGCGATGGTAATTGCTCAGCCACGCAGATCGACCTGTCCCAGATACAACGCCGTTGACAAATTTCATGTTTCTTTAATCATGATAAAAAAAAATGTATATTTCTGCCCCCAAAAAAGTCAGAATTCAAAAGTTTAATCAGTCAATTAATAAAACCCAAAGTGGAACCTAGCTGACCATCCAAAAGTAAGCCCGAAAATGGATTTTGAATTTTCCCGAAACCAAGTGGGATTGCAAGTGGAATTTTGGGGTTTTTTTTTTTTGGGGGGGGGGGTGGGGGGGGGGGATAATAATCAATTAATTGTTGCATTGAATTTAGAAATGGTGCAAAAAGGTCTTGATGGTCGGTATTGACAACTTCAAAATTGATGGTGGTCAATAGCGATCTGTTTATCCGGTGAGAAGGAAAAAAATGGAAGAACGAAAATGATGGTCGCGATTAGTGGATATCATGAATTTGTGAAGGGGGAAAGTGCGAGAAAAAATGTCCATATCAACATCGGTCACGCTATTTGGGACAACCGGCGTCCATATCAACGATTTCCAGTCAAAATAGGCCGGATAGATTGAATTGGCACAAATACAAAATGTTTAAAATTAAATTGATTAAATAAAAATGTTTAAAACTAAACCGGTACTAATATAGTAGATTTAAGACTTTTTTAGTACTTTTTTCATTTGTGAACATCCTCCTCCTATATTTTATTTCATCTTTTTCAATTAAGATGGAATATTATTGATCCGGTGAAAATGTCAGCTCGAATGCCAATCTTCGCGGAGTCTATTTTATTAATTTTCGGTGGAAACAAACAAAGGAGTCGCCCCTCTCATTTGTCAAATCGGAAGATTTTCTGTTCAAACTAATATTTATGTAGGCAATATTTTATTGTAAATGTAAACGCATGTCTGATCTTAGCATTGTTCGTGAATAATAATAATAATAATAATAATATATCCAGGGAGTTAATAGAGTGTGTAGAATGGACAAATGCTCAATTTCTCGTCCTAGGGGTAGAACTGCATCGATCAGATTTCCAAGAAAAGGGGCAAGATATTGAATGAAAAAAAAAAACCACGCTTGACCATTACGAATTGCCATTATCATTAACGAAACTATCACGATCGAATATCGTGAGAATGACACATGCACAAACTTCACTTAAAAGTATCGGCAATACTATAAAACACATCACTTGAATATAATTTATGATGTTGTTGCGTATCTCTATAATGTTTTGACAAAACAATCGAATTAAAGGGAAATATATCAAAAAGTCCAAAATTTATTAGATTAGTATCAATTCAGTTCTAAACTTTTTAATTGAACCAATTTAGTCATAAACATTTTCACATTATGCTAATTGAGTCCATCCAGGCAATTAAGATCGGAAATTGCTAATGTGGACATTGACAGTCCTACATGGCACGGTTAGCGCTAACGTAAACACTTTTTCAAATTTTAAGTCGAATTTTATATTAAGTTTTCTTTTTTTTTTCCTTCTCTTTTTCTTCTTTTCTCTTTTCTTTTCAACTGTGGCTAGTGAGGGTCACCACTTGCAAGCCACTAGATGAGGGCCACGAAGCTCTCGCCTATGGTTGGCAAGGCCATGGCTGTGAATCCATATTACGAAGGGAACTGTAAGATTGCAAAGGAAATCTAGAGCTAATTAGCGAGACTTACTCGGCAAGAGGAAGAGGGTTGCCAAGAAGAGGACAGCAATGGCGGTGTACAGTTAAGTGGGAGGGATTTGGTTGACGTACCAAAGGCATTGATGGAGCAATTCATGAAGCCAACTAAGTCCAAAGATCGACCTGAATCGTCTATTGCACCATGACTTCCATATTTTCGCTTCCTTTGCTCTTTGGAGAAGACGAGAGCTAGACGAAGTCAAGATTGAGAGAGAGAGAGAGAAGCCCTAGACAAAGAAGACAATGTCAATGAGAATTGGTGAGCATTCCATGTTAGTATCAGTCGTGCCACATAAAATAGCTAGCATTCACATTAACAATTACTAGCCTAAATTGATCAGATATGCTTAATTGACAAAACATGAAAATATTTAGAGATAAGTTGGTCCAATTAAAAGGTTTATGATTAAATTGGTATTAATACAAAAAATTTATGACTTTTTAATACATTTTTCCTCGAATTAACCTATAGATCTTTCATCCACGATAAAAATCTAAACTAATCTTCCTCGCCTCGCATATCAACTTAAATTCATTTTTCCACAAATAGCTCAAATTACACTTTCTCTTCCTTTATCGATGTCCCCTTACAAGTTACATTTTTTGCGCAAGCATACTTAAGTAATTAGAAAGGGATTGTTGAACCACTAATTTGCTTTGGAAATTAAATAAAAATTACGTACAATCTCAAGCTTTATATTTTCCACAAGTAGTCCCGTCGTCATTGGACTGCTCACAAGTGACAACCACACATTATCGAGCTAATTAGTGCCCAAAAAAATGATTTATATAAATTCCTAATATTTTCATCTTTTAGATACATCGTGGCGGAAAAAAATTATTTTTCGAACATTAAAAAATTTGGGAGTATGGTCCTCCCAATTTGGCGTGCTACCAAACCCAAACGCATGTTTTTTTTTTCCTTTTCTTTTATCAAACCATGGTTTACGAAAACGGCCTAATAGGGGAAAAAAACTGAGGTCTTGGTAAATAGCCAAATTATATTTTAATAACACGACATACGACTAAACTTATCATAATCGATGTTTTTCTTTCCTTCTATTATATAACACCCTTGCGTATTGTCTTATGTGCGCACATGTGTCGTCACATCAGGTCAAATTATAGGATATAATTTATTCCCGAACAACGAAAAAAAAATATTGAATTCCCGTCGATAACACGGCTAGTTGAAAAGAAATCTTCCACATGCATACAGCAAATATCACCGTCGATGTATCAATTGGAGTAGCTATCCAACGCACACATCGCCGTGACAAGAGCCACACGCGGACAAGATTTTCTCCGCCAACTTCAAAGAATGATCCCGAGATAGAGAACGATTAACAAAAGATTTTCTCCGAGGCGAGTAAGTCTTTAGCTTCACCTAAGACAAGAAGAAAAGGGTGAAATGCCAGCCAAGCGGGACTCTAGGAAAATGATGGGTAGAATTTATCTGAAGCAACGTAAACTTGCCGCTTTTGCGCAAAGCGGGACATTTTTTAACGCATGATTGCATGAGCTGAGCAAAACCCTAAAACCGTAAGCAATTGCGTGCGAGGTCCACAGTTCTTGTCCATTGCCATGCAGCGAGTTGTTTTGGAAACGAGCCTTGCTCGATTTCAGAAGCTTTCGGGTTATTAACGAATTTAATATGGTCATGCACGAGTAATACCAATACGTATTCGGGGCAGCCGAAACTTATGGTGATGTTGCTCATTTGATGTGATAGCCATCTTCTTGGCCGGATTAGACGGCGTGGTATGCTCGCGGCGTATAAAAAAAGGGTAAATTCCGTTTAGATCTTGGAATCGGATTTCTCGTTCGTATGGCCACGCAAACATGAGCAGTTCCTTTTAGATCTTCTGTTCGATGCCAACTTCATGCGATCGGCTTGAGGTCAGACGGTTTGAAATTCTTCTTGTTGATAATTTGTTTGACGGGTGTCTTGTCCCACATCAAAAACATATAAATATGTAGACCAATATATATATATATATATATATATATATATATATGTCAAAAGGCTTGTAGGCTTATGATTGGCTCTTATTAACGTACAATACTTTTTTTTTTTGGTAACCCAGGGAACTCCCGCATGGCCGACAGCCGGGAGGTAAACCCTGGAGGCGACACGTGCTAGCCACCACACACGTGCCACCGGGTAAGTCACCCTGCGGCGTCCGGGATTCGAACACTCAAAACGTACAATACTTTTTGCACGCTCGCTGACAAGAATTGGCTCTTATTAACGTACTACTTCATATAGGAAACTAAATTGTTGTATCTCAATTATTATAAAATGTATCTTATTTTTGTACGAAGGACGCACCGATATTTTAATAAATGTGAAGATCGAAACTTCAAACGTCACAAGTTATGATGTTTCCTATATATAACTTCTTTCTCTCTACTTATTTACAATATGGATTTATGCACGTTGTAAGATAAAAGATATAAACTCACATGGTTGAGAACGATCTCCAAAATTCGAATGAGATATGCTTGATAACCGACTCAAAGCAATAGAAACTAAAATTGAAATTAACCTATATTGGAACTACTAGGGATAAGCACCGGGTCTGGTTTAGCCCAAGAATTGGATTGAATTATCCGGTTCAAGGCCAGTTAAAAGGAAAATTGGTTCGGTTTCCAATTTTGGGAACCTAGATCAGGTGGTGCAATGTTTATTATATTACAAAAATGTGATTTTTTTTGGCAAAACAAAAATTGGACCGATTCCTTGGTAGAATTGAGAACCGATTGCCCATACAAACTATTCAAAACCCTAGAGAACCAAAACTAGCAAAATTTGTAGCAAAACCCAATTTGCGTTCAGAAAATATACAATGTGAAAAGAAACGAGACTGAATGATACACATCCAACACGCACTTGAAATTCTACATACAAGAACCAAGCTATATCTAGCAATGATCCAAATTAAAAATTAACATGTGTTTGTTTCGCAGAAATGAATGATTTGAAAAATATTTTTCAAAATATAATCGCTTAATTCACTTAAAAAATGAATAACACAAAAAATATTTTTATCGTCCACAAAAATATTTAGACATAAATTATTATCAATGATGAAAATATTTTTATTAACTAATTATTTCAATCGATATAAGTTATCATTTTTAAGAAATTATTTTCTAAAATATTTATTTTTGGCACAAAAAATGGAAAATCAAAACCAATCCATCCTCATCCTTTTCTGCCACTATCCAAATATGATTCTGGCAGAGCCGTCGATAATAATAGTTAAATTGGCACACTCAAAGGCGGCTGTCAACATCCAAATTTTATGAAATTTTCATTAATACTAAAATTCTAGGCTACTTGCTAAGGTGACACCACGAGACGTAACGTCGTTGCAATTTCTACGGCAGCTGTCAACCTCCAAATGTATATTTCTCTCCCCAAAAAAGTCAGAATTCAAAAGTTTAATCAGGCAATTAATAAAACCTAAAGTGGAACCTGGTTGACTGTTGACCATCCAAAAGTAAGCCCGAAAATGGATTTTGAATTTTCCCGAAACCAAGTGGTCGATAGTGATCTGCTTATCCGGTGAGAAGGCAAAAAATGGAAGAGCGAAAATGATGGTCACGATTAGTAGATGCCATGAATTTGTGAAGGGGGGAAGTAAGAAAAAATATGTTCATGTCAGCATCGGGTGCGCATCACTTAGGACGGCCGGCGTCCACGTCAACGATTTCCAGCCAAAATAGGCCAGATGGATTGAATTAGCACAAATACAAAACGTTTAAAATTAAATTGGTAAAAGAAAAATGTTTAAAACTAAACCAGTACAAATATAATAGATATAAGACTTTTTTTAGTGCTTTTTTCATTTGTGAACATCCTCCTCCTATATTTTAATTCATTTTTTTCAATTAAGATGGAATATTATTGATCCGGTGAAAATGTCAGCTCGAATGCCAATCTTCGCGGACTCGATTTTATTAATTTTCAGTGGAAACAAACAAAGGAGTCGCCCCCCTCATTTGTCAAATCGGAAGATTTTCTTTTCAAACGAATATTTATGTAGGCAATATTTTATTGTAAATGTAAACGCATGTCTGATCTTAGCATTGTTCGTGAATAATAATAACAATAATAATAATAATATATCCAGGGAGTTAATAGAGTGTGTAGAATGGACAAATGCTCAATCTCTCGTCCTAGAGGTAGAACTGCATCGATCAGATTTCCTACTAGGAAAAGGGACGAGATATTGAATGAAAAAAAAACCACGCTTGACTGTTACGAATTGCCATTACCATGAACGAAACTATCACGATTGAATATCGCGAGAATGATACATGCACAAACTTCACTTAAAAGTATTGGCGATTATGTAAAACAAATCACTCGAATACAATTTCTGATGTCGTTGCGGATCTCTATAATGTATTGACAAAACAATCGAATTAAAGGGAAATGTATCAAAAAGTCAAAAACCTATTGTATTGGTATAAATTCAATCCTAAACCCTAATCGAACCAATTTAGTTATAAATATTTCCACATTATGTCAATTGAGTTCATCCGACCAATTAAGATTGGAAATTGCGAACGTGGGCGCTGGCCGTCTTACATGATACGGTTAGCGCTAAAGTGGACACTTTTTAAAATTTTAAATCGAATTATTTATTAATTTTTTTTCTTTTTTTTCTTTTTTCTTTTCCACTGTGGCTATAGAGCTTGCCGGCCACTGGATGAGGGCCATGAAGCCCTCGCCTTGATAACATATCATCCTAAAATCTTTTACGATAATTTCCCCGATTTGATTTTAATATTCTTTCCTCCATTTGAGGATACGTTCCTTGATTTAAGGAATCAATTTCACCCTCACCATGTAACTATGTATCTATTTAAACGTATTCTGTACATCAATAGAAGAATAAGGAAAATAAAAAAATTCAAAGCTTCTGTTACTTTCTTTATGGTATCAGAGTATTCTACGTAATAGCATTATTTGTAATCCTGAGTCTTCCTCCTCATGGTTGCCTCCAACAATTATGAAGTTAGTCCCCACCTATTGTGATTTCCAACATTTCTAGCCTGGTCCCAATCAAACTGAATGCCTCTAATTATCTCCTTTGGAAATCCTTGTTCACGCCTATTTTGCGTGGTCATCGCCTGATGCATCATGTTGATGGTTCTGTTCCTCCACCTTCATATGACGATCCAACATATCTAACTTGGTTTGAAAAAGACCTGCTATTGTTATCGTGGGCCAATGTCATATTAAGCGACTTTGCTCTTCTATATATCGTCGGACTTACTTCTACCAAGCAAGCATGGGATTTGCTCAATAATAGATATGCCTCTACAGCACCTGCCCATGTGATGTCCCTCAAACGGTTGCTTACTCGACTCAAGAAGGGCACTCAAAAGCAATTTAAGGCCATTTCTAACCAGCTGGCAACCTATGGCTCTCCCCTAAGCGAGGATGATTTGCTTATTCACATCCTTGATGGGCTACCATCGTCATATAGAGAATTCTGTTCCTCAGTTCGTATTCGCGCTAGGACATCAACCCTATCTATTGAAGAACTTCATATCCTGTTAATCTATGAGGATCTCTTTTTGATTGAAGATACACCGCTTGCAGTTTCAACTCAATCTACTATATTGGTGGCTTCCAAACCTTTCAGGCTCAACAACTCTCGTCAATTCTCTCAGAGCCGCAGCCATGCACCATCTCGTGGAACATTTTGTCCACGCCAACAGTCCTCCACCTCCTTTGGATTGATGCAACAACGACCATCACCCGAAGGTCAACAAAAATCTCAAAATTTGGATGTTCGTTCACAATATCAGATCTGCAATTGTATGGGTCATATTGCCATCAACTGTTATCATTGAATGGACTACACCTATCAAGGACGCTATCCACTGGAAAAACTTGCAGCAATGGCTGCCACTTCCTCGACCCCACCCAACATTTGGTGCACCGACACCGGAGCCACTCATCATCTCACCTCGGACTCGAAAATCTCCAAATTTCAACTGCTTATGATGGTAATAACATTGTTGAGATAGGAAATGGCCACGGTATGCCCATTGCACATGTTAGTTCCACTATCCTTTCATCATCTTCATCACCTCTTCACCTCAAATCTATATTTCATTGTCCCAATTTCACTTAATTTACTCTTTGTTTACCGGTTTTTCAAAGATAACAATTGTCTCTTTAACTTCGATGCCTTTGATTTTTGTATTAAGGACAAGGCAACGGGGAGGATACTATATCAAGGGCTAGTTGAGAATAGCTTGTACCCACTTCGCACTCCACCATCATCCAGCTCCCCAAAAACTCATTACGGTTCCTACATCACCACGGACCAATGGCATGCTCATCTCGGCCATCCCTCTCATGACATTCAATGGGCCATTTTCTCAGTCGCTTCTATTTCCAATAAATTAGGATCTCGCATTTGCTCTTCATGTCAGCAGGCGAAGAGTCACAAGCTTCCTTTTTCCAAGTCTTATTCTATCTCTAGTCATCCTCTAAAATTATTACATTGTGATGTATGAGGCCCTGCTCCCACGTTATCTTGTTCTAATTATTAATGTTATGTTCTCTTTGTCGATGATTTTTCCAAATATTCATGGTTATTTCCTATGAGATTAAAATTCGACTTTTATGACATCTTTATTAATTTTAAAAAGCAAGTTGAAAATCTTTTGTGTCACACCATCACCACATTTCACTCTGACGGTGGTGGCGATTTCACAAGTAATACCTTCAACAATTTTCTTTACTCATATGGCGTTACACATGAATATTCTTGCCCCCACACATCAAAACAAATGGTCTTGTGGAGCGCAGACACCGCCACATCATTGAAACTAGCTTAGCTATGATGGCCCATGCTCATATGTCTTCTACATTTTGGTTGGAAGCCTTCACCGCAGCCATTTATTTGATTAATCGCATGCCCATACTTCAACATCACACTTGCTCTCCATATCTAGCTTTATTTCACACCCTTCCCAATTATTCACACTTATGAACCTTTGGTTCTCTTTGCTTCCCATGACTCCGACCTTACAAGACTAACAAATTGCAACTTTGATATACCCCCAGCTATTTTATAGGCTATAGCCCCAGTCATAAAGGGTATCATTGTATGGATCTCTCATCTGGTCAAGTATATATTTCTCATCAAGTGGTCTTTGATGGAACTAAGTTTCCTCACTCCCATATCACTCCCACTCATTCTTCACATCTTCCACCTCATTGTCTCGATTTTTTTGGAGTCATTTAAACCGAACATGCTCATTGTGATCCCTCCACCACTTCATAGGTCATTCTCACATCCAACAACACCTCCCTGGTGCCTTTTTCATCAACTACCGAACCTATCGTTCAGACCGCTGGCCACCCCCTTCCTCTATCTATTGATAATCAACCCATCCCTTCTTCTTCTACTCACCCAATGCAAACAAGATCTAAGTCTGGTATTACCAAACGAAGACCTTTTCCCGTACCCTTCACCTGCTTCCGATTGCACTTACTGCCAACCACCTCTCCGAACCAATATGTTACTCCCAAGCGGTTAAGGAACCTCAATGGCATCATGTCATGAACCAAGAATTTACGTCTCTTCAACAGCAACAAACATGGTGTTTGGTCCCTTATAATCCTACTATGAACGTAGTGGGTTGCAAATGGGTGTTTCAAGTTAAACGAAATCCGGATGGCTCTATTAGTCGCTACAAGGCTTGCCTTGTTGCTAAAGGTTTCCATCAACAACCAAGTGTTGACTTTATTGAGACGTTCAGTCCTATGGTGAAATCTATCACCATTCGAATTATTTTATCTTTTGCGGTCTCTCACAATTGGCCACTTCAACAATTGGATGTTGAATGTGCATTTTTACATGGTGATTTGCTAGAAACAGTGTTCATAGCCCAGCCTCTGGGCTATATTGATCAGGGCAAACCTAATCATGTCTGTCACATGAAGAAATCCATTTATGGCCTCCGTCAAACCACTCAAGCCTAGTATGAAAAGTTTAATTCAAAACTTCATGATTTTGGATTCACCGTCTCTAACTCCGATCCATCATTGTTCGTCTTTCACCAAGGGCATATAACTGCATATCTCCTCTTGTACGTTGATGATATCATACTCACTGGCAATGATACTTCAGCGTTGCAGCAGTTGATCTTACATCTTGGCCATCATTTCCATATGAAGGATCTCGGGCCTCTTTCTCATTTTCTTGGTGTTGAAATAACACGTAATTCGGAAGGCATACAACTTAATCAGTCGAAGTATATTATGAATGTTCTAAAGCGTGCAAATATGGACAGATGTAAACCAGTCCCAACGCTTGCTATGTCTCAAAAACTTGGCCACGGTGATGGCCCTCCATTATCGGATCCACCTCTTTATCGGAGTCTTGTTGGAGCACTACAGTATGTTACTTTGACGCATTCTGACATTTCCTTTGTCGTCAATCAAGTTTGCTAGTTCCTATAGTCTCCTACCAAGGATTATCTTGTGGTGGTCAAACGAATTTTCCGTTATTTGAATGGCACAATCACTCACAATCTTCACTTTCGTCCAAGCCAACACCAGCTCACTGCTTATTGTGACGCTGACTGGGCAAGTTGCCCTATTTATCGACGCTCTACTGGTGGGTTCTGTGTTTTCTTCAGTTCTAACCCCATTTCCTAGAGTGCAAAGAAACAGGTCATCATGACACGTTCTTCATCTGAAACTAAGTACCATTGTCTAGCTCACACTGCAGCTGAATTAGTTTGGCTATTTCCTTGTTACGTAAATTGCATTGCCCACTCTTTACACCACCCACCATCTAGTGTGATAACGTTTCCGCAATCTCTCTCGCCTATAATCCAGTTTTCCATTCAAGAACGAAACATGTCATTACCGATTTTCATTATGTCAGGGAACTAGTCGGGCGTAAAATTCTCACTGTTCAATTCATCTCCAGCAAAGATCAAATTGTAGATTTGTTCACAAAAGATCTAAGTTCTAATCGCATCAAATTTTTGCAGAGCAAGCTTCACCTTCAACCAAAGGTGCTCAGCTTGAGGGGGGATGATAACACATCATCCTAAAATCTTTTAAGATAATTTCCTCGATTTGAATTTAAAATTCTTTCCTCAATTTGAGGATACTTTCCTTGATTTAAGGAATCAATTTTGCCCTCATCATGTAACTATGCGTCTAATTAAACGTATTATGTACATCAATAGAAGAACAAGGAAAATAAAAAAATTCAAAGGTCCTTTTACTTTCTTCAGTCCCGTGGTTGTCAAGGCCATGGCCGTGAATCCATAGTACGAAGTGAACTGTAAGATTGCAAAGGAAATCTGGGGCTAATTAGCAAACTTGATTGACGACAGTGGGTTGTCAAGAAGAGGACGGCGATGGCGGCGTGCGGTTGAGTGGGAGGGATTTGGTGGATGTATCAAAGGCACCGATGGAGCAACTCATGAAGCCAACTAAGTCCAATTCTCGACCTGAATCATCCATTGCACCATCCCTTCCATATTTTCACTTCCTTTGCTCTTTGGAGAAGATGCGAGCCGGACAAAGTCAATATTGAGAGAGAGAGAGAAGCCCTAGATGAAGAAGACAATGTCAACGAGAATTGGTGAGCATTCCATGCCACTATTAATCGTACCACGTAGGACAGCTAGCATCCACATTGGCAATTTCTAACCTAAATTGGCCGGATGTGTTCAATTGACAAAACATGAAAATATTTAAAACTAAGTTGGTCCAATTGAAATGTTTATGATTAAATTGATACAAATACAAAAAATTTATTACTTTTTAATACTTTTTCCTCAAATTAACCTATAGATCTCTCACCCACGGTGAAAATCTAAACTAATCTTCCTCGTCTCCCATATCAACTGAAATCCATTTTTCCACAAATAACTCAAATTACACTTTCTCTTCCTTTATCGATGTCCCCTTACAAGTTACAATTTTTGCGCAAGCATACTTAAGTAATTAGAAAGGGACTGTTGAACCACTAATTTGCTTTGGAAATTAAATAAAAATTACGTACAGTCTCAAGCTTTATATTTTCCACAAGTAGTCCCGTCGTCATTGGACTGCTCACAAGTGACAACCACACATTATCGAGCTAATTAGTGCCCAAAAAATGATTTATATAAATTCCTAATATTTTCATTGTTTAGATACATCGTGGCGGAAAAAAATTATTTTTCGAACATTAAAAAATTTGGCAGTATGGTCCTCCCAATTTGGCGTGCTACCAAACCCAAATGCATGTTTTTTTTTTCCTTTTCTTTTATCGAACCATGGTTTACGAAAACGGCCTAATAGGGGAAAAAAAACAGAGGTCTTGGTAAATAGCCAAATTATATTTTAATAACACGACATACGACTAAACTTATCATAATTGATGTTTTTCTTTCCTTCTATTATATAACACCCTTGCGTATTGTCTTATGTGCGCACATGTGTCGTCACATTAGGTCGAATTATAGGATATAATTCATTCCCGAACAACGAAAAAAAGTATTGAATTCCCGTCGATAACACGGCTAGTTGAAAGGAAATCTTCCACATGCATACAGCAAATATCACCGTCGATGTATCAATTGGAGTAGCAACCGAACACACGCATCGCCGTGACAAGGGCCACACGCGGACAAGATTTTCTCCGCCAACTTTAAAGAATGATCCCGAGATAGATAACGATTAACAAAAGATTTTCTCCGAGGTGAGTTAGTCTTTAGCTTCACCTAAGACAAGAGGAAAAGGGTGAAATGTCAGCCAAGCGGGACTTTAGGAAAATGATGGGGTAGAATTTATCTGAAGCCACTTAAACTTGCCGCTTTTGTGCAAAGCGGGACATTTTTTAATGCATGATTGCATGAGCGGAGTAAAACCCTAAATCGTACGCAATTGCATGCGAGGTCCACGGTTCTTTTCCAATGCCATGCAGCGAGTTGTTTTGGAAACTAGCCTTGTTCGATTTCAGAAACTTTCGGGTTATTAACAAATTTAATATGGTCATGCATGAGTAATACCAATACGTGTTCGGGGCAGCCGAAACTTATGGTGATTTTGCTCATATGATTTGATAATCATCTTCTTGGCCGGATTAGATGGCGTGGTGTGCTCACTACGTATAAAAAAAGGGCAAATTCCTTTTAGATCTTCAAATCGGATTACTAGTTCGTATGGCCACGCAAACATGAGCAGTTCCAATCTCATCCCATGCAATACGTATCTGCTTTCTTTCGGGTTCAATGCATATTCCATCCGCTACTCTACAAATTCCACGGGCCACTTGTTTGAAGGACCACTCGTGGTCCGAAGTCAATTTTGTAAAGCGGCTTTAGCAAGCCTTGATGATACCCGTTCGAGATTAGCTTCTTCTAAATCCAGAGATAGGCTCTAACTTGAAGGTGACATGGATTCGGATTAGGAACAGCTCGTGTTAGGCAAGTCTGTTCTGATGTGATTTCATCTGGCCTGCTTTTCTCCGCAACTGGTGAATAAGCATCCGTCGCACGTGGGATGGGCTTTGGAAAGTTACATTGCAAAGGCGAATGAGATCGTTACATCTTCTGTTCGATGGCAACTTCATCTGATCGGCTTGAGGTCAGATAGTTTGAAATTCTTTCTTGTTGATAGTTTGTTTGACAGGTGCCTTGTCCCACATTGAAAATACGTGAAAGTGTAGACCGATATATATATATGCGAAAGGCTTGCAGGTTTATAACTGTAGATCACGGGCTAAGGGAGCAAGATCCTACAATACTTTCCGCGCTTGTGGGACTTGAATTGGCACTTACTAACTTTATGTAAGTTACTAAGGAAACTATATCTCAATTGATATAAAATGTATCTTATTTTTGGGTGAACCACGCAACGACTTTTTAATAGATGTGAAGATCGAAACTTCAAATGTCACCAGTTATGATGTTTCCTATATATAACTTCCTTCTCGCGACTTATTTACAATTTGGATTTATGCATGTTGTAAGATAAAGATATAAACACACGTAATTGAGAACAATCTCCAAAATTCGAATAAGATATGCTTGATAACCCACTCAAAGCAATAGAAACTAAAATTGAAATTAACCTATATTCGACCTGCTAGGGATGAGCACTGGGTCCAATTTAGCCCAAGAATTGAATTGAATTATCTAGTTCGAGGCCAGTTATAAGGAAAATTGGTTTGGTTCCCAAATTAATGAGGTGGTGCAATGTTTATTATATTACAAAAATCTGATTTTTTTGGCAAAACAATAATTGGACCGATTTCCAGATAGAACTGAGAACCAATTGCCCGTACAAACTATTTAAAACCCTAGAGAACCAAAACTAGCAAAATTTGGAACAAAACCCAATTTGCGTTCAGAAAATATACAATGTGAAATGAAACAAGACTGAATGATATACTGTTGAGGAAAACTTCTAATGAATTTTGAAGATGACAAAACTTTCTATATTTATCTTGTGAATTTGACATGCATTCCATTCCAAGTTAATATATTCTAGAAGTTTAGAAGGAAATATCAGACTTTACAAGATTTTAGAACTAAAAGTTCAGACTCAGAATGAAAAGTTCAGACCGTACCATAAAAGTCATTCGGACTCTTTTTAAGTCTTCAAAGAACTTCAAACCTATGAGAAATAGGTTCATATCTTATTAAAAGAATCCCACTAGTCTAAGTTCTGAAAGAAATGCAAACGCAAAAGTTATGCAGATGTAGACGCAGAAATTTTTCAGACGCATAAGCAAAACTCATTCAAAACGAATCACAACAGCTAGTGATATGGTATGGACTTTACAAAAGGAAAGTTTTGATTATCTCAATCTAAAGCTATAATTGATCGACAATCAAACATTATTACAAGTATACATTACAATGGATAAATCTCTACTTATGAAAATCAAGATTCTAATTGTATGGGTGACTAGAATCAGCGGGATTAAGATTTTATCAATCAACGGCTACTCAATCCATTTTATACAAATCTGTTCAAGACGAATATTGAAAGATGATCCTCTGAAGACTGTCCAACGGCTAGTTTGGAAATGAAGGAGTATAAAAGGAGATCAACGAGCCGTAAAAGGTTAAGAACGAAATAAAGAATCAACAAGTCCAAAGTCTGAGCATACTCCGATTCTTTCTCTTGTCTTTCTTGAGCTAAACATTAAGATCTTGAGGGATACTTTGTAAAAGTGATTGTGAGAGATAGAGAGTTCTATCATACACAAGAGTGCTGTCACTCAGAATCTGTAATTCCTCTTGATTACATAGTGAAATCCAGCAAGTAGACTGTCAGCGTGGGAGAGTGGACGTAGGCTTTCTATAAGCCGAACTATTATAAACTTGTGTGCATTTTTTCTATCCCTTTTTTCTTACTTTACATACTGCACATCAAGAGCACTGCCTATATAAACTATTTTGAATCTGAATTTTATTCAAACTCTACTGTGTTCTATCATTTCCGCTATAAATTGATCAAAATTGTTTAAAATCACATATTCACCCCTTTCTAGATGATCCTTGTTAGCTACATCAATTGGTATTAGAGCGAGATGCTCGTTTATTGAAGTGTATTACTTCTGAGCTAACAATCTATATGGCTAGCTTGAGTGCTTTGGGTCTCATTAAAGGATAAAGCAACAACAGACCACCATATTTCGATGGCAAGGAATATAGTATCTGGAAGAATAAGATGAAGGTATTCATTAAGTCAATTGATCACATGCAATGGGATGTTATCATTAGAGGAGTCAAACCAAAACCTTTTGATTCTAAAGAAAAGATAGAAGACAGCACACTAGCAAATCCTCCAAATTTTATGAAATTTTCATTAATACCAAAATTCTAGGCTACTTGCTAGGGTGACACCACGAAATGTAACGTCGATGCAATTTCTTTTCTAGTGTAAATAATTTGAACACCGTCTCAGCGAACTCCTCATTGTGCTAATTCGGTGTCCACATCAACATAACTTAGTTTAATACTTCATAAATTTTTTAAAATAAATGAGAATTGTGGCATCGTCGCAAGAGTTGATCAATCAGTGGGCGGTCGATCCCGATTTGATATGTGAATAGGTGGATTTGCGCAAAGTTCTAACATGAGAAAGCCCAACCTGCACCTCTTTGGCGCGGAAGTTACCCGAAAATTCCTATATAAACTCTATAATATGATCAGGCTTGGATAACACATTAGGTTTGATCTTTGGCCCTAGCTCCATTGGGGCCATCGTGTGATCATCTCCACTCGCCACTCTCCGCCCATTGTTGTGAAGGGCGACAGTCTACCGCTCGCTGTTGCAGAGGTAGTAGAGGGATTGTTGACCCTTGCGTCGGCGAATATGGGTCACCGGATCCCTTTCTGGAGAAAGCAAGAGGTCGCGACGCTCCACCACTGTCACAAGGATCGTAGGACCCCCGACCACTAAGGCGGGGTCTCACAACCCTCATCCACAAAGGCGGGAGTTCACTTGGTCCACCCCGGTGACGGTGGAGGGTCACGCCACCCTCCGCCTCAGAAAGGCCGACGGTCGCATGACCCTATCATTTCTCTGCATAGGGTAAGGCGACCCTCCGCTGATCTAGGAAGGGTCATGACCGGTCGTCCAAACGCTTCTTCGCGCCGTCACTAAGGTCCGTGGGCAGAGAAGATTGCCTAAGCGAACGGCACCATGTTTTCTTTCTCTTTGGAGTTTCAATTTGAAATAAGCTTCACTTTTCTTTTTTCAAATTTATGATGTACTAATACTACGCTAAGTTGTGCATAGGATGGCCTGGATGCCATATTAGAACCTTATTATTCCAATGACCCAATTTATCCGCTTGATAGGCTTCTTTGGTATTCATGTTAACTAGTAATCATATTACTTTCTCATTATTGGATTTCTAAAACGCAACAAGGTGTTTGAGTATCTTAGCCAAAACCCAGGTGGTGTCCAAGTAATCTACCATTTTTTCATAAAAAAAAAGGTAAGATAATTTTCAGATAAAGCCTTTTAATCTCTCTTACATTCAAAATCTAAATTAAAATCTTTCACATCTCAAGTTTCATTTGTTTCACGGAAAACATTTTCCTCATTTTTCAGTATTTGGTTCGCTTAGTAAAATGAGTCAACTGAAAATATTTTCCTAGTAAATAAGAAAAATCTATACTTAAATTCTGGAAAATAACTCCGAAGCTATGAGACCTACGTGCTAGCCAACTGCACCACCACCCCATTTTATGCATATATTTTTTGTGGCTAAGTATTAATGCTTGAGCCTGAAACTTTATATTTGGACATGGAAACTCAAACCCCGGTTCTCAAGTCCCAGTGTCCAGAACCATGGTTTTTGATCCCTAGGTTTGTGACCTCGGTGCCCATGCCCAAATCCTTGACACCCTCGCCCTCGTCCATCAAGGTAGAGCCAAGGACCCTGACGCCTGTGCCAAGGTTCCCAACTCCTACACTCGGTCAATTGGGGCCAAGCCCGAAGCCCCAACACCAGGGCTAAGTCCATAAAGGGCGAGTGCGGGATCCTGGTACTCGAGCTTGGATCCCCAACACCCAAGCCTGGGTCTACATAAGTTCCGCTTGTGTCCATCAAGGCCGAGTCCAGGACCCCGATGCCCATGCTCGGATCTGTTGAGGTCGGCCTAGGACCTTGGTGCCCGAGCTTGGGACCCAGGTGCCCGTGCCCAAATCCCGACACCTAGGTCAAGGTCCATTGTGGCCGGACCTGGACTCTAGTGTTTGCACTCAGTTCCCTGGCTACTTGTGCATATGTTATTAGCGCTCAAATAGTGTATGTTAATTTAGGAAAATCAAATTTTCCATACCCAACGACGGAAAAATGTTTTCCGCTTCATTTTCAGGTTTAAGCCAAATGCCGAAATATACTATCATTTTCCTAAAAAATGAGTTTCTAGAAAAAAAAAATTACACGTTTTTCACGAAACAAACGGAACCCTTAATTCTTGTAGATTCATTTCCTCAAGCCTTTCTAATCCTCTATTCATTCAAAACTCTTTTGTTTTGTATCAATCACCCATTCAAAATCTCATTTGGTATTTTCCGCACGAACAGACGATATTAATTCCCAGCCACCTAATACAATCACGTCGAATATTATTAATTTCCTTAAATATTCAAAACGATAATGATTCTTACTAGAATTTGATTTAGGCGAATGAAACTAACAGAATCTGAAAATCTCTCCCTTAATATGCAAGCTTACTATTGTTTTGAAATTCACATTAATGTGAATCTTTTTGGTAACACCGGATTCATCAATCTTCTCGGCTCTCGACGAGCGGTCCTTGAAGGGATGGAGGGCGTAAATTTACTTCCTAAATTAAGGGTCTATTAATTTTGGTCGATATTTCTTTCGACTTCGGCTAATATTTGGATAAGAAACTCTTTATTAGTCGGATTCTTGGAAATGGATCAAAAATTCCCAATCACGGTCCGTGGCGGATCGGATGATTAAGGATAAAGAGAACATTAAGAAGAAAACAAAAGGCTTTTTTAAATCTTGATCTATTTTATGTTAACTTCCTCTTTTGCACAAAAAGGCCAACCATAAAGGAAAGGAAAAAAAATTATGAAAAGTCCATGTCAGCACGCGTAATTTTCTGGCCAATATATACATACATATTTTGAAAGATCTTAAACAGTTGGTACGATATTTTAAAGTCGAGAATCGCAATATTTTAAAATAAAAGTTCAAAAAAACATATTGCTTGACAACTTTTGTGTATCTATCTTTCTTTTTTGTTTTTCCGAATCTATCTTCCACACTTTATCCTTTTTTTTATAATGGCATAAATGATCAATGAACTTTGACCCAATATACAATGTGGTCCATGAACTTTTAATTTGTTTAATTTCCTCCTATATAATGTGATCCCTAAATTTTTAATTTGTTCAATGTAATTCTTGAACTTTTTATACATGTTTAATTTGGTTCCTGGACTGTTTAAAAACGTTCAATAATGTCATTCTTTTAATTCAATTTCCGGGATAATATTGAATATTTTCATATACATTGGCACGTACCAAAAGTTAGGGGACCATATCAAATAATTTCAAAATTCAGAGACGGCATTGCACATTGGGTTAAAGTTCAAAGATCAAATCGAATAAATTAAAAATTCAAGCATCATATTTCACACCCAATTAAAGTTCATGGACTATTTGTATCATTTTCCCTTCTTGTTTTTTTCAAGTTCGAAATCTTCCACCCTTCATAAAATTCACGATTTTCGCGTTAAAATGGAAAAAAAAAAACAAGAAAATCGCCGGAAACGGGAAAATCAATCATCGTCGCGCCACTTTTCTCTCTCTCTCTCTCTCTCTCTCTCTCTCTCTCTCTCTCTCTCTCCGCTTCTGCAGCGAATCTCGCAGCCTAGAAGAAGCTGTTACACTCACGGCAGCGGACCAACACCTGCTTCCTTTCTCCGATGGACTCCATCGTCAAGCGTGAGCCTGACGAGTTCGCACGGACGCGGAGCGACCGAAGGCCAATCATCACGCCGATTTACATCACCAGCAGCGGCGGCGGCGGCGACGGCGACGGCGGCGACGACGACAGCGGATGCAGCGATTGCAGCAACGGCAACGGCCGGTGCACATGAGCCACCGCTCCGGGGCACCGGAAGACGAGGAGCCTGAAGGAGATAGACCGTGGCTTGGCGCTGAAGAAACGGAAGCTTGACGAGGAGGCCGTCCACGTCGCGGTCCCTATGGATTTCCTCGCTCCGCTGCCGCCGTGCTCGCCCGTGGAGGTTGTCGACGGCGACCGGGCGGCTCGGGCTCGTGCCAACCGCAGGCAGTTCTGGAAGGCTGGGGATTACGAGGGGGAGAGCAATCGCGACGTCCTCGATTCTCGCGATGGTACGCATTGTGTCTTCCGTACTTGCCACTTCGCTAACGAGATAGTATTTGCTTGCATGGACACTGTCTTTCAAAGAGGCTAGAAATACTTCCAGAGGCAATTTGCTGTCCTGTAGTTTCTTGTAAACGTGCATTGTCGTCCTGTTTCATTGGTGCGCTGTGAAAAAAGTAGTTTCTATTTCTTACATTTTTCTCGATCCTGAGCTTCGTTTCGTCCTCGTCAAGATACGAAATGCAAAAGGGGCGGGTGTCTGACAATTTATAGTATGTCGATGTCGACAGCCATAGGTCTTGAGTTTGATTTCTTCTAAGCATGTTACTTGGCGTATGTCGACTGGAATTGCATGCCTAACTGACCAATCTGTCTTCGTGTCTCTTACAATTTTGTGCGCTTCAGTTGGCATGGATCGTGTCAGAGTCCATCCCAAGTTTCTTCATTCCAATGCAACCAGCCATAAATGGGCTCTAGGAGGTATCCTTCTCTGATTAGCTAGACGCTGGAGTTTTAGTCCTCTAGAGCTTTTTGTTTGTTTGCCATTTCTCCTAGAGAAAGAGTCGGCTTCGTGTGTAAGGTGGAGCAATCTTACTTTCTAGCATTTTGATTTGCAGCTTTTGCAGAGCTTCTTGACAACGCTCTAGATGAGGTGACGATCTAAATCTTTTAAATCTGTGCATCTGTTCATGGTGGACATTTCCTTATTGTGATAATGGTAGGTTTGCAATGGAGCCACTTATGTTCACATCGATTTGTTGGAAAATAAAAGGAAGAATTTGACAGTCTTGGTGATTGAAGGTACTCCCCTTAAACACCCTCCCCCTCCCCCCCGGCCCCACTCCCCCCCTCTCTCCCGCTCTCTCTCTCTCTCTCTCTCTCTCTCTCTCTCTCTCTCTCTCTCTCTCTGTGCAAGAGCGAGCACTCACCCGCACGCACGCACGCAACACATGCTATGCTATTTGTGATTTGTTTCACCATTCTTGCATTGCAACTCCCTGAAAATAGGCCTGTGAAATATTTTTGCAGCATAACCTTCATTTGCTTGCAAGAGGCAGCATTATGTGTATTATGTTTGTAATGCTTTACCATCTAATGATCTTAGAGAACGGATGATTTCATGTTGTTAATTCTTTCATGATGACATTGTTGGAGAATCAATCCTGATTGAATTTACCCAGATCGTAACTAATGCATTTGCTGACTCATTAACTGCAGATAATGGTGGAGGGATGACTCCTGACAAAATGAGGCAGTGCATGTCTCTTGGATATTCTGCCAAAAGCAAAGCTGCAAACACGATTGGTCAATGTGAGCTCTGCTTTTCATTTTGTTTTGTTTGTGGCAAAAGGTTGTATTTTATTTTCCTGTTTCTGTCTTCAGAAAGACAACAGTTACATAAGGGTTTTATTCTTATGCACCTCCTTTTTCTTTCCTTCTTTGTAGATGGAAATGGGTTCAAGACGAGTACCATGAGGCTGAGAGCAGATGTGATTGTCTTCTCACGTAGTGGGAAATTAGGAGGAATGAGGTGTTTGTCTTCAGTTTAGCATGGAAACTTAATTTCAGGGCTTGTTTTTGCTCCTTTGCTGATTGACTGTCGTTAAAAGCTCTGCTATATATTTGGTTAAATGGCAATTCTGAAAGCAACTTGAATTATTTCTGCTATTTACTGAAGATTAGCATAGAATATTATGCTACAAAGTGCTTTGATAACTGAAAACATATTATTCCTTTCAGCGCATCACAAAGCATTGGAATGTTGTCCTACACATTTCTAAGGGCAACTGGGAAGGAAGATATAATTGTTCCTATTGTAATTATATTAAACTTTCATCCCAATTTAGTCTTTGATGTGTCCCTCAACTCTTTTCACGAGCAACTTTTTATAGCAAAATGGCACTATGAGAGAGCCAACCCGTGTAACTGATTAGTAGGTACATCTCATACTGTCAATAAGGTCTATCAAAGACTGTAGCCAGTAAAGAAACTCTCATGCCACCAAAAGTTTAAAGTGGGTACAAATCTATTTCCTTAAACCAAATAGGTGTTATCTCTATTTTAAAGGACTCCTATCCCAGTTTTTCCATTTTTATCTTTACTAGTTTCTGTTGGGCTGAAAAAGGCCTTGTCAAGGATTGGATGTGTTTGCACAGATCTTTTTCACCAACTTTTTTTTTTTGGTTAAAATCTTTTTCACCAACTTTTGCTCAGTTATTATGAATTTTATCCTCTATTCTCTGTTTATAGCTGTATGTTGCATACTCAAGGAAACTCAAATTTCGACAATGCTGTGTAATGACAATGAGAAAAACTATTTAAGATGTTCTCTAGATTGCAGGGTCCAGATATTCACATAGTACGATAGAATGCTGTTGATAGATATTATAGCCCTACATCCTGTTGTCATCTTCTTAATGGTATAAGCAATCTTAGGTCTATTACTTCAGATTGCTAACAATAATACTTTATCTTCGGAAATTCTGAACTCCCAAATGTTTAAGAAGCTTTAAGTTTCGATTGCTTGTGAGATGGTATTGGTTGGTTGATTTGGGTGATTACAGGAAAAGATGCCTTGTGTTTATTGTATCAATGTCTACTACTTCAAAAGAATATAAGACACAAGCACTTTCCGTCTAATATTGTTGACCAATTTCTATAAAATCTTTGTGATGACTTGTGTGTCATCGGAAATTGTAAGGTTGATTATGAGAAAAAGGGACAAGAATGGGGCAAGATACTCAGTTCTTCTACAAATGATTGGAATAGAAACTTTGGAACCATTTTGCATTGGTCACCATTTGAAAGTGAGGAAGAACTTCTTCAGCAGGTAATTTGGTGTTGTAAGGATTTCTCGCTAATTTGTCCTTATTATTGTTCCGCATTACGCTTTGCTTCTATTTTGACAAAGGAATGACATTTTCTGACGCGTATTATCAATGAAAAAAAGAGGATAAGTTCTTTCACATCCCATGATCCTCCTGGTCTTCCTATTCTATCGAGGTCATTTTGATTTATTGCTTTTCTTGTTGTGTTTGAATTTGGCTTTGACGATTGATATAATTATATTATAAATTTGTCTAGGCAGACCAAGTTTTCCACTGGCATTATGGTATAAAAGAGTTCCATGGAAGATTGCTTGCTGGCTGGAATTGGTTATAGATCACTATTACTCACTCATGCTATTGCCCTGCAGTTCAATTCGTTACAAAATCAAGGTACGCGCATAATGATATATAATCTCTGGGAAGATGATGACGGACAGCTGGAACTCAATTTTGATACCGATCCCCATGTATGCCTTAAGCACCTTTACTTTCTTATGGCAAGTTTAACTTTAACCCTTACAATAGAAAGGTGGAATACTGCTTGGCGAGTTTCTAAGTTGATGAATTTCACGTGTGAATTTGCAGGATATTCAAATCAGGGGAGTAAATCGGGAAGAGAAGAAAATAAAGATGGCTAAACAGTTTCCTAACTCAAGACATTTTCTGACTTATTGACATTCGTTGAGGGTACATGTCATGTGCTCAATCAAAATGCTGTAATTTTTAGATATATGCGGTAGTATCAGTAAGTTTTGTTGAATGGAGGATCTCATCATGTTCTCACTTCTGTTTTGATAAAAAATGTCAGTTCTTTTTTCTTGAAAAACAATCTCCGCCTTCTGTCTTGCAAAGCGGTACCACGTTACCAGTAATTTCCATGAAGCTTACTTGATCCATTGGTAGGCTGATCTGGCTTCTTCTATAGAAAGTTTTATTACACTTCAGCTCTTCAGAGATGAGAAAGATTCTAATATGTGCATCAAGAGGGTTTTTTCTGCTTCTTGCCGGGAAGATATCCTGACAATTAGTATATCTGCTAAGCATTTGGTCAAGTTTTGTTTCTACTAATATTTGCGTTGTGTGTATGGATGGACACACAAATGCATGTGCTAGCTCACTGTGTTGCGTATATTTGACTTTTATTATAATACTTTTAAAGTGTTGTCTGGACTGGATGTTATCTGAAATGTCTGTTTATGTCTAAAATTTACGTAGATTGATAAAAATCTGTGAATCTGGCACAAATGCCAGCAAAGCACCATGTGTTACAGCTATCTATATCATTCTTGAATGATACTTAGGTTTGGATGGCGGCCATCCTAAACAAAAAAGAATTTGTACTAAGTTGTATGTTACACAGCAAAATTTGGAAAAATGGTCATGTATTCATTTGGTGGGGTTTGCACATATTGATCGGATATTCGGATGTTAAATTTGTATAATGGTCATTACTTATGTTTCCCTTTTCATATTGCCAGAGTTATGCATCAATCCTCTATCTCAGGCTGCCACCTGATTTCAGGATTGTTTTGCATGGGGAAGATGTTAAACACCACAACCTTGTGAAGGACATGATGCTGAGCCAGAAGATAACATACAAGCCTTCAAATGTTGCTGAGAGTGCACACAACGATTCAAATGTAATGTTATTTGCTTTGACCTGCCTGATGGCTTTAATTTTGGATCATTTTAACATGTTTTATTTTTCAACAGATGGTTGCCAATGTGACCATTGGCTTTGTGAAGGATGCTTCCTTTCACATCGATGTTCAAGGTTTCAATGTTTACCATAAGAATCGACTTATTAAGGTTTGTCTTAAAATTCTGTTGAAAATTTTTCCCTTTGTTTCATTGTACCTAATACGAATCAATTATCGAAGTTGAGGGATTGAGAGCCTGGATTTGTATCAAATTTTTGTTCAAATAAATACAGATATGAGTCTGAGGGCCTGATTTTTTTTTTTGAGCGGTTGATTTGATTAGGTGCTTGATCTATGATATAGGATGCGTTCGTTTTGCAGAAAATGAGTGATTTGGAAAATATTTTTTGAAAAATAATCACTTATATCGCTGATAAAAACAAATAAATGGAAAAAATTTTCATAGCCCATGAAAATAGTTAGGCATAAATTGTTATCAATGATAGAAACATTGTCCATTGATTAATTTTATAAACGAAACAAGCAATTATTTTTCAGAAAATGTTTTCCAAATCACTCATTTTCTGCGAAACGAACGCACCATTAGTTTTGAAAGTTTTCTACTGTATTTTAACCTGCGATACCCATGAAGAGAAATGCTATATCAACTATCCTTCTTACATGGACTATCCTTCTTACATGGATTTATTTCACTTAAAATTTTTATCAATGACGGTTTTTCCTGGATGCTAGTTATATGTCTTTTATATTGCAGTTGCTGTTGTAGGTTTTACAGTTCCTGATTCATAATACATCTTTATTTTCTCGAGTGTCATGATTTCCTACTTGCACTCTGTTCTTCTTTTTAACTGTTTATACAGTAGTAACTCTTAAAACACTCGTGCATGAAATTGGAAATTAACTACTCTTTTTTGAGTCGTTGAGAGAGAAATTACAATGGAGGGCCTTACCAAAAAAAAAAATTACAATGGAGGGTAGATTCATATTATTAAGTTCTGCTGTGCTTGTTTTCTGTTCTCTGGACTTCCTTTAGTCATGTCCCTGTCCTGTTTGTCAGCCCTTCTGGAGGGTTTGGAATGCTTCTGGAAGTGACGGCCGCGGGGTTATAGGTAAGATTCTTCCCCTGAAAGGATTAGATTGATTGTACTTTCCTTGGGGGGGAAGAATTAGACAGATGCTCTTGATTTCGCATGGCAATAATAGCTCTTGGAAGGAGTGGTTTTTCAACCTTGCTCTACATATGTTTCTTTCCATGACAGGTGTATTGGAAGCAAACTTCATTGAACCTGCTCATGACAACCAAGACTTTGAGCGCACAATAGTGCTTTCAAGACTAGAGGCACGCCTGGTGGTCATGCAGAGAAATTACTGGTCTGTTTTACATTTCTCCTGGGTCTATAATGTGTTTTAGGGCTATTTTGTTGAATCTTGCATGGTCTTTTATCCACATCAAATGTTCGTAGCTTGATCATGTGTATTCCCCTCTCTTTTGGGTGCTAGGAAGGTAATTACCAATTAACAAATTGCTGTTAAATCATTTATCAGGAGCACAAATTGCCATCATATTGGTTATGCAGCAACGCAACCATCAAAGAAACCAGTTTCTTCCCAAACAGAAAGCTCTAATAAAAGTAAATCATGTTCCCCGTCTGTAGGGAAGGGGAGTGAAGTAGTCAGTCCATGTTCTAGGTTGAAGCAGAATGTGAAGCAGGAGGAGGCATCTATGGATTTGGATGAATCAAGTGAGGATAGAAGTTCTTACAAGGCTTCCCGAGCTAATGTTAATGGCCAAAAATCTTCGGCATGTAATTTCAAAATTGGTCCCTTGGGAAGAGCTTCACAGACAACGGTAGATTCTCAGTTTTACAGTCTCACACTACTTTCCATAATTACCTGTTCAGGAAACTTGATGCTTCTTGCTGCTTATAAATATGTACACATCATAAAAATTTTCATAAGCATAGAGAGTATCTAGTTTTCCGAGGCTTTTTTTTTTTGTGGCAGACTTTTCATGTATGTCAATGATGGTCTCTATTCTGTTATTTACTTGAATAAATTGCCATCAGATTTTCAATCTCAATGTGAGTCCACATTTCCTGGTGTAGCGAGATTGGTGCTGGGGTCTTGGTTCCTTGCGAGCAGGCATTTTTACCCACTTGTCTCTTTAAAATTTTTCATGTTTCTTGTTCACTCCACAGGATGGTATCAGAAACAGCGATGCTCGTGTTTCTGCTTGCCAAACAGACATGTTAGTCAGGTTGAAAGAAGAGAACTGGGATTTAAAGCAAAGGTAAAAGAAGTGTGATTTGAAACTCCTTTTTTCACACCTTTAGAAGTCGCTACTAATCAGTAATGCCAAATCATATTTCTACTGTTCGTTCTTTGCAAGATTGAAAGAAAAAAGGGGATTGGATACAATCGATTTGCTGCACCAGTTGCAGGTGGAGAGAGACAGACGCAAATCACTTGAAACAAAAGTAGGTGGAAAAAAATAGTCGTATGTTAATCAGTATCATCCAGTGAATTGCAATGCCTTGCTCACAGATTGCAGATGTTAACAATGGACACTGCCTGTGCACATGCTTTTCTGTTCTTCCTTCTTTTTAGTTTCTCAATACAAGTAGTCCTATATCTGCTTGATTAATCTTAAGAGTGGCGGTTTGCATTCTTTTTGGGTGCATTACAGCTTAAGGAAAGAGGAAAAAAAATAGTAGAGGTAGACAAGGAGCAAACGGCACTAATAGACATCCTTGTGGAGGAAAGGATCCAGGGAGAACGGGTGGAGGACGAACTCAGGGAGGAATTGACGGTCCATACACGCTTTTCCTATCGTTATAATTGGTCAAATATCATTCGTTTTTGCTTAGTCGTATCATCCATTTCACACAGGCTTCATCTAGTACGATTGATCAACTGCTCCATAGGGTAAGGCAGTTACGAGACATGAAGGTCTTGATTGGCAAAGTTGAACGCTAAAGCACAGATTACAGGCGAGAAGCTTGTTGGATTCGACGATGACATAGTATGAGCTCTTGCTTATGCAAGGATTTCCAACAACCGTGAAATCACAGGACCATACATCCATTAATTTCATGAGTAAGGCTTCAAGTTTATCTGATAGACAGAGGTATATATTAGTTTTGTTCAGTCCTGTAGTCAGTGTTTCTCCATGTACATTACAATCAAAACAAGGTTAGACGGAGGTTATACTTATACAAACGTGAGCCCCAAAAGTGGTCATGTCGGAGTGCGTTCCTGTCCTAGTAATGCGATCCCGGACGGTATCTCCCAACGAATATGACCCCGACGCTAACGGACTAAACACAGTCAGATCCGTAACACGTGCTCAAAACTTCTCCTTACATTGCCATTATCGAAATGTCAATTGAAATTTTACATCATCCCAAGTAATAATTGTCAAGAATGTACCAAAAAATTGCATCGACCCGACTCCGTCATCTTGCCAGAAAACAATAATCAATGATTATTAGTTATCTAACAAAAAGTCCCACGATATCTCTCCACAGAAGGAATCATCATCCTCGCGGTTAATCGCCACTCCCTCACCATATGAAAGTCACGTCCTTCTCCTTCCCATTGACGTGGGGTTGCCATCAAACAACTCATCGACGAGAGATTCAATGTCCTCGGGCTGATACTTGATGTACTTCTCGCTCTGCCTCCCCGGGTCCAAATAGTGGTTGAACCGGCCGAGGAACGACCGGTACGCTGGTGTGATGACTGCGGAGATTGAGACCCTAAGCTCGGACTGCAGTTGCTCGTCGTTCACTACCCATGTGGTCTGCGTCTTGTGGATGTCGTCGAACATGGCGTTGAAGCTCTTGAACCGCTCCTTGAGCACCGGCTTCGACACCTTCCCGTTCACCTGCAGGCCCTCGTGGTTCAGGCACTGTAGCAGCCGGTACCATGTCTCGCGCTGGTAGTTCTTGTGGTACTGCCTCAGGTCCGACGACCTCCTCCGGCACCACGTGTCCCCCATCAGCTCATGTATCTTGCTGGACCCCTTGATCTTCTGCACGATATACCTCCCGTTGTTCATCAGGAATATGTACCTCAGCGATAGGTCCTTGTATAGCTTCGATTTCATCTCCAGGTTCGCGTCCAGGAGCTCCATCACCGTCATCATCTGCACTGAAAACGGCGACGTTTTTGAGAACGAGGAGTCCGTATTGTCCATGGGTTCGCCGTCGGAGGTGTTGTCGGCGGCCTTTTCGTGGTGTTGCTGAAACACCTGCTCCAGGGTGTCCTTGTACTCGCAGGCGTACTCGAGGTAATTCATCGTGTACCGAGTGAGGGGATGCACGGCGCCGCTCGGGACGGGGACCTTGCTGCTGTCGCTCTTGATCGAGCTCTCCAGCTGGCAGAATATGCTCACCGCCGCCTCCCCAATCCTTCCCTTCACCGCCCTCATCTCCGCCCTGACCTCCTCCTTCTTGGCATCATCTGAGTACTGCTTAGCCCCATCAACCGCCACGATCAGGTCTTGCAGTGTCTCGTACATGTCGAGGAACTTGAACAGCTTCTCCGCGGACCGGTTCGTCAGCACGACGGCCTCCGCAAAGTTGAGGAGCCGGATGGAGACGGAGCGGGCAAGGTCGCCGAACAGGCCCTGCACAATCTCTGGCTGGCCCAAGAACACCGAATCGCTGAGGGCGCCCTCGCCGGGTAAGAGGATGGTGCAGCATCGCTTGACAGCGGCGATCCATGTGCCAATCTCTCTTTCCAGGGAATCCCACTGCATCCGCTGGACGTCGTCGATGCTGAGGACGTCGAGCCCTCCCTTGCTCAATGCTGACTTGAATGCCCTCCGCCTCGTGAACATCCACAGCACGCAGCACTCAGTCTTGTAGCCTGCGGAGATCATCACATCCGCGATCTTGCTCATGACAGAGATCTCTTCGGGAGAAAATGACGGAAACTCCTCCTCCGCTGAGGCGGGCTCGGGCTCGGGAAGGATGCACCTATCCGAATCGTGACCGCAATTATTGAACGATGACAAGTGCTTCGTCTTGGCAAATTTCTGATCTGAATCATCTCTTCCAGTCTTGGAGTCCTCGTCGAGGATGGCGCGAAACTCCTCCTCCAAAAATGACATCGCTCGCTGCAGCACGGAGCTGGTCCTGTTCAGAGAAGAAGAACACAGTGCATTCGCATTCTCACCGCTCGGCTTTAAATCCCCAATCTTGTCCACGATCTTCGAGAGCCGGCTCACCGAACCGAAGAAGCACGAGTCCTCCTCCGGGTCGTGGCCGAACCTGGACTTACCCCCGTCCGACGCGTACTTATTGATCGTAGACTCGACATTCTTGGAAAGCAACTCGACCGCTCTCGGGATCTCAACAGAATCCGAATCCACATTCAACTCCCCGCCGTCCCACGGCGAATCAGAATTACGTCTGAGGAACGCATCGATCTCTTCCCAGACCTGAGGGAGGGTCAAATCAGGCTCCACGGCATCAGAGTCCTCCACCGCCTCGTCCTCCTTGGCTGGTTCTTCAAGGACTTCGGGGCCCGTGTCCTCAACCGTCGGAGACTCGGGAGACGCCGCGACATCCTCGATCTCGTCGCCGTCATTTCTCGCGAAGCTGCTGGATTTCTCAGGAGCCGGCGATCTCTCCATCGATGTGGATTGATGATGGTGACGATACAGATACAGGCGATGGCGATGGCGATGGATATGGATGATGGGGGACCAGAGATTTACCAGCTGGCGAAGGAGGAAAATGGAGGAGAAACTTGACAGATCATATCGGAATCATCACGGTACGAAATGTGGGAAATGTTACGAGATCGTTTCGTGATCTCTGCCCAGGTCTTGCATGGGGTGGGACGTGGGAGGAGGAGGAAGGCTATTTTTGGAGGGAAGGAGGAGGAGGAGCAGCAGCAACGACGACGAAGTCCCTTCTCGTTTCCTTTCCTTCGTATTTTCGTGACTGGGATCGGCAGGAGTTAATGCAGGGGAGTGGTCCACGTGGCGGTCAATGGGCTCGGTCGTTGACCCTGTGGGAAGGTCAGCTTCATCATTCATCTGCACGCATGTTTCGCGATGGTGGCCGCCACGTCGGTTTATGCCGCCTGCGTTGTTCGCACGTCCTTGCGTGTTCTCGGCAGCATAGGTTTTTGCAGGCGATTGCTTTTTAGACTAAGATACATGTCTTTTAAATTTTAATATACACCGATTAAAGAAGAAAGCTATCAAGTAAAAACAATATATATATATAGTATTTGATCAATAAAATCAAGCGTTACCTCCAAAAACTTTAAACCGGTACACATGCGATAAATTTACCCTCAAAATAATTTTTTGATCACTAAAAACTCTAAACTGGTACATTTGTGACAAATTTACATTCTGTTAGTTTCCGTTAAATTGGATTAATATCACGAAAAATTACAAACCGATACACTTATGACAAACGAAAGATAAAACCCCAAACCGGTCCAATCATCAACTGTCATGTATCATTTAACTTAGTAATTTGACGATAAAATCTAACAGAAACTAACTAGAGTAAATTTGTCATGGGTGTTATAGTTTAGGGCTAGGGATAAATTTATCATAAGTGTACTGATTGGTATTAATCCAAATATCAAATACAGTATGAAAATTAACAACGAAGCTTCCGTTTGTATTAAGAACTCGTCGATTTCATGGTCATGGAGCGTTGGCCTATATGATTGGATAGATCCAGCGCTTTTATTATAATTTTTTCGAGGCAGCGTGAACTTTAACCCTGACTGAGTCGTGCTCCCCATCTGTGTGTTTTGGAGGATAAGGGGCGGGCGCAAACATTCACCATTCCCTTCATGTCTCGTGGATCAATCCAACAGCTGCCACCTCCCGATTCGTCGTTTTGGCCGTCCTCGGCCTATTCATCTCCGTCATTTTCTTTATAAAGCATTCCGACGGTCGATCTTTAGGGCGGAATCCCACGTTATCAAAACCGAGTCCAAAGGAAGTAACTTGATTTCCCTCGTTCGAGATCTGGGCTCGATTCCTCTGCACGTCGGCATGCCAAGAGCAAGAATCCAACCTGTACGAGACAAGATCGTCGGGATACGACCGTGGGAGAATCTTGTCTTGTCTGCCCGTAGATTATATCCAGCACGAAGCCTCGCGTTCCCCTATGGGTTGTAATGTAAAGTTTTATAGAAGGTTGCTGGTACGATACCAGACCATCCCTATTCTGGTTGAAATTCATTGTGGAGTAACGTTAAGAGATGCAGAGGCCGGTTTGCGGTATGATCTGATCCAATCCATGTTGAGTGTTTGGTGCAATTCACTTATATGCTCACTCGAGATTTGTCACATCGATTTGAATGATGAAGTCTTGTGATTTTAATGCTCTAATCATCAAAGTTTAGCAATGACTATAACATAAGAATCCAATTACCGAATATTAATTGTCTATTATAAATGCAAAAAAATTATCCAAAAAGTCCTAAACTTATTGCACGGCGACCGATTCAGTTATAAATTTTTCAATCTGGCCAATTTAATTCTAAACATTTTAACGATTTGCTAATGTAGTCATTCCGCCCAATTTTGGCCAAAAATCTCTAACATTGATGCCGGTGATTTCCACATCGACAATTTCCGAACGAAATTGGCTGGATGGAATGTATTGGAAGATTATCAAAAAGTTTATGACCAAATTGAAGATTTTAGGACTAAATTGGCGGTTATACTATAGGGTTGTGATCTTTTGGACAATGATACCTTATGAATGCATAAATTACTATGGATCAAACTGGTACACTCATGCTGCATTTATCAAGAATTGGATTTTGTCAACAAAAAATTATACATTGGTGCACTTGTACCACATTTATTCTAAACTATTTTTCCTGTAACCAAAATCCCAAATTTGTTCACCATACCATATTTACCCCAAATTAATTTAGCGTCATAATAAATTATGGATTTTAGCAAATTTCGAAACTTGACAGAGTTCTTAGGGCAAAATTAGCAAATTTTAGTATATTCCTCAATCTAAGATTTTGGATTTTCTATGATACAAAAATTAGTTTGGGGTACCTTACCAAAAAAAAAATTAGTTTGGGGTAAATGTCGTATCGAAGTACCACTTTACGAGTTTTGTGATGCGGAAGTTAGTTTAATATAAATGTGACACGAGTGTACTAGTTTGGAATTTTGGTAGTATTAGCCCTTGAAATTATAATTAGAAAATTTATTATCAAACTATGCTACCATTAATATTGGAAATTAAAATATTTTATATTAATTTTTAATAATTTTTTATTATATCATAAACGATCTAATCATAGTAATTGAATAATAGCTATAGAGTAATTAGGCCATTGGTAAATAATAACAACATAATTATTTGATTATAACAATCATTAGATATTTTATATTTTTTAATAATTATTTCGTTATTTAATCGTTACTAATGATGTGATGATGATTATATTAAATTCACTATTAGGAATTAATAAGAATTATTGTGCACAAATTGCAATATCTTTTCATTTATTGATTTCTAAGATTACGATAATGGAAGAAATTAGGCCTCAACTAGCTATCTTTAAAGGCTATTATACGAATTCTCATAATTTATTCCTAACTTATTTCCCCAAGTGTATCGATAAACTATTCTATTTCTGTCTTTATCTTTTCCGTGTGTTAGTATGTACTAAGGACTGGAAATGCTAGTGTTACGGGCTGTGTCCAGACAGATTTTATGGGCTCTGTGTTGCGCGAACTTGGGTTGGGCTCTACAAATTTTGACGATTTGGTACTTTCTGATTAAGCATCGCTATAAATACAAACTTTACACATCCAGAAAGTACGAAAAATTCACTAAACTGAGGAATCAAAAACAAAAAAAACAAAAAAAAAGAGACCCGCCAAGACATGGAGAGCCTGAAATTATTTTGACATAAGAAACTTATTATTCACAAAATGCTCTTTCTATCAAATGCTATCAACGGAAGAGGTGAGTTTCTCGGGTAACAAAGGTGAATAAATTAGGTAATAATTATATAGAAAAGTTAGTAATTTCAAACGATAGAAGGTAACTCTTATAAAGGACGGAAATTTCATATAAAAGTTGACAACTTTAGTGGAGGTAGTTAAATTTAAAGCAAAGTTGGTCATTTGAAAATAACCTAATCCATCTTGATAGTCCTGTCAAATGGGTGGGTTTGATTGAGATTAGGTCGAGTCTAAAATGGCATGATCCAAATTAATCATATTATTTTATATTGATCCATTTTTATGTAATATAATTTCAGCGACCCATATCCGATTTAATCGGGAATCAACCCAACCTGGGCTTTAATCTTAGCGATTTTTCTCCTTTAAATTATTAGTTCTGAAGAATAGGGACTCAATGGCCCACTCACTGAGTTAGTAAGGGAGCTCATGGTGCTCAAGTCGGGTCGTGAACTATGGTTTCACGTGGCTTATGAGCAACGTGGAGACGTAGGTGAGCGTCACACTGATGAACAAGCACATCTGTGTGGATATGTTTGGGGATCTAGTTATGGATGGGGGCGTGAAGGTGAAGGGGGTGGTCGATCTTGCCCGACTAAGGAAAGTCTTCTTGCAAATGTCCATTCAATTACAGAATGCAAACACATTAAATTTTGAGTTGTTATACACTGAGCATCCCCGTATCAATGTTGCATCCTCGACATTAAGGAGTTCCTATGATGAATATACTCCCAAGACCTCAGCAAAGGAATGAAATTTCAAAGATAATGACTATACTGACAATTAAAAAATCTTCAATCAGAGAAAGTTGTATAAGTATAAAAAATTGAAGCAATTGTGAGATCCAAATGACGGGGAGAAACAGTGAACTATTTCCTTTACTTCAATAACCCCACCATTTTATTTATACATTATTTCCTACCATTACCTTTTCCCGTTTCATTTTATCAAAGTTTGACCCTTGTGAAGAAAGTGAACCGAAGGTGTGTGCTTATAGCTAAATTGAATCCACAAAAACTCATTCAAGTACAGATGACACCAACAATGATATCAATGGCAATACCCTATCATAGTCATAACTGGGCTAAGCATCTATATCACTCGACACAGCAATGTACCAAGCAGAGCATTACTTCTGGATCAAATGGACAATAACTTCACTTCAAAGATTTCGACATCCCTCGAAGCAATGCTTAACAATAAATCTAATAGTTCGAATAATGCTGTCGACGAAAGGAGCAGACCGAGGACGCGGCGTAGAATTTCTTGATCATCACCCGGATTTAATGAAAATAATTACAGTGGAAAAATTGGAATTAAACTCTTGCCTTCAGTCACCAACTGAGTAATGGCGTCTACAATTGCCGGTTTTTCTGTTGCAGAAAAATTTTCCACTTTCACAATGTTCAAGTTTGCACTAAAAAAATCGAGAGATTACATGAAACTGTGCATGCAAGTGCATGCAAGATGCATAACATTGAAAACATATTCGATAGATTCACCAGCGATGGACTGACGTTTAGAGGTGCGCAAAGCTAGATCAACCAGAAAAGCAGGGAGACCAGTCACGGCGGAGACAGATGAGCTGCACTCCTCAGAGGGCCACCGGAGATGGCGGCGGCAAAACCGATCAGTTGGGATCAAAGAGGAGAGAGAAGCTCGCAAGTCACAATCGATGACATCGAAAAGGGAGGGAGAGAAGACACTCGCGAAGAAGAAGAAAAGCCTAAGACCTGTTTATCAAGGGGGTCAAAAGTGGGTTTATACCAGACTCATTAAAACCCATATTTTGGGCTTTCCACTTTAGAATCCATTATCACTTATATTTCAAATTTGACGCGGCCTATTCATAACCTACTTCAACAAATTTGGGATAGAAAGTAGTTTTGTGACCCGTTTTGATAGTCCTACGTAGTGGAGAAAATTACTAAAATAGTCTTAAACATATTGCACTTTTGTCAATTCAATCCTAAATCTTTTGCATTCATGCAAATTTAGTCCATCCAGTCGATGTTGACATGGCAATTTTTTTTTATTTTTTTCGATTTATTTTGATTATTTATTTTCCCTTCTTCTTCCTTTTTGTTTTCTTTCATTCTTCCCCTAGCCGGTTCGGCGATCGACCAAAGGCTAGGGCCGGCGAGGTCGACCTGGCCAACCAGGGGAAGAGGGAAAGAAAAAAAAAAGGAAAGAGAAAGGAAAAAAAACGAAAAAAAAATATTTAAAAAGGTTTAGGATTGAATTGTTAAAAAATATAAAAGTGGCCGGATGGACTGAATTGGTACAAGTATACAAGGTTTATGACTGAATTGACAAAAAAAAAATTTAGAACTGAATTGACACAATTGCAATAGGTTAAGGACTGTTTTAGTTTCGACAAAAAAAAAGATTATTTTAGTGATTTTTCTCTACGTAATGGTAAGCGGAACCTCAAATTAGCTAGTAATTTTATCCAGGAAAAAAAGTCAGTAAGTAACTCAACTAAATTGATACATCGATATAAGAGTCATAACTTCAATAAAAAAATCAGTAATTCGGAATTGATTAATTAACGTAAGTAAGGAACTCAAACAAGAATCAATAAGCTTAAACTACCTGTTAATGTTAGAAATGTCGATAACTGCTCAAGCTAAGGTTGACAATTTCTCATAAAAGTTGATAATTCTAACACGTTAGTACACTAAGCCGATAAAAGATGGTAATTCATCAGAAAAAATTATCATTTATAAACAAACACATAACTATTGGTAATTCACCCACAAGAGACGCTAAGGTTCTGCACCAGACGCTCATCTTCATACATCAACATGACGCAAAGGAAATAGTCCGTCTTGTACCGTATCTTCCACGGGGACCATTGCCTGATTGACTCAATTCTGTAGTGGACTTTTGAGGGACCGATCCATGTTCGAGCACCGCTTCCATCCTAAGGCGGTGCCGCGTCGCCTCGGTGGGCTTGGCGGTGGGGGCTTCTCACCTGAAGGTTCGTCTGCGGAGTACTCGCGACGCGCAAACATCGAGTCAAAGAACTGACCGCCCGCCAAAAGAAGGGAAAAGACAGGAGAATTTGTCTCCAATGAACTAGTTCATCAATGGCGTGCAGATCTCAATAGGACCCGCAAAAGAAAGGAGAAGACAAGAGAATTTGTCTCTAATGAACTGGTTAGTCAATGGCATTCAGATCTTAATAGGACGTGTGAATCTTCCCCTTCAGTTTCCTCTCTGCGCGACCGAACTTCATCTTTCTGTCTTGCAAGCAGCTGCATTGCCTGTCTTGGTCTTGCATTATGATTTTTCCTGCGGCTCCACTTGTTTTGGGTAGATCCATATCTCCATTTGCCAATGCCCGATTTCCTCCAATTTTCTCGTCTTTTGACTTCGTCAAACTTTTACAGAAATTGGATCTTACCCACCAGATCAACACGGTCTCAGATATGATTTGCTTTAAAAAGAAAAGCGAAACTGTTTATGCTTATTATATACCACAAGTTGTCATGTATAATGAAATAGGCCAGACGAGTTGGAACTTGGCCCTTCATCCCCATGTCATATTGTGATGGAAATACTTTGCACCATATCAAGCACTTTGTTGTATAAATTGTCAACAACAAAAAAAAAAAGAACTCTTTTAACCAGAGAAGCGAATTATGTATCTCTTCAACTCGTAGACATACGTACGATCTCAATTACTTTGTCTCCTCCTGTTAAGGGTGATATTACGGTTGTTAAACCGTAAGTCGTCACATTCATTTGCCCTACTAGGTGACACAGATCGAAACGTTTATAAATGATTTTCATCCTTTAATCATTACAATACACCGGACAAAGTGTACCCTAACATCATTAGGACCAATACAATGGCGAAGTTATCCAATAGTCTCCCTGAAACCATCAGCTTCTGCAGCGGAGTGGGGAATGCTGTCCAGCCCATAAATTTGGGAAGATCTTCAGCATATTTTTATATGTTCGAGATCAAGAACAAAACTCGACCAATGAAATCCAAACCCAATGATGCTTCGATGAAATCGCCACGAAGCTGCAAATTCAAAAGTCGTTTGAGCTGGGTTGTTGTTGTAGTCGATCTGTGTTTGGAGCGAGTTCGGTCTTCTTCTGTTGTCATTTTCACCTTCAAGTTTCGGTGATCTTTGTCGCTTCATGAATTCAAAATCCAGTATCTGCCCTCGATAATCAATTCGAATAATCTCATTTAAATAAAACCTGATCGGTGCTTCAGTATATGATAATGACAGTTTAGCCGTGTAAAAAAATACCAAGTCAAAAGAGAAGAAACGCCAAAACCAAATACGCTGTCATTAGCTTTCAAACGCTCCAGAATCTGTTCTCCTACATCATCGGCGAGCGAGTCTCGTACGCGCATGAGAGCAACATCTCTGCCCTTTATGTGATGTTCAATGTTCATACACATGAATTGAGATATCTAAAGCTATCGGGGAGGACGATACGAAACTTGGCAGACATGTAGAGGGCAAAGCTCTCTACCAAATCGTGTCTGGTGTATCAGAATACACCAACTCCTTAATTGAATTCCATCTCCGGACAAAACCAAAACAAGGGGCAGTGCACCAACTCCATCCGAGTCCATTTCATATATCTGGTCGATTCGTACGTTTCAGTGAAACTTAGGGTAGATTATTCCTTTTGGTATAGCATAAAGCTTAATATAGAAAAGACCTCGAATCAAACAAAAGATTGGAGTGCCTGCATATGTCTGTGTGTGAACTAGCCCCCTCTGATTTCAGTTTCTTGTGGCGCCTTTCCATTAAGACCAGTATTTACGTTCGATTTACTTACCCAATGTATGTTAATATGTTCGTATTTTCCTTCGACGAAGCGCCTGCCGATATTCATTTATGCTTTCCCCACATTTTCTAAGCTAGTTAGAACCACGGTTTAGCTGTTCAAGGTGGATTTCCTGCTGACAATAGAAAATGGATAGCAAGAGTGAATGTCCGAGAAGAATCAAAAGTGAACGTGCCAACACCAGATGGGCTCAAGAACTTCCCCTTTATAAAGATTTCTGAGAAGGAGCTCGCTCATGGCTTCCAGGTCATAGATAGTCGGATTTGGCGCTAAGTGGGTACTCGGGGAAGGCTAGGGATGGGATCTTCACAGCATATTGTGGGTTAAGTCCTAACACCCATTGGACATGTATCACGCAACCGAACCGAATGATTATCTCCCCGGTTTTGAATAAAGATCGATCTTGCATTTTCCCTTTATTCGATAGTGCCAAGCGAGAAAGAACAAGAAGCAGAACATGTTGGTTGAGGCTACACATGCACATGATGATGACATTATCATCCACCTCTGCTGCAGACTTCTTCTGACCCGAAGACACATGTACACTTTGATTCCCACGAGTATTTAGAAGTTTCTTGGCGCACCTTTCTTTTGGGTTCCTGCATTCTTTTGATTAAGAAAAGAAATCAGATTGGTTCAGTGGTTAAAGAACCGTCCATGCCAATATGAAGTCAAAACTTTTGAATTTGGCCGACATATGGAACTGCCCGAGGTATCTTTGGTAAATAATATTCTCTTAATGAGTAAAGATTGGGCAGAACCGTATTCTAATGTGCGGAGAAGGAGAGAACGGTTTTTATAATTTTCATTATTTTGCACCAATTATCTCTGAAGACGGAGAGAGGAGGTGCGAGAAACTGATGGGCAATATCTATGAACGTGGAAGTGGGAATCGGGAATCGGATTTGCTATCAAGGATGCGATCATTTCGCCAAAAATAAAGAATTTAAAAAATATTTTCCAAAAAATGATTCGTCCGTATCACTTGAAATAATTAACTAATGAATGGTATTTTCATTGTCGGCAACAATTTTTGTATCTAAATATTCGATGTCATTTATTTTTGTAAATGATACAAGCCATCATTTCTAAAAAAATTGCTTTCCGAATCATTTACTTTCCGTGAAATAAAGTAGCCCCCTAAGTATCCATCGGCACGTACATATGGGTGAGGCGAATGACAAACGTTTGATCCCCTGCTCCTTAGAATTCAGACAATTTAATATTTAAATTATCTATCTAGATTTTGACTCGTATCTCACTTAATTCACGAGATTACCAATGCCTTTAATGGTATTTCCCCCCCCCCTCCCCCCAAGACACGCGGAAGTATAGTAGGCGAGTGATTAGTTAAAGTATATTATGTATTTGATCAACAAGTGATTTTTTTTAAAGCAAATTATTGCGAGATGTCATTCGGTAGGATAAGTTACTCAAGCGGAAACACGAAAATTCGCAGAATTGTGAATATTTTCAAAAAGAAAAAGATGAATAAAATGTAAAACAGCATAATTTATTTTCATGGAAATTATATAACCGTACATTTGTTTCAAGGATTCATATGAAAGCAAGGAAAAAGAGAACAACCTGAAACGACATTAACCAATGAAAAAGAATTTTCAAGAAACCGCAGCGTCTGAAATCCTCGGCCAAACGACGACCAAACTGTAGAAACGCGCGGTTGCAAAGACACGGGCTCTTGCTCGTGCTGCGCCGCCGGTCCCGCCATTGGGCACGTTTTTGTCTACGAATTCCCCATTTTCCCTCCGCCACCGCCACCACGACCACGACCACGACCACGACCACGATCGCCACCACCTTCACACCGCGAACTTCGTACAAACCTACTGATCTGTTTTTGTTTCCCTCTTGTTGCAGTAGACAGGAAGTTAGAGCCGCAGTAAATGCGAGTAATCATACATTTTTTCTTTTCTTTTCTTTTCTTTTCTTTTCTTTTTTGCTTCTGGTCGAGTAAAAGTAAAGGGTCAACAGTTGAAGTTGCTCCGCAACCAAAAAAAACGCAAAGAAAAAGAAAAAAAGGATTAAAGTTTCTCTCGAAGAAAGAAGGGAGAAAATCTGGAGGAATAGGAAGTGGTGAAATGGGGAAGAAGTTTCGTGGATTCCTTCCTTGTTATAAATACGTCGTCTTCCTCAGAGGGGAGATCAGTTGAAACCGGGAAGGAGAATCGAGCCTCCCGTTCGAGGTGCCACCGTTCTGTTTCCTGTCTGCTGGTACCCACCTGCTCGATCAGATAAAGGCTGAACCTTTTTCGTGTTTTCTGCGGTTGGGTTGCCGTGAAGGCAAGTGTTGAGGGGTCTGAATCTGATTTGGGTGTTCGTGAGAGCATTGGATTGGTGAGGCGTCGTCAAGGGATGGCTCTCTCCGGATGAGCTTCTTGTTGTTGGGATTGTGAGGATCGATTCGAGGTCCCATTTGAGAGGATGGGTTGCTTTTCGTGTTTCGATTCGAGGGAGGACGTGAAGCTGAATCCTGAGAACGTGAGCGACGATCGGAATCAAGGGCATCTCTCGTCTGACATTTCCAGATTGGCCTCTGGTCAGTCCTGTCAAGACCCCTAATTTTCTTTGTTAAAAACGTGACACTTGTGTTGGTTTTTCAGTGATTTACTTCCTTGATCTGTTCTGGGCGTGTCTGATGTTGCCTATGCGACTTAAAGGAAGATAATGATGATGCTGGCTTTGTTGTCGCTGTTGTGTGGATCGTTGTTTGTTTGACTATCTGTTGATAAGATTGTTATTCTTTGCTGTTAAGAAGCAGACCCACATAGAGGATTGTCTCCTGTGTCTTTTGGTGGAATGAGATCTCCTTATGACTGCATAGACAATCTTCGTGTGGATTATACTTCTGGTTAGTGTAAGAGAAATGACTGAGCAAAATCGGATTCTTTTGCTGGCACCACCCAGTTTGGTGCAAATCAGAAATGTGAACCTTTTGATCTTTGTCTTGAAGTCAATGAATTAAATGTGGTGATCGTCCCTTTTGATCTTTGTCTCGAAGTCAATGAAATTGATGTATTTGTAAAGTTGCATTTCTAATGGACAACTCTGACAAATTACGTTTGCAGGAGTGGACAGACCACGATTCAGAGGCAATGCAGGAGTCAGAAGAGAATTACCTGGCCTTAATGATGCACCTGGTATCGCTGCTCAGACATTTACTTTCCGTGAGCTTGCAGCTGCAACGAAGAATTTCCGGTCCGAGTGTTTCTTAGGAGAAGGGGGATTTGGCCGTGTATATAAAGGACGACTTGAGAGTACCGGTCAGGTAAATTATCTGGTGATTTACCTGCAGAAGCGAGCTGTATGATGTGCTCAGTTATACTTTAATTTATTTATTTTCTTGTTTGTGCTCTAATTGACAACTTTAGAGACGTTAAATGTCGGCTAATTTGATGTTCGAGTTATGAACAATCTCCTTTATAATGAGTTACTAAAATGTCATGACCCATGGTTATTTACATGGGACCAAAGTGAGGGTTAGTTCACATGCATCCCAAGTTTATGGTGGTCTTACTTGACTTGGTATTCTCTTTGTTCTTATGTGCATGAATGAAATAATTGTTGGATATGCTCTCATTGAAGCACCTATTGCACAATACTTCATCATATGTTTGATGAAGATCTGTTGGAGTTTTCAAACCAATGTAGTTCACTAAGAAAGACTTAGCGAATCAGGTGTAAAAAGCTAGTGAGTGAATTTCTGTTTTCTGATGTCTATTCGGTAGTTACTTTTCAGATGCATATGAAACTATCCTACTGGATTTCATGTTGTTTATTTTGTTAACACTTCTAACAGTCCTTGGTGAGTAATGAGTATGGCCGGTCTTTTTTATCGTTTACTTTGTCCTTGCCGCTACAGGTGGTTGCTGTTAAGCAATTGGATAGGAATGGTCTTCAGGGTAACCGAGAATTTTTGGTGGAGGTTCTCATGTTGAGCCTTCTACATCACCCTAACCTGGTGAATTTGATTGGGTACTGTGCTGATGGTGACCAGCGTCTTCTTGTCTATGAATTTATGCCCTTGGGATCATTGGAAGATCACCTCCACGGTATGATTTTCTTGTCAATAATTGTCTGATTTCCCTTATATGAGTGAAAGTCCATTATCTACTCATATGATGATCTGTGTCTTGGTAATGCAATTGTTTACAAAATGTTCTGTTTGTGCCAAAAAGATGAGGCTTGGTGGTATTAACTGTGACAAGAAACCGGGTTAGGTTTTCTAAAGTTTGAATCAATAATGGTAAACACTTGGATCTGGCAAGAATGGTGGTAGGCAAAGAGGTTCTCTATTTTTCCAGCTATTTTATTGTCTTGAATCTTTTGAAAATGTGGAAATTAGCAACCGAGACACAAAGTGTCTGCAAAAGACCGAGCTAAGCAGTTTTCTGCTTTTGAATGAGAAAAGATGTGTGCGGGAGTGCTAAGAGTTGCATCATAGACTTAGTAGATGAGAGTATGCGGAGAATGTGGGTTGAAAATAGTAGGGAAAGATTAAAAAGTCTTGAGAGTGGAGTAAAATCTTTAGGGTGGTACTATATTGAATGTGATGCTGTGAGAGGATCTATAATGACGAATGCCAAACGGTGGTAAAATACATGATTAGTTTTGCTGTTGTATTGGTAGAATAAAATCATAACTAAGGACGCCGGCTTGATATTCAACATTTTCAAAAACTCTTGCGTAATTATGCTTCCCCCAAAATGCTTTAGCAATATTTGCCAAGCATTTGCTGCTCTGTTAACAGATTTTATAATTCTTTATAAAATAAATATCAGTCAATGACGTGTTAGGAAAGTAAATTGCTTGAGCACCTTGAATGACTATTATTGTGGACCAAATTTAGCTGCTACTGCTACTCGAGTAGCACTGATTGTTTAATTTCAAGAAATAAATCTATACTGCATCACATGTGATTATTTACTCACTTTAAGAAAAATAACCCCTTTCTGCTCCACACAACTCAGCAGACCCCCACACCATCGTTGAGCCTCTGGCTCAACGCCGCATGAATGCGGCAGCTTGACTCTGCTGTTGATGCCCTTGTGGCCTGTGGCTGACCCTGCTTGTATCAAGCTCATTTACAGTGACGTGGGCACGAGCTGTGCAACGTTGGCCTTGTGCCCACAAGGGAAAGGAGGCCTCGTGAGCTCCACAGTAGAGCTCGGCCATGGCCGTGGGAGCTCTGTAGTAGAGCTCAGCCCTAGTGACCATGGCTGCTCAAGCTATGCTACCAAGTTTAGCCATGGCCGCTTTTAAGAAGAAAAAATATTAAAAAGATGACAAAAAGTTGAAGAGGAACATGAAGGAACTAGGAGAGAGAAAGTTTTACCGGGCCAAAAAAGAAAAGAAAAGAGAGGGAGTGGTCTCACGTGGAGAGAAAGAGAGAGAAATGGTGGTGGGGCCAGCTTATTATATGAGAAGAGGAGAGTGTGAGGTTGAATGCACAAATACATAATAAAACCAGCAATAGATGAGTATGCCTAGGAAGCAGCAGCTAATTCTTGGCCCATCTGCATATACAGAGACCATGTTCTACTAGCTTGTATTTTGTATAATACTATGTGGTCATGATACAGCTTGTTAATTTCTCATTTTTTAAATGTGCTTGGCCTTGGAACTTACTTTTCATGCCGATCTTTTGATAATAATGTGAAATGAACATTATCTAATGAAATTTCGATTTAAATTATGACAGGAGATGACTCTGGAGTCTAGACTCGTTTGATTAGAAATAATTATGCATGATTCTCTCCCTTTCTATTAGCGTTTACTTGCATTTCTGTGTGCCTAATTTATTTCTCATGCACACTGAACACTATCATGGGCGTTGTCTCGATATATAAAGAGTAAGGAATGATGCTCCCAATGGCCAACATAGATGAGGGGACTGTTGATTGTAGCTAGCCTAGCCGCCATGGAGTTATAGTTTAAACTGGCTTTGGAACGGTCTTAGGGGCAAGTGAATCTTAATATGACAAAAATAATGTATGGAATAAATTACATTTAATGCTAATCGATTCAAATTTTTTTAGAACATTGCATCTCTCTTGATATTACAAGTGCACGTTAGCAAGCACATGGTTCTGATTATGCTCCTAATCCCCACTAGAGGGAAGTGGCTGTTGCTGATGCTGTTGTTGGTGTTTCTGGATTATGCCCACAGCACTCTATGCTGTTGCTAATACTCAGTGTTGGTCATTCCACAGATCTTCCTCTTGGGAAGGAGCCTCCGAATTGGAACACTAGAATGAAGATAGCTGCTGGTGCTGCTAGAGGTTTGGAATACCTGCATGACAAAGCGAATCCACCAGTTATATATAGAGATTTCAAGTCGTCAAATATATTGCTAGAGGAAGGATTCCATCCAAAGCTTTCTGATTTTGGGCTCGCAAAGCTTGGGCCAACTGGAGATAAATCGCATGTTTCTACAAGGGTTATGGGGACTTATGGGTACTGTGCTCCCGAGTATGCTATGACTGGACAGCTCACAGTAAAATCTGATGTGTACAGTTTTGGGGTGGTCTTATTAGAGCTGATTACTGGACGTAAGGCGATCGATAGTAGCCTTCCTCATGGAGAACAGAATTTAGTTGCATGGGTAAGGCTGGTTTCTCTTTCTCTTTGTTAAACATTATAAAATAAGAGTACCAACGATCAGATTGGATGACCACATTGAAGTATGAATTGGGATTGATAGGGGTTCAATTCTGCTTGACAACGGAAATGGACATACCTAACCCAATCAGTTTTTCCTCCTCCTTTATATACGTGTAGCTTGACTAATATAAAAAACTTAAAAAGACTTTTAGTTGCTGATTCTAGTTTATGCAGGAAATAGACATTTCTATCACAATGTAGGCTGCTGTTGTTCCTTTTTTTTATTTGTTTTTCTTGTCGAGTTGCTATATAGTCACAGGAAAACCAGCCCGGCCTAGCTTCTCTGCACCCATTCTGGCTAGTGCAATCTGTCATTTATTTTCGATTCAATGCCTGCAATTTAATTCATTTCCAGCAAGAACCAAAATGAATTACATGCATCATGGATTTGTCCTTACCAGGCACGTCCGCTGATCAATGACCGCCGTAAGTTTTCTAGACTGGCGGACCCAAGTCTCCAGGGGCAGTACCCAATGCGTGGGCTCTACCAGGCGCTTGCTGTGGCATCCATGTGCATCCAAGAACAGGCGGCAGCTCGTCCTCTCACGAGGGATGTAGTCACAGCACTTTCTTATCTAGCAAACCAAGCATACGACCCAAACACGGCCGCTGGGCACGCATTCAAAGGATCTCTAGGTGTTAGGGAGGGTAAGAGCAGCGGAGACGATCGGGGAGGGAAGATCCTGAGGAACGAGGAAGGAGAAGAATCGGGGCGCAGGTGGGATTTAGAAGGGTCGTCGGAGAAAGATGATTCTCCGAGAGACACGGCGAGGATATTGAACAAGGATTTAGACAGGGAAAGAGCCGTGGCTGAGGCCAAGATGTGGGGTGAGAACTGGCGAGATAAGAGACGGCAGACCGCTAAGGGCAGTTTCGATGGCTCTAATGGTTGACATCTTAAGCCTTCCGTATCTTTGCTTCGAGCTCGGATGGTGATGCTTTTCTCCAACTTGATTCTTGCATTTTGCTGGCTGAGAAGCCAGAGATTTTGATGAAATGTGACGAACTTTTGATATTCCATGTCTAAATCGCCCCCCGGAAGATCAAAAAGAGTGGGGGAAATGCTTTGCTTTTATGTACTTCTCCGTGTCCTTTATGTACAACACAGACGAAAGAAACTCAGAACAGGAGGTACTTGATGGGTTTGTATTGCCTCCACAGAGTGTACAAGAATGTTAAACCAAAACAAGAAATTGAAAGTCTTTGGACATGTTGCAGTTTATTTGCCAGTCTCTGCAAATGAAATATTCGTTAAGCATCATGTCTGAGTTTAGCCTTCTTCGGCTGAACTTACGACGAGTCTGACTCGAAACTCAGGGAATGGCGATGCTTCTCCTTGTATCGGATGTACTATGTGCTTGTGTTTTCTTTTACGCGCCATGAATGAACTACCTGAAATGTAATTAGAGATGTTGCGCTTACATGCGCGAGGGGAGCAACATTTTGTTAGCCGCAACAGTTGTCTTCTTGTCCTCCAAAAGACTACGGCAAGAAAGAACCATTTAGCTCCTTAAATAGGATGAATCTAAGTTCATCAGCGTCATTAAGACTATCGAGTCGTGATGGACTCGAGGAATCAGTGCCACCGTGTATATAAGGAGAACATGGAGCAATTCAGCAAGTTCGGAGAATATGATCCGAGCAATTGCAGGCGAAACAGATGGGAAGTGTCGAAATTTTAGAGGAGAAGAGTTCCAATTATTAGTCAAAATGAAGGAAGATGTTCCCAAGAAGTGGTTCTATGGTGTAGTGGTTAGCACTCTGGACTTTGAATCCAGCGACCTGGGTTCGACTCCCGGTAGGACCTCCTTTTCATTTTTCGTATTTTGTAAAATCTGACGAACGCTACCTGACATAAAAATTGAAAAGGTAAACGGTTTAACAATGGATTTTGACGTCCGTGAAACAGACAAAAGATAGAAAACTCCATTCCGACATAATAGAGTGGTGGGAACGAGCTTTTCAAATTGGTACACGAATTGTTGTCCCGCCCTCTGGTTGGATTTATGTCTATCCGGACGCTCCAGAAAGTCATTAGTAGCCGCATCCGAGTCAATCCCCACCAATTGAGAAAAACTTATAAGCATTGTCGTTAATTGGCTGCTGAACCTTGTGTGGTCGATACTTCTTCGATCGCAACTTGTCATATCGAACCACCGGAAACCGCTCTTTCCACAAGAAAAGCATCAAATCATCAACTTCAAACAAGTACTTTTTTCATACAATAACGATCTTCAGCAAGCTTAAGCTTAGTGTAAGCCCCCCCTATTTCTGCTTAACCTCACGAATCGACTGCACCTGTGGTACCAAATTTCGAGCTACTAGACTTTTCACGGTTGACATAGGAACCATATGTAGGTCAAGCACATGCGAAAATAACATCTTGCCAGTGTTTTAGTCATGGCATTATAAGATTTTCAGTTCGAGCATTGAAGATCACATTTTCAAATCTCACAAATTGTGTATATACTCATTTAATTACGGCCGCTCACATAAACCAAAGGCATGATTTCTTGGAGAGTGTTTCACGGGCCTCTGCATTCGCGCCTTTAGATTATAAAAATAAGATTTACAACAGCATAATCCCTGTTTTATTAATAATTTCCTTGCATTAACAAAGTTGAGGCTTGACTCTGCCCTGAGGAGGTGTACAATCTCCAAGAAACTGCGACGATGTTGCATAGACCAATCAGTAGAAACATGACATGAACAAGTGGAATGTCCACGTGTTACCAAGTGCATTCCAGCTAGAATCAGTACAATATGGCTGCCGCGCAGATTAGAATAAACTCATGGTCATTTGGAATTCTTATATTATCCACGTTTTATTCGGGTACAGACATGCACGCACACTATCGTATTGCCAAAACATATAAGAAAGCATATTATTCTAATATGGAAAAGTGATAGAAACAGTCCCTAAACTTTAATATAGTATGCAATATGATCTTTGAATTTTTAATATGTTCAATGTTATTCCTGAAATTTTGATACATGTTCAATATAGTCCATGAACTATATAAAAATATTCAGCGTATTCATATAATTCATGGACTACATTAAACATATACCGAAAGGTTAGAGACCGTATTGAATATATTAAAAATTCATGAATCACATTAAATAACTTAAAAGTTTGGAGGCCACATTAGACATTGGGCCAAAGTTCAGAGACCGTTTATGTCACTATCCCTTCCATCAAAGACCAGGAAAATCACATGAGGAGGAAACTTAGAAGAGGCGAGAATGACGCGCGGGGCCATTGCCCCTCGCTCGCAAGATCAATTCAGGATGGCACGGGAGTCGAGAATTGGGGCGGCAAATAAGAGACTCAAAGAAATCTGAACGCGGCATCTTTTTTCATTTTGATACTCGGTACATGGAATTTCGCGGGACCGACGGATGTGGAACTGCTCTGAAACGCCAAACCATTATATGAAATGCATGATTCGACATTCAGTAACTCACTAATTCGATACCATGGGCTCAAATAGAAGGAGGAGGAGCATTCACCGTGCATGTAGCCGCCAAGAGAAAGAAAGGGAAGAACGGGAAAGGTGTTGAAACCTTTTTCTGCTCGGGACATTCGAAAACAGACAAGAAATTGACGTGATCAGACACCTCTGCTTCCCTCCATCGCTCGAGATGCTTCATGCCTCGCAACTATTACATCGTGCACGCACTAGGAATCTTCTTTTTCCCCTTACTTCCACTATGGACGATGTTCCGCAGGTCGATGGACAGTGAGTGGCCACTGACCAAACCATCCTCTTTCTTTCCATGTTCTGTGGTGATCGTCTCTTTGTCTCTCCGAGGTTTTTAGGATTTCCAAAATATTTCTGTACCTCACTAAAATGTAAATGTTTGTCAAAGAAAAAGAAAGGTATAAAAGAAACCCTACCATGCAATTCTTTGAAAGTCTACTAGTGTTTATATCGTTAGAAAATTCAACGTAAAAATTTAAGCTAACATATGTAGAGAGAGGCTAGTATGGAGTCAAGTGATGTGAGATATCTCAACACCTCCTCTCACATGCAAGTTGAATTATGAATGACATGTGAAATTCGACAAACGAAATTGACACACACACAAGAAGTTATATCTCCGAAATGTTACATATATGATAACATCGTTATTCAACAGTTACATGTCGATATCGATGACTTCATTCCGGTGAAGGTTCTTGTTGATAACTGATGTTTACTGTCAATGACTTCATCGAAGAATTGTTGATTATCTTTATGTTGTTGACTGTTTTGTTCATTGATGACTTTTGTTTACCAAGTTCTACTATTATTGACAATCTTTCACTTGCGGATTATAATAAAAAGTTGGTCATTTTTTGGTGTCAATATATGCTCCCTTTTAAAAGAATTGAATGATCAAATTAGCTCATTAAGGGTCCTTATATGCTCCCTATCTTCGGCAAATTTGATTTTTCCTTACCAAATTACTTCTTAAATTATTTTCTTAAAAACAATACAATTAATTGTCATATGGCTCCATTAATGATGCCACTTGCAATTTTTTTGTTTACTGATTCTTCTTTACTCAAGAGACCTTTGGTTAATTTTATCATGTCATCTTTTAAGAGTAAATCGAAGATTTCGTCCAACTTATTGATGTTGAACGAGTAAACTTGAGTGTCTTTAGCACTAGCCATTCTTTTTATATTGGCACGTTCAAGGATCAACAAACGTAAGACTTGTCGATTATCATTTTTGCCACATTTATTTCAATGTTTAAATTCAGGTTAGGTTCGTATTCTGGCTCATAATTTTCCATTAAGCCACGTTTTGTGTAAAGCCTTGATGTGGCCATTTATCTCAGGCTTTTAATAATTGCTCATACTTAGACACTCTTGTTGCTAATTGAAATAAATCGGCAAAGTTTTGGACTTCAAATCTTTCTTGCAAGTTAAACTTTAAACCATCGAAAGCCAATCCGTGAGTGTTTTATCTTAAAGCGAAGTGAGGCACCTATTTTTAACCTTCTTAAACCGAGTAATTAATTGATTGACCGACTCACTATCATGTTGATAAAGTCTTGCCAGATTAGAGACTGATACTTCCAGTATACTTCTATAAATTGAGAATGGAATGGTTATGTCTGCCCAATTACATATCAATTAAGAAGTAAATTAGTGTACCAAGTGAAAGAAGCTTTTGACAAAGACAGAGAAAATAGCCTATGCCTTAAAAACTCATTTGTCCTTGTTTCCCCACACTTGGCTAATAAATCAAACAATGTTTTTGATGGTCGATTGTTCTTCTTCGCCACTAAAAAGGGCAAAGTCAAGGATTTTGAAACCTATTCGAAAAGATTGATTATCGATCCATTCGGAGTGTGGTTTCTTACAAGCGATAATGCTGGTCTTGCCGGATTATTTATGTTGATCGGCACATTAGGCCCAACAGGAATATTCATATTGGGTGGTGCTAATGAAGCCATTGGCCTTACACTTTCAACGTTTGGCAGTTGACTAGCCAGTCGACCAATTTGATTTGCCAAATTATTGTTATCAACATTAGCATGATTATTCTCATTATTTTGACTTATTTAGAACATTTAGACCTTTGCATAATTCTTATAGGGGGTTGACTACGTTGACCAACATTATTAGCATCAATAAATAGGGAGGTACTAGGAATGTATGCTGTTACTATTGGATTGACTTGGAATGAGATTGGTGGATTGAACGATCCTAATCTTGACAGAGCATCATTTACGGCATTAATAACAATGGGCTCAATCACATCTGATATGTCACTCGCGATTTAATTAGCCATATCATTTTGTTGTTCATTGAGCAATCTTCTAATGGTACAAACCACGCTGGAATTTGGAGCAATATCCCTTAACTGCTCTTCATTTTGATGCCTTGGAAGATGTTCTTCGCATCGATTTTGTTCAACCACCCTCCCATTGACGGAAGATTTAGAATTGGCAACAACCTCGTTAGCAATTTGTGGCATTGGATTGTTGGTGCCAACAACATTGTCGAACTCTTGTTGATTTTTGGTTCTTGCCATTCCAGTCTCCTCGAATCAACAAAACTAGTCCTACCAGGCATACCAAAAAGATGTTTCACCAAAAATATCCTTCAAGAGTATGGATGGATGGATATGCGAATCGACAAATGTTGTGAAGGGTCTTTTGTTGATTTTGGACATAATAGTAAATAACAAGAGATTTATAGGTATGAGGACTAGAGGCAATCGTGGCTAGTCATGTAGAGCGCGGGAAAGTAAAGAAAAAAATAAATTTGCAGAGAACAATGACTTCTGTAATTAATTGGAGAGACTTTACAAAGAGTACACTTGGGGTATTTACAACCCTCTAATGACGCTTACATACATCCGAAAGTAACTTATAGGTGGTTCCAAGAAGTTATACAGTCTCCTATTATCTATCAACACTTATCTGCAATAAGTTACATATTCCAAAAAATATCACTACTCGACAATTACATCGCAATATCGATAACTTTATCACTGGTGAAGGTTCTCGTTGATAACTTTGAGAGTTGTTAATTCTCTTCAAGTTGTCGACTGTCTTGTCCATCAATGACTTATGTCGTTCACCAAACTCCGCTATTATCAACTAAGTCTTTCACTCATCGATTATAACCAAAAGTTGGTGATATGTGGGTTGTCAACTATTACATGCATTAATGATCTCCGATCGAATCAGCGAAAGCATTATGCACGTTTTTCTTTCTCCTTTTTCATGACTAACCACGCCCTTCAAACAGAGCTAACGATCCAACGGGCGTTATCGGTTGCCCTTGCTCGGGAACGAATTGCGGGAGCTTCTTGCGAAGCTAACAGACGAACAGAACTTTGAATCGACCGCGGTCTTCTACTTTTTGTCCAATGATATTCCGCGGCATATTCCCCAGAAATCTCTACAAGCGCCCCACGTGGAGTAAGGTTAACGTTGATAGACATCTCAAGAACGCAATCTTGAAGCTACCCGAACGATTTCAGAGCTGGATGGAGATGGAGATGGAGCACCGCGAATAGTGGAAATATCGAGACCTTTTCTATTTTGAAGATCGCGAGCCTCGCCAGAGAGAGAGAGAGAGAGAGAGGAAGAGAGAGTGGAATATTCGTCCAGAAAACAATGTCTCGTGTCTCTGTAGTCCTTTCCGACTGAACCCTCGTCGAACATGCCCGACACAAAGAAGAGAAACTGTAGAAACATCCTGATATATCGCCATGACGAGGCTGTTTTCTTTCCTTCTCCTTTTTGGGGTCTCCAACACTATAAATACCGCTTCTTTCTTCTGTGATTTCACGAGACCGAGAGGTGACTGAAATCCCCGTTCTGTCCTCTTCCTCCTCCTCCTCCTCCTCCTCCTCCTCCTTTGTTCTGTTTCTCCCTGCCAACGTTGAACAGAAAAGATTCAAGAATGGCTCTGAAAGCAGTTCACGTCTCCGACGTCCCGAGTCTCGATAAAGTCCCGGAGACCGCCACATTAGACCTCTCTTCCCAACCCCGCTTCCTTCGAGGTGCGTAGAGTACAGATTGCCTAATCTGTTCTTCCTTCTCTTCTTTATTTTCTTGAGCATTTTGCGATTCTTGATGTGTCGACGTTCTTTCGGTACGTAGAAGCGAACAAGGTCGACGGTGAGCGGAAGAAGATGTTGGTGATCGGACACAGAGGAAGCGGAATGAACGTGGTGCAATCGAGCGACCGGAGGATGCAAGCCATCAGAGAGAACTCGATCCTCTCTTTCGAGGCCGCCGCCGCTTTCCCTGTCGACTTTGTAGAATTCGACGTTCAGGTAGGACGCGGTTCTCAACGCATTGTCTTTCCTGTTGATGTGGAGTGCGCAATTAGTGTTGGGAAAAGAATTAAGAGTTTCTATTCTTGTTCTAGAATTTGTTTGACAAGTTTTTAAGCCTGGAAGAGACGCTCGTGAACATGATCCCGACTTATCGCAGCAGTTCCGCGATAAAGAAAAACGTTTGACAGCGTTCTAGGAGAGTTGTTGAGGTGATCGGAGACGAGGTGGGATCAGGCGTCGCCGGCGGGATTTGCCGGTGGATGATAAGGGCGGAGAGGGTGTGTTCTTGATTTGCGGGGCCCTGAAACTGAGTCCTGATTTCTGGGGAACAACACGTGACAGGGTTTCTGTCTCTATTCGCCGCGAAAGCGTCGCTTCTCCCCAGAAAAAAAGCTCAGTTTAGGACCGAAATTGAAACACGTAAGGGAGTGAGGTCACGGTCACGGGGTGTTACAGCTTCTTGTCACCTGTCCTGTGCTGTCCAATTCTGTGGTCCTAACTGGAAACAAGAAAACAACAATTTCAATGGACAAGATTCACTAAATCGGTGTATGAAATCAAAGATGATGCAATAAATCACTGTTTGACCAACTTCTTAAGAAACCCTTTATGAATCTAGGATCTACTAGATTCGATCTAGTTGACTGGTTCAATTTATTGGACTGTCAGGGCTTTAGGTGATAACACCATTCTTGATGGATGATCTCCTTCTTTTCGGGCAAACGATGGATGTATGTGACAGGACTGTCGGGATCCTTGAACAGTTCAATTTGCAGATTTCAAAATTTTCCAGCTTCCTCGATCCAGTGAACAAACTTAACCCGCCCCCCCCCCCCATTAATTTCATCCGTCGCGATTATATTCCGATCTATTTCAGGTTCTTCGACTCTTGTCTAGATATATAATCCCTCTCCATGGTTTCTTCTAATCTAAATCCGCCGATAATTGGTCAAGAACCCGAAGCTTGAGCTCCATTTCATGTTTGAAGCTGTAACTAGCGAAATCATATCCATGAAGTGGTTGAGCTGTCCAGTTTAAGATTTTTCTCTTACTTTGCTATAGAATTTGTTATCTCGAATTTTCAGGGGGACTGATTGGTTTTACTTGCTGGTGTTTTTTCTCTTTTTCTCTTGTTTAAACTAATTGGTGATCATCGAAGAGCCCCGTAGAAGCAACTGTGTTGTAAACCAAAAAACAAAACTGTTTTTGTAGGTGACTAAAGATGACTGCCCAGTCATTTTCCATGACAACTTTATCCTCTCCGAACTCGAGGTTGGTAATCCTCATTGTTTTCAATTCACTTTGCTTTGTGCACTTAATTGACCGATCTGACAATTTTAGCTGCGTTTCTTTCCTTCCTTTTTCCGATCGTAACCTGAATTCGGTCCTTGGTCGCAGGAGGAGGTAATTGAGAAAAGGGTCACGGACCTCACCTTAGACGAGTTTCTCTCATACGGACCACAAGATTCACCTGGAGAGGTGATCCAATTGTCGTCCATTTTGTGTCTCTGTCAGCAAGATTAGTGAAAGAACGATAGCTTATGGTTTGACAGTGTTTCTAAATTTCAGGTGGGAAAGCCTCTCTTTAGGAAAACCAAGGATGGGAAGATTTTTGAGTGGAAGGTTGAGAATGATGCTCCTCTATGCACCTTGCAAGAAGCATTCGAGAAAGTCGATCCCTCGATCAGCTTCAACATCGAATTGAAGTTTGACGATCAGATTGAGTACAAAGAAGACGAACTCGTCCATGTTCTTCAAGTTATTCTCAATGTATGCTTTCAAAAGACACAAATATTCTATTTTTTGGGTTGATCTTTGCCGTTTTGCTACATAAAGTCATGATTTTTCTTGAGCAGGTAGTGAGCAATTATGCCAAGGACAGGCCTATTCTATTCTCAAGTTTCCAACCTGATGCAGCCATTTTGATCCGGAAGCTGCAAAGCAATTACCCGGTAAGATCACTCTTGATTGCTCAGCTTTGCTCGTCCAGTATCCCATTCTATAGATAACAGGCAGGAAAATCGGCTTAAAGAAATCTAACTATTTGATGATCATCCATGAATGACCCATTTTCATGCTTGTTGCGATCGACTTCTGACTCAGGTATTCTTCCTCACTAATGGGGGGACCGAAATTTACAAGGACCAAAGAAGGAACTCGTTGGATGAGGCGATTAAGCTATGTTTAGCCAGCGGACTGCAGGGGATCGTGTCTCAAGTGAAGGCCATCTTCAGAAATCCCAGTGCCATCAACGGAATCAAGGAGTCCAATCTGTCCCTAATCACCTATGGCCAGCTAAAGTGAGCTTTTTGTTCAGCGCCTCTCTTTTTCCCCTTTTTTTCCGTCTTAATAATTTCCATTTCGCCACTTCAACTGATGATGTATGTTTATGATCAGTAACGTTCCTGAGGTCGTGTACATGCAATATCTGATGGGCATCGAGGGAGTGATCGTCGATTTCGTCCCTGAGATCACGGAGGCAGTCTCGGGCATCATGGGTCCTGTCAAAGAGGGCGACAGAGAGACGGCTTCAGCAGAGGAAGCCAAAGCCAACCCCCAGTTTTTGCAGCACGAGCTCTCTTTCCTGCTGAAGCTTATACCAGAGTTGATACAGTCCTGAAGTGTCTTCAAATTATTCAGAAAAACCAATTTCTGTGAAACCCCTCTCTAACAATTTTAGCAAGTCTAAATGCCCTCAATGTCCTTTTATCACCCTCAGGCTTGGTTCTTGAAGATCAGTGGCCATGTTATTCGTGTACAGATTAGTTCTCACAACCCATCAAGACTTTGTATCACTAGCTCTCCCCTCTGATCATGTTACTTGGTTGTACTCTTAACCCAAGTCCTCTAGCACGAAATGTATGGTACGAGACTCGGCATGGTGTCGTCGACAAGTTTCTCGACAAATTCCTTGACGTTGTTCCTTACTTTGTAGCCAACCTGCGAGCGAGACTGAAGATGAGAATACAAAATGAGAGAGCAGATCTCCATCCCTTCAAGTGCAAGGGTGCTCTAGATTCGTGGATCCATGAAAAGGAAGTAAGGAACAGGGCTCACTCACTTGCCCCTTAGTGCAGACCAAATCCCCAATAGCTTACTGTTACTTTGGTGTTAGGCCCAGCCCACTCGACCTGCTTAAAGGCATGAACCGAACCCATTAGGGACTGGGCTGATCTCTAACTATATTGGAGCTAAACGAAGAGGGAAGAAGAACGGGTCATGCTACGAGCAAAGCTCACTTGAGTTCATCTCATCTAATTTCCCTTTTCTCAACCTCTTCTGCTTTGCTCATGTTTTGATCCCAAAACACCCACACACGCGCATGTGCACACCCCATAAAAAGACCACAACTTTACCATTAATACAGCCTTCTCTTTACAGAGAGGGAGAGAAAAAAGAGCGGACCTCTTTGGGGGGGCAAGAAAAAGATTAGCGAAATCAAAGGGCAAAAGCAAATGCCCTAAAACAGTATGGAAAAGCAAGGTGTGCGTGAGCATATGCCCTTGTGTCCAAAATGTACATGCACAGCACAGGCTTGCTCATCCCAGCCGAGGAGGAATCTGTAGCTTGTAAGTTACCAAGATAACACACCAAACCAAAGTGACTTATCAACGAGATTGTGACGTCAAAGGGCAGGCCGGTTGGTGTTGGTGCACATGCAGATGCTCGACTGCATTTATTTTTGTTGTTGTCTGATGCAGGAAGTTTCTTTGATGTGCGGTTTCACTCGTTTATGGAGTGTGGCTTGCGGTTGCAAGCTATGTAAAGCAACCTCGGTCTATTGGTAGTTGAAGCATACATGCAAGCGGAGCGAACAGAGGGAGGAAGGTACTTTCATGCGTCTTTGGTATCAGGGTACTGTTACATACGTTCAAGACCTGTGCCTTCTTTGACCCACCTGCGGATTGTCATCCATTGGTTGTGTTTCGCTTTCAAACATATTTTGTAGGATTCGCTTCCATCTTTGCTTGATTGATTTTTTTTTGTTTTTTTTTTTGGTAATTTCTCTCTTTTTGGGGTATATAGAATTCGCAAATTATATGAATCAAGTCGCCTAAATCGTGATTTAGCTTAATTTGGCTGCTTTTGCGGGATCACAATGACTGAATCTTTTTTCCCTTTTTAGTTTTAATTTTGGGGGTTAAGGCACTGTACTCACATGACAACACCGACATGCTACAGCGATCGGTGATGGCTTGAAATTATAATAGCGCTAGATAATAAAAACGAAAACATTGATCGGTTGGCGAACCAATTCAATCGCGACGAATGGGATTTTCGAAATCAAAAGGGATTAAGTAACAAGTCCATTAACCAAGAACTTATATATAACCCCGATTTCTCAAAATGGCATGGGAAAAGAAACTTATCTAAGCATTAATAAGACATAACAAAACATACACAAATTACCAACTTAAAACAAGGTGTCAATGATAAAAACGTTCAATAACCAAGAACCGAAATGGATGAAATAGCTTAGTGACTAAATTGGATTTTCGAGTTAACTTGACATTAGTGGCTAGGAATGTTAGGAGCAGGCGTACAAACACAACGAAATAGAGAATTAATATGAGAAAGAGAAATTGAGACACAAAGTTTAACCTGGTTCATCATTAAAATAGGATTACATCTAGCAAATATTCCACTATAATTAGCACCTTTCACATCTCTGTTGTAACTATCAATTATAAGAAAAAGAGGTTATATATAATCAATAGAACTATCAATAAAATACAAATCCAAATTATAAAGCCCCCCGGTGGCCAAGAGGTGCTGCCCCCTGTGACCACCAGGGCGGCTATCTCGGACCCTCGCCTGCTCATTGGGGAGCGAGACTATCATGCCTTATTATCGACGAGGCGTATGAATCACACCTAAACAAGGAATATATACTAAGAATTAGTCACATAGTATCTCAACAAGTTAAGCATGCATTAGAAATTGATAAGTGTATTCCAAGAATAGGGTTAGGTGATGCGGCTAATACATACATTATATTCTTGATGTCTTCTTGAATCCATGATTCCCGCGTCGTCAACTATCGAAAATGATATTGGGGTCATTGTAACTTGTGGACTCAACATATCAATACCTAAACGAAATTTTAAAAAAAATAAAAGACAAACTTGTGAGGGCTTAACCCTAGTTGTTAATCCTATCTTTGTTCTAATATCGTTCACGAAAAAAAAAAGGGCAAACTTGTGAGGGTTCAACCCCAGTTGTTAATCCCATATTTGCCCTATTGTCGTTCATATTTTGTTGTCCAAAACTATGGGTTACCTATTAACGAAGGTAGACAGCGACTTGTTGTCTTCAGATGTATATGTTTATTTATTTTTAAAAAAAATTGCTTGTTAATAAATTCTCTTCGGGATATACATTAGCTGCAAAATATGCGCGTTGCTTCAAGGAGGGGTTGACAAAACTAGCTTCAAAATGAAGAAAAATAAACTCAACCACCCTCGTGATTTATGATGAGTTTGAGCGAGGGAACTCCCTCCGAAGTCATTTCGCATCATTGAAGGATTCTGATTCCTCTAAGTCAACCTTGAAATCGATAGAGATTTTGAATTTTCTGCCTGGCCACATGGGTTTATCTAGAAGCAACCCCATTTTGAGTTTTGAGTGGAATTTCAAAATTTTGCTTGTTTAGCATGCATTGAACACCGATTTGGATGAAATCGCATGCCCTCGTGACATCATGATACGTATTGCTATTAGGGTTTTTTTGTGTAGATGAAAGAAATTAATGTTCCAAAGGGAACACTTCTATGGTGGGCTAGCTCCATGCTCCTTGATTAAAAATTTATGCTTGAATGAGATAGACACGATATTATGAATTGAGATTACTAATCTTCACATCATATGTACATTTATATGTATTTGTATATGTATGGGAATACTTACATAAAGACATTGCTTGTGGAGAACCTATTATGCTGCTTCCTTTTTTTGCCACTTTCCGGAGTATCGATGATATTATATTTGACCTCGCTACTAATAATATCTCTAGTTAGCAGGGATGTCGTGATGTTTATTCTCAAGAGCCATCACCACACACGAATCCAAGTCATAGTCACGGCATTGAAGCACGCTTTAGCTAATTGCAACTTGCATGTGATGATGCCTTGTGGAATTGAAAGTCACTATAAAGAAAAGCCATCAAGGAAAGTCACTTGGAAAAATCGAGAGCCCGAAAGAGATACAAGATAGGAAAAGGAAGAGGGGAAAGGAAAATTAGTAGAGAGAGAACTGCGACAAGTTGCTTCTCCAAAAGCTCTTTCCAATATTATAATAACCTCGACAGGAAGAAGATCATCACCCACTCGAGGCCCATTGGGTAAGGCGTAGCAATCTCGAGTGCATAGTCAGCTTGTAGATTATTCAAAGGAGATCAAACTTAAGAGGCGACATAAAATATACTTTTATATACAAATTAAAGGGTAGCTCCTTTCAAGTTAACGAAGGGGTTCAAGTCAATTTGCCCATAAGAAACCCCCAAAACTTTAGCCCTGGTTTTCAAGTTCAATAATGTATGCGTTCTTTGCTATTCCTTCCAAGTAATCGAATTTGGCCTTGCATCATTCTTTTGCTCAAGATTTCAACTTCTAGATCTCAGATACAATGAATTCAAAGATATTTGCTTCTTTTGAAAACTCTCTCTCTCTCTCTCTCTCTCTCTCTCTCTCTCTCTCTCTCTCTCTCTCTCTCTCTCTCTCTCTCTCTCTCTCTCTCCAAATTCATTGTGTGTGTGATGGGCACATGTAATATGACAAAATCCATGTATTAACCAAAGTGACCTATGTTGGGAATCCAAAATGCTTCAGAAGCGGGCAAACCCAAAAAGGGATAAGGCAATTTTGGAGAACACAAGTCCAATTAAAGCAAAAAAGAGGGAGGGGGGGGGGAATAAAATTTTTTATAAAATAATAATTTAGAAAGAAAAGTGTGGCCTTTATCCAATTACAGCACCAAGAAAACAAAGAGGCGCGTGGGAAAAAAATTTAAAAAAAAAAACGAACAATTTATGTGAACCCGAGAACAGAAAGACATTTCCAGTGGACAACATATTTTACTCAAAACGCAAATAATTGCAGACTTTGACGTCTCTCTCTTTGCTCCTCAAAACCCTCTTCCTCGCCCACACGCAAACGGCTTTGACCTCCCAACACAAGAATAAGCAGACAGACAGATATTGGTGATGGTGAATGGGAGAGAGAGAGAGAGAGAGAGAGAGAGAGAGAGAGATGTCCATTTAAATCTTATTCAAGTGCAATTCTGAGAAAAATTCAAGGGAAGGAATTTTAAAGAAACAGGTTATTCACATCACAGCCGCAAATTGGCTTGGAAAAGCCAACTTACCTTTTCCATGTTGCATGCATGTGGCCCGAGACCATTTGCTTGCGGGAATCTTTAATCTTTCTAAAAAATTTACCCCCTCATTTTTCCTTGCCCGATCTATCCCCTCCACATCGAGTTCTCGTTCTTTTCAATTGCATAATAAACTATAGCATTCGTGGGAGGTTCCCCAGCGCATACGGAATCGCAGCAGGGGAAGGTTTCTTCTTCAACCTGTCCATGTCCTGCAGCTGCTGTTTTACATAACTCAGCACCCACCCTCGACCGTCCACACGTTACATCCACCTCCAATTTCTGTCGTCTCTCTATTATCCTCTCTTGCCTCGTTTGAAATGATCTCATCCAGACATGTAGTATCAAATGATCTCTGCACTCCGAGATTTCTTTCTTTCATTTATTATAATTCATTTCTCGAGTTGAATATGAGAGCATTTGAGTTTGACAAGAACTGCAATAAGAAAGAGACCCGAGCGATTCCCATTCAAAAGCAAAAATTGAAAACTTTGGAGGGCCAGTATCTCCTAGGAGGACTTGATAAGGAATTGCTAAAGAATTGTCAACATTTTTTCCTCGTCCAAGTTTCGTATTTTGGCACCTCAACCATCATAGTATTGTTTGTTTCGTAGCACGACTTCTCGGGTACATGCGTGCGAAGTCTAGATAAGATTTTAATCATGAGTAACGGGACGTTACATGTTCGTCCGAAAAGAAACCTCCGAACTCCGAAAACTCGTTAAAGTACTTAATTGGACGTATTATTCGAGTGGATAGTGTCCGCAGACAAGCTATGGGATCATATACGCTTTGACCTGTTCGCGATGCGCCACGTAGAGTTTTTCTATTTACGGAAGCCGGCTCATTATTATATATCGCTAGTTTCGACCGTGTACAGTGCGATACGAATGAAAGCGGAGAAAATAAATCGAATCGAAACGTTTTTTTTTTTTTGCGGAATAGAATGGAAGGGCACGCTTGTCCCATCACAAGGTGAGAGATGCTGGAGGCGAAGATTTTCCCTAAAATGATAAAAACCTGATCCAAAGGAGTGAGACAAGAAGATATTAGGAAATCTTGAAATGGGACATCACTTTGAAGGTGGCATCTTTGGCGGCTACCTTCGATCCGACGTGGGTGGCTGTCGTTTTGGAGGCAAGTAGGTCCCCCCCACCCTCCTCTTCTTTACTCTCTCTGACTCTTCCTCCTGCGTAAATGACCAAAACGACCCTGCCATTCTTGTTTCTCACGGCTGAAATTGAAATTGAAATTGAGATTGAGATTGAGATTGATATACGAGAGAAACTGCACTCCTTGCCTTAGATCTAAACGATTTTCGCAATTCAGTCTCTGCTCCTACCTCTTTTAAGAGTTGATTTCTGCTGCATGAACTATTCCTTTTTGTGTAATTTGAGATTCATATGCCGGGAATTCTCGCAAATTTTGTGTAATGATCATCGAATACAATGGGGACTTTATGCGCATAGGTGAGGATCGTATGATGATATGATGAGGTGATCCAACTCAGATGGCTAATACAGAGTAATCAGAATACAACATAAATGAGGATTAAGCAAAGACTTTTAAACTTACACGAGTGAGCATTTAGGGAGTTAAATCTCGCTAATGATATATTTTGGACTAAGCAAATAATACTTTTGAATGATGAATGCAAATTGTTTCCAAAACTTAGTATCTATTTTTTTCATTTCATTGAGAATTTTTAAAATGGATGTTGTATATCATGTGTCTATGTACCAAGTAGTTGACGGCACGTCCCTTCTTAGGACCATCCCTCGTTGATGTTGATTTATATCCACGCCTTGTCAATTTTAGGGAGCACCTGTTTCTAATTTTTGGGGACCTTGGAAAAATGGCTAAATGTTCGAATAATTATTTGATTGTAAATTTTCATGCCCTATAAAAACTCGAGACCCACAAGATTGTACTTTTTAATTGAAAATTAGAGACTGCACTTGCGAAATAAAGGGGGGCCCGGAACATGACTCCGGTATCACCGTGTTGGAAAAGCTCTACCCAAAAGCTTAAATCTAAAGGCGGAGGAAAACCGTGTGTATTTCTCGAAATTTTATGAAAAACTCGATCAACGAAGGCTCCATTTGTCTTGCGAAAAACAAATGATTTGGAAAATACTTTCTTAAAAATAATCACTTCTATCGCTTATATAAATTGATCGATCAGAAAATATTTCCATGATCAATGAAAACGTTTAGACATAAATCTTTGTCAATAACAAGAGTATCTTTCAATCCACCAATTACTTAAGATGATACAAACAATCATTCTTATCATTCATTTCCAACGAATGAAGAGAGCCGAGCACCGCGATTGTCAATTGCTTTAATGACAACATCGTGCTTCCTATCCCAACGATTGGAGTTAAAGAAAAAAGGGATAAGTACAATGAAAATCTTAAAACCTGTCACGAAAGTGCAATTGAGTCGTAAAACTTTCAAAAAGTGCAATTAAGTCATAAAACTTGTCAAATTTGTGCAATCAAGTCTTTCCGTTAACTCCATCCAATTTGACAACGGAAAATGCCGACGTGACTTATTTTTTTATTTTCTCTCGTGACATGGCTAAAATGACGTCTTTTTGGTCAAAATATGACTTTTAATATAAACTATATTATAAATAAACAAAATTTTAAATAAAAAAAAGAGAGGAAGAAGTAGGCGATACTACTATCGCCCTACCATCGTCGGGCAAGGCCTGCCGACCATAGGTGAGTGTCGTCAGTAGCCAGATTTGGGCTAGGACTTGCCCTCGCCTGCGGTTGGCAATGGTCATTGGACCTTGGCTAGGGCCCGCCGACTCCTGCTGACCCTTCCCCCACCATTGCCCCAATAGCGGCGGCAGCAGTAATAACTAGGGCTTGAAGCCCTCGTTTACTTCTTCTTCTTTTTTGTATTATTTTTTTAAAAGTTTTGCTTATTCTTTTTTAGCAATCTATATAATGTTTTAGCCACAATCATCGCCACTTAGAAGAGATAAAATAACCAAAAAAAAAAGTCACGGTAGCATCAAATTGGACGAACTTAATAAAACAAATCAATTACGCAAATTTGATAAGTTTGAAAATTTAATTGCACTTTTTGAAAGTTTTAAAACTTAATTACACTTTCATGATAAATTTAAAAATTTTCAATAGATATACGAAAAATATAAATATAAATGGGAAAAGACGGAAAGGGACAAAAGAGGAGAGTTCGAATGGAAGTCGAAGAAGGAAGTGGCAAAAGGCAAACTTGCGGGACAAGGCGGAAACCAACCCCCTCCCTCAGAGGAGGACGTGCGGCAAGGGGTACACTAACGTACGCCCACGGCCCCCTCAAGAAACGGCGGCTTTTCTGACCTTTTCCTCCTCCTCCTCTTCTTCTTCTTGCCCCAGGGACAGCTTCGTACTTTCACGGCGCCGGTCCGAAAGGTGTCTTTCCTGGTGAGCTCCAGCTGTAAGCATGACGTCACGTGACTTCACCTCCCCCTCTCCCACGAGGGTCAGTGCCCCCCCGCGGGGATCGAATTTACCGCATTGCCCCCCCCCTTCCCCCCAAAAGGAGGAGCTCGTTATGAACTTATTTTCCGTGGCTTTCCTTACCCCAAACGGAAGTATTTTAGGTAAGGTTGGTTTTTTGCCACATTTTCATTGAAAAATGTTGGAATCGAATTGAGAATTAAACTTCGATTGGTAGTCGCTCGGTTTCAATTTCTAACTTATTTCTAATCAAATCTCCTCCGCTTTTTACTTGTTCGTGAATAAATCTAGTTTTCACAAATTTTCTCTAGCCAAGTCTCTCGGTCATGATTACATGACCTAGATAGAGTTTAATCAATATAACTCTCATATTGGAAAAATCTCGCGGCGTGTATATTTGAAAAACTTTATTCACGTCAAGCTCTTGTCTATAATTTTCTGGGTTTTGGCTTTGTTTTGTAGAATTTTGTGCTTTGCTTTACCTTACTTCGATTTGCTTTGTCACGAAAGTCTATGTACTTCTCGTATCTCATTCTGAGCAATTGCAATCGCAATTTTCTTTCAATAAAAAAAAAACTCCAATATTGTCTATATTGATTAAATTTTTCCAACCATGTCCATACGGGCGTCTGCACATTTTATCCACATCGGTATTGTCCGACGTCGTCCGCAGCGGCTAAATTTGGTTAGATACGGCTTCGGAGGGACTCGATTAGAAAATCCGACAAAGGCCCAATTAAAGCAAATTACGAGGAGATCGTCCCGACACGAAAAGGGGCGAAAGTATAGGGACAAAAAGTGAAATTTCAACAGGAAGGGAGAAGAAGCGTTCAAAGGAGGGCTTTTTAACAGCTTCGGTTAATCCAAACGAAGAAAAGGGTCGGACTCGAACTGAGCTCCGATTCCTCCTCTTATTTCAGATTTGCCATCTAATGAAACTCGGAAGAAGAGACGACAAAGATTGGTTTAACCTTTTCGCTGTGCCCCGCCCCATGAAAATCTCCCAAGCTCTGTTCTCGAGTTGAGACGTACTTGTTGACATGGCGTCGGGGAAAAGGAGTTTGAGTCTGGTTTACGCCAAGTATGTCGTCCCCATTATTCTATTCTCCCTCCCCTTCTCCCTCTCCCCACGCCCGCTTACTATAAAGCCCGGCATTTTCCCTTTCTCCCAAACGCACCCTCCAACGCCCTCCTCACCCCCCGCCCCCGCGGCCCGGTCCCTCCCTCGCCATCCCTAATTTCTGCCACGGTTCGAAAGCACTGGCCACCATCAATCTTTGTTGCTCTGAAGGCCCTTCTTGTTTTTGAGCCGTGATCTTTTTGGAGAGAGAGAGAGAGAGAGAGAGAGAGAGACAGAGGAGACCCTTTCTCTTTTGCATGCTGGGAAGACCGGAGCAGCCGTGAATTTGAGCCTAGGACTGTTGAGGGAAGCCTAGATTTTTTTCCTCGTCGGTTTTTGGGAGGCAGAAAGAGAGGTTTGATAAGGCGGCATATGGAGAAGCTGAATTTCGTGAAGAATGGGGTTCTGCGATTGCCTCCTGGGTTTCGGTTCCACCCAACGGACGAAGAGCTCGTGCTTCAGTACCTGAGGAGGAAGGTCTTCTCCTTCCCTCTGCCTGCCTCCATCATCCCTGAAGTCGAGGTCTGCAAGTCCGATCCTTGGGACCTGCCTGGTCAGTGTGTGTGTTTTCGTTTTTTTTTCTTTCGCTCTTCCCAGTTGGAAAAAACTTATCGGGAACTGAGCGTGTTCTGATGACGTTTTGGCTTTCTGGGTGCGTGGAAATTTCAGGCGATTTGGATCAAGAGAGGTACTTCTTCAGCACGAGGGAGGCCAAGTACCCGAATGGGAACAGGTCCAACAGGGCTACCGTCTCGGGGTACTGGAAGGCCACTGGGATCGACCGGCAAATCGTGAGCTCGAGAGGCAGCCAAAGCCAAGTGGTGGGGATGAAGAAGACCCTCGTCTTCTACAGAGGCAAGCCACCGAGTGGCTCCAAGACCGATTGGATCATGCATGAGTATCGCCTGGTCAACTCTGAGGCCTCGGCCCCTCACAAGATCATGAACTTAAACCAGGTGAGAAGTCTCGAGAGAGCTTTCCACTTCGCATTGTGTGTCGAAATGTGTGTCTCGAGCTCCAAAAGCTCATCGAGATTGGAACTTTCAGTGACCCCGTCGCTGCTAATTCGTTCTCTCTTTTTGGGTTCTTTTACGCTTCTTTCTTGAAATTTTGCTGATTCTGATTTGTGAAATTGCGCAGAGCCCTGTTGAGCCAATGGAAAGCTGGGTCTTGTGCCGAATATTCTTGAAGAGGAGGAGCTCCAAGAACGAAGGCGAAAACGCAGTCTCTTGCCAACTCCTCAAGGAAGCTCCGAAATCCAGGAAAACCAAGCCTGTGTTCTATGACTTCATGACCAGGGACTTGAACCTTGCTCCTTCGTCTTCTTCCTCTGGGTCAAGTGGGGTCACCGAGGTGTCCTCCCAAAACAATACGGATGATCACGAAGAGAGTAGTTGCAATAGCCTCAGAAAAGCTCTACAGCACTAGGAATTCACACCAAATCTAGGTTTTCTTGAACCAAGTTTCCGGGTCTTCTCTGATCAAGCCAGTTTAGAAGAAGAAGAAGAAGAAGAATAACAACCCTCGAGGAGTCCACATATCTGGTCGTGTTAGCTTTTTCTTTTGGTTCTCATCTCTTTCTCTGTAATATCATGGGACTAGAGACGGAGAGATGTCCAGAAGTAAAGTTGAAAAGGGAGAAGTTTCGGCAATTAACTTGTTTTGCTAACATCTAGAGCCCATGGATGTTGTTAGATCATCATCATCAATACTGTCATGTATTAATCTAGGGAATTTCAGAGTTTTTTTTCTATGTTTATAATGTCTTTTGGAATGTCCAAATCTCAATTCATGCTCTCCAACACAGTTTGTTCTCTTTAGGGGGCAAAAGACACCCCCCTTTTGATTTAGCGAAAAAGGCATTCGAATTTTTGGGGACTACATCAATCAAAAGTTTGAAAAAAGAAAACAGCAACTCCTCGCAAAGACACAGGAAATGGGTGGAAAAGAGGGGTAATATCTCAGGATCTTACAAGATCAATGGTTGTCATTCATTTGGTACAAATTATATCTGGGCGCAAACAAAAAAATCTCTTATGAACTCGGACCTGTTCTAAAAAAGTCTGAGGCATTTCAAATTTGTTTGCTCCAAAGAAAGAAACATCATGAGGAGAACAGGCATGGCTCTTGCACGGGTCTCTCTCTGTCTCTGAGAAAGGGCTGTTGCTTTGCAGAACCTAATTCTTCTACGTTCTTGGCCCAGAAAGACAGATTCCATCCATGTCTTTTCCCACTGGTTGGAATCTCCAACTCCAAGGTGAACTTTCAAGCCAGTCTTCGCACATACTCCTCCAAAATCTTCTAAAGAGGACGGTACCCTATACAAGAGAACCTAATTCTCCCTTATATCCCCAAGAATTTGGACCCAACCTCGGGCAATCTTGAAAAATATTCTTCACTTTAACATTGAAAAATTAGCGGAATCCTATTCACGGAAGAGGGGGGAAATAAAGTTATTCTCGAAGCATTTACGTTTTTCGGCCACTTAGGATGCGATTCGCGAGAGTTGGTATGTAGTGATTAGGAAACAGGATGAGGAGGAGGAGGAGGAGTTGGTCTCAACCGTCCAGTTAGAAAGTAGGTAATTACTTGCGCAATCTGTTGCTGGTTAAGTGTAATTGACGGTTCAGAATGAACTCAACTCACGAAATGGGTTAAGCATGTTAACATTCGAGAATTGGTCAGATTGATGATGGCGAGTCGCTTGAATCTGTGCCCTATTGGAAAGGGATGGACCCAAATTCTGAACTCAGCTACACGCCCAATAAATTATGCAATATGCCGTATGGCAAATGGCACAGGTTCTCTCCGCTATCTTCTAACCCATCCCACAACTTTGACCACAAATGGATTGGAAAAAAAAAAGGTAGTTTGATCCTCGATGGGATCGTGTTTATTTTAGTGCGCACTTGCACAAGGGGTCAAGCGCATATCGTCAAACACGGGACGGTCGAGACCAAAACGCACGCATTAGCAAACACATACTCTACCCGCATGACGAAATGGCCATCCCGCCCCGCATCAAGAATTGACGCGAGATTCATCGCAAGGGGATGCAATTTGTCCGGTCGACATCAGCGATAGGGAGATATCGCCATCGCCTAATGAGCCTAGCCCAACGCAACGCAACTCCCATCTTTTATTCAAAACATTTTGCGTATCGCCTCAAGCAAAACCGCGGGGTTATGTAAAGAAAGGAAGATAAATTACCCGTAAGGTAGGTTGTCAGCTTATTACCTACAAAGCGGGCGAAAGCCCTAGTTTCGGCCAAGGGGGGAGAGAGTGTCACAAGAAGCGGGGTCACGGAGGGGAAATTTTTGTCCGGAGGCCCAAATGGAAGCAAGGGGACGGCATTTGAAGGGAAATGGGGGAAAGGGTCGAGAAGCTTTTTTGGATCATCATCGGTTGAACGGTCTATAATTGAGCTTTCGGCACAATGCCATGCCACAACGGGAAGGCAAAACCTAAACCCAACACCCCCATTTTCACAAGACACCACCAGCAAGAAAACGATGGATGGACAGAAGAAGAGGGAGAGATGGTTTTCGACCGACCAAAGGAGGTTTCTTGTGGCAGTGGCTTACGGGGATCACGTATACCGGAGTTGTTCACGTCACTACCTGGATGAAAATATTAAGTTTTTCTTAACTTCCCCCCCTTGACGACAAAAGGGGGAAGGAGGGGGGAAGTGAAGGAAAGATGTGTGTGGATTGCTGACTTAGGCGCCCGCCCACCCTCCCCTTCTTTTCTCATTATAAGAAGAAATTTGTCAATCACGTGGGTAGCCCGTCATGTGGCTGTAGACCCACGGAGAAGTCGCAATTTAAGGCCACTCCCTTGTTGTCAAAATTGCTTCCTTTTCATTTAAATTAGGGCACGAATTTTAATTTTAATTTTTGTTTTTTGTTGGGGGGGGGGGGGGGGGGGGGGGGGGTTAGGTTCATCTGATTAGGTCAATTTCATTTCAGGGAGAGAGAGAATCCTACCTGTTTGTAATCGTCATGCATGATTCGGGAAGAGAGGCCTGCACGTCTTTTTGTGTTCGCTAAGTGGAGGGGCAGATTGGGGCGTTTTGGAAGATTGGGGCACTTTGCCTTTGCGGATTGGGAATGTTGTATTATATCAATTTGTACGTTGACCCGTTCTCGAACCAACCGCTATTATTATAAGTTGCAAAGCCTGTTCGGGACAAAGATCTAGTTCTCGGGGTTGCTTAGGATCTCTGTAACAAGGACGTGTCCCGCAATTCCTCCCCTTTTTTCTTTTCTTATCTAATTCCTCAATTACGTCCAAACAATTCGAGAGAATCCAAATCCAAATGGAATAATAATAATAATAATTGCTGCGTGGAGTGTACCCCCCGCCCCTTTTTTTGTGTGATATAGTGGCGTAGCGTCCCTAACCCTACCCATCGCTCGAAGAACTCTAGACGAAGGAAAATGTGTGAGATGATGGCGGCGCTTCGTTTCTGAAACATCACTCGAGATTCACGTGAGAATAGCAGTGATTCTTGCCAACCCGAGGATGAGATCGACCGCTCATCATGATTGCGAAGAAAAAGGAACCGGGCGATTCATTACTTGATTGATGACACATGAAAGGGGCGCATGGGAAGGATTTGTGCCGCGATCTCGCACCTTCGCACGCAACAGCAACGGCGACGGCCAAAGAACCAGGTCCCCAAGAGATCGAGACCAATTGGTCAGCGATATATCATTATGGATCTGTAATAGAGAGGCTCAAGAGATTGGACTGGGCGTGGAAGAGGACGTGTGAACCTTCACAGCCGACAACTTGCAGACATCACGAATAGATTAAGGATATAAAAAATGAAGTGAGAATTGCTGAGAAGCAAGCTCTGCTCTAGAGCGAGAGCATGACCCCAGCAGCAGTAGGGGGCTTTGAATTATGGCCATAGATATGTCGGGGAGCATTCCACAGACTTGTCCTGATCCACTCCTCGCAAAATCAATTAACTTGTCGAAACCCATCTTCCAACTTCGTAGTCAAGAGGGGGTCGTCCCCGTGAAGGCGGTGTTTTCCTTTCCTCCTATCTCGTTCCGTGGGGGTTTCGTATCAACTCGTACACCTTCAAGCATCAATTTTAATAACCCGTAGCAAGGAAGTAAAGATGGACCCCATCTAGGTGCATTACATGCAACTTCCGCCATGACCCTATCGTGTCAAATAGAATAAGCATCATAGATCCTGCAAAATACCTTGCCTTTGCTTCTCGAGGAGGGAGAGAGAGATTTCACAGTAAATTCATACCTCCGTTGCATGTATTCAGTTCAAGGCCCCCCCCAAAGTCATTCCAAATCAAATTCACGACATAAAGAGCATCGAAGTCCTCGCAGACATAACGAAACGAAATTAGACGAACGAGACGATGAAAAAGGACAGCAAAGCAAGATTTCTTGAATTTGAGAGATTGTTTTTGGATGGTGTCCCCTTAAGGTAAAACCTTGCATTTGGGCAGATGTGAGATCATTATCCAAATTCTGTCTGTTGAGTGTCTTCAGACCCGGGGCAAAAAAAACAGTAGGTAGGATATACTAAGTTAACCTTTACAAAAACATTTTACCGTACATCGTCAGGTCTAATTTTGAAATCAAAGCAACGGCATCGGTATCCATTAGATCAAAGGGAACAGAACGGACAGACAAAGTGACATAATCTGCCGGCATATATTTTCAAACAAAAAATTCCTGCAATTGAATTAACTTCAAAAGAAAGCAAAATACTCACTTACGGCCGTAAGGGTATGATAGCATGGTCGATCCAATGTGCATGGTCTCTTAGAAAATCTCAGATGCTTGGTGGAATGAAGATGATGGCATTCAGAGGCTTACAAAGGTAAAAGCACTAAGCAACACAAGTTGGATGAGGCATGATTAAGCCCTCAAGAAAGTTTTACCTGCAACTAATTAAGCTTAGCAGAACCATTGCAACTGTATTAGCTCCACATGGTCAATATAAAAAAATGAACTAAGAGGCAAAAACGTTTCTTTCTGGAGGCCACACATCAGCAGCACTGCTTCAAACACGATTTCTTACAATTCTCCATTGCCAACTTGACTACTTTTTCCCTCTGATCTCACAGTAGCATCAGCAGCAAGCCTAGCATTTTTCGAAGGAGGTGCTTCTGAACATGCCTTGAGGACAGCCTCATTCTGCAAAAAGCATTGAATTTTTCAGTATTTTGAGAGATAGTGAATGCAGACATTCTTCAATTGTTCAATAAACAATAGATAATCCACTATCCACAAAAATCAAGTGTAGGTTGTCCAGCATATCCATATGTAGCATGGAACAAAAGGGTTCATCCTGAGACCACAAATTCACACAAAAAACAAAAAAAAAAAGTTCTTGGCAATGGAAAACAAAATTGCGCCAACCCTAGATATAGTAATTTCAGCTGGCACTGATAAAAATTCAATGACTCAACTTGGATGGGATGCATTTAAGTACTGCATGCGAGTCCATGAATTCTACACACTTAACATGCAGTAAGGAATGAAAGTTCAAAAACACGAAAGCAATTTTAAAAAAGAAGTACCGAGAACAGGTGCATGAACATGAATGTACAATTGTTAGATACAGAAGGAGAGGATCGTGAAGAGATAACAGAAAGTTTTACAAACAAGGCGTTCATTCGAGCATAAAGCATGTCTTGAATGGTTATATATCATTATCACCATCGCTCATTCAAACATAGTGCCTATAGCGAAACACGCCACACGAGAAGCATAACTAAAATAAATCCTCAAACTCCTAAAACGACGTTATATATCTAAGAGGACAGAAGGTGCCGCATTAAGCAGAACTTCCAATTGCTTGTAGCTTGCAAGATTTGAACCATTAGTTTGCTTGCACGGAACACACTAGACAGACGAGCATTCACTATGACATGCAAAGATTACAGCCAACTTTGGCGCATTTCTTAGCCTGATTTGTCTTTAAAATCCGATAATGTTATGCAAATGATCAAATACATCAGTTAATGATAGTTTACAGAACATATATACCTACGGGTATGGGTGTGCGGAAGTTTGTAAGCTTCAGCAAACTCCATGGCAAGCCTTCGTATTCATCTCTATACGAAAGATGATTCCGTGGTGGAACAGACATTATCGAGAAGTATAACACGAATTTCAGGATAGGAGTGACAAATGAACAGTTTGCGTTCTACCAACTATATAACAGAACAAGAACAAACTGAAAGCGCACTCCACCAGTTATGACACCTTCCTCAACACTAAGATTGTTTGAACAACAAGAAGCAAGAACCCCGAATCCGAGGGTATGAGGACCATATCTGTGCCTTGTTGCTGACAACATTTTGCATAAAAACGTGCGGCCGACATCTGTGTAAAGATAACTACCACAGATCCTATAAAGGCTGCTTGTCCTGCAATTCTCAGCTCAGTGAAGACTGTGACACGGGGCCTTCCCTTACAATCAATCACACGTAATAACACTCCACTTCTTACTACACTTACACGCAATCTAGCTTCGCCTAGAGGACCCGACCTCGATAGACAATACATCAAGCCGCACGAGGATACAATGTCAAGTCTGCTCATAATGCGCAATGCACGAGAGATTCACAGGCTACCCTGGACAGTTATACCGATCGACACCTCCCGCGAGCGAGCTCCAAGAAAGGGAGGGACAGACACCATCGACAATAACCCGAGTAACCGGACCGAAAACCTCCCCTCCTTCCCCCTCTAATTGACCTGGCAATAATTCCCCTTCAGCTCCTCCAAAGCTCACAATGCACATAGGAAAGACACCCACCCACCATCGTTTCATCTCCCGCCTAATCGCGGACTCGACCCACTACAGCTAAAGAGCAAAAGCAAGCAAGGAGCAACATTTCACATCGAGAAACGGTCGGAACAAACCCTAGCGACACAGACACCCTAGAAGGAGGAGGACGAGAGAGAGAGAGGACCTGCCAGACGCGGAGGAGACGCTTCTTGGCGTTGGCTTTGCGGGTGGTGGTGAGCTTGATCCGCTTCCAGACGAGGCCTCCCGAGTCGTGCTTCTTCACTATCTCCATCACCCGACTGCCCCAAAACGCCATTCTCTGCTTTTCCGCGAACCCCAATCTCCCCCCCTCTCTTTTTGTTTTTGCTTCCACCTCGACATCGCGCCGTAGCTAGCTCGCGATGAATGGGCCCGAGCCTTGAAGCCCATCACCATTGTTCGTTGGGAATCGAGGAAGACGAGACCAGAAAAGTCCCGACGACCCGGATCAACATGCTCCGTTCTGCAGCGCCCCCGACGAAGGATTCCAACCCCCCTCTTGAGTTCATCTTGGTCGGTCGGAGTAATTTCCGGAGCTAGGACATGGGGTTCGGAGTTACGTGAATTTTGAATGCAGGGGTCCGATTTAGGAATTGTTAAGCCGTGAATAATGCGGAGATGAGATAGTTTCGGGCGGTGTAAAAATGTGGGCTCGACGGAAATCGGGTTTTGAATTATGGTTCAATCGAAACGGATATTTTCAAGTTTCTTCGTTAGCGTGCGGGAGTCGATTGGTCGATGGATAAACATGGTTCGGTCGAGTTGTTCGTTAGCGTGGTGTTTTACTCGGATTTTGATGTCGTTCTTTTATTAATCGATAAAAATTACGAGCCCGTCGGTTCAAGAAAAACTTGGTAAGCACGCGTGACGAGGAACGTTTGAATACTCAAAAAGCTTTGACAATGCATGACATAAAAACAAAAAAAATTAGAAATTATTAATTCATTCTTTCAAATTTCATTCCTCAGCAATTCTTTTAGGTATTTATACCAATTAGCCGATAATTACAGCAAAGTGTAAAAAATAAATAAAATAAAATCGTCCCACCCGTTATGCCGGCAATGCTCCATGGGCCGGCCCAATTGACGACGTGGGCCTGGCCCGATCACGTCCGTCCGGTCCACGGAAGGCACAGGGTACTTACGTTGTTTGCTCCAAAGTACGTGATCAAGTTCAAAGCCGTATTGCGAGTTCCGACGACTTTGGGTGATTTCAAACTTTACTTTTAGGTCGTCGTTCCATGCTTTTGATCGAGTCTCGTTAATCAGCCGATTAATTATTGCGTAGGCCCGGAGCAATTAAAATAGGGATCTCGAACCCTCCTCGGACCTTTCCCTACCATTTTCCGGGCCCGCCCGTCCCGCCACGAGCAGTCGGCGCAGCAAAGTCGTCGGAGAAACCGGGATGACCCGGCGAGATTCGTGCTCGATCCGACGGTAACAATGGCTGCCGATCGGTAATTAGCACCGAATATCATTCATCGGATGGGTTCCTAAAACCTTCGACGACTGTTTCGTATACGAGGGCACGATTAGTTGAGATGACCGCGAGTCTTTCTGGATAATAAATTAGTTTTTGGATAAGTAACTACATTTGAAGTCCTAAAACTCTTCACGAAAGTGCAATTGAATACTAAAAATTTCAAAAATGACAAATTGAATCTTAAAATTTATCAGGAAAGTGTAAATGGGTCGTAATACTTTTAAAAAAGTGCAATCGGGGACGAAGGGACTTGATCATACCGACTTGACAAATTTCAAGAATAAATTGCACTTTTCGAAAGTTGCAGGGTTCGATTACATTTTAGGAGCAAATTTTAGGACTTACGGTGTATTTATCCCTTCTTCTTTTTCTCGACATTCATTTTCGACCTTTTTGCCACTTGCTTTAGGTTCCTCTTTTCTGTTGTTGTTTTTTGGGTTTCTGGAACGAATTCGTCAGAGTTTGATCGCACCGACTTGACAAGTTTTAAAAATTGATTGCACTTTTGGAAAATTGTAGGATTCAATTACACTTTCAGGATAAATTTTAAGACTTTCGGTACACTTATCCTTTCTTCTCCTTCTCTTCGACATTCATTTCTGACCCTTCTGCCAATTGCTTTAGGTTCCTCTTTTTCGTTGTTGTATTTAGGGTTTCCGGAACGAATTCGTCAAAAGTTTGGAACTGGGAAGTCAGGCGTAGCGTGTCGCGAGACGGTTAAACAAGTGAATTTGATTCGGAATGGTCCAGGAAGTATCAAAGTTCGTGCTTTGGTCAAAAAAAACTTCGTGACATCACACGACTTGATTTTGCTAATCAAGACACGACCGGACCTTCATGGGTTCTTTCTTTAATCCACATTGTAATCGTAACTCGTACGGAGAACCATTAGGAACGAAACTTAAAGCGATGTCCTGAGATTTCATCCCGTAGATTTTTCCATTGTTTCTTCCCGCTCGGTCCACGACCTCCTCCTCCTCCTCCTTTTTCAACAATCGAGCCCTTCGACCGACGCGTATTTCCCCCCTCCCCTTCCTTTTCATGCGTTATTGTATCGATATCAATTCAGTTATGAACTTTCTAATTTTTTCGGTTTAGTCATGAACCTTCACGCGGAATTTGAATATTATCATTCTGGCCAAATCGCCGACGTGGTTATGTGCCATACAGGACGGCCGACGATGACTGAATCGTCGTGTTGGTGATTTTCGATAAAAATTGGCCGAAAAAATTATCTTGGAATTTCGTGTGAAGATCTAAGACTAAATTGACAAAGTTGGGAAGTTTAGAATTGAATTGACATCCGTACGATAGGTTTAAGACTCAATGGATGGTTTTTCCAGTTTCACTGTGCCGGGAATTTGGCAATGTCATTGATAAGTGATAGGATACTTCGTTGGACAACTCGTATGGGTTAAGACCGCTTTGAATAACTATAGAATGAATTAGATTAACAGGTGACAGACATGTATTGTTATGGATAACGAAAAAATAAGTTGGGTACTTTTAAAAAAAATTTTGACAGTTATGTGTGTATTTTGTTGGGTGACGGTATCATCTTCGCCCATGGTCAACTCTGAAAGACACGATGCGTGTTCAATTCTCTTCGCCGTCGGGGTGAAGACATTCCCCTGCTGCGGCTATCCATCTAGATTTTGACTCTCGTCTTTGCTTGGATTCGCAAGGCCGGTGGAACATTTCGTGCGCACGCAAGGTTTCGCCCGCTCACACGGGCTCATCTCCCGCGAGGGCGGGCCACGGGAGCAGGAGGAGCGGCCAGACCGCGGTTGCCAAGAAATGACCGGCGAAATTGCACAGCGACGGAGGCTTCTTAGCTAAACATCTAGGCAAACGGACGTGCCTCATTGACCATGGAAAATCCCTTTGCTGAAAGCTTTTGACGGGCCCCTGAGAGACCTTTTGGTTTGGCATTGCAAGCTATCGAACATAGTCAATTATTATGGGAATTGCCAATTTCCCCGCGTTTCGCTTTGTGCTAGAACACGGTTCAACTAAATTGGCCCGATTGAAAAAAGAAGTTACGGAGCTTTCAATCCCTGGATTGTGCCGATAACCGAGCTTGATGTTTCCTGATGCGACGGTCGATTTCATGTCAATCTCCCGAATAAGCATCTTGCCCCCCGTTCTCTTTGATGACGAACTTTGATTTTTAAGACGGGAGAACCCAGTTCCATTCCATTTAAATGAGGAATCTCCGCGGTCTTTCTTTTCCAATTAGGTAAAGAAGAGCTCGTTCAAATCACACAACCATAAAAAGAAAGGACAGTCATTTCATGGCAAAGTTGGTCGAAGAAGGATTGACAAGCTTGCCTTGCCTATATCTCCTATAGGCTAACACAAGATCACCGAAGCTTAAGGGTGCGTTAGTTCTTACGAAAAAGAATTTCCGATCGAGAAAAACAATTAATACCTAGAACCGAAGATGATGATTTCTCCGTTCTTAAAAGAGGAAATCATTTTCCCGAGGTTTTTTTGCCGCACGTACCGGACTTCCCTTCTCTAGGATACCTTTTGTATCTTTTTCTTCTTCTCTTCACAGCAAAGTTCCGTCCTCTCTTCGAATCGATTCTTACTATCAACTTCGATCGCATATAAGCACTCAATTCGTCGCCAGTCTGTCGGACCGAATCATCGTCTGGTCAATTCGTCGCCAGTTTGTCGGACCGAATCATCGTTTGATCAATTCGTTGCCAGTCTGTCGGACCGAATCATCGTCCGGTCAATTTGTCGCCAGCCTGTCAGACCGAATCATCGTCTGGTCATACGATTTTCCACTCGACTGCGCGACTCGTATTTTCGGAGGATAGTATCGGAGGCGCTTCTGGAAAATGCCCTTTCTTTTTTAGATGTTTAGCATGGCGTCACCCTTTAATTGCTTTTTTTGGGAACGGAGAATCATTCTCGCACGTTATGAGCACCGAGAGATTTAAGTCCTTCAATTATTTGCTCTTTTTCTTCTTTGCGGCATCTTTTCTTAGGTTGCTTTATATCAACAATAATAACAGAAACCTTACCAAAAAAAAAAAACAATAATAACAGAAAAACAAATTAAAAATTCATGCACCGCACATTAGTTATATCTTAAAAAAAAAGGCTTCGACATCATCACGGTATCCTCAAAGTAAAAAAAAAATTATAATTAAAACAGAGAGAACAGTTTTCGAAAGCGAGATCGAAGGCATCGAAAAATTAAAAAAAAAACCTTTATTTTACCGTTTCACCTTTGAGTATATAACCAAACAGCTAAGGGAGGGAGCCTTTGTTTTCACAAAAAACGAGTGATGAAAAATGATTACTTATAAAAAATTAAAAGAATGGAAGTGTTTTTTGTTCTCGCCAACTAATTTTTCTAAACGATGTGGACGATCACATTTTTTAATTCATCCACTCATTTTTTTTCGCGAAACGAACGCACTCTAAGATTCAATTATAAAAAGATTTTTTTTTGGGAGGAAAAAATGTTTTCCTCCGACCAGAGGTTATCCGCGCAAAAAACGCGGGCCTTTACGTTCTTGCATTCTTCTTCTCGTTGTTCATCCTGCACACGCCACGCCACGCCACGCCACGCCACGCGAAGAAGTGGCGCGAAACCAGGAAACGTTGAAAAGTCAAAGTCCAGTCACCCCCCCCTTCATTTCGTTTTTCCGTTTTTTTTTCTTTTAATTTTGTTTTTCTAAAATTTCCGCCATTTTTCTATTAATTTTTTTAATAATATTGTACACATATTTTTTTGGAGGGGGCGATAAAAGATCGATCGCGCTCGCGTCATTTCGCATCTACAGTTGCGGACATGACCTCCCAAAAGTTCCAACCCAAACACACCATACGTCTCCTCCTTTGACCATCCCGCCGCACACGCGCCCATTCTGATACAGAGAGAGAGAGAGAGAGAGAGAGAGAGAGCTTTTTCTTGGTTAAATAGGGATTGGTGTTCGCCCTTTGGTTCCTTAATTTGACTCTCGTTTACCCAGCAGGAGGAAGAAACCCACCGTCGTCGTCGTCGACCGCCACCTCATCGCCGCCGCCCCCATTCTCTCGCTCCGCCGCGTGCTGGTTCCTCCTCCTCGAGATCTCGCGATCTCGGCGATCCGCCGGTTCCCATCGAGGCCCCGAAGGCGGCTGCTCCTCCTCCGCGCCAGCTCGATTTCGGTCGCCCGGCGCTGACTTGGATTTGCTCGGGGTTCCGCGACGGTGAAGGAGAGCGCGATCGTCGAATCGCCGGGCTGTGGGGCGGGGGGGCGCGATCGTCGACGGAGGTTCTCGGCGTTCCTTCCTTCTTCTCTTCCTTTCTTTCCTCCTTCTTCGGCGGGGGTTCCAGATGAAGAATTCGCTCAGGAAGTTGCGAGGGTTCGGAATCCACAACCACAAGCACGTCGGCGCCAGGGACAGGCGGGATCTTCGATGCCTTTCTCAATTGGACGAGCTCGCTCAGGCTTCTCAGGTACCCCGCCTCTCCCTCCCTCTCTCTCTCTCTCTCTGCGCTCGCGCGCCCGCGTTCATGAGTTGCTTTTGGCGGCCGCGACAATCTGGAATGAAGTAAAGGGCAAAACAGGTGGCGGTGCGGTTCGGTTTAGGTTGGCGAGCATGCTGTTGCGGTCTCGCGGCGCAGCCTTTGCGATGGATGTTGTTCTGTTCGGAGCCGGCTAATTTCGCCAGTGCTTGTGAAGACGGCCGTAATCGGGATGCTTGCTTTTGCTTGCATCGAGCCTATTTGTTTTGAGCATCTGGTGTTTCGTCTCAAATTTCTTGGCTCGTGATTAGGGCCGTTGATCTCCGAATTGATTTCGGTGACCGTCGCTTTTCAGCATGCGATTTCCAGCTGATATATTTATTTATTTTTCGGTTTTTGGAAAAAAATGAAGATGCAGAGTTTAAAGCGCATCGCTATCCGTTTCTCGTGGCACGCGATTGTCCGCGCTTTTGACTCTATTCTTTGTCTTTTGCTGCAGGACCTGGATGATATGAGAGATTGCTATGATAATTTACTCTCTGCTGCTGCAGCTACCACAAATAGCGCTTATGGTACTCTTTTTTTTTTTAATTGATTCCTTCTTTTTCTGGGGATAAGTGTGTTTATGGACATGGTGGACAACGAGAGTGTGCTTATGGTAACCGGTTGCACTAGTTGTGCCTAACGTGTTTAGTGTAATACTGAGTATCTAACTCATCGATGATGTCGTTCCGAAACTGTAAATCAGATTAGCCCGTGCACTCTGAGTAGCTGATGTTGCTGTGTATTTGTTTAGTTCAAAGATAACTCGAGTTCCTGCGGTGGCTAAAATTTGATCTGTTGCTGAATTATAAGCCCAGATAATCAACTTTGTTGATGCAGCTTCTACTTAACTTTCCTTTGGATTCAGTGTGTTCGATCAATTTGGTAAAGTTGTGCCATAAAATGATGTCAGGAGCAAGTGCATTCATAATGCCCCAAACGAAGTGTTTATGACAAGTGATGCCATTCAGATCTAATTGTAGTTTTGTCCCCTATCTATTGTCCGAATTCATGTCAAAACCAATAATGTCATTGAAACTCTGCTGTTTCTTGTTAAGGCAATTTCTTGACTGATTTTGAAGTCAACTTCTCTGGTAGTAACCACCGCCCGCAGCGGCTGCGTTGGCTTGCGCTCTGGTCCCCCCACGAAGGGACCAGAGTTCAAACCCCAGCGTAGTCGTTAGGGAGTCTTAAGTGTGGCGCCGTGGTGGTGGGTCCTGCGCTAGCGTCACCCCAGGTTTACTCCTCCGGCTGTCGGCCGTGCGGGGGTTCCTGGGTTACCAAAAAAAAAAAAAACTTCTCTGGTAGTACGTTGACGTGATCGCTAATGAGTTTGCTGATCTTCATTTGTATAAAGTATGCTCGGATGCTAGTAACTTCCTCGAGACGAAATCTCTTGCATCTCTTTCAAAGTTGGCTTCTGGCTGATGGTGAATGTCAAGAACTTTTTGGTGTGATGAATGCAATTGTAGTGAACGTGCTTGGCTAATTTGGTTTAAACCTTCGACGTGCTAATGTGCCAATATCTCATGTAAGTTCTGCTCAACTCCGTCATTTTCTGGAGATCTTAAGCATGTTATCGTTGCTGCACTTTCAGAGTTCTCAGAGTCTTTGCGGGAATTGGGTGCTTGTCTTCTTGAAAAGAATGCATTAAATGATGATGAAGATAGTGGTAAGTATGTACATGTTTGTTTGGGAGCGCACGCGTCTGCCAAGAAGGAGAGAGAGATTTTGACCGCTTCTTATAATGCAGGAGAGGTATTGCTCATGCTTGGTAAAGTACAGTATGAACTCCAGAAACACCTTGATGCCTATGTAAGTCCTTTCTCAGGTTTGAAAAGCTGGAAATAGTTTTTCTACTACTCAATCATGCTGACAAATTCTTAATTATTTTCAGCGCTCTCACATATCACGGACAATCACAATCCCTTCGCAGTCTCTTCTTAATGAACTTCGAACGGTTGAGGTTTGTCTGTTTGGATCATCTTGTATCATCTTCTTTATTTGAAGCAATTATGATTAGGTCGTTATTTGCTTATGATCCTAGAATGGTTCGATTCAGCTGACGATGACGGTTTTTTTAAAGAAACCGGTTCCCTACCTGGTGTTGTTAACAACTACGCCAGACATTTGGCAGTGGCTTTTAATGACTATAGACTCCTTTTGCTCCATTACCACTGTGTCTGGTTTTCTAGGGTTCGCAACTTTAGGTTCTCAATAATAACGAGGGATTGGGTTTTCTTCATGTTGGCAGCTGCGACAGTGCCTCTTGATCAAGAAAGACCTGTAGCCTTATAGTGGAATATGTTATCTTTTGTGTTGTCAGAGAATGTGAGTAAAATACTAGGCCCATTAATTAATTGGCTGAACATGGCATTTGGATGCAAATGTTTAATTCATCAAATGGATTTGCATCATCGACTTATGACTCCTACGTAATTCGTGAAAATGAGTAGCTTCAGCATTCTTGTGGTATTTTATCTTTAGTTAGTGAGTAGCTTTTAGATGACCAAAAAAGTAGTGATGGTAACAATTACTAAGGCTTTTCTGTTGATGTTGATGCAGGAGATGAAGCAACAATGCGATGAAAAAAGGTGCTTATTGGTTATTGGGTTTGTTTTACTTTCAATTCTCCCTGTTGAGGTTACTGCTTTTTCACACTGGTCGCGGTCTGCAGGAGCATATATGAAGACATGCGAAAGAAACAGAGAGAGAAAGGTCGATCAAGAACTGTTAAGGGAGAGGTTTTCACCCAGCAGCAACTCCAGGAAGCTCATGAACAATTTGATGTGGAGGCGGCCACGTTTATATTCCGGCTGAAATCTCTGAAAGGAGGGCAATCTCATAGTCTTCTTACACAGGCAGCTCGTCATCATGCTGCTCAGGTTAATTTCTCATTATTTCTTTTTCATCCCTGCCTTTTTATAGGTGTGATGCCAGTTAAAACCACGGTAGTCATAAAGTCAAGGCTACTGACATTAGTTTTGTGCAATAGTTGAACTTCTTCAAGAAAGCCCTGAAGTCTCTTGAGGCGGTGGAGCCACATGTACAGTTTATTTCTGTGCAGCAGCATATTGATTACCCGTTCGATGGACTTGAAGATGCTGAAGGGGATGAAATGGATGATGATCAGGATGATGACAGTTATGACGCTCGTGATGATGGTGAATTGAGCTTCGACTACGGGCAATCTGATCAAGCTCCAGTGACTGAGGCAAGTATTACGCGATCAATGGAGGTAAACATCTATTCTACCCCGATAGGAAGCTGTTAAAGGCTACATCTTTCCACTTAAAAATCCGTACCTTGTTAGGCTAATTTAATTAGCACCACATTTATTTAGGGGAAAGTGGTTACATTTTGGAGGTATTGATGAATATGCATTGCATATGCCACTCCTATGCACGTGCATGCGCTCAGAAAGTCATTTCCTTGTATTTCAGAGTCATGCCTTTACATCTTTACTGGGCAGAAGTCTTTTGTCCAGTTACAGAAGTCATTCCTTACTTGGTGATGGATTAATAACAGCATATGAGACTGAAAATTCTAAGTTTAATACATAGTCTAAGGTGGTTCACAACTTTGGTCATGTACTTTTGACCCACAATCTCACTGAGAAGACACATTTTGAAGAAAATAGTTGACAGTGTGGTTATTCTTGGTCCAATAAATGGTCTGCAGGGCAAAGCATGTATATCCTGAACCGTGGTTAAATTTACGACATGGTGTTCTATCTTTATTGTATAAGTAATTAGCGATACGGTGAACCTTTGGCGCTGAAGCACGACTTTTAGTCTTCTGCTAACTTCATCTTAGCATCTGGCCATATTAACTTGTCAGCAATTAACTTTTGTGCAGTTGGATCAGGTGGACCTTACATTTCCTCAAGTTCCAACGGCTGAAGCCATGAAGGTAGTACCTGGCTGGTTGCTTATCTTTTGTGCATGTCCTGGGTCTATGCTCATGACTGTATCTGGGCTGGAAAATGTATTTCCTATGGGATGATTTTGAATGCTTTTATGTTCTCCCACTCTAAGTTTGCTGAATCCCATTAGTACCGTGCCTGATCTTTCTTCTATATCTGTTTGATTAAAGGAACTCTCTTCCTGGGGACATACGTTTGAAATACGGACAAAGATTGTACAAGCTACTTATCATATGGCCCGTTATAAGCGTATCAACCTTTTCCAATGAGTGGGAATGCATGCTGTATATGTCTAAAAAAGCCTTCGCAAAACTCAAGGGTCTAGATATATTCGAATATACTTTTTCCCACTGCGATATTTGTTTCTAGAACTTGCAGTTAACTGTGTTCTCTTTCTAGTTGATGTCGAATGCCATATAAGATGCAGAAGAAACGTTATTAATCTTGTTGACGTGCAGGAAAATGCAGAGAAAATTGTTGGGGAATATTTTGGTGGAGAAATCAGGAAGACCACCCAGTCAGCCCCACTCTATCCAGAAAAGAAGTTGGATCCTGCAGACAAAATGGGGCCATTGAGACAATCATCAACGCGGAAGCTTCAAACATATGTCTTGCCCACACCGATGGATGCGAAGAGTTCAATCACCGCATCATCAATCAAACCATTTCCACCCTCCAGACAGACTAGTTTGAGCTGGCGTAACCCAAAGTTGTGGCATTCATCTCCCCTGGAACCAAAGAATATTGGGAGAAGCTCAGCTGATGGGAAATTCACGGGGACTTCTGTCTCAAATAATCATGGCATTTTCAAGGAGAGTAACAACAATGCCACATCCCCATTACTACCTCCTCCTTTGGCAGAGGGGCTCTTGTTCACTAATATCGATCCCCTCGGTGCTCCCGGTTCTAAGAAATTCAAAAGACAAGCATTCTCTGGACCATTGACTAATAAGCCGCAGCCTAACCGGTCAGCGCCATCGGAACATCCCCATTTATTATATTCAGGACCAATCTTGCGAAATCCAATTTCCCAACCACTTTCATCTCCTCCAAAAGTGTCTCCAATGTCTTCTCCACCTCTTACATCCTCACCTAAAATAAGTGAGCTCCATGAGCTTCCAAGGCCCCCTGCCAGTTCAAACACCGTATCTAACAGACATTCAGGATTCGTGGGTCATTCAGCTCCATTGTTCTTGCGAGAACAAGATCGTTTGGTTAAGAAGGAGCCCATGGCAATGACTTCAGCATCTCCACTGCCGATTCCTCCTCAGGTTGTCCCCCGTAGTTTTTCCATTCCTTCAAGTGGTTTGAGGACAGTGATCTCACAGGGTTCAAAGCCATCGGAAGTTCCAATTATCATAGAGACAGCAGAAGATGTGTCTTCTCCGCCTTTAACGCCAATATCTCTATCTAACATCCAGCATCCACCAACTAATGCACGAGCTGTCCTTCCATCCGTCCGGATAGGAGGTAATTAAAGAGCCTCTGCTGACGGATATTGTTTACTTAAGAGGGGATGCCTTTAACAAATGATTTACTTGCCCTCAGAGAAAATAGTTTTGAAAGAATCGAATTAATCCTATTGGAGTTTATGACCGGCAATATATTAGTGAAAGAGGATTGAACAGGCCCATTCATTTTTATCATCTGAATCACTCAACTGGTCTATTGATTGCATTTTTTATGATTATATTTACATTTGTAGACTCTAGGTTCTAGCTACATTGAGCCTGCCTTTGTTTTGGGTGTCGATTTCCTAAGTAGATAGAATTTCGGCGAATCTTTGATGTGTTTGAAACATTTTTAACACTTGCTTTACTAGTTTCAAGAAGCGTTATTCTGCAATTACCGTTATTTTGCACAGCTTCCCTTCTGGTTAGGCGAAAAATTTGGTCTTTATCTGTTCCTAAATAGCTCTATAGCTTTATACCGGTGCCTCAAAACTCATTTTTGAAATCCTATGTATTTGCTGGATGCAGGGACAAACTGATGATTTCATTTGTTGGAGCATTCTTTGTGCAATCCATGGGTGTCCAATACAAGGTAGCTTGTGGTAATTTCTCGCAATTGCATATTTGTAAATATATATTTTCCCCCTCAAAGCCATTTCTGGGGGGAGCCGTCAGTAGGGAATTACGTAATCGTCCTAACGTGTTGAGCCAGGGAATTTGTACATACTCATAGGAATTAAATACGAAGATGTTTTTGGCTTTCTTTCCACTTTTTGACACGGACAGATCTCTTTTGTTTAGTAGTGGAGTGGGAATTCATTCTCCTATTAGCAGATCATAGCCCCACTAATGTCAAGTACAATTCAGTAATGCAATATGCCATTCGGATTCTTGAACACGTCCTCATGAATTGACAAGTGAGACCTGTGTCGAGACTTGAGAGTGTGTACCTTCTCTTTTGGTATGCATAATTTCTTTCCCCTCTCAACAGCTTTCGAAACAGTTTGGCATCTGCGATGATAACGAGTTTCCCTGTTGCTCATGCGGATGCTAACCTTGAATCAATTTTCATAGTTATTGCTACTGCGGTTCGTCACTCACGATTGTTGATCGTGCCAGTTTGAGTTCCTATTCTTGATAATTTTATGTACTTTTGAGTCCTGTCCTGTTCATCGAACAATTTGTTTACATAACATGTAGCGTTCATGCGAAGAGGCGTGCTTCATGCAAATGTATACGCATTGCCCTTTGACGAATTGGGACACAATCGAGTCGCTTGAAATCTACCCGTTCAAAGATGGTCACTGCCGATAGCTATGTGCAATGACTGCATATCACATGCTTCTCCATCTGATAAAAACCAAATCTGCAAGGCATGACAAGGTACATGAAATGAAGGCTGTGTCCTAAAAACAGGAGGAGGGTCTTTTGATTCTCGAATCGGTGGAAAAGCTCAACTCTGCTCTTTGGGTACGACATGATCCGTCAGTTGCAGCTCCCTCCAGCGTCGTATCTCACAAATCCTACCAGCTCCGGACCTGCCAATCTGGGATTTTTGGCGTAACTGCAACCAAAACAACCCCCCCTCTTAATTGCTTTGACTCGTACAACAACTAAAAGGCAGTAGTAAGTAGCGCACAAAGTCAAACACGACAGGACATCACAAGTTCCCACGACACAACACAACAAAGAGAGTTGTTGAGGAGTTCAGTGAGTGCGTGACGGTGCTGGGTCGTAAAGGAAAATTCACGATGGAGGGGGGACGGGTTGTGTCTCGAACCTTTGTTCTGAGAACTTGGAAAATGAACCGGAGGTCGGAATAGTACCGCACAAATCATTGCTCGACAGGTCGCTGCACGATCAGGTTTCCAACTCGAAGGAGTGAGATTTCACGACATGAAGAAAAGACCATCTTATTCCCACCATACGAGGAAATTAAGACAAATGAAGAAACGACAAGTAAAAGAGAGACTTACAGAATCTTGAGATTCCGGAGCTGAGTAAGTTGTCTGGGGATTTCACCGGTCAGCCTGTTGCCGCTCAGTCGCCTGCATGGCGTGGACCAGTAACGTTACAAACAGTGCCATCATTACAGTGCTTTTTTTTTACCCCATTTCATATTCAGAACCCACAGAACAAAAAGAAAGAAAGAAAGGAAGAAGCAAACGACTTTATGTGGCCTCTTTGAAAACGATAGTCAATAAATGCTTCTTCTTAATTGCTTTTCAAACCGCTGAGGAAGAGTCCGAGATATGACAAGATGTCTGATGAAAGGTCCGGTTGACCGACCTTCATCATCAAAACTGAGAATGAAAAGCCCTCGGATTGGAAAGACATTCTAAATACTGAAAAGAGATGATCATAACAAGTACGGCTTAACATAAATCAAAGACAATATGCTGCTACGCTTGCATCTTCGTACCGCCGTAGCTAGACATGGCCGTGGGCCGGTTTCGGCCCAAAACTGGCCCGCTGTTCGGAACTGGCCAGTTCCGACAATTTTAGAATCGGCTCTAAACCCCGGTTCCAAAAAAAAAAAACCCACAGCAGGCCTGCAGAATTTTTTTTTTCGGCAGGTTCCGAACCGCCTGGAGCTACCGGTTCATACATAGCCACAAACTGGAATCGGCCGGTTCCGAACCGTGGCCATGTCTAGCCATAGCTTGAGAAATTCCCATAATCTCTAATGGTGAAAACATCGAAGCGTGGCCATTAATGGTGAACCAGGTTGAGATGATTAACAGCACCTCTCTAAAGTCATTTGCTTTGAAGGGAAAAAAAGAAGGAAGAGAGAGGTGCTCACAGGAATTTGAGATTGGAAAGCTTGGAGAGAGAAGCAGGAATGGAGCCGGTGAGGTTGTTCTGGTACAAATCCAAGCTCATGAGGCTCTTCAGCCCTCCAAGCTCTTCCGGTATCGCGCCCCTTAAGTCGTTCATATACATCTCCCTGCTCACACGGATACATTTGTCCAAACGATTTTTATCGATTCCATGGCGAAAGACGAACGCTTTATCATACGAAACCAGAGCACAGAACGACCCACTAAATTTCCGCAGACGGATTGTGTGCCGAACAAGAGCGTGCGGTCACGCAGTATGAACAACATGCAACTTGTGTGTGTGTGTGTGTGCGTGCTTAGTACTTCCACTTTAATAGAGAATTGAACTCGTTTCCTCCCATCCAGTTTTGTCAATTCTGGCGATCAATGCATCTCCAGAACACATTCTCTGTTTCGGCCAAAGATAAAGAGGACGGTGCGCAAAAACAGGGATGATAAGGGAATTACTCACAGATACTGAAGGTGCTCGAGCTTCCCCAGCTCGGGAACGAGACTACCTGACAGATTCGCATTTCCCAGGTCTCTGCATCAACATATGATGCCGCGGAGAGAGGAAGAGAGATCATACGACAGATAGATAGAGAAATCTTTGCAGAGAAAGAATAAGAAGAAGAAGAAGAAGAAGAAGAAGAAGAAGAATACAATCGGGTGACCCGATTATGGCGGTCGCAGGTGACATGAAACCAAGTGCAGGGATCCACCAGGGTCGGGTCCCAGCTCTGCAAAACGCTATCCGGGTCCTTCACTGCGCTCCTCAACGCGTACAACGCATCCCCTGCTCGTTTCTCCGAAATCATCACTCACCAACCATATCTCATAAAGCGACGAGACCCCAAAAAGAAAGGCGGAAAAAGATGGAACTTTGAAGACACAAGAACGAAGAATGCTGCATGCGTTTCTTCCCAAGTGATTTGCTCCTTTTCATCTTCATCTTTTTACCTTCTGAGTTTGCGCTGGTGAGGTTCAGAGGCGCCGACAGGAGGAGCAAACCGGCCATATGGAACAGGGCCAAGAACGCCATGAGTTGAAGCTTCTGCGTAAGAAAGAAACAGAGGGAGAGAGAGAGAGAGAGAGGTGAGAATTGAAATGAAGTTGGCTTTGTTCTTGGCTGTCTAGAGACAAATTCATATATTTATATATCTGTGAATAAATTTTGTAGATAAATCTCAATATATGGGATATTAGTCCAATAACTTCTTTTATTGTTGCCATTCCTTCTTATTTTTTTTTTAAAATTAAAGATAAAAATAAAGCGAGGCACCGATATTATAGACATGGGCAAGAGAAGAAAAACAAGTTTGGTGTGCCGTAATTACAAGGAAGTTAGCTAGCAACTCACTTTGAGCATGATCTTGTCTCGACCCTTCGCATGTAACGCCGTGTGAAGAGTTGAAAGACTTTCATAATAATCATGCCCCAAAAGTACAATAAAATTTGACACAATTAAGGTTGTAGGAATCGTTCACGTTCTATATAATCTCTCTATTCTAGTATAAATAAAATATTGGGAGAGTTAACTTATTGTTAGGAAAAGCTTTACAAAATAACTAGGCAATTTTCTCTCGCTCGCCTCAATAGCTTTTACTTTTCAGAATCTAAAAGACAGAAAAGAAAGAAAGAAAGAAAAAGAGCAAACCTTCCGCGGTAGAGAGCACTTTGATCGTGGCATGGGTTGTGCCCCGAACACCCGGGCACGGTAGCCGAGGTTGTCCTATTCATCTTTTCAATCAGTTCAATGTAATGTAAAGGTTTTTTACAGTGATGAAATGTCGTGAAACATAATATATTTGACAAGAAGGAATACGTATGAGCAACGAGGCCGAAGCCCCTCTAAGCCTTCTTCTTCTTCTTCTGCTTATTCCCCCCTCAATTTTTGACAAAGACAGAAATGAAATGAGAAATTGGAGTGCATGCAGATGTTTAAAGGGTCGATGGGGAAATGGCGCGGGGGGAAACTGAAACATATCTTTTGGACTCAGGGAATAAGTTTCTCAGTTTCAGCTTTTTATTTTCTTGAGGAATAACAATTATTGCACTATTGTCCTACTGGAAAGGCTTGTCTTCGGGTTGCAGAAGGAATAAGCTTTGCCCACTTTATTTGTTTCTGTTGTTCAGCAATCATATCATACATTTCCATAAATTATAGGCCTTCTTAACCAAAATGTCGAGCACACTGGGAGTGCCTCTTTAAGCGAGCGGTTTCGGATTTCGTACAGGCTCCACCTGGCACCTCGATATAGGCCGTTGGAACAGGTTCCTTGTTTTCTGGAATTTGAATATACTTTGAAACCTAGAATCTTTCTTGTCACAGGTTTAAAGGTCGGTTTTAGAGTTACCCAAGTTCCACCCGTATTATTAATTGAATAATTAAGTGAATCATTACCTTGTATGATCACCGCTTGCCGCTATAATCTACTGATCGCAACTTATATTTGCATAAAACGAGATTATGAAATATTAACAAAGTAAAAGTCTCCTTCATAAAATAAGAGCTTAAAGGTGTACTCATCATCGGACGCTATAAAATATCGCAGGATCACGCAAAGACATAAACCATAAAAAACACAAAAACTTATTTCAGGTTTCACTTACCTAGAACCTGGAATTTACCTATCGAAATAGGTTTCCCAATTTTTGAAACCTGCAACTTGGAAATGGATAGATTTCCACTGGCCCGATTATTTGGTTCTAGATTTTACCGTGAAATCATGCTCATCCCTAGTGCTTATTAAAAAAGTGCATATATACTATAGAAAATAGAAAAGAATGTGAGCAACAGGTGAATACAATCAATATTTTCCGTAGCAAGTGTTGTGGACCGTTACTCCACCTTTTTACCTAGTAAAAAAAAAAAGCCTGCACATTCCCTTAAAAAAAGGCATACCAACATTCGAGCAATCATGGATATAATAAAACGCGATATAATATTTTTTTATCTCCGATCAAAGAGAAAAATCACCAGCACCGAATAATTAAGGATGAATGCGATTGGTGTTTATAACTTACAACTCACCAATCAAAGATAGGATTGAAAGAAGATTGGGGGATGGAGGAAAACATTACCCTCTTAAAATCATAATTTGTTGAGCCGGGGCAGTAAATATTAGGATGAAATTAGTGTTCTGAATGATATGGCAAAGTGCGCCATACTCGACGAGAATTTATGTAACGTCGCTTAACTCGATAAATCATATTTTGTGGAGCCCGGGCAGTAAATATTAGTAATTTTCGTATGGTGATGATGCATCTCCTTTCTTTTGACCTTTTTTTCAGGTCATTTGACAAGACATAGTCACTGTGGGAGAGCCGGGACATGTTACTTTTTCCCCCTTCTTCAGAGCAAAAGTGACTTTCCATCGGGGACCATCGATCGTGTAATCACTTTCGCACGGTCACTCTTTGAGTGTTTTTTGGGCCGAATGGAGACTCTTGGATTGGACCTTATACAATTTTTTATTTTTTATTTTTTGGTCTGTATTGGACCTTATAGATGAGAAAGCGAAAACCATCGCAAATTGGCATCTCGTGCTCAATTACTGCCGTAAATACCTAACCTAATCTCATGAATTCGGTAGGATGCGATTCAAAACTTTTTGGCGACTGGCTTGGATATTAGGTTTACCTGTGGGTGATGTGAAGAATCGAATCTGTCATGCGATTGATTCACACGCGTATGTTCGCTCCTTAAGCACGAGCCGACCCTTTGAGATTTACTTTGCACGATGACCTTTTGAGTTACTGCTATTCAAAGTGGATTTGGGCTAGGAAATTAGGGCATACTAAGATCTTACGAACGTGTAATATGGACATCTTACTCTGTTTTTCTACTATTGTTTGTAATATTAAACAATATCGGCATAGATGTTGAAATTGACTACTAAAATGATGTGCCGGACTCTCAATAATATTTTGCGCACAAACGATTTGTTTAATATTTAGTCGAGATTGTTATGTTATTTAGTAAATTAATTTTATGGATCGGTCTTAGTATTTCGAGTATGTTACTCAATCACATAAATGCTGGCAACACCATGGGACTTGGACTTTAATAAGAAAAAGAACAATCAGAGGTTATCTTGGTCAATCCTTAATCAAACTTCATAAGCACAAATTCTTTAAAAAATTCCCTAACTTAAGATCCAATTCAAATTTTGCCTCAAGCTTTTTTTTTTATTTAAGAAAAAATCACAAACTTTCATTATAATCTCAAATCTGTCCCCATTTACCACTTGTCCAAAAATCACCAACTGATTTTTCAAACTTAACAACATCTAGAGGTTGTTGTTGATGCATACGAAGGAGAGGATATTGATGGAGATGCATGTTCTGATAATAAATTTCTAGGTGGTTCTGTTGTTGATAATTTTGAAGAAATCAATGATGATTTTTGGACTTATGGGCAAATTTGGTATTAAAGTAAAGGTTGGTGATTTTTTTAGACAAAAAAATGTTTTAAGTAAAATTGAGATTTGACTTAAAGTAAAGAGTTTTTTTAGGGAATTAGCACATCTTTATAAATTTCCCAATCAAGTGATCTTGAGGGTTGTCTTGAGCCATGCACATTGAGATTCAGACTTAATGATCAAAATGTAATCGATTCCATGAACAACGAGCTCAGTTTCTTAAATGTAGATAAGAAAGACAGCCAAAACATTTTTAAATTGGTCATCACCGTTTTAATACATAGATAACATCACTCCCATTTCCTTTAGTTTCTTAAAATGCAGATAACAAAGACATCCAAAACATTTTAAAATTGGTCATCACAGTTTCGATACATAGATCACATCTCTACCATTTCCTTTTCCACTAAGAATACGTTTACTTTGCGGAAAATGAATGATTTGAACATATTTTCGTAAAAATGATCAATTATATTGCTTAATGAATTGAAAAATATTATCATTGTTCACAAAAATATGTAAGACATAAATTATTGTCGATAACAAAAATAATTTTTTATCGATTAATTATTTTAAGCGATTATTTTTAAGAAAATATTTTTCGAATTATTTATTTTCCCAAAAACAAACGAAACCTTAGATTTTCAAGGTTTTCATAGTTTCTCCTAATCTTGTTCTAAGTTGAAATAATCAAACAATAGCATGTAGTTCTGACGCTTTGCGTGTAGCAACTTGCAATAATTTCTGCGTGCATGTAGTCTAGTACAAAGCAAAGGAGTCAAATAACTTGGCTTGATATCAGAATAATATCAGATTAATATAATAGGGTTTGTCCCAGCCCTCAGTACGGCCCATAATATAAGCCAGACTGGATTAGGGTCTAGAGCTTCCCGGGGGGACAGTTGAACTTTTCTCTTTTGTTCTTGGCAAATGACACTACATACCTGGTCAATGCTTTTAAGTTAATAACACATCCGAGAGAAATTGAAAACCGACACAATAGAAAAACCGAACACCTTACAAGGATTAGTACTTTTGACTCGTGAAGTTTTAGGGCTCGACGAATCAACTCGTCAAGCTGAGTCTTTTCAGCCGATTTGCGAATCTCAGTTCATACTATTTCATCGAAATTTTGCTATCTTTCTTACCTAGTTGCATCACCAAAAGTTCCATATAGAGCTGATATATTCACAATCAATAAGCAATGACCAGCCTTGTGTAGTTTCTACCTACGCCTCTTCCCTTTCAAAGATAGAAGACTAAAGTTCTTTCTAAAGCCCCCATCAAAGACTCAAATCTGTCTGAAACACAAGAATCTCTACGAAGAGGAGGAAGGTACCGTAGTTACTTATTGGGCTAACTTGGTCTCAGATACCTTCTCAATGACCTCTGATCCCAATTTTTTTTTAAAAAAATCACCCTTTATGATAAAAAGAGAAAAGAAAAAGTGAACCCAAAAAAAAAGGTTTGTGCCTTCTTGGACTAATCATCAGGTATTCCGAGCAAGAATGCTGATATGAAGGATGAAAAGGATGGGATGACTAATGAGTAATGACAGCAAACACACGTAATCTAAGACTTGCTCAAATCATACACTACAACATGGGGAGAGACTGATTGTCAAAAGATTATCTACAAGCAAACAAAGAATAAAGGGAAAGAGAGAGAGAGAGAGAGAGAGAGAGTAAAGAAGGGAGGGAGCAGCTCATCTGGCAACTACAGGCAACCCAATCAAGGGGCTTCGCTAGCCTTCACAAACCGACCCTTGACTCGCTTCCTAGTGTCAGCTCTCGCCTTCCTCGACTCATACCTTATGTGCTTGTCGTATCTGTTCGTGATGAGAAAGAATAGGTGGTTTAATGCTCACGAAGAAGTGCCCTAAAGCGGGAAAGCTGTTATGCGCTGGAAAGAAAAAAGAAGAGGATAGACAAAAAGACACCTCCGGTTTTTCTTCTTCTCCTTGTAACGGAGCATGGCGTTGCCTCTGTTTTGAGCCAGTAACTCCAAGTCGGCCTTTGTCTTCACCGCTGTTTCACTGCCACTCGTGATCAATGTCTGATCCGCAAAATTGTAACTCTTGGAGTTAGCAGAGCCTTTAGCTTTAGCAAGAGCTGAACCAGACGATGGCCTGGGCACAGGTAAGTTGTTACTCTCAGATGTTGCTGGCCCTTGGCTAGCAGCCAGGTTACTTGAACTGGCCTGCAGTGTTAGAAACAATCCGATATTCACTTTGAGAAGAGAAGCTTGAATGTAGAAGTAGAAAGATATTTCTCAGTCTGTCTCAGTAACATCAGAAAGTGGAAAGGTTACCAGCCTTTCCGTCTCAATGAAGTAGAGAATATATGACTTGAATACATAAACTAAATAAATCGTGATTCCTATTCACCAAAACAAAAGATGATTCCTGCAGTGCCCAAAGGGTTCTTGTCTAGCATATACTAATATAAAGAGTACGATATTTAAAGCATTGAACATCACGAGAAACATAAGTAAATTGAAAACTGTGACATTTCTTATTTGATTACTTAACAAGTTTCTCAGGGACGCTATACAACGAAACCCATATGACCATGTCTAGTTTTACAGGGAAACAAAAACTATTCTCTAGAATGAGGTTTTGAAAACATGATGATTGAATGATATAGTCACAGCATCATTGGTAACATGCAACCAGTAACATCACACAAAATCATGCGATATACACAAGTTCACTTGCAAGCTTTGATCAAAGGATATATTACATTTCGACATGATATATTGTCAATCTTCTTTTGTCAACAAAATCTAGTGGCGAACTTTGTCTCATTTAACCACTAGGGCAAACCTTAGTGGCTACCCTTCCTACTTGGAAAGGGGGAGGTGGGGAGTTCGATCCTCCGCCTTCTCAGAGGAGTCAGGGGTAGGGACGTTTAGTTTCAAATGTAGATTTTGGACTTCCACACCCTACAAGGAGGCAGGGCAAAAGTCTGAGAGTGAGTTGAAAATTAAAGTAGGACAGACCAAAAAAAAAAAACTTTGCCTCATTTCAAAGGAAAAAAGAAAGGAAATTAAAGTGCCTAATGCTAAGCCTTGTGGCTCTTAAGCATAAGAAAGCCATCACATTTACGGAAGGTACAGTTATCAAATCACACCAAACTTCAGACATCTAAAGGACATGCAATGACGTGAAGCATTGCCTAGGCCTACAGGTTGCAGGAACAAACAACACCAAGAAATGCAGCACATAATGGGGGGCCATAGGCATGTTTCATACAATTAAACTGGTAATCTCCATCTTGAAACTTCAAGATGGTCTAACTGGCAGATTGGCAGGAGAAGAACAAGAAATTTGAAGAAAATATTTGAATGTATATGCATCTATTCCAGAACAAAAACAGTACAATATAACGGATGGTGCAATCCAAGAGGCAGATACTTGTACCTACTGTTATCGAAACCATAATTCATGTTCAGCTAAGATTTGATCATCAGGTGTTTCTTAGCTAGTTCTTGTCAAAGTGTTCCAGGCCTTGTTGAGCAAGATATAAAGATAAATAAATGCAAGATGTGAATCAGGACAGAAAAAATGTGGAGGTACTTAGACCTTAGACTCACTTACATTGTACAACGCACTATCTTCGGGTATGACATAACCATTCAGCTGGTACACATCCCCCAACATTTTTGTTGTCGTGATTGATGTCTCTTTCATTAGTTCATTGTAACTCTTGATCATAAAACCTTCGTTACTTTTGCCATATCCAACTTCCACTGCATTAGCTTCTTCTTGGCTCCTCAACTGTCCCAAGTTGAAATCCCAGATCTGAGAGGAAGCAAACATACCAACGGTTAGCTTCACTACGTACTACACAAAACAACAGTTTGACCATTTAAGAATCACATGAGTAAACATACTATCACAGAACGGGATTAAAATAAGAAACAGCATCAAAGCGCAGCGAACTTAAGTCCTCAAAGTCCAAGAGAAGCTTGGCCTAGGGGTGTGTGCCAGAAATGACCGAACAATGTAAGCAAAAGACTAAGCAAGTCCTCAGAAATCAATGACAGGCTCATAACCATAATCAACGCGAGAATGCTGCACTCTTAGAATGATAAAAGCCCATCGCCTAAAAGTTGCATGAGAGAGAGTTCTTGATCTTCGATTCCAAATTGATTACAAAACCAGTGAAAACGAGAGGAAGCACTACCACTGCAAGAAGCCAAGGGCTTTCCCAGAAACAGAAATCATCACATGAAGAAAGCCAAAAAGAGATCCAGCCCTAAACCCAACACAACCTCTGGAGAGCTTCTGACATGAAAACTAGGCCGTTTTCCACGAGCACGACGGTCGGGAAAATCAGTCACCAGCCCCAACCACGAGCGAACCATCCCCAGAGCTCGTAATCAACACACGCTAATAATAAAGCATGAAATCTGTCATTGCAAGAAGCCATCCCCAGTTCATATGACGAACTATAAGCACCAGACGTAGCTAACTGACCAACTAAAAGGCTAGAAATCAAGTAAACCAAAGTGAAAACGCAATCAAAATCCAAACCTGAGTACTATGGCCGCCAACATTACTAGTCCCCACTCCCACGGCACTCCGTCCGCTCTCCTCCAAATCTCGCTGCGTCGGGAACATCAGCAAAGAAGTAAAAGTGGGCTGCTGTTGAAATGGCTGATGATGATCCATCACCACCGCATCAACCCTATCACTCCCGTGTTGATGCTCCCCACAGATCCCTTCCCCATCCTCCGGCCACGCGGCCGTCGTCCTGTTCGGCGTCCTCGGCACCAAATTATCTCCTCCCCCTCCGCCTCCTCCTCCTCCTCCGCCTCCGCCACCGCCTCCGCCTCCGCCGTCGGAATTATCCTCGAAATCCCTCTTCAGCAACTCCACCAACTGCTTATGCATCTCCTGCTTGCGCCTCCCGCAGTTCGTCCGACTCGTCGATCCCTGCTTGACGACGCCGGGGTAGCGACCCGACAAAGCCGTGTCGTTGGGCACCATCAGGTCCTGAAACCCGAACCCGTTTCCGCTGGACCCGTACACCCAACCCTCCATGCTCGAAATCACCTCTTGCATCAGCTGGCCATCGTTCCGGGGGAGGCACGAGTGGCCCGACTTCTTGTAGTCTCCGGCGGCCAAATCGAGGCCCAAGAGGGAGGCGAGCTCGAGGGCGGAGGGGCAGCCGGAGAAGCCGTCGACCCGGGAGCGGTGGTGGGAGGAGGGGACGGGGGAGGCGGCGTGGGCGTCCCAGTCGCAGTCCTGGCAGAGGACGAGGTTGTCGGTGGAGCAGCGGGCGGAGGCCGGGGCGGAGGCGCAGTTGTCGCAGATCTGGGAGCGGGGGTGCTTGCGGGAGAGGAGGTTCGCGGAGTGGACGTGGTGGTCGCACAGGAGGCACAGCTTCGCCGCGTCGCTCCGGCAGTAGAGGACGGCGTACCGGTCGGTGCAGAAGTCGCAGGGGACCCTCTTCTCGCCGGCGGTCCTCGAATCGCTGCTCGCCATTTTCGTGCCCTTCTACTCTCGGTCGGGCAAAGACACAGACGCACGCGCACGCGCAGACACCTACCTACGACTGCGGTGTCAGTACATGAGCAGCAAAGGAAGGAAGGATGGAGGGGAGAGAGAGAGAGAGAGAAGTTCCTTCTCGTGGGGCGAAGGGATTGGTGGGATTTGTTTCAAAAAATCACATGAGAAACACTAAACATATGAGCACATGACCTCTCTCTCTCTCTCTGTCTGTATCTTTCGGAGCGTTTTACGTTTCCATCGACACTCATCCCATCTTTTGGTTAGACTCCTTACGAAACACTTTGTTAAATTTGCTTAGTTATCCAAATATTTGACTTTTGAAATAGTTTTCGTGTACATCATTAGAACAATCGGTATACTTACTTTTTTTTTTCCTTGTTGAGATTTGTTTTTCGTTTAGGTAATCGATGCCCCAACAACATTTTTGAATGAGATTGTGAGGTCGGCCCTTCCCTTTCGAAGCTCTTCAGCATGCGCTCGCAATAACGAGGAGGAACAAGCATGCCGTGGAAATTAGGGGTGATTGGTCTTCGGATGGTCTGGTTCTCGCCCAAGAATTGAAAATTAGACCACCTGATTTTGGAATTGGACTGGATCGGGACCGACCAGTCTGATCCAGTTTTCAGTTGGTTTAATGGAATTGGTTGCATCCTCACGAGTTCTGAAAACCATAAACACTTCCGGGATTATAAGCAAAATCCTAAACTGCAAGATCCTGCAGCCTCACATTCCCGTTAGCTTATAATTTGTATTTTGTATGAAAAAGGGTAAAAAAACAAAGAATTGGATATTACCTTGGTGAGAGGCAAAAAACAGAGAGAGAGAGAGAGAGAGGCGAGAGTCGAGACTTGAGATGAGATCGAGAGAGGGAGATGTTGATCGGGCGAGACGGACGCAACTCAAGTGAGAGAAGGTGGTGCTGTCTGAGAGTCGGGCAAGAGAGGATGGTGCCATTTGAGAGTCAAGCGAGAGAGTGACTAAGAGAGCCATGAGTTGTAAGTGACAATTGAGCAAAGTGAGGCGTGAGAGAAAAAAGAGCAATTAGGGTTTGTGATTGTGAAAGAGGCGGAAGAGTCAAGAGGGAAAGCGCGAGCGTGAGAGAGAACGAACAGGGAAGAGCAAATGTGAATATGTGATTAGGGTTTCTTTAAAGATTTTTTAGAGAAAAAAAAATATTCGATCAGATTCAGACAATCCGAGTTAGTGGATCCATCCTTTGGAACTGGGAAAGGGACCGAAAAACATCGGTTCCAATTTTATGAAACTAAGAACTGGACCGGCCCCTTTGGGAACCACCTGGAATCAGTCGGTTCAGTTCGGTTCGGTCCGGACAGTTCCTTGTTGCTCACCCGTAGGGGCAACCCCATCATTTTGCGAGCAGCTTTCTTACATAACATTAAAGGAGTTTTGTGCTCGCCACCGAAATGTTCATTTGGAGCATAACTAACCCTATTCTGAGCAGAGTCCATCATCGCCGAACCCCAACCAACGCATTAGAGAAAGCAGGATTTTATAAAATCGAAAGATAACTAAAAAACTTTAAACGGCGACGAAGAAAATTACATATGATGTGAATAAAAGTCTCAGTCAACTCGACCAAACCATCCCGATGATCAATGTATTTCGATTTTCCGCACGAGTGACGAAAGTAAATAGACTTCTGATCATGCCATGTGAGTAGAAATGGCTTGATGCACCGTGTCAATATGGACTGCTCGAGCCTTTCATGTTATCGGTTGGCTTCAATGTCTGAGCTCACAATCTCACGCGATGCTTAACTACTATATCCAAACCCTAACTTGATGACTTCACTTGATCATCCTCATGTCAACACTAAACTAGTATTGGAAGTTTCCATTCAAGCAATACAAATTGCAAAACGAGGCAGAAAGACGTTCATCTCGCGTCTGCGATTTTTGAGCATCTTGCTATGACATTCATTAGTTGACTACAACTAGTAACATATCATTAATTGTCGTTAATTTTTTTTTAATTTGTGTAAAACCGGAACATGTATTCAGTTCCATGTGAATCTTCACCTTTCGAATAGAATGAAGGAGGAAATCTTTGTACATATCATAGAGCAAAGAGTAAAACATAGGGACTCGACGATACTTAGACAATTTCGAATTGCCGCCGTTATATGATGTGAGAAAATTTCATATGTATGCAATCGCATTATTTGTGATATTGGGGGAAGATAGTGACAATATTCCAAAGGAATAGATAATAGGAAGAGCCACGCACGGTGGTAGAATTTTCCTATAGCAATTGCTGATTTGCAACATTCAAACTCATTAAAATTGATATTATTTTTTTTTTCCATCGAACAGAATTTCACGGCATCGAACGAGACAAGCATAGGTCCTGGTCGGAAGCGAAACGAATGGAGAGCGCAAGAAAAGCGCTTCTTGCAGAGAGCGCGCGATCGATGTCTTTATCATTTTAGAGCCTTATAAAAGTAGATATTCGATGGACCGACGCTTCGAGGTCGGTTAACTTTCAGGCAAAATAACAGGAGCTCGTGGACGGATTTGGAAATATCAAAAAGTGGAAGCCCTTTCGGGGAAAGGAAAGTCTTTCTGACCCTCTTATTTTTTCTTTCCCTGGATCCTGGTTGTTACCTCAATTCGGCAATTTTCCCCGAAACAAAAAATTTCGGCGACCTTTTCCATACGGCATCCCCACCCCCGGCCCACCAATTATTCCGAATTTAAAAATCAGCCCCCGGAAATGTTATTTTATTGCGATCTAAGTCCATTTTTAAATCCCAATTGACCCCCACAACCCAAACCTCGGGTTTGATTAAAGGCCAAATTGGGGTGGGGAGATTGAATTTGGACAGCTTTGGGGTTCGTTCGATCGTTTTGTCGGTACGGGTCAATTTGTATTATTCTTTCTCTTTTGGGTCAGCCATCGTGGTGGTGGTGCTGGTGGTAGGCGTTTTGAGGTATGTAATCAATAATTAAGATGAATAATTTATTAGATTATGAGATTAATATAATTGCGACAATTGATGAAAAGGGAAAGGAGGGAAAAGGAAAGGGAAGAATAGGGTGCTGTCGAGTGCATACTTTCCAATTTTTGGTGGGTCGATGTTCTTCGTTTGATGGAAGGAAGATTGGCCCATCCAATAAATTGGAAAAGCCACATTAAATTAAGAAAATTCAAGCTAGGTTTAAAATATTGGCTTTTGCGTAATCACTATTTTGGTTTTTTTTTTTTGCTCACATGTGAGGAGTTCTCGTGGTTTTTTGGCTATACCCCTTATGATCAATAAACGCCACCACTCGCTTGATGGCGTCGACGGTTCGGACACTCTTCCTCTCATAAAAGATTGAGTGTTCGAATCCCAGGCGCCGCATAGTGACTTATCCGGTGGCACGTGTGTAGTGGCTAGCACGTGTCGCCCCCAGGGTTTACCTTCCAGTTGTTGGCCGTGCGGAGATTTCCTGTTTTACCACAAAAAAAGTCAATAAGTGCGAAGCTTAGTTGCTTCCTTTTACTTTTTTATTTTTTAATTTATCACGTGCTTCATCCTTGTGCTTATCTTGCAATTTGACGAAAAGGTTGTCGTAATTTGCAAAGAAGATTCCCTAATAACATATGAAGATTGCTCTTTTTTTTTTTTTGGGGGGGGGGGGGTGGGGGGACTTTTTATTAAGATAAAAATTTTATTAGGTCGAAGGCTGAAAGAAATTCCGTGTAAATTCGCAAAGCCCTTCAAATTCATCCGAATACGGCAGGGTCGATGTAAGGGAAAAGTGTCATAAAAGTCCTCAATCTTTGGTATTGATGACAATTTTGTCCTAAATCTTTTTTTATATCAACTTAGTCCTGAACATTTTGTCTTTGTGTTAATTCAATTCTTCCGGTCAATTTTACTGACGTGAACACCAACCGGCCACCAGAGCTAATGTGGACAACTTAATAATATTTTAATTGTTTTTTGAATTTTTATTTATTCTTTTTCCCTCCCCTCCCTCATTCCTCCAGCCGATCGTCAATTCGGTGATTGGCCAGAGGCCAGAGACCTTGCAGGCCACTGGTGAGGCTCGCCCTTGCCAACGACGGCGAATGCAAGCCTCACTATGGCTGGGTGAGGCTGGACCTTGCAAGAAGCCTTCGACCTTGCGGCCTTCGGCAAGGGCTCGAGCCTTGCCTACGGCTGGGCGAGGCCCGATCTCGCAGGAGGCTACGAGGTCGAAGGCCTCTGGCGAGGGTCGAGCCTTGCTTGCCCAACGTGAAGCCATCCTCGCGGCCATTCGGCGAGGGTGAGCCTCGCTAGTGGCCTTCAACCTCGCGGCCTCTGACGAGGTCAAGCCTCTGGCCGGTTGCCAGTCCAACGACTGGCTAGAGGAAGGAGGGAAGGAAAAAAAAAAGAAAAAGAAAAGAAAAAACAAATAAATATTCAAAAAATATTATTAAATGTTGTCCACGTCATCGTCGATTGGTGTCCACGTCATCAAAATCCAGCCAAAATTAGTCGGAAGCACTGAATTGGCACAAAGACAAAATGTTTAGGATTAAATCGACATCAATACAAAAGATTTAAAACTGAATTGGCACAAAAAAAGGTTTATGACTAATTAACATCAATGCAAAAAATCTAAGACTTTTTTGACACTTTTCCCGTTAATGTAGCTAGAAGAAAAAATCTCTCCATTCTCATTCGTACCCTTATTTTATATCTTCATTTCTAAACACTTAAAACTTTATTTAGATCACAACGCATTCGTTTCCATTCACTTCCAGCGCTAGTCTCAGCCCTTCGATCTCTACCATTCTTCCCGTCGATCGACTCTCCACTAAGTACAATGAAAAATCCGCCGTAGAGTCGGTGACAAATCAACTCGGTCCATTTGACGATCAAAATCTACGTACTTCTCAATTATTAGTCACGTGATTGTATACCACAAATTGATTGTTAGCTTTCATCCTCTCATTTCTTCTCATTTCCCTCTTCCTTTCTCTCGAAAACGCATCACCCCCATATAAATCCCCTAAATTCAGGATCCCGTCTCGAGATATTTCGCAACACTAAGTTTCACATCAATGCGTCAAATCAAAATCTGTCTCCAAGTCCTTACCAAAAAAAAAAAAAATCTGTCTCCAAGCCTCCCACTAGCGTTCCATCATCGAGCCATCGGGTAAAAAAGGCTACAACAGTGATTAGCACAGCATAAAGAGCGATTAGCTGACAGTAGGAGGGCTTTGTCGCGAGATTAAGAATATATTATAGTTAATAAAAGACGAGATTAGGAAGATCATCGTCGTGATCATGGTGGGGCGTTGGGGGGGACCACGACGTGGGAGGAGGGGGAACGCAAATCACGTGGAGACATGACGCATCGATGAGAGGCCGAGACGCACAAATCAAAAACCAAAAGCAGAAAACTTTATATTATACCTCAAATCATGGAGAGTGGGGAGATAAATATTGTGGCTACCTAGGTTGAAAAAATAATAAGATGGCGATGGCGTCATGCATGACGCATGCACGAAAAGCGCACCAGTCTTCCTCTCTCTTCCTCTGGGGCTCTCTGCCCACCTTCCTCCCGTCCTAGGCGGCATCTTTCTGTACTTTCCACCACCATCGCCACCATCCTAGGATTATGTTCGGCTCTTGTCGTCGATCTTCTTGTTGTTGTTTAGGGTTTAGCTTTCTCGTTTGTTTATGTATTTACTTACACGGTTGTATTGGATGGTCCAATGAGGATGTGTTTCTGAAAGTGTTTGATGGGATCGAGCAAAGGGAAGTTCGAAGCAAGTTCGGGTTGATTCTTAAGAGAGATAGAGAGAGAGAGAGGGAGGAATCGTTGCGATTCAGTTTAGAGAATACTTTGATGCATTAGCACCAGGGGTTTTGTCCCTTCCATAGCGGGGATGATGATGAATCCATGCCACGAATTATTGTACTATCGAATTATTGTTTGAAACGAAATCTTGTACTATCAAATTATTGGTTAAGCACAAGAATTTGTGGCATGACTGTCAACCAATCAAGCGAACAATTAATCGCAGTATGAATCGTTATCTTTGAATAAGCATTTGTCATTATGTAGATACAATATCCCCGTGGTCTCGGGAGTAGTTACTTGCGAGTAAATTTGATTTGAGCTGCCTGAGTCAGGTAGCCCAAAAGTTTCTGTCCACTAATTTAAAAATTTAAAAATTTCTACACGGAATGATCAGGCCTTAGGCAGGTCCATGCGCAGCCTATATGGGCGAGCCCGATCCCAATTAGGAAATTATTTGTCTAGACTTGCTCGAATTGTGCTTTGGAGTTTATTGGCTCGGAGGGGTGTAACGAGCCCTTAAACCCATGATAGGTTTCCCTACAAACCATCCAGAGGTGATGTTTGGTCTCAATGAAATGCTTGCACGCTCACCTCAACACGTCCATGTGGTTTCTGTCCACCTTATATATACATTTGGCCTCCTCCATTTAGTCATTCCAAATTTCGAGCTAGACGTCTAATTAATAGCGCACGAATATGACGCTTCTCCCTTGTATTTAGAGGGCTTCTCTTTCATCCCCAAATCAAGGGTGGCATTCATGGCCCTTTTATATATATACTTGATGTAATTCTTGAATGATGGGAAAAGTGCCAAATAAGTCCTAAACCTTTTGGGGTAGTGTCAATTTGGTCCTAAACCTTTTTTTTGGTGCCAATTGAGTCCTTAACGTTTTGATATGATGCTAATTTAGTCCTTTTGGCTGGATTTTGCTGACGTGGATGCCGGCCGGCCGGCGACCGGTCATTAGCGCTAACGTAGACAAATTTTAATAATATTTTAATATTTTTTTGAATTCTTTTTTTCTTTTTCCTCTTCCTTCAGCCGGTCGCCGGAGCGGCGACCGGCCAGAGGCCAGAGGCCAGCAAGGTCCACCTCACCGGCCACTAGCGAGCCTCGCCCTCGTTGGCGACGGCGAGCCTCGCGCTTGGTTGGCGAGGCTCGCCGTGGCTGGGCGAGGCTGGACCTTGCCAGATTTGGCGAGGTTGGGCCTCGCCCAGCCGTCGGAGAGGCTCGCTCGGGCCTCGCCAAAGGTCACGAGGTCTGGCGAGGCCCGGGCTAGCCTTGCCAGCGAGGTGGACCTCGCCGGCCTCTGGCCTCCAGCCGGTCGCCGCTTCGGCGACCGGCTGAAGGAAGAGGAAAAAAAATTCGAAAAAATATTAAAATATTATTAAATTTTAACCACGTCAACGCCGATGACCGGTCGCCGGCTGGCCGGCGTCCACGTCAGCAAAATCCGGCCAAAAGGACTGAATTGGCACCATATCAAAAGGTTTAGGACTCAATTGGTACAAAAAAAGGTTTAGGACCAAATTGACACTACCCCAAAAGGTTTAGGACTTATTTGACACTTTTCCCCTTGAATGATTTCCCTCACAATTTATCCGAAGAGAAGATTAGGTCATGTCCTGTTGTTCCTCTTTCCTTTGTGGGTAAGTTTTCATATTTCTCTTGTTGTCGTCCCCTAGCTCTTGCCCAATATAGCCATAGCCAAGACTCGCAACACTCAGAACGAGCAGCCAAACGCATGTGGGAGAATCTACAGGATCCTTCCTGTCCTCGTAGGTAGAGGAGGCTGAGTGAAAACAAAATTATGGGACTTGATAAACTATGAATATCTTGATTCAAACTTAATTGGAACGCCCAAGCCTGTACTGATGGACGAAATGTCTGGAACTCAATATTAAATTGCAAGTACATAGGGGTTCTTATCCATTAAACTAAACCGCAAGTGTTGGGGCGGCGACTAATCAATGAAAAGAAATCAAAAGCGACTCGACCGATAGCGCAGCATCATTATGGCGGATCGTTTAGTGGTAAACCCGCGAGTTTAGTCTTTAAATATTGCGAAAACCGAGTTTCAGGTTTGCGCCGTGCAGTGCTTTTCTTGACAAAAGGACAACGCGAGCTGAATGCCAAGGTACCTACGGTCGCTTATATATTGTATATTCTGTGTGCTACAACGTTAATTTCTGCTCCCTCTAGCTTCAGTTTTCAGCGTACTAGAGATCTTTTCTTGATTTATTAATCACATCCCACTGGTCACCTTGTATATCGATTAGCTCCAAACTATTACCTAAATTAGCAACTCTCTCTCTCTCTCTCTCTCAAGAAGAGACGAACTAGACGACCACAGTTTTGCATTAGACGGGTTTAAGTCCAATAAGAAAGCAACAAAGGCCTCAGAATATCGGTTTATGACCCTGCATATTACGCAGATCTCCTGTGTCGTCAATCACAAGAGGAATATAGGATACATGATCAGTGAATGGAGCCACAAGTGGAGGAAGAAGTTTGGAAATGATAGCACTGCATCACTGTCACATGCACGCGATATCGTCATTTTTGTCCTGCGAGCTGCGACGAAGATAAGCCATGTCGCCGGTGATTGTGGTGGATCTGGCATTCTTTATCTCGCCAGCCCATCTTTATGTCGAGAGTTTTTCTTTCAAATCGCGGTGTTCCTTACAAAAAAATCCCTAAATTTCATGCCTACCCTAGTTATATACATATGAAAATATCCTAAAGACATCCGTAGATCGGAAAAACTCTTTCCCTCTTCTTAATCACACACCTCACTGATCTCTCTCTCACTCATCCACCGTCACTGTTCCCTTCACTACCACCACAACCCCGACGAGCACTCTTTGGGAGCGTATTTTCTTCTAGGGTTTACACTATACACGACGTATTGAAACTAGTCTGAACAATATGCACATTCCCTTTATACGTATGTACACATGTTCTGACCATATGATAGCTTCAAATATTTTTTTTTGGTAAGGATAGCTTCAAATATTGATATCTAATAGGCACAACAAAATACATGTCCGATGTTCCTGTGAAAGGAAACCATGATATCATGTAATGACTACTTTCTAACTATTGCCAAGTACGTACGATTGCTATTCACAGGTTGATGAAGGACCTCATGGAATAAAAGGTTGAGCTTAGGACGCTTGAACAGCTTGCGTTCACAAGTTTTTTGCATATGTTGATTGTCAAAAGAAAATTTGGAAGGAGGGTTAACGGGGCAAGTTTTGAGACTCAAGTAAAAGATTGTGATTTTTAAAAAGATAATTTTTTTAGGGTAGATTGATGTTGTACCTAAAGTTGGAGTATTTTTATGGGACAAAAATAAAGTTTAGGATAAAATTGGAATAGGAATTAAAGTTGAAAGTAAAAAAACGTTTAGGATAGAATTGTGACTAGACTTAAAGTAAATATTTTTTTAGGGTGTTAGGCCCTCACTTGGGACACACGTTATTAAATGGTTTAGATGGAGTGAGAATCTTTTATCAAGAGGATCATTGCAAGCCTCAACCCGGTGCAAAAATGACACGTCAAGGCACTCCATCATCAAATTCATCCAATAGGGACATATTTGTGACGGAGGTCTTGACCTTCTACTTTCGGGAAAACTGTCAGAAAAGTCATAAACCTATTATATTGACGTCAATTTAGTCATAAATCATTTGATAGTATCAATTCAATTCTAAACTTTTTTTATGTGGAGTCAATTTAGTCATTCTAACTAATTTTGGCTAGATATTGCTGATGTGAATTTTGACTGGCTGGCGTTGACATGGACATTCTTAACAATATTCGATGTTTTTCTTTTTTTTCTTCTTTTTTTTTCTCTCTTTTTGTGCTCCTCTTTCCTCTGGTGGCTGGCGCGGCCATCCTTGCCAGATTTGGAGAGCCCAAGAATTGCCTGGGCAAGGGTTGGCCTTGCCTTGGCCCATGTGAGGCCAACCCTCGGCCAGGCTTGGGTGAGGACTGTTAAGTGACGCTTGGGCTCACCAGATTTGGGGAGGGTGGCCTCGCTGGTTCTCACCCTCCCCAGCCATGGCCGAGTTGGCCATCGAAGTAAAGAGGAGGAAAAAAAATGAAGGAAAAAAAAAGAAAAAGGAAAGGAAAAAAAAGGAGAGAAAAGAAGAAAGGAAAAAAAGAAAAAAAAGAAAAATATTATTAAAAATATTAATGTCAGAGTTGGCCATGCCACGTAAGCCTGCCGGCATCCACATCAATAATATCCAGCTAAAATTAATCAAAAGGACTGAAATGCCTCTAGGCCAAAATATTTAAGACTAAATTGACTTCATTAAAAGGTATAAGACTAAATTGACACCAATGCAGTAGGTTTATGACTTTTTTGACACTTTTCCTTTGGTTTTCCCTTGTTGGTGGACACGTGGCTACTTGTCGAGTTGATCATCGGGGGACAATTATTTTGGAGAGAGCAAACGAGAGAAAACTATTATTCACATGCGGTGCATGCAATCCATTGGATCATGAGGACTCCAATGGGGGAGGACTCAAACGGATCACACGTATGAAAGTGATGAAAGAGGCAACTGATAAAAGTAGAACAAATACTAAATAGAGGGCTGGCGCGGGGTTCTTGTCTCTCGCCTGAGACTTTCCTCTTTCTAACGTGAGAGTCTCACGAGAATGAGCAACTGATTCTGCGACGTTGCCAGTTCCAATTCATCCTTCGTATTAGCTGTCCGTCCAATCCAATGAGCTTTCTCTCCAAGTGCACCGGCGGCGCGGTGGTCGCGCGGGTCATCATCACCACAGGAGCAAAGCAAAAGGTCCGTTATGGCTCTCGACGCTACTCTTCCTGACATGAGCTAGCTGGTTAAATAGATTTCCGTTCATACTAATAAACATATGTTGATTGTACAATGTGCTTGCCAAATCATCTTGCAAAAACACGTAGATATTCGCATTCAGCACGTTCCTATAGGCAGTATGCCTTACGTTGCATGGGTGCATGCGATGACTGCCATGCACTTCACCTGAGAAGTACACTGACCTTTCGGAGTTGGATGTATACAAAGATATTCGCGCCTTTAGCTGGATTCCCCCTCATATAAGATGCGACTTCTCAAGCTAATTCAAAGCATCCACTGTTTGCAAAATGTGTCTGCGATCATGAATGACTACGTACCGATTCCTTTAATTTCAGATCGCGGGGTGGCGAAAGGACATATCGGATTTTGGAAATGCACGGGGAGACTTAATGGAAACAGACTAGGCTGGCTGATAATACAAAAGATAGCGGGAAGAGACCGATTTACCAGTACACGGGTTAAAGATCGGAAAGACTGCATCAAAGAGATCAAATCTGCTCTCTTTATACATGAACATTCATTTGCGAGCATAAGAGAAGATTGAGTCACGGAAGAGGTGTGGATATTCTGGCAGATCAAAGATTCTCAAGTTCTCGAAGCCCACATGACTTCATCAACTTTCGGCAAAATAAAATCTCCTAAATTGCAAGATAACTAAATAGATCGATCTCCAACCCTAATATATCAACTTAACCTCCACAAGTGACTTGAGAATTAGTTTATCACTTAGCTCAACTGATTAGAAAATTGGAATCTGTCAAGTGATTCAGCGACTAAATGACTCTTAATCGTTTGCCTCGGTAACTTGCACGTTCTGTCTGGAAAAAGAAAGATGCAGAGAGCACGTTACAAGGAAACCACGAATCGTGAGGATTAACAGGAGAAACTCAAAACCAGGAAATGATCACTGGAAATTGAGACGTGATCTCTGCTATCCGTGCTGCTAGGTTGAAGAGATAGATGCTTATTCGGGAATTGCAATCCTCTATATAAACAAAAGATCAAGTCTTTATCTTCTCACAACATGGATATTTATGGAGAACCATAGATGCGAGTATGTGTCCCCAGGGATTCCTATAACATACATGCAGCAGAAGCATATACAGAACATCGTCCGAAAAAAGTACTGCAAGAGACATGAACAGTAATGTATTGGCAGAAGGTATATCAATGATGCGTCATATCATGCTGGCAATGCAAAGCTCTCTTGATTCCACTGTGGAGGATCCACCACAGCACAAGCGTCCGACTTTTCGAAATCAGCAACCTACAAAGGTTGATTTGTCGACATGAAAGATCAATTAAAATGCCCGACAGATTTTTACAACCGCGAGCCTGTCACCCGGTAGATTAGCAAATAAAGTGAAATCATACAGATAATTAACGTCCAACCTTTTCTTTGCAGCTTGGGCAGTAGTGATATTTATGCCAGAGGCAGTCCATTGAAGGACAAAGAAAGCAAATTCCAAGCATCATTGGCATCATGCAACCAACAACGGCTGCCAGACTAGGCTTTGATCTGGAAAACAAAACGAAACATAAGAAGTCACTACACACACCACCATCCAGTATCCAGAAAAGTCTTCCTGAACACTGACAATTCCACAGAGGTTTTCCAGTTTAGTGGAGTTTTTCAAAAGTTACTACAGGAGTTATCTGCAAGCATGTGATTTCTAGGTAAACAATCAGTTGGAAATTTGGGAAAATGAAATGCCACTCACAACTAATCTAAAGAGTGCATCCGGCATATGAAATCTCCGGTTAATAGAGAACCAACTAACTATGCCTTTTTATAAAGGAGAGGAATTGATCTCTCTTAAAACACCTAACCAATAAGCATTCAAAGAAGACAGGCTATTTGCATCATCTAAAATCTAAATTTGCAATTTCTTGTTCTCCTCAAGAATCAAGACGATTTAAATGGGCTTTCCAGTAATAAACTTCAACTGCAGACATTAGAATGAATGTCCCATAGGAGACAATATTAGATTCCGAACCTCACATGCTGTATGTATGAAAACACAGCTCTGCTACACGGGCCAACAGTTTCGGCCAAAAACCCCATGCTATTCACTCAGAGGGCATGCATTGCGATGGCAAAGATAAGAACAAAAGACAGAACCTAAAAAAGTATCACCAATACCGGTTATAAGAACCCTACACTTTCAAACAACCAAAGTTTCGACCAAACAAAAAAAAAAGCAACCAAAGAAATGCAAAAGTATGATTCTTCGCCACTAGAGAAAGAGCAGAAGGGCTGCAGGGCTGAAACCGCGACTAAATCATACCACAAGAGAAGGGGACAATTTGGAGTCCTCCAATTCAGCTTGTTCAAGCATAGGTTTCTGCCATCATCATCGTCACAACCTCCGCACGACCACCATCAACCACCACCTCCGTTCGTCGATACTACCAACACCCTCCCACCACCAACAGCCTGCCATCGCCATCATCTTTTACAATATCGGACCTTCACCTCCAAGGCTATCAATCGACCAAATTTGACCATTATATGATGAAATCCATTGTCACGGGTTAGTACGAGACCGCCCAATTGCCTTCGTCGTTTTTTGGTAATGCCCAAACTACTCAACTCCAATTTGCAGAATTACAAAGTGTCAAAAAATAAAATTTGCAAATTCCAATAGCAAGAACACGCGATTCTCGACTGCAATTCGAGGAATCCAACTCCAATTGGATTCCGAGTCCATACAACCAATCGTAAACAGAAGAGAAACCGCGGAGGAAAAAGTCAACGAAAGCTCGCGTTGCAACGACACGGGAGTCACTCGACACGCAAACTATGAACAAGATACTCAAACCTCGCCTCTCAAAACCATCAGAAAGAAGCCCTAGCCAGAAGCGCGAGCAATAAAGGGGCGAGAAAGAGGGCGAGAGAGAGAGAGAGAGAGAGGGAAGCGGATGAGTTACTTGACGGTGGTGACCCCGGAACCGCCGCAGTAGACGCAGCTGAACGGAGCAGGGGTGTCCCGGTAGATCGTCTGCTGGATCGGGATCCCCTTCGGGTCCCCGAAGATGGCGTGGGGGGGTATCATCCCGGCCTGGTAGGGGTTCTGCGCCGCCGGGTAGTACGGCACTCCGATGACCGGCTCCTCCTTCTTCTCCATCGCGATCGCCGGCGATGAGCCGCGGGGGATCGAATCGAAGAGAACTGTGCTTCCGATCGCTTCGGTTGGACTCCTCTTCTTCTTCTTCGTTACGACGATGGCGTCAGTTCGCCTACCGATGGGGTGGGGCCGGGGGCGTGAAGACGGAGCAAAACAATGGAGAGGGGTGGAAACGACCGAAAGGTCCTCCTCGGAGACTTTCCTCCTGAGAGGGGGTTAATTAAAAAAAAAAAAAACATAAACTTTATGTCGATGGATAATTTTTGTTGTTTGATAAAAAAATACCAATTTTAGGTCGAGGAATAATTTTAGCCCGAACTTTTTTTTGTTCCATAAAAAAGTACTAACTTTAGATCAAGTGACAATTTTGACTTCAACTTTTTTTTTGTCTAGTAAAAAAACATTAACTTTCACTTAAATCTTAAATATGACCCCCACTGAGTTAGATCCATTGATTATCTAACTTGACTATTCCACCTTAACAATAAATTCATGTGGCTTGCTGACTGGATTTAAAGCAATATTTATTATTTTATTCTTTGAGCCACAATTTGAAAAATAACGGTAAAACTATTCATCTCTTTTACTTCACTGACAAGTTAAAAATATTTGCAGATTGAATCTCTCTAACCAGTCGTAATCTGAAGCTGACCACCGCCTGTCAACAAACGCCATAGACGAAATTCGCCAAGCTCACCACCATAAAATTTTTTCTCAATCAATAATGACTTCAGATAGAAAGTCAACGAGAGGCTAGATTTGGGATCATGGTGAAAGTTGATGATTTTTTATAAGATTAAAAAAAACTTGGGCCAGAATTATCATTCAATCTATAGTTATTATTTTTTTATGGGACAAAAAAAAGGTTCGAACCAGAATTATCTCTCGATCTAAAGTTGATATTTTTTTACGAGACAAAAAAAAATTTGGACTAAAATTACCTCTTGATTTAAAATTGATGTTTTTTTTTTTTATGGAATTAGGCCTATGAGAGGTGATGGTGATTGGTCAGCGGTCGCTCATCTAGAAACCTGAGGAACGTTTCATTGCCGCGTTTTCGCCTTTTTCCTTTGATTTTCCCATTTTTCTAGAAAGTTCGTCGTTAACTTCACGCCCTAATGGTCCCTCCCAAAATCAGACTCGGCGCGCCATAATTTCCACAAAGGCTACGAAAGGACAAATTGACATAATTTAAGCATCGGGAAAAATTACCCAAATGGTGTTTGACAATGTCGTTTGACTCGTTTATGAATTTTTAATTTATTTAATATTAATCGAATATATAACGTTATTTCTGAATTTTTAATTTGTTCGGTGCGATCCCTTAACTTTGATCTAACGTGCAATGTCGTTCCTGAATTTTTAAATATATTTATGCAGTTTAGGAATTACACCAAACATTTATTAATAGTTCATGGATCACTATGAATAAATTAAAAGTCTAGAGACGATATTATACATTGGGCTAAAATTTAAGGAATACGTTGTACAAATTAAAAATTATGGACGACACTGCACGTTAGATCAAAGTTCAGTGCCATTTGTACCATGTGTGATATTATCCCTCAGCAAAATTTCCATAAACGTATAATAATTTATCCCATCTCTCTTGCGTATCGAATTTCGAATATGACTTAGCGCAGCGTTGGGGTGTGGTGCTTGTTGGGGTCACGTTCATGTGGGCTAATGCACCGCGGACTGTTCTAGTCTTCTTTGCTTTTGAGCCCGTCGCGACGATGAGCAATTGAGCTTGAGCGATTTACCCTTGCCTAATTCGGGCCCAACTTAAGCCCATTAGAATATTGGGCCAAGTTCCGGCCCATCATGCTCCCTTGAGCAAGGCCCATCACGTATCAGCCGCCGTTCCTATCCTTTGCCAAAACATCATCGCACGTCAATCGCATCGTATCGACTACCGAGTCACATGTCCTTAGCTATTCTTATTTGCCAATTCATTCCCACTAGTCTACGCCGTCGAAGGTGTAGAGAGAGAGAGAGCGAGCGCGAGCGTGCCACCATTGGAACGGTGGCAACACCGTCGTTTGCTTTCTTTAATATGTAGGTAAAGAGGAGATTTACACCGAATTTTAGAGAGCATCGGTGAAAGTCTCTGGTATCAATCGCAGGAGCTTGTGTAGATCGTTGGACTTTGATCACAATTAGCCGAGGGTCATGCACCGTTCACGATCGTTGTTTTAGAAGTTCGTAAATGTTAGACACGAGCCTGGATGTGCACCGGAGTTATGTCGATGTGTAATAATTTCGTAAGCATCGAATAATGGCCATTTCGAGGAAGGAAGTTCCTATTGATTAGTCATATTAATTATCGGTGTGCAAGAGCCTTCGTGATAGCAATAGCCTATGATGTGCTTTCTTCATCTAAAAGTAGCTTATGCATAATTTTCTAGAAATGCTTGAATGTAAAGTAATAGGTACAGAGTGACATCGGACATACCTCGAGCTTCAACCCCAAGTGCCAACTGCCGAGGTGGTGTACGTATGGAGCTTTGAAACTGGTTTTATAAGCTGATTAATGAAAGGAAATTGACACAAATGGTTCTTAAACTTTGACTCAATATGTAATGTGATTTTTAGATTTTTAATTTATTCAATGTGGTCTCTGGAGTATTGATAAACGTCTAATGTAGTCCTTTCATTTGCCCAAACAACAAATCAAACGTTATTTGATGATGTGAGCTATTATGTGTTGAGTTGCATTTGTATAAATGATAAGTTAACGTATCTATCTTTTTATTCATCTACTTTAGAAAAGGAAAAAAAATTATGGCGTTAGCATGTCTATTGTTATTTGATAACGTGAATTATTAGATCTTGAATCGAGATGAATTTCTCATGTAGATAATCCGCTGTAACTTTTATTTTTGTCCATCATTCAAACTTAATGGATTTGAAGCCACATCAACATATTCCATTTAATTTCCTTACAAAAAAAACATATTCCATTTAATTTGAATTAATAAAAAGGCAACATTGAATAATTTCACGTAGTCTATAAACTAGATTGAATATCTATCAATACTTCAGTAACCATATTGAACAAATTAGAGCTCCAATGACCATATTGCACATCGAACCAATATTCAGAAACCATTTGTATCATTTCCCCAAAAATAAACACATGATTGATGATTAAGCAACTGGCAAGGAAATTTTCCAACAATGGCCTCAATTTTAGAACGGAGTTAGAAAAAATGCCTGCGCATTGTGTGTATGTTTTAAAGATTCTGCAAAATCGAATTGTTTAAAAAAAAATTGAATTATCAACTGGTGAAAAGAATTTATCAAGATGAGGTGAAGAAATTGTGAGGATATATTTAGAAAAGAAAAGTATTTCCAAATATGAACTCTGCAGGATAAGATTGTTTGTAAGACAGAAATTAAAATTGAAATACGCAAGAGAGATGGGATACATAATTAATTAATGTATTTTTCCATGTAATCCATTATATATATATATATATATATATATATATATATAGACACTTGTCCATCTGCTCGTTGAGCCTAAAATAGGCCGAGACAGGCTCTTCTCCGGCCCAAACAAGAGAGGTGCAAATGCTCGATCCAAAAGGAGCTGTCATTCTCGGAAACAGGAGAGACGGAGCAGCTTTTTGGAAGGAGCACGAAGGAAAAACGACGATTTTCTATAGTTTCGATCGTTTCATAAAAAATATTTTTTGGAATTTGGATCGTTTAGGAAATGAGTTAGCGAAAAATGTTTTTCTTGTCAACGGATCTACCAAAACTTAAATTCGGAAACATAATTTTCTTTTTAGAAAATCGAAAAATATTTTCCAAAATATAACCAAGTATTGTCATTTTTTTGGATTAGAAACTCTATGCTTGGGCATAGGAACTCCAATGCTTGTTCCTAGGCCTCTGGTAGTGAGGCCAGGCTTGGGACCCCTCCGCCCTAGCCCGGATCCATCTAGATCACACTCGGGCCCATCAAGATCGCGCCCAAGACACTGATGCCCGTGCTCGAGACGCCAGACCCGAAAATATCGAGGCTAAGCTCAGGTCCTCAGCACCCGTGCCCAGGTCCATCAAGGCCAGGCCTTGAACCCCAACGCTCATGCATGGGTTCCTTAGTTTTGAGCCCGAGACTCCTGTGCCCATGCCCGGGTCCCTTGTGGCCATGCCTCGGTCCATAGATGTTGGGCCCGGGCCCGAGCGCCGGGGACTAGAGCTTGGCCTTAATGGATCCTGGCATGACCCGACCTCAATGGACCTAAGTCCAAGCGTAGAGGATTGAGTCTCGAGCACCGGGGCATGGGCTTGGCCTCTATAAACTAGGGTTAGGGAGCCAGAGATAGGCATCTAGTTCTTGGATGTTGTAAAAAAACTTAGAAAATTTAACTAGGATGTTGTAAAAAATAGAGATAAATAATGGAATTAGGAAACCTATTCCAATCCAAAATTCAAATTCAAACTCATGAAAATGTCTAATCTAATTCGATATGCTATGAACTGTTAATGGAAATGACTAGAATACACAGACAAAGTAAAACACGGATGTTCTGTTAAATAAAGATGAATATTGGGGTTAGGAAACCTAATCTAATTTGAAATTCAAATTAAAGTTTAGGAAAAATCCAATCTAATCCGATTTGCTATTACGAATTACACTCTCATCTTCGTCGATGATTGTTATTTTTCTAAAGTGATGTTGTCATTTTTTTTATGCCCGCCATTGATTCTACTTGTGTCTTTTTTTTTCGTCGACATTCTTCTTGTGTCTTTAAATGGACCATTTCGTTATGCATTTTGATCTTCTTCCGTAGAAATTCAAATCGATTGACTTGCTTCAAGTCAATTGACCGTCAACACATGTCATGTACTTCACTTGATTCTGCCTAGTGGAAGCTCACCATCGATAAGCTTATCAATCGTTCTATCGATAGGCCAACCTAATTTCGGCCATTATAACCGACATTTGAGCTTTTATGCCTGGTGTCAAGAGCGACATAACTTGGACAGCACATCGTAGAGCGACCTCAATGATTTTCAGTTTGCGAGCTTCTGTTCTACAAATACGAAAAAGTACAGGGATTAAATTCTACAAAGAAACAATATACATACATACATACATACATACACACATACATCATGACGTCACCTTCCAAATGACTCATTCTAATCCAAGGAGTGTCAGCATAATATGCTGCCAAAAAAATCAAACTCGTGCAAAGAATAGTGGACGCAGTTCCCCAATACTTGTATAGTTGTTCGACTTTGACTCCGCCCGAGAAATTAGATAAAAAAGATAGAAGTCACGTCCGACGGGCCAGCTAAAGAAGATCATGACTTTGTTTTTTGGGGGATCCGAATATCCTTAGCTTGAAGTTGCAATTGCCTTGCTTTTCCAAGACAAGTTGCACCCAATTAGCCGCAAGGAAGTTATAACCGGTCAAACTTGGATTTTTCGCGTCCAGAAAGATCGATTGATCTAACATTTGAATTCCTTTTCGCACGCCCCTTTTCCTTTTGGACCCGAACCGAACTATTTGAGAAAATTTTCGGGCATGTGGTGAGGAGTGATGAGTACGGCGAATTTCATAGAATTCGAGTTAATATATTGTCAACAATGTACATTTCATCTGGAAGGGCAACGAAACGAGCAAGAAGCATATTGGTATAAGCGAACTCGTGTTGTTTTTGTTTGTACGCCAAGAAGTTTAGCTATGCACGTATCATGTAAACATTTCAGCTTCAAAAAACATCGTCTAAACTATATTAAAGAATATGCATCTTCTCAAGATTAATAGCGTCATCACCTCCTATATAGGCAATTGAAAACTGAATTCACAATTCACAAATCAACCCCTTATTGCTTAGAAAAAAAGGCTTGAGATAGTTTGATTTGCTTTATATGTTTAACTTCGCAGGTCTGATTTGGCTTAAAACTTGCTTAACTAATTAGTGTAAAACCCTATTTTGATCCCATGGTTGGAAATGAAGCTAACAGTTACAGGATGTTAAAGGATTTTCAGCTCAGGAACTTGAGTCATTCTTTCAAATCCAACCAATCACGGAAAAAATTGTTCCAAAAGACATAAACCTATTATTCACGTCAGTGGCAGCTCTTAACAATAAAAAAAGAGAGTAAAGAATGAAAAAGAAAAAAAAAGAAAAGAAAAAGATGAATATTAAAATTTTATTAAAAATTGTCCACGTTGGTATCGGTTGTGACACGTAAGACAGTTGGATGGACTCAATTGACAACACGTGAAAAAATTCATGACTTAATTAATATAATTAAAATGTTTATGACTGAATTGAAAAAAGTGCAATGAATTTTAGCACTTTTTAGATAATTTTCCCACCAATCACATGCAAACCGCTGTGGATCGATGCCACCTACACAAAACACAAGCTCATGCTTACTCGGTTCATGCAGCCTGTAAAGTGTTTCATTGATTTACAAGTAACCGATCTCCACATACATAGCCCGAAAGATAAAAGAAATGAAGTTAAAGACGAGGGCAAAAAGCGAAATAGCCGTCACATAAAGTGCATCTTTTAAGCGCACCTAACATTCAAACACGCCGGTTCATTCATTTTGACCTGGACGTACCCGCAACATGGGATACAGATATACAAACCGATATCTTTGGAAATGTCGGTTCAAATCTTTGAATTGAAGAACCTCCTCCCTATCTATAATGAAAGACCAGTCGACTCGAGATGGTCATGCCTGCGACGGAAGCTTCCTTCGCGCTTTCGGGGAAAAACCCATAGCATGAAATCGGGACAAGGTGAGTTCGACTTGCAGTAGACAATCGCTGTCGCGTCAATGATCCGAATCCAGAAGGATAAATAATGTCGGACTCTGACAACAATGGTGGAGGATCCCACCAGGGGAAGAGAAGAACATAGAGAGAGCAGAAACGAAGAAGAAGAAAATTCAATCACGTGCTTCTCGAGTTTCGTCCGTTGCCGTTCACGTTTCTCGCGGCTGCTGCTGCTGCTGCTGTATACGCTTCGGTGCGAGACGGGACGACTTGGAATCTGCCGTTCCTGTGTGTTGACTTTGACAGCAAAGCGACGCCGGAGCCTGCTTAAATTATTGGTTTCCCCACTTACTTCCCCCAACCTAAAACCAATCCCCAAAACCACGTTCTACCGAAGACTCTTCTCCATTTGCCGACACGTTCGACTTTCTCGGTAAACCTCGAAACGAATAAAGAAAAACAAAGATTCTACACCACGTTGCGTTCCGTGCTTGAACAGATTTGGAGTTGCATGCACGCGCCCACCTCGTAGGTTAGGTCGAAAAATTTGCTCAGTTTAGGTCTTTTGAAAAATTTCCTCATGTTTCTGCAGGTACTTCGAAGTTGCCTCTCTCCAAACAAAGTGCTCCGCTCAATCTAGACTCGTCAAATGGATGAGTCAGATCGAAAATGGTCCAACCCAAATAAATCCATTTAATCCGTTTTGATTAATTTCATGCAATACAAATCTAATGATCCATACCCAACTTGACTTATTTTGTTAAAATACTTTGATATTTAACCTAAGAAAACCCATATCCTAATTGAGGCGAAAATTTGAAATGAGCGAGGGCAATATCGAATAAGGACGAGAGAAAATGAACAAAGAGTTATAAAGGTGGGTTGGGTTTAAGTAAGTTATAAACTATTTGTGACCTATTTATGATCCATTTATGACTTATTTAACACTTATATTATGTTTAAACCTATTTATGACCTATTAATTGAATATAACTAACACATGTAACAACTCAGCTCATCATGTATAGGTTAAAAAATGGGTTTATGACCCATTTTGACGGGTCTAGTTCTATCGTGTCATCTGGAAATATAAGGACTAAGTTGTCCTTTAATTGCGCTCAAATGCATATCAACGGTCACCTACTATGAAACCATATGCTTCCCCTTTCATTGTATTCTGACACGTGTCCAACTGGATAATTTTCCTACCAAATATGCTCCCCCTTTCATCGTATTATGACACGTGTCCAACCGGATAATTTTCCTACCAAATCCAAGCCCTAACTCAACTCAACCTAACCCAAACCGAACCATTGCCCTTAGCCCCTTTGCCACCACGCCTCCCGCCACCTTAGCGACGGCGACCGCTTGAGGTATCGGACTTGTACTCGGGATCTTGAATTTTTCGCAATAAGAAGAACAATGTGACTTGTAGGAACCATAAACATACAATATTCCCATAACATGACCCAACGGGGCCCCATTTACCCAATCTTTTTTCTTAGATTGAATCGCATTGCTTCTCATCCAACGCTAACAACGAAACTAGTCACTTGCTTTACGAACTACAGTGGCACGTCGCTTCGGTATGCATCTGTATGAGCGAGACTTTTATGCAGAAGACAAGGTCCTCACGCTTCGTGCAGTCACAAGAGTTGGTGTTCTTACCTAACTAAGTCGGAAGGTCACAAACATTCAAAAGTTTGATTGTGTGAATCTAAGGTTGAAAAATCCGTCCCATGTCATCATATTTTGAGTTTTTTTTTTTGCTAAATCATCATATTTCGAGTTTACATTCGTGGAGTCATGACTCACCTTAAAGTTCAGCTTGTACATCATTGCTAATACACATATTGAGCTGCGATACAATTAGAAGATCTTGACCGGATCAATTTCCTCGGCGGTTGAAAGGCAAAACCGTAGCAGCTGATGGAGATCCTGATGTGTGTTTATTACCAATGATGAGTTCGCTGATCAACCGTCGGTTTGGTCTAAAAAAGTCCCAGATCTGCTCCTTGAGCGTATGATCAATAAACTTGTTAAGATGATTCATCTTCTTACTAGAAATTGTTTTGTTGTTTTGATTTATAGTTGGACTACGTATCTCTATTGTATATCCGTGGAAACGAATAAAATGTTTTTTTGACAAAAAAAAATTCCTGGAGGTTCATCTCCAATTTTGCACGGAAAATCCAGCCTTTCCCCCCGCTATCTCAAGACAACTTTTCCTTTTCTTTTTAAATTCAAAAGCAAAGGTGATTTTCTATTGTCATAGGAAACCAACTTCTGCACGACATCTCTAGTTTACATATAATGCTTACTCGATTTGAGTAAAAGGCTAAGGAAGTAAGGAAAAATACAAAAAAAAATCCTAAATCAATTGTAATTATGTCAATTTAGTCATAAATTTTTAAATTGTACCTATTTAGTTTTACACATTTTTACATTTTACCAATTATGTCTACTCGGTCAATTTTGACAGGAAATCGCCGACATGAACGTCGATCGTCTTACGTTACACAATCGACGCTAATGTGAACATTTTTTAATAATATTTTAATAATTATTGAATTTTTTATTCTTTTCTTTTATTATTATTTTTTCGTTTTTCTTTTTTCCTTTCAATTGGGTTGCGAGCCGTTGGCGAGGGTTGCGCCCCTCGCTCAAGCCCTCACCAGATCTGGGCGAGGGTTGCGCCCCTCGATCAAGCCCTCACCAGATCTGGGCGAGGGCCTTCGCGCCCTCGATCACGGCCAGAAGAACTCAATTGGCAAATTGCGGAAAAAGTTTTATGACTAAATTGGTACAATTGAAAATTTATAATTGAATTGGCACAAGTGTAATGGGTTTAAGTCTTTTTCGATACTTTTCCCTTTAGAAAGTATGTACAATTCACCTTCATGACCCACAACACACACATATGTACATAAAATATAAAGATTCGTTGACGAGTGTATGGTAACAAGGCTATCAAGATCAAAAATTGGTTGGAGGAATAGTAAAGACAAAAAGAAACACGTGAACAAATGGTACTTGAATATATATAGAGTCATACAAGTCGAGTTCACACTCTCGTGCAATGCGTGAACTTCGTAATGAAAATGAAAAATCGTTTGCTAAATTAGTTGGCGCGTCGGACCATGACGACCTAAAAAAAGATTCCAAAGGAGACAGCGGACGTCGGTGTCGGTCCGAGACGACAACGCCTTAGAAAACCGCACCTTGAACAAACATCCCATTAAGCTAGCACGGCTGCGCACTATCTCCTAACATAGACAGAGTACAGCAATTAAATAATGGTGACAATCCTTCCTTGACCGGGCCTTTTTCCTCTTCTTCTTTCTCCCCATTCTCACTAAACTAACACGAGATAGTCGTGTGGAAATTGCCTCGAGCCAGCCTACGCGTGGTGGTCATCTTCTTCAATTTTTGAACCCAGAAACGCGTGGTGGTAGGTGCGCCGGGTCATGGTACGGCGAAGCCGCAGTCAACCTGTTTGACAGGTCGATTAGGAACGTAGCGTTAGAGGCATAATCTTTTCAAAAAAAATTAAGGGCTCCATCGTTCTTCGATGGCTAGGATCGAAAGGGGTCCTGCATGGAACGTGTGAATATGGGAGGGATGTGTTCACGGATGTGCACTGTGATCATGTGCGTGTACTAGTCCGAGTGCGAGGAGGCGCGACAAAAGCAGTGGAGAAGCTTTTAGGTATCTTTATTGAAAGGTGTGGCATTATTATGACATTTCGTTTCGATTATGGCATGGAATTAAATGAAGTTTGATCAGAGAGTTTCAATGGATGTAGCGTGGTAAAAGTAGTTTGATATTTTACCTCTCTTTACGCTTCTCCAGGAATCTCTGCAGGGATTTTCTCCTGGCCATTGGCAGATCTGCACGATCACAAAGTATTTTCTTGTTCAACGAGGGGAAATGAATAAGGAAAATTAGCGCATAACGCGTCGGTGCAAGGAAAACTTTACATGAACCGTCTAAAGAAACCAGATATGAAAGAAAATTAGATGAATGGCACTAACATTTATTAAGAGATTCAAACCACTGATGCTGATGTGATGGAGCAGGCATTGCAGTCTCTGGTTTCTCTGATTCAGGGTTCTTGGAGCATTCTTCCATGGCAAGCTTCAGTATGTTCTCGGCCTGTACATATTCAAGCGACAACAAAACACGATCAGGATTAATCTTTTCCATTCTTAATCCATGTTTTTCCAATTTTCGCTGGATAATATATTCTGAAGCTATCGGATTAACGAGGAATGATTTTCTTGTGTCCTAAACCGGAAAGATCTAATGAGGAAGTCGCCTCTATTTGATTATCGCCATGAAAATAGGATTGCTAGGGGAAAAAGAAGGCAACGTACCATAATGCGAGGGACGTCGACGACGGTCATCTTTCCATTGTAGAATATTGTCATCGGAGCAATCCTGGCATTTTTGTCTGAGGTAGGCCTGCACAAATAAGAAGCTTAATACAAGAAATATACCTATATCAGTCACAAGGATCGACTAGTCCGTATATGTTGATGCGATTCGCCAAACCTGAGAAGAGGACTGTGCGCTGGTGTTGGGGCAGGAAACCCATTTGGATGATCTCTTTTGAAAGACGACGCCGGCAGAGAAACAAAGAAGGGATCACAGGGAGCGAACTGAACGGCATTTTCAACACTCGGGATCGTGGGGTTGGCGGAGCTTGGGATGCCTATCAATGTTAAATTCAGTAGAGATCAGCGATCTTCGCCAACAAAAAAGGGAAGCACAACCGATGCATATTAACTAGCTACAGGACTATGATGAATAGGACTTGGGTTCCACGTGAGAACAAGGATGGAGATTTTACCACTCCTGATGTGGTCATGAACATATCCGCTTCGAGCTCCGGCGACCATACCGGGAGAGCTAGTCCACCGGTGCTCAGGAGGGCCAGAGGCCGTCGTCTGCTTCTCCAAAGCGAAGAAATCGAGCTCAACCAGCGCTGCCCGTGGCATGATCTCGTCGCAGTCCCTGGGGAATATCCAGAGAGACCTTCGGGTGGTGGTGGTGGTGATGGTGGCGTGAAGTATATGAGAATGTTCAGAGCCGGAGGCTGTTACACAAGGGCTTACGTGAAGGCGGGGAGGAGCCCATAGGTATGTGTTCTATATATACCTATAGGCAGGTGTAAACACTAGAGCTCATCACGGATTCCACGAGGTTGGTTTCGATCTTGAAGATGAGGCGAAGAAGGAGAAGGGGGTGTGTCGAAGAAATGGTGGGGAAGTGGTGGGGGCGGGTCCTTTTCACACCACTGGTGCGACCATCTGGTCCGCCTCGTGACCGGGTCGACTCCCTCTGTACTTTGACAAACTTTTAGGAACAGCAACTTGTTCTGACTGGAGCTGCGTTTTTTTTTGTGTGCCACTTACATGCGAACGATTTATGGCTAGATTCGTGCACGATTTCTCGCAATCCATTGATGCTCTCTAAATTTCTCTCGACTAGAGGAGGAAAGACAGTACGCGACGAAAACACTGAGGTCCTGTTGGGTTGGGTTCGGGTTCAAGGGCCCTGTTGCCCTCATTCGGTTTATGACCCGGCAGACGACCGGTTGCCTAGTGCCGAAGTAAGGGGCCGTGATATTGCGCAAGTCCGAGCTCTTAGAGGTGGATCGCGGTTCATGAAAGAGTAACTCCATTTACATATTGAAATAGATGCGGACTTAAAATTTGCTAGCATAACGGTCTTTGGGCCACTGTGAGAGTACCAATATATCGTGAGCTATAAATTCTTGAAATAGTAGACCTCGCAATAATTTTTACTTATTTATTAATTTTTTAGGCTCAAAATAAAAGATTAATCTCACAGTTTATCAAAGACAGTTACTTGATCATTTCTCTTGTTAAATGGCGATTTTCATCTTCCCTAATGGGCCCCTTGTTCTTTTCCATTCAATTAATCACATGTTTCTTACCATAGAGAAGACCAGATTAGTGACATAAAGTCCCACTTTCTTGATTTCGACTTTTATTTTTTTGAGTTGTTTTACAGAGTTTTATTGAATTTTACATTTTGGTGTTTTTATTTTAACAAGAGATAACCCATGCGAAATCTCATGTGGGTTCTCTCAACCATTTTTTTTTTGCCCTTGAAAACTTAAACTATGTTTTCCTTTTTTTTTTCCCAAATATTTTTCTTCTAGGAAATTTACAAGAAAAACCTTGTTTCACAATAAAGAACGGAAAGGCATTTGTCCCCAACCAACGATCAAATGGAACGAGCGTGGAGGCGCTCCGACCGATCTGCTCATCGGAGCAGTTGATTGTCGCGCATTCGGCCGCGTGAGCTCGGCAATCACTGCGGTCTCAGCAACCTGCGAAAGATCAGGTTCCTCGCTTTAGTTTCGTTCGTCGAACTTGTTTTCGTGAAAAGACTAGTCGAATCTATCTGATGCAGCTGAGCTGTTTGATGTAATTCGCGAAAAGAAATACTTTAGCTGGTTTCCTTGCGTCGGTCATGTTTGAAACCGGTGCATCCATGCTTGCGATGGGTGTTTGTTGGTATTTTGAAATGTCTGTAGCCAATGGATGATGATGCCTAGTCTTGGAGTTTGACTGGGTGGAAGTGAATCTAATACTGAGGTGGTGGCCTGGCCTCTCTAGCTGAAACAGGATGCTATTAATGGGGTTAGCGAAACAGAGAGTGAAATGCAGTTGGAAACGCATTGAGATGAGACCTCTTCCACCGAACGGGAATAGTTGCGTGATCGAGAATTCCTTTTTCTGTTGTTGATGTTGCATTGATGGGTGCATGTAGAAAGACTTTTATGATAGCTCAGGTTGGCCACAGTTGACTACACACGGTGGTTTTTGTGTTAGAGTTTCCTGAAAACAATTTCTTGACGTGTCACTTTGTTCCCGGTGACGTACAGCAGAGAAAAGCTAGCGAATTTGTTTTCTCCTAAATTACTTGAAGCATGAATCTTTTTCTTTGCTCGAAGGAAATGGGATTTGCGAAAGCGGTACCATATACTTCGGGATTTTTGCTTAGATGGAGATATCTGTGATTACTTCAAACACTGAGCATTGTCTGGAACACATATGGGGAGTCAGTAATGTCACCATTCTATTTGCTAATTCAAGATTTTTGTTCCTACCAATACCTTCCTGTTTCAATCGTCGCTATGTTGGAGACCTTCAGTGTGTTGATATCAATCTTGCCGTGCTGTGCGGTGAAGCGGTTCAATACATGAGCAACTACCGATCACGTACCTGCGTAACTTTACTGTATTGATGATGGATGATCTTCATAGGATCCAATATTCTTGAAGTGCTCAACTATCTTTCTTCGCATGGATTTGTACAATTCTTGCTCTTTTCTTTTTTGAGAGAAGGTAAATTACAGGCATTGAGACAGTGTTTATCGAAAACAAGCAAAGCTATGATATCTGGGGAAAGCATAGACCGGGAACTTTTTCCATAATTTATAAACTGATCATGCTTACATCATGTGGGAAAGTTTCTGCGAATTGAGATAAGTACTGTCTCATTAAGATTTGTTCAATTGTTCAATCATTGTGAGAGGAATAAGTGTTACCTACACATGAAACTCCAAACCCCAAAACCTACCCAAAAGCCAACTCACAAATCAAGGCCCATACTTAAGGTGGATTAATCCACGCAAGATTGCAGGGCAATCCTGGAGATGATGACTTTTTTTGGAAGCTATATGCATATGAAGGGCCCACAGATCATCTTTGTTATCTAATTTGCTCAATTGATTGTGCATGGAGAAGGTGGAAACGGAAAAAGCAAAGTCAGATATATTGTGCCATATGGTAGCAATCATTATTGCATTTTTTTTCAATTATTTTCTGTGTTTCTTCAGTTTTTTTGATTTCGAAATTTCTGAGGATGTGCTTTCGTAGTATTTTGCTGTGTAAGCAACCTGATTGATGGTTGATTTATGCGGAAGATTTCTACTGTTTAATGATTCATAATACTATTTCTCTGGCCACTAAATTTATTTAGCGCCTAAACAAAATACAAGTTGCAGATGCAACTTTAAATATTTGTGCGCGTGTTATTGCTGCATTTGATATGATTCTGAAAGTGAATGGATGGGTTAAAGTCTATGGCATAAGGTGATTATGCCTCTTGAAATATCAGGTTGTAGAGTAGTGCTAAGTCAGTACTACTTAATGATGAAGGGGGCGATAGCAATTCTTTACTTTTAGAATGTTTGTTCCAAAAGCTAGTCAAGTATTTGATTTTTCATATTCAAGTTAGGTCATGATAGATTGTGACAAGAGGTTGTGAATTGTTGGACAGAAAATCCAGAGTGCTGATCCTTTTCTTTGTAGGCTGTAGAACGCTTTTGTGGTTGTCAACTTCTTTTGATTCCCGTGTAACGTCTTTTCCAGCATAATGCACCTTTTAGCACTCACAACTGTCGGTATTGTGATGCATTCATGAGTCATAATTCTTATCTTCGACACTTCGTAAACACCACCATTTGGGATGGAAGTAGCTAGGGGACGTTATTTGTCGTATATAAGTTCTACTCTTTTGCATATTTCTGTACTGTCCTCATCTTGGTTATGAAAGTCATGCATCTTTTGACATCAGTTGGGTGAGTTGTGGCATTGTTTCTAGGATAATTTTCACAGGTGGTCTTTAAACTTTGATGAATCTTGCAATTGGATCACTGAATTTCTTTGCAATTGTTGCACTCTGTCCATTTTCCAACCAAGTGTCCAGCAAAAAACTGACGTGGCCTGTTATGTGGCAATTTTTACTGCTTTGGCCGACAGCTGATGCATAACGTTGACGTGGTGCCATGTAGACGGGACCCTCTGTTTCTTCTTCTCTCTTTCTTAATATTTCCATATTTATTTTCTTCCTTAAGTTAGGGCTGATGTGGTGGCTGATACACCATGTCATCTCCATCAAGACATAGAGGATGCCACAGTTACCATGGTCAAAGTGCATCAGTTCAACTACAAAAGGTTAGAAGTTTTGTGCTTTGGGTTGTTGCAATCAAAGTTCAGTGACCCAAATTGCAAAATAATCGAAATTTGGGAATCACCGGTGGGAAATCTGTTCTGCTATGTATTTGACTGATATTGGAATCTGATGGTTGCACTACTTACCGTAGACTTAGGTTAGCCAATCCAGACAGATTTCGAGTAGATTAACTCTAATTTGGATTAACACGTGTCAGGTTTAGACGGTCCTATTCTTTTCCACGAATACACTTTTTAGCCCAGTTTTGTATTGATGCTGGTGCTGTGCCCTTTTGTTCTTGTAATGCGCTTTCTTAATCTCATTGGCTCCGAGTTTTTAAGGTTCTTGTTAATAATTCTGAAGAGGTCACACTTGAGCGTGGACTTTTGAACCCTTGTTTTCTTCATGATAAGAACTTGTTTTGTTTGCATATACTTTAGCTTACAAGAAGCTTCTCCTCTCTTTGAACTTCTAACTTCCCGAAAGGAGTATAGTCTTATGCATAGATGGAGACACTTAAGTTCTTCGTAGGAGATGGACAGCTTAACAGATCTTCTGTACTGTCTATACAAGGAATGTGATCCACAAATATAGATTGCTGTGGAAATCATGATCCATTTGAAACATTTGTTGTGATTGTTAACTAATGACCTAAGTTAGATGGGGCAGTTCATCTTTCTCATGTTCCAAGTTGAGCATTTGGCTTTTTAATTTGGACATATCATGTTGATTGCTACGAATGGCTTATGGTGGTTAGAAAAGGACACTTTGAGGGAAACAAATAGATTTCCCTGAGAACTTTGCTAAATTTTGTGAATATATCTTGTATTTGAAGTTTGCATTACCAAAAACAGTATACTAAATAGCTGAAGATAACCAATTCCTTCAGTGTGTAGCTGAAGATAACCAATTCTTTCACTGTGTGCAATATTGGGTGCCACTTTTGACTTAAACAGGCAGAGTTCTGTATTCCCTCTCATGGGCCGTATATTAAATACCTCTGCAAATTATGAGAGATCCAGCAATTTTCATTAATCAAGTATTCTGAAAGCTTAATTATGGAAATTGGATTTACCTTGTAATTGAGTATCAGATTATATAGTCTGTGTCGGTAAATTATCAAATCTGAAGTCAATGATAGCTGCAGTAGATGATGAGAAAGAAAATTGATTTTCTTGCCCATTATGGTCCGATTTTCCTTGACTATGTGACTAAGATGTTTGGTTTGCTTTTCTTATCCGCTTGGTATCGTGGCTTTAAGTGAAAGCTAAGAATTATCTTCTGATAATGGATACTTCAAGTATGTTTTAGGTTTGATTTTGACGTATATGAGATCAGATAAAAAGGATGGGAATTGGAGGCTGAAAACGATTGAGCAGTAGGTTCACCGATGTCTTACTAGTTCAGAAAATTTTGGTACTGCTTGGTGAAATCTATTAAATTTTCAATTTCCTCGGGATTGATGGTCTGCAGAATGTATGATCTTCAGGGGCCTGCATTTACTTGGATTACCCATTGGATATGTTCAACTCAAGACAATTTTTATTGTTTCTTGTGCTTTTCATGTTTGTAATTGTCAAATTCTCTTGGAAAAAAGAGGAGCGAATAAATCCTTGGGGAGTAAACGGAGAAATATTAGTCCCTATCAATTGCTTAGATCATTTGGATTACCTTTTCAGTTCTGAGAAAGCTACAGTTCATCTTTCAATTTTTTTCTATTGGTAAGATTATGCCTCATGACAGTGGATAACCAACTAAATTTGTGCCTCCATGGTCATCCCAACATTCCCAATGCAGTTGACCACACCAATTTTTGTCTCTCTGAGAGGAAATTTTAGCTTCATCAGTCCATATATGGAGCAACAGCTTATAGAAGATTAATAAGCGTGTATTTGGAAATGTCTGTCTTGTCCTTCTATTGACGTCGTGAAAGTGGGTCAAGCAGCCTCACTGCCACCGGTGCTTTGAGAATGTGCAAGAATGTCCTAACATGTATTCGAATTCGCAATTCTTACTTCAATATGCTATTGTAGGGTTTTGTACAACTTCTAACTTACGGGAAAAGTGTCAAAAAAGTTCTAAATCTTTTGTATTGATGCCAATTCAGTTCTAAACGTTTTTATCTTTGTGCCAATTCAATCCTTTCTGCCAATTTTGATCGGATTTTGTTGACATGGACGTCGGCTGGTCACCAGCGTTGACATGAACAAATTTTAATAATATTTTAATATTTTTTTGAATTTATTTATTCTTCTCTTCTTCCTTTTTCCCTCCCTCCTTTCTCCAGTCGGTCGCCGATCCATAGATCGGCCAAAGGTCGACGAGGCTTGCCCTCGCTAGCATCGGCAAAGGCGAGCCTCACCATGGTTGGGCAAGGTTGGATCTTGTCGGATCTAGCGAGGTTGTGCCTCGCCCAACGACCGGCGAGGTCGAGCCTCACCCAGCCGCCGATGAGGCTCAACCTCACCTAATCTGGTGAGGTTGACCTCGCCGGTGGTTGGGTGATGCACGACCTCGCCAGTGGCCGACTGAGGAAGGAGGTGGGGAGAAAAAAATAAATAAATATTCAAAAAAAAATTAAAATATTATTAAAAAGTTGTTCACGTCAACGCCAATGATCGGTCGGCCGGCGTCCACGTCAGCAAAATTCAGTCAAAATTAACTGGAAGGATTGAATTGGCATAAAGACAAAAATATTTAAGACTGAATTGGCACTAAAAAAAGGTTTAAGACTAAATTGGCACAAATGCAAAAGGTTTAGGACTAAATTGACACAAGAAAAAGGTTTAGGACTAAATTGGCATAAATGTAAAAGGTTTATGACTTTTTTGACAATTTTCCTTCTAACTTGCTCGCACCGGCCAGAAGAGAAACTTGGGAGACAAAATACTCCGTAAAAATTGTTCTTACTATACGTCTTTCCTTGTGTGTGCATGTCTGGACCAACCACCTTCCTTGCAGTCAGGAAGGTTACCTTTTTAACAGGAATGTGCCAGGGTTTCCATTCCGTTCGTGTTAGGGTTTGTTGCCCTGGAGAGACACTGCCCTGTCATATCCTGAGACCAGAATCTGATGAAGATGCAAAGATATACTTGACATGACGATAGAAGAATCTCTGCTGGTGTAACATAATCTGTGTGTTCCAGTTCATCACCAATTAAGGTATGAGATATGGTTCGAGCTCGCAATCTGAGCCAAGTAACACCACCTGCCACATAGAATGTGTTCCTCCCGCCAATGGTGTCATGGTCAAGCTGAGAACTAGGGATCTTCTTACGAGTCACGATAGCAGCAACAAGATTTAATACAGTCTGCAGTTCTCATCTAAGGAAAGTCGTCTGACGTTTTTGAAAATAGTTGGAAATTACTTCATTTGGACTTAACTTCGAAAGTACGGCAAGATACCAAGAACAGGGCTCGCGACTTGATCTTCTCGGCAGAACTCATCAACATCGACGATTGTCTGAATATATATCGTCACGACTTCACTTTAAAAGGAGGGCACGTCGACACTCGATCCTCTCCAAGTCCTCTCCAAGCGTTCAGAGCTCTTTCGAGTCTCATTATCATCAATTTGACTTTGGGGCTCGGTGGCTGGGCTTCGTATGAGATTTCGGACAGACAAGTTGACGTGCACAGTGTACTGCTGATAATAAGAAAGGAAAAATTCTTTTCTAGGAAACAAGTGTTCCATAGTCAAAGCTCTAATTGCAGTATTGCGGTAAGGATTTCATTCAAAGGACACATGAAGTAATGCGACAGTGATTTGGGTATGCAATTAAAATATAAACGATGCATCACGATGGCCATTGAGAAAATGAAAGATACGTGTGGAAAAAGGCAGAGTCGGCCCCTAGAAAAAGTAGAGCTTCCACCCGCAGAGCAAGTCTTGCACGCATCCGCACAAAGTGAGCTCACTTCATCTCCACCATTGCATCATGCGGGTTTCATGTGACCGAGATGAGGCGGGCTCACATGTTGCAGGTGCATGCAAGAATTTTTCGCACATGCGGCAGCAGGATGCGTCCCCCAACCAGTTTATTTTTCCTTTATTGTTTTCTTTTGCTAGGTCTCAACCCACAAAATAAGCGTTTCCTCGGCACGTCCCATGCAAAATAAGTTAAATAAAATGAAAAAAAAGCAAGGAATTTCATGCGTCGATCCCGATGGCCGGTCGGGACTACGAAGGCATAGGTTATTTATTTAAGAAAAAACGGAAAATTCTTTTTTTTGCGTTTGAAAAATTACAGAAGCAAGAAATTAATTGAAGGCGATTCGTCATGTCCCCAATGCAGCATTGCATCCTATGAGCGAATTATATTCATTTTTCCTTATAATTATCTTGTCTGTTCTTAAGTTATTTCACAATTGTAATTACATCCATAACCACGTGCACTAACAACGAATTTAGTGTCCGATTGAGGCATCGCGCACACCTTACAGCCCCGCAAACACCCTAATGCAAAAAGGTAAAATTTTGCAAAAGTCAACATGGGACTGATTGCAATAGTACCGCCGGTTGATGATAAAAGTAATAATTAACACGTAAATGTCAACAATGATATCAAAAAGGAAGGAAAGTGGGCGGTGGGTCTTGTAAAAGAGGGCAAAATCCTGATGATAATCGATGATAGCCCCGCCTGCCCTTCCTCAAAGAATAAAAAAAAGGAAAAAGAAGCAGAAGAGGACATCGCAAAACATGGAACAACAGTTGAAAAAATAAACATGTGAGGAGATTGGAAATGATGAGGTTTTGGTAATAATCATGGCGGGTGGGAAACAGTGAAGAATGAGGAAAGGAGTTGAAGAATATTGAGGAATAAATTTTTTAGGGTTTTTTTCTGGGGACGTGCAAGAAAAGGGTTTTTCGATTCCTATGCAGGAAGCGTGCCTGTTCTTACTGATGAGCTTTGCCAATGGATGGTGTCGGGTAAGAGATAGGGATATGGGCAAGTCCTTTTTCCTTTGTCCAAGCCGCATATATAGGTGATCGTGCTAGGTATATATTAAAGTGTTGATTAGTGAAGGTTTTGTATGAAGTGGGGCCACAGATTGACTAGACATCTAAGCGGATTTGTCATGTTCGACGCCTAATTAGACTCTATCAAGCCAAAAACGTTGAGGTTCTCCTCAATTAATTACTGGTGGAAGTTACTATATCAGATTAGTAGTGGAAGTCCTAAGCTTAAATACGGTATCTATAGTACTGTCAAGTGCAAACGATTAATTTCAAATTTAACCACTTGATCGAATTTCTGCTTATGTCTTATCCGGTCCATGAATCCTAAAGGGAAGTCTGAGTTTATCCGCATCTAAAGAGCATCGTTGTGCCCTAGTGCTTATTCACTTTTTCCTGCAACTTAAGCTAACGGGCAACAAATTAACAGTATTGCGTACATGTCGTCGCATTCCACCATTCTTGGGCCAAAACGAACATGTTCCCTCATACGAAGTAATGAAATACGTGCGCATGCTAATAGTGGCCTATGTAGAGGCATCATTCGAATGCCCTCAATGATTCGCCTTCGCATTTAATCAAAGATGAAGGCCCTAGAAAATGCCAAAGCTCGCAAGAGAGGTGATTCTTGATGCTGTCTAATTTCTACCAAGGGGAGCAATCACTAGCACCAATTGCCAAGTCCAAGCACGGGAATGGCTCACACAGAAACGCTTAAGGCAATTTCACCAATCAATTGGATGAACATAGCTTAGGTCATCTTCAATGACTTTGACATTACACT